>JAKOOJ010000003.1:124116357-124799274 GCA_022577455.1 Arizona elegans
TCTGGCATCCCAGCTGAGTTGCCTGATTAGCAGGCAAAGCTGGGATCGTCAGAGCTTCGATCGCCAGAGCCATTTAAGGCTCATTAGAGTCTTTTGGGCTGGTCTGCCTGGTTACAGGAGAATGACACCCGGCGTATAAGATGACCCCCAACTTTTGAGAAGATTTTCATGTGTTAAAAAGTCGTCTTATACGCTGGAAAATACGGTACATACATACATACATACATACATACATACATACATACATACATATATATATATATATATATATATATATATATATATATATATATATATATATTTCGCTACCAAACGCAAGGGTAATCTGAAAGCCAGCAAGGATCCAAAGTTAATCCATTCCAAAGTTACTTACTATTCAGTTCCTTAAATATTACATGAAGATTATGATGGTGATGATGCCATATTCAAGTCAGTTGGACTTCCCTCCTGGGACTATTCTGGCAAATCCATGCAGTTTTCTTGGCTATATTTTTGGAGGCGGGTTGCCATTGCCTCTTTCCTACAACTGAGAGATAAGGACTGGCTTCCTCACCAAGCTCACTTCAGGCCTAGAACTCATAGTTTCCCATTTTCTAGTCTAACATCTTTACCCAATACATCAACTGGCTCTGTTTACTAGAATACTACTTGCTTATTTATGTACTTACTTATTGGACAAACAAACAAAAACCCCAGCCATTCTCCTCTGATGCAACCAACATCACCATCTTCAGGTTCCAACCTTACCCTAGGAGAAAAGATTGTTATTTATGGCTTTCCAAAAGGCTAAGAAGGTAAAGGCCTCCTGGATCTCAGTGGGAATTATGTTCCACAAGGCAGAGGCTGTTATAGGGAATGGCTTCCAAGGTCCCACTAGGCCCTAGAGGTTCCCAACTGAGGGTTAGGTTCCAGGGGTTCCCAATTGGGGGTGCGAGACAATATTCCAGGGGGTGCAAAAACTTTGGGTTTATAAGTTTCAAAATTATAGTGTATATGCACAATTATATGCATTTATTTATTTATTTTACTTTTGTAAGAAGTGCGAGAATAAATCAGAAGTGTTCCATGGGTGTGGGGTATAGAAAAGGTTGAGAACCTCTGCACTAGGGCATCACCATGTAGAGCAAATTGCAATAATACATCAGGAAGTGACCAGGGGAGAAGTAACCATGAGCAAGGTGAGAATTTATATAATTATAAGCATGAATTGAATACATAAAATAGATACAAGTAGAAGAAACAATAGGACAGGGATGGTAGGCACGCTGGTGCTCTTATGCACGCCCCTTACAGACCTCTTAGGAATGGGGTGAGGTCAACAGTTCTATGGAACCGGTAGTAAAATCGGCGGGAGGCTCCGCCCACCGACCCCAACATCATCAAAATGCTTCTGCGCATGTGCAGAAGCTTCTGTGCTTGCTCAGAAGAGCATGCGCGGCTCCATTGCAAACAGGTAGTAAAGGTAAGTAGAACCCACCCCTGGAGTAAGGTAGTGCATTCCAGGCATTGACCACTCTGTTACTGAAGTCATATTTTCTGCAATCGAGTTTGGAGCGGCTCACTTTAAGTTTGTATCTATTGTGTGCTCGTGTATTGTTGTGATTGAAGCTGAAGTAGTCATTGACAAGTAGGACATTGTATCAGATAATTTTATGAGCTACGCTTAGGTCATACCAAAGACGGCATAGTTCTAAGTTTTCTAGGCCCAGAATTTCAAGTCTTGTGGCATAAGGTATTTTGTTGCGAGCAGAGGAGTGAAGGACTTTTCTTGTGAAATATTTCTGAACACGTTCGATTGTATTAATGTCTGATATGCAGTGCGGGTTCCAGACAGATGAGCTGTAAATACCTCTTTACTTAACAGCAGTCAAATGTTAAGTGGCACCATGATGAAAATGTCTTAGAAACCACCTAAGAATGATGCAGCTAAAATGAATCAAATCTTCTGTATATCTTGATTTAAAGGATTCCTTTTAAAGGTGTCGTCAGTTTCTCCTGTACACTGACTCTAAATGGGAAATGGATAAAAGTCCTTTTAAATTCTCTCATATACAGTATAATTACTTCCATATTGTGCTTCCAATTTAACATCTCGTTATTTTGAAAAGGAATTTTGCTGTTGATGGAGTATTGAGTGATTGATGTATTTGATTGTAATAAGATGCTAATTATTATACTTTGGTTATTATGGGGGTTTTTTACATATAAAATAAGCATGTTAACATTTTTACTTGAGACAGAATATCAGGATGCAGTTGCATTGCGATCTATTTTATCTGGGGCTTTATGCTGTGGCTTGGCTGTTTAGTCAAGATAAATAAATTTTAAAAACACAGCGTATAGTACTTAGCTAAAATATTACATGCCAGCTGCTGTCAACCTGATTTCCTCCAGGCCAGCCAAGCTAAGTAGGCAGTGGTTCCTCTTGGGCAAAATGTATTCAGCAAAATGAGCAGAAAAGCTACCAACTGCAGCACAACCAGCTTGTCAGCTGGTGAAGTGAAGAAATGCATGTGATGATCAGCGAAAAAAAAAAAAAAAGGAGTTTCCCATAGGAAAACCATTCAATCTGGAGTTTAAACTTAGTAACTGCATTGCAAATCTGAGAAGGCCACTATAAACCTCCTGCCGAAATAACCAAAAGAAGCCGTAGAAAGGCTTCTGAGCATAGCAGAGTGATTCTTGTCAGACATATTTTGTCTCATAGTGATATAATCTCTTTCTTTCCAGCTCTTCATGACAATGTGTATCCACAGATATGGCTATTATCCTAAGCAAAAATTCAATAAATAACTAAATAATTTCAGTAAAATTCAATAACAATAGAAGCAGTCCATGTGTTTCATGATCAACTGTGAAAGATAGGAGCGTTTACATCTCTGGACAATCTGATAATTGAAAAGTGAAAAATGTTTCTGACATTAAATATTCACTTCAGACTCTAGGAAATGTTATTAGTAGGAATGCAAAATGCCTTATACCCCGTTTTATTGAGCTGGCTGCCAGAGAAGATAGAGCATGGGTGGGGAACCATGGCCGTTTTATGACTTGTGGACTTCAACTCCCAAAATTCCTGAGCCAGCATTCTCAGGAATTCTGGGAGTTGAAGTCCACAAATCATAAAAGGACCATCATTCCCCAGCCCTGAGAAAGAGGGAAAAAACCAGAAGCCAATGCCATGTGGTGGTAGCAAGTGGAACACATAACTCCACAATTTGTAGAGAAACACCTTCATTGTCTTCAGGCTGAGTGTTCTACTTAATCCTCTACATCCCTATTCTGGTCACATCATCAAGCAGAATATCTGCGAAGAAAACTTAATAAAATTGAATGGATTACTATATTTTTGGTAAATTTTCTCTTGTATGTCACCCAAAGAATTGTATTTATTAAATGGGCTGAAAGTAAACTAAAATAAACAAGCAGACAATGACAGGCATGCTATGAATTCTTGGCCACCCAGAGTTATAATGGAGTTGAGCTGATTATAAATATAATGAAATAATACATTTAATAAATTAATATTTTTCACATGGTGCTTATGGCCTGATGAAATGTCAAGAGGATATTCTCGAAAATAAATAAGGCAACATGTAAGTCAACACCTGGGCATTTAATGTTGTGTATATAATTAAAACATGAAAAATTGCTCTAGAAAGTTTCTAAAAGAAATGCCTACTTGCCCCATTGCCACAATTGGCCAGCAATTGTTTCTGGAGAACAGAAGTTAATCTCCCATTGTGCCATTGGAGTACTTTTTTCTATTTCAAGTGATCCAGTTAATTTCAGATAGTATATTTCAACTTGTTGCAGAGGAGTGGTGCAGAGACCTAGAAGTGGAGCTCTCGCCTCAAAATCAGGAGACTGTGAGTTCAATCCTAGATAGAGGCAGATATTTCTCTCTCTGGGCACAATAAGAATATATCTGCTGAATAAAACTCCATATTGGTGACAGGAAAGGCATCCAGCCATTAAACACTCTGCTAGCTCCATTCAGTTGCCCAGACTCCATCCTGCAAGGGATTAAATGATGATGATTTCAATTTTTTATTTTCAATTTTCAATATTATTTAGTATAATAATTCCATCTATGAGCCAAGGTGGCGCAGTGGTTAGAGTGCAGTACTACAGCTACTTCAGCTGACCAGCAGATCAAATCTTACCAGCTCAAGGTTGACTCAGCCTTCCATCCTTCTGAGGTGGGTAAAATGAGGACCCAGATTGTTAGGGGGCAATATGTTATTTAGTATACTGTCTTTGGTGTAAACCGCCCAGAGTCCTCGGAGAGTGGGCGGCATAGAAATATGACTAATAAATTTGTTGCAGACCAACTCTGAGACTTTCCGACTATTTCAATTGACTCTACTAAACTTTTGGTTTTGCAGTCTTTCAGTCTGTATAGGGGGTAGACGAGGGGTGAAATCTAGCAGGTTCTGACAGGTTCTGGAGAACCGGTAGCAGAGATTTTGAGCAGTTCAGAGAACTGGTAGCAGAAATTTTGAGTAGTTTGGAGAACTGGCAAATACCACCTCTGGCGGGCCACAGAGTGGAGTGGGAATGGAGATTTTGCAATACCCTTCCTCCAGGAGTGAGGTGGGAATGGAGATCTTGTAGTATCGTTTCCCTAGAGTGGGGTGGGAATGGAGTTTTTGCTGTATCCTTCTTCTGCCATGCCCACCAAGTCACACCCACCAAGCCACGCCCACAGAACCGGTAGTAAAAAAAAATTGGATTTCACCACTGCTGTAGACTCTCAATATCTCTCCTGGAGTCTATTCGGCTCTGTCTCTCCTTTGAGCTCACCTGCAGTTGGTCTGATGAAGGCCAACCCTATTCTTCCTTCATCAGCAGTCCCTCTTAAGATGATAATTGTTTCATTCCTTCAGTTACATTTTTTTTTGCCCTCCTATGTAAAATGAATCTTCCTCTACTGCTTACCAACATTTAGATCAGTGGTTCTCAACCTTCCTAATGCTGCGACCCTTTAATACAGTTCCTCATGTTGTGGTGACCCCCAACAATAAAATTATTCCTAAAACCATTGAAAATATTTGTTTTCCGATGGTCTTAGGCGACCCCTGTGAAAGGGTCATTCGACCCCCAAAGGGGTCCCGACCCACAGGTTGAGAACCACTGATTTAGATGCTATGAGCATTTTCCTTTTATAATTGGAGCCAGGTATGGTCCAGTGCTCTTCAAGCTACCTTAAAGTCCAGGGGGTGTGGGGAAGGGAAACAGGAAAGGAAGAGTTCATGCTGGCCAATGCAAGGTTTACCTGACTTCTACATACATCAAGTATGTATTTCTAAGTAATTAGCAGTTGCTTTTCTGAATTAGAAAGTGGGAGAACACTGCATTAAGGGAGTTGACCAATGGGAGATTAATTAACTAATTAATTAATTAACTATCTTAAAAGCTGTTGCCAAAATATCTCAGTCCAAAGATGGTGTGTTTAAGGGCATTTTAGTTTAAGCTTACAAGAAAGGAGCAATTTAAATTTGTGCATATGCCCTTAGTGCAGCTTTGTATGGGTTGTGTAGATTAATCAGCATTCTGTGGTGTCAGTTTCTTCTCTTTCCAACTGGCTGTCTTTCAGAATGTTATAGTCGTGTTGCACCTCCACTTTGCTCAACCTATATATAAATACATTGAAATGTTATATAATGGCAAAAATCCCCAGAAACCTCTTCCCACAGGTACTAAATTTGGAATCATTAAAGCCTGCTTTTTGGAAACATGGAATGCAGATAACAAATAATGGACTGCAAAGGAACAGGTAGAGAAATCTGTACAGAAGACAAGACAGATCACTCATTAATTTTTTAAAAAATGGAGGAAAATATTGTGGCAGTCAAGTCTTCCCCTTGAAAAGAAATCAAATTAAAAATTGCCAAGAATTGGGCAGGAACCAATTTTGCAGAAACCGTTTGTGTGAAAGCATGGGGGCTGTGAGACTGACCATCACTAAAGAGATTTTTGGGAATTAATATTTATCTGAAAATGTTTAAAATTCTGTACCAGTGTTGTACTTGCTTGCAAATTCAACATTAGCTAACTTAATTTGCATACCTAGCTTTTGACAGTTGCTACGATAAAAAGTGATAGTTTTGCTTTTCAAACAATCTCCCTTCTTTTCTAAATTAATTCCAAGGAGTGACTTATATACTTTGCAATGAATCTAACCACTGAAAAATCCAATGAATTCATACCACACAGTAGTTACAGAGTGTTTAGATTTTCAGAAATCATTCGACTTTTAGACAGAGGTTGGGGATCCAAAATATGCAGATATTGTTTCTAGATCTCTCAGAATTTGATAGAATCTAGCAGTATTTGCCAGAAATTTTCAAAACAAGAAGCAGCAAAAACAATCCCTCTGATATGAATCAATATTTTCCAAAAATTATTTCCTTTAGAATTTTAATAATTCAAATATTATCTTCTTCCAGTGAACTAGACTTTGTTCGTTAATTTGTAAATGCTTAGATGGTTTGCCAATTCAAAGGAAGTTAGGTTTCTTATCTGCATAATCTACTTTAATGAAATCAGCTTCCCCTCCCCCCCCATTCATCAAGCTTGCTACCACTTGCTAAGCTTGCTAAGGCTAAATATAGCCTTAAACGTGTTAAACCTTTTACAATCTTGTCTTTGTCTTGCATAAGGCTCAGTTACATAACAAGCATTTTCATCAATACTGGTAATTCCCTAGTCCTTTTAATTTATTAAAATAATGGACTGTTGGCCCTTGGATTGATCCCATGGATTATCCAAATATTTCAAATAACTAACTCAAGTGGTGAGTGCTACCAATACTGAAGTGGCCAAGATATCTGCTTAGAAACCAAATGAAGTGTCTGAAAGCAACAATTTAGAGGAGGCTCAATATTATCAAACAGACATGGAATGCTAAGGTCATTTAACAAAGGAACAAACTTCTTTAAAGTTTCCTGGATAAATACAAGAGTAGAATCCTGAAAGTAGACATTAGCAGATAACAGATTAACAGAGTTGGAAGGGACCTTATAGGTCATCTAGTCCAACACCTGCTTAAGCAGGAGACCCTACACCATTTCTGACAAATGGCAGTCCAATCTTTTCTTGAAAGTCTCAAGTGATGAAGCTCCCACAACCTCCGAAGGCAAGCTATTCCATTGGTTGATTGTTCTCACTGTCAGAAAGTTCCTCCTCATTTCTAGGTTGAATCTCTCCTTGGTCAGTTTCCATCCATTATTATTTGTCTGGCCTTCAGGTGCTTTGGAAAATAGCTTGACCCTCTCCTCTCTGTGGCAGCCCCTCAAATATTGGAACACTGCTATCATGTCTCCCCTGGTCCTTCTCTTCACTAGACTAGCCATGCCCAGTTCATGTAACCATTCATCATATATTTTAGTCTCCAGTCCCCTAATCATCCTGGTTGCTCTCCTCTGTACTTTTTCTAGAGTCTCAACATCTCTTTTATAGTGTGGTGACCAAAACTGGACCAAAACTAGGACTTAGAATATTCTGAATTTTGGTATATCCCACATCTATCTTCTAATAGTAAAGTGGATAGTCCTGTGCTAATAGGTACACAATGGGATCATCCACCTATGCAGCACAAGAGAAGGGTACATTTGCAGAAAAATATATATGTATACATGTGTATATAATGTATAGACAGATAGATAGATAGAGTAGATAGATACGATAGATAGATAGATAGATAGATAGATAGATAGGTAGGTAGGTAGGTAGGTAGGTAGGTAGGTAGGTAGGTAGATAGATAGATAGATAGATAGATAGATAGATAGATAGATAGATAGATAGATAGGCAGGCAGGCAGGCAGGCAGGCAGGCAGGCAGGCAGGCAGGCTTAGTAAGATCACATTTAGAATGCTGCATCCAGTTTTGGTCACCATATTATTAAAAAAATGTTGAGACTCTGGAAAGAGTGCAGGAAAGAGCAACAAAAATGATTAGGAGGCTTGAGATTAAAAATATAAAGAATGGTTGCAGGAATTGGGTTTGTCTAGTCTAGTGAAAAAGGGTGACATGATAGCAATGTCCCAATATTTGAGAGACTGCCACAAAGGAGAGGGGTCAACCGATTTTCCAAAGCACCAGAAGGGAAGACAAAAAAAGAAATGGATGGAAACTAATCAAGGAGCGAAGCAACCTAGAACTAAGGAGAGATTTCTTAACAATGAGAACAATTAATCAGTGGAACAGTTTGCCTTCATAAGTTGTGGATGCTCCATCAATGGGGGCTTTTAAGAAGAGACTGGACAGCCACTTGTCTGGAATGGTATAGGGTCTTCTGCTTATGCAGTGTGTTATACTAGAAGACCTCCAAGGTTCCTTCCAACTTTGTTATTCTAAGTGTGAACCACTCTCAGATAAGGTAAATTATGCACCTAAGCCAAAGCTCCATTTTTGGCCCCATGTCCTTACTCAGCTACAGAGAGAGAGGGTGGGGGAGGGAGGGAGAGAGAGAGTGAGACAGACAGACAGACAGACATGGTCCCTCTCCACCAAAACTTCATTTTCAGAAAAGCATTTCATTCTTAAGTTGCCATCGAGCCAGGAGGGCAGGACATAGCTAGCAGTTGCCTAATCGGAATTGTAATTAAACTGAAAGAAATAGATTGCTTGGGATCAACAGGTGGATAGAATTGATGCTGCCTCTTTCTAACTAAATTTAAATCTTAGTTTGACTGCTTATTTTAAAAGTAAAGCGATCTCTTTAAATCAAATGGCAGGCAAAAGCAATCTCTTAAGGGCTAGGAGTCACAAATATATCACTTACGCAAAAGGAAGATTATTTAGAATTTAAGATAACCATCCCCCAAGGAGCGGATTAAATGAAAAAGGCTCTTTACAATGACCTTCCATTTAAATGGGGAAGATGCCTCTTAAATACTCTTTCCATAAGAGTAAAAAAATGCTGCATTTGGGTATTATTGGAAATTTTAAAAAGAAAAAGAAATCAAAGGATGCACGAGCTTGGTTACTTTTGCATAATTCATGAAGTTTGGGTTTCATTTTCAAGGCAGCCTTTCTCATCGTACATATATTTGTCATCAATATTTACCCTACGTTGAAACCAATGTGGAAAATCCTGAATCAGAGAAGTAAGTTGATGAGGTGGAATCAGTATGCTTGCAGCCTTCTTGCTTAAGTTTTGTACTTCTTTGCATGTTAATTAAAATTCAGGGACAGATTGTAGAATGTGTTGCTGACATCTGTAGTTTAAGTGAACCAGCTGTGAACTTAGCATTGAACATGCTTACTAAGTTTATTATTTGTCCACTTCCACAGACACTGCAAAAATAATGGCTATAACGCTACACAGCACACAAGTGGAGATTCTGGAGACAATCCAGAAATATTTATGAGAGAATCCAAGCCAGCTAGTGTCAATGGATCATCAATATCTAGTAATACCTTATGACATGATCAATAGGTGTTAGTTGTATATACTCTGCAAAAAGGAGAATTTTGCCCACTTGAATTATATTTACTCATCTAAAATATTTATTCCCAGCTCACAAACTCATTAGTCTGTGAGCTGTTATGTTAAAAACCAAAATCCTCAAATCAATGCAATTAGAAAATGGCAACACATTTTAAAACTTAACTTGAGATTTTTAACAGACAAACCTTAATCATTCTGCAAACCAGATATGCAACGGGTTTTTTTTAGTTCATTTCAAAATAGTATTCCATAACAGAATTTTCCAGCACATAGTTCATAGGTCCTTAGAAAATGTATAAATGATTGCTTTTTTCTTCTTCTCCAATATAGCACTTGAAATCTGAACATTATCTGTTCAAAGAGGAAACCCCACATCTTTAAAGTCTTACTTTAAACCTGTAAAAAGCCATCTCCATTTTGTGCAAATGTAAAGTAGCAAAACCAGAAAGGCCAATGCCACAGAGATGCAAAGATGCAAAAAATGTAGTTAGTGACCATATGCAAATCTTTTCAGGTTGATTATTTAAAGACTGTTTCTTCTTCTTCTTTTAATTAAAAATCATTTTATTTTTGTTTTGTACAAAGAGACATAGTTGAGCTGGAAATACAATAAATATTCAAATTATGTGTAGCCTAATCCAGCCTAGGGAAAGAAGACAAAAATAACTTGGACCTTCAAGTATTCTGTTGAATATTTGTAGAGAATTTATATATCCAGAAAGCAATACTTACATCTCATTATATGTAATTTCAACATAGAACAATATAATTAGTGTATTAATCCTCAAAACTGGACAATCTTTCATGAAAAAATGCAGAATTCGCAAGTAAACACATAGATGCTTTTTCATGAAAAATAAAAAAATGTTCTAATAAAAAACAATGAAGACTGTACAGTATATTGTAAATTTTCTTCCATTGACAACTTTATGTTGTTTCATATGATGTTTCCAAATGAATTACATTCTGGATTTTTGAAAGAAAACAATGAAATGAGTTGAGTTCACTATCTTTATTTAACTATCAGTGAACCACAGAACTGAAAACATGACAAAAAGTAACAAGAAAAGTCTCATCTATTGAATAACCCACTTTTTGTGATATGAGTTGATGAAAGCACTGATTAAGAAGATGCTTCCAATTTGATATTTTTTGTTGGACTTGTTTATGAAAGCCACAGATCTTATGTTTATTATACCATCATCAACAAGAATAACACCTGATGAAATATTTAAGTTTATTGATGATTTTATGAATCAAAATGATATTTACTGGGGGGGGAAACAGGTCACCTGGATTCGTGATAGAGCTTGGGCAATGTCTGGATCCACAGTAGGTTAGTCCATGGTTTCAAGCTGTAGCAGTTTGTATACTGTCAATGTGTAGTACTACCAGACTATGTGCAGTTCAACCCCACATTTGAATTCTACTCTTCAAGAATACATAATAGCAATAGCAACAGCACTTAGATTTCTATACCGCTTCACAGTGTCTTTTACAGCCCACTCTAAGTGGTTTACAGAGTCAGCATATTGCCCCCAACAATCTGGGTCCTCATTTTATCGACCTCAGAAGGATGGAAGACTGAGTCAACCTTGAGCCTGATGAGATTCGATCTGCCAAATTGCAGGCAGCCGGCAGGCAGCAGAAGTAGCCTGCAATATTGCATTCTAACCATTGCGCTACCACGGCTCTATAGCTAAAGTTTATAGAGTCCATAAAATTTATTTCCTTTAAATTCTAGTATTGTGCAGTTAATTAGGAAATGAACATAAGGTTCTGTTATTAAAAAAGGAGCACCAGATAGCTATTTAAGTGAATTATTTTAATATGAGTCTCTAAAATGAAAAATCAATTCTATTTTGGGAGGGGGAGGGAGGCATGACATCACTCATAGATTGTGAAAGTAATTTCTCATCTTTAGTTATTATCAAACGTGAAATATATGAATGGATTGAATACTGACCTAGATCTCCAGATACAACTTTTTGAGTTCATGAAATAATTTTCCATGGGATTCATATCATCACCTCATTATTTTTATAAATAATTATTTTAAAGCTTTAAAATGCAGACATAATGAATGAGTTAAACTTGTACTTCAAATGGAAAGTAAAACATTTGGTTTCTTAATATTTTTAAAAATGCATTCTGAGATTGAAAAAGAGATATCAAAAAAACCTGCCAACTATATGAAGTTGGAAAAACACTGCTCTAGAATATACACATTCATTTTAAAGTATACACGGTGGCTTTTCACATAACATCTGTTCCTCTTAGAAAAGGAAGCAGGTGGAAAATTGATTTGTAAATTTAGTAATACTCAAAAGACTAAGATTGATTATTGTGCCTGAGGCAAAACAATGTGCTTTCTACAAAATTGCTGGAAACCCCTTACAAGTCTCAATCCAGGAAGGTTGAGAACTCCTTCCTTAAGCTGCATTGGCCATCTGAAATGTCCACATATTTGTATTGTCTGCAGTAGAGGGGAAAAAATTCCTCTCCTGCCTTTCTTTGAGGAGCCAAGAAAATTAGAGTGTCCCTCTACCAATAGATCACAGGCAGGGGTGGGTTCCGCTTACCTTTACTACTGGTTTGCAATGGGAGCGTGCACGGGCTCACGGTTTGCTCACACATGCACGTGCACTTCTGCGGATGCGCAGAAGCTTCTGTGGATGCGCAGATTGTTAGTGATGACGTTGGGGTGGGTGGGCGGACCCTCCTGCCGCCATTACTACTGGTTCACAAGAACCGGACTGAACCAGGAGCAACCCACCACTGATCACAGGTCTCTGACGGTCTAGTTCAGTGAACCCAGACATTGAATGGAATCTAAGGAGACACTCAGGATTGCAACACAAGTAATTAAGCAGGTAAAGATTGTATTAAATTTCAATGATGAATAAGGCAAAAGGTCTTCTGATTGCAGCTCTCATTTGTGTGTGTGTGTGTGTGTGTGTGTGTGTGTGTGAAAAATGGTCGTAAATCACTCTTTTCAGTGTCATTGTAACTTTGAATGGTCACTAAATGAACTGTTCTAAGTCAAAGACTACACTGCAATAAATCAAATGAAATGCAATTTTAAGCTGATCTGCCCAGGATTGGCTTACTTTAACCTGCAGCAAAATGAGATGGGAATCAAGCAGACATATTCTACTCAAATAGAATGGAGCACCATGTCTTTAAAACAGAAACAGTCCTCTCACCATCCATGAAAAATAAGGCAATAATTCTGTCTTAAAGGCGTCCTTTCCTCAGACACTACTCTTGATATATTTGTATAACATCTGTTAGAAAGCTCAAGACTATTAAATTATTGAATATCCTAAATAACTCAGTATATCTTAGGACCTGGGTACTTACGAGATCGCCTTCTGCTACTGATAGCCTCCCACTGGCCAGTGCGCTCCCACAGAGAGGGACTCCTCAGGGTACTGTCGGTCAAACAATGTTGACTGGCGACACCCAGGGGGAGAGCCTTCTCTGTGGGGGCACTCGCCCTCTGGAATGAATTGCCCCTGGAGATACAGATGATCCCTGACCTGCGCACCTTTCGCCGTGCCCTTAAGACGTTATTGTTCCAACAATCTGGGCGCCTAAACATTAATTTTAATGGGTTGTTTTTGTTTTAATGACGTTGAAGCCCAATTATTTAATGTTTTTTAAATTGTTTTTAAATTCTATATGGGTATTTGTTTTTATCTTTGGCTGTGCACCGCCCTAAGTCCTTCGGGAGAAGGACGGTATAAAAATTAGATTAAATAAATAAATAAATAAATATCATTTGCATTATTCCAAAACTTTCTTTGAAGTTCTGGAGTTATTTTCCCAAATTTTCCTTTCTAATATCAATTTATAAAGCAATTGCTCTAGAGGACAATAAATTCTGTGCTTCTTAATTTTATTTTTGTGAAAAAATAATTTGATTTCAGGTTTTCTTTCAAAAACCTGAAGAGCCTTGATAGTACAGTGGTTTGGTGCACCCTGTCATTAACACAGCTGCCTGCAATTTCTGCTGGTTCGAATCTCTCCAAGGCTCAAGGTTGACTCAGCCTTCCATCCTTTCTAAGGTAGGTGAAATGAGGCCCCAGTTTGTGGGGACAATAAGCTTACTTTGTATAAAAATATACAAAAGAATGAAGGCTATTGCTTAACGCATTGTAAGCCGCCCTGAGTCTCCGGAGAAGGGCGGCATATAAATCAAATTTAAAAAAAAAAAAAAGAGTTGCTTCTGGTGAGATGGGTGACCATATAAGTGTCTGTGTGTGTGTGTGAGAGAGAGAGAGAGAGAGAGACAGACAGAGAAAGAGAGGGGGGAGGGAGGGAGGGAAAGGGAGAGGGAGAGAGAGAGAGAAGAAATAAACCCACAATTTATGTTGTATACTATTTTAAAAAGAATAGACAGACAGACAGACAGACAGACAAAAATTTTAGGGATATCTTTAGGGATGAAATGAAATAGTTTTGCATTTATTTAATTGATCTTGGTGTGTGTGTGTGATCTTTCCCTCTAAAGCCTCTCTTATTTATCTAGACCTATCCTGGTTTCTCATTCTCCAATTAAATCCCAAGCATGAGGGAACTCCTTCCAATGGGCTTTTTCAGAATGTAAAGCACGGGAAGATCAGAAGATTTTACAGCAATGGAAAGATATGATTGACTGAAAGAGTAGCATCTTCTCCAGATCCAACAATAATGGGTGTTCAATGTACTATCAAAACAAAAGTAAGGTAAAGATAAAGGTAAAGGTTCCCCTCACACATATGTGCTAGTCGTTCCTGACTCTAGGGGGCGGTGCTCATCTCCGTTTCAAAGCTGAAGAACCAGCGTTGTCCGAAGACGTCTCCATGGTCATGGGCCGGCATGATTAAACGCCAAAGGCACATGGAACACTGTTACCTTCCCACCAAAGGTGGTCCTTATTTTTTCTATTTTCATTTTTTTACATGCTTTTGAACTGCTAGGTTGGCAGAAAACAAAGGTAGACAGAAATTATTAAGCACCATGAGAATCAGACTACAAAACTTTAACAGAAGGCAACTTTTGGGAAATTGCAAGGCAGATTTAAGGCAAAGTGTTAAAGAAAGCTTTCCCAGATTGAACAGACCAATTCTGAGCTCTTTTTTCTTGGGCAGGAAGAACTTCATGTATTTGTGTTCCTATTACAGTAAAATTCTAAGCCATGAGGGCACATGAAGGCCAGAGAAGGCTCTACTTTCCACTGCTTTGTTAACTTCCAATAAAGCTGCTTATAGCAAGAACACTATGAATTTTTTAAACACTAAGTTCTTATTAAAACAGCTGCATTGATTAAACAAAAAAAAAAAAACCCATACATTTAGTCTTTTATTGCCAAGACATTCGCTTCTAATTGAGCTCCAGATTTTTTTTTTTCCTGGGCCTATTATTACAGATGAAAAGTCATTCTGATACACAGCCTTGGGCAAGTTTTTCAACACAATGGCTGCACTGGCAAAACATGTTTAACTTTTCCATGTCAGAATCCCTGTAACTGCATTTGTCCAACAAGGCTGTTAAGTACGATTGATTGTTTTGTTTTGTTTCTGAAAGACTATGTCTATGACTGAAGATATTGTGTGAACCCAGACCTTTTGATGAAATTATACTTCAATCTACTTGGAAAACGCAGAATATGGATTAATTTGGTACACAAATGAGCAAATAAATTCTCTGTAAGAGAAGAGCAGGCAAAGCTGGAGGTGGAGTTAAGCACACCATCATCTTAGAATTATTACATTCCCACAAATGGTCCAAATCTAACCCTTCTTGAATTCCATTGACCCTTATATATTGCCAATTTAATATTGAAATATAGTTGACTAGATTCTTCTGTATAGGGTTGAGCAATACATTCTATTTTCAATGACAAAGAAACACAACCTGACAATTCCATCACCAACTATTATTACCTGTCTTTTAGGAAAAATTTACTAAAAGCTCAACTCTGAACACTGAATACCAAAATTTTCTATAAACCAAGTTTGCATTAGGGAGATTTTTCACTGGGCGGGGGAATAGTATTTCCTCATTACTTTGCTGGAATCTGTGAATAATTAAACATATGAATGAAATAAAATGGAAACATTTCAGAATTTAATACAATTAACATGCATAATAGCAATAGCAATAGCACTTAGACTTATATACTGCTTCACACTGCTTTTATAGCCCTCTCTAAGCGATTTACAGAGTCAGCATATTGCTCCCAACAATCTGGATCCTCATTTTACCCACCTTGGAAGGATAGACGGCTGAGTCAACCATGAGTCTGGTGAGATTTGAACTGCCAAATTGCAGGCAACCGGCAATCAGCAGAAGTAGCCTGCAATACTGCACTCTAACCACTGCACCACCGTGGCTCATATGTATTTTCTTAGTAATACCTGAAATTCAGTTTTGCACAGTATTTTCATAATATTTATTGAGGCTACTCCAGGACAAACTTCCAAATTCTGCTTATTTTAAAACAGCAAGTCCAGAGCTCATAATCCATATATTTATACTTCCCCAATATCCTGATAGGAAAGGTCTGAGGTTCTTGATTGACCACTGCTATCCTAAATATCTATGGAGATTCTCAATCATCTAGGTCAGAGGTGACAAACTTGATTTCATTGAGGGCTTCATCAGGGTTGTATTTGACCTTGGGGGACCGGGGTGGGTGTGGCTAGGGTGGGCATGGCCAGCATGACATCACTCATGTTGGGGATGCCTGTGATGGCCCAAATGCTCTGCCAGTGAAAACGGGATCTCGAGCTCCATTTTCGGCTGGGACGGCCTCCTGCAACCCTCTGACAGTGAAAACGGAGCTCAGGAGGGCTGCTTGCATCCCTTGCAAGCTCCATTTTTGGTGGCAGAGGCACCATGGGCCAGGTCTTCACTGTTTCCAGGGTGGCTCTGCAGGCCAGATCTAAACACCCCATGGGCTGGATCTGGCCCCTGGCCCTTGAGTTTGACACCCCTGTTCTAGGTCATGGTTGTCCCAAAGGTATTTTTTTAAAAAGGCAAGTGGACTTTCTTGGGCTTTTTAAAACATTTTGCTTCTCATCCAAGACAAAACAGAAGAACAGGGTTGGAAGGAACATTGGAGGTCTTCTAGTCCAACCCCCTGCTCAATCAGAAGACCCTATATCAGTGATGGCTAACCTTTTTGCCATCGCGTGCCAAAAGTGGGGAGGGGGGGTCACACGTGTGTGTGCCCACATCCATAATTCTATGTGCCCCACTCCCACATATGTGCATGTGATCCCCCCGCACTACCCTAGCTTTTGGCACGTGATGGCCCGGTGGGCCCGGTAAGCCCATTTTTCACCCTCCCCAGGCTCCAGAGCCTGTCACGCTCCTAGAGGGTGAGGGGAGGGTGAAAATGACCTTCCCCACCCCCCGGAGGCCCTCTGGAGGCTGGAAATGGCCCGTTTGCTGACTTCCGGTCCCCCGGAGGGCCTCCGTGGGGGGGTGGAAGGCCATTTTCATCTTTCTCAGGTTCCTAGAAAGGCTCTGGAGCCTGGGGAGAGAAAAAAACAGGCCTTCCTCACCCTACCCCCCCAGGCCCTCCGGAGGCAGGAAACAGTTTGTGTCCCTACTTCCGGTGGGCCCAGAGGGCCCAAAGATCAGCTGGCCAGTGCATACATGCACGCCGGAGCTGAGCTCACATGCCCACCAATATGGCTCCACATGCCATCTGTGGCACGCGTGCCATAGGTTCGCCATCACGGCCCTATATCATTTCAAATAAATGGCTCTCCAGCCTCCACAACTTCTGAAGGCAGTTGAGCTGAACTGAAGAACTGAACTGAATTGAAGAAATGATGAAGCTTCTTCAATGAGAAGCAAAATGTTTAAACACACACACACACACACAAGAAAGTCCAGTTGCCTTTTGGAAAAAGCACCGTTGGGACCACTCCTATTGTAGCTCTTCATTAGATTAGTGAATGAATGAAAATGTGAATTGGCATCTAACAATATCTGCAAGGCTACTCCTGCTGTAGGATGTAACTAAAAAGGATTTTGTAGGAAGACAATCTATGAAATCCATGCAGAAGCTTTGAAGAGGCATTTTTAATGAGACTTGGAGGGAGAAAGTTATTTCTCTGTCCTGCCACTGTGCCCAATGTCTAAGTTTCTAATAAAGAATGGTTGACTTTCCTAGCCTATATTGTAGATTTATTGTTATGAGGATAAACTGAATGAAATGTACCATTTTCTGCTCTAAGTATAATAGATAATACAGATGTATAACAGATAACAGAGACAGATGGAGGGTATATTTCTCCCCCTCTGGTACCTAACTTCAGTCAGAAAAATTAACACAACATTTTGTAGTTAGCTCAGGATTAGAATTAAGAGTAGATCAATATAAAGTAAGTTAAGACGATGGCTAGGAAGGGACTAGTCAGAAAAGCAAGGGCTGTGGAACATTTAACATTAAGGTATCAAAGTAGAATTGCACGAGACTCAAAGTTATTGTTCTACAGAACCAAGAAAAACAAATCAACAATGATCAATCATATAGCATAACATAATTAACTTTTTCGTGAGTAGATAGGGATGGTCAAGTAACTTGGCCAGTGAATTATGAACACAACTCCCAAAATACTCCTATTGTATTCCTTCTACTGGAAAACCTATCCCCCCAGAAAAATGAAAAACAGCGTCAATCCAAGGCATTCATCAATTCTAGATCCAGAAGTTGAAACAGCTTTTCTGTCCAGTAACAATTTCATTTGTGGATGAGAGCTCAGTACTAAAATAAATGGAACTGGATAAAAGCTATAAGTGTGTGTCAAATAGCTCATGCTCAAAAAGATAGCTGAGCAAAGTTGCATGTTTATTTTTTAAAAAGAATAAAGCCAGGCTGAGCTGTGCTATGAAATTTGTCAACCTCTGTGGAAAAAACAACAACAACCCAGATCCCATTTTAGCTATCTTCTAGAGTACGTGCCAATCAGGACTTAAAAAGAAATCAAAGAAGTCCATTGAGACCTGAATTTAGTGACGTAGCTTTTGGTGTCAGAAAAAGTCAGATCAACAGCCAAGTCTCCATGCATGCCTTTTCATAATTACAAATCTGCCTGATTGCTAATATGTAGAAGAAACAATCTCTCTTTTACTAATTCCTCAGCTGCACAAATTCTCTTCTTCTCATGTTAATCACCCAAGCGCTAAACAACTGGAGCCTAAATGGAAGAAAGAAATGCCATACCATTGAAGATTTGCTACTGTATTTGTCTTTAAAGGTTTGCTTAAGATATATGATAAAGAAATTTTGTAAAAAAAAAAAAAATTAGAATGCCACGGTGAATGGTTTTCGAGAGTCAGAATTTGTACATCATTCTCTTTCCTCAATTTTGGCAAAGAGGTTAAACCTTCCCAACATTTCTACAGAAAATAAACCCTCATCAGCAGCTTGGCAGATTGTTGCTTCCAAGTGTCTTTATTATCGCAGTCAAAGGAATGCCATCAAAAATAACCACTCTGCTTTATTTGCGTATAAAATATCAATTCCACTTTTCTACAGTGGTAAACTTGTGATGGCACATGATAGAAAAGCAACTATTTACAGAACAGCAGAAACAAGAAAATATTGGAACAGAAAATTAAGAAACCGATTATTAAGAAACCAATCAAAATATAGGATATACATATATGCCAATAAATAAATAAATAAACACTGAGGAATTCTCACTGGAGAAAAGCCTAATACTGGGAAAGATTGAGGGCAAAAGAAGAAAGGAATGACAGAGAATGAGTGGCTGGGTGGAATCACTGAAGCAGCAGGTGTGAGCTTAAATGGACTCCAGAGGATGGTAGTGGACAGGAAGGCCTGGAGGAACATTGTCCATGGGGTCGCGATGGGTCAGACACAACTTCGCAACTAACAACAACAAAATAGTAAAGTGTGACTGGCTAGGGAAATCTGGGTGTTGAAGTCCAGATATCTTAAGGTTGGGAAAGACTGGTCTAGAGGAATGGAATCTCAATGTAAGTTATTTTTTAAAAAATTGATTTGGAGATATCTTGGTTCCTGAATTCCGATTGATCGAACGAAGGGAAGCCAAACCCCTGAATGTGTAAGCTTCACTCTCAGAATAAGAGACCTTTCAGGAAAGCCTTAGGCCTTCTACCATTCCATGCAAATAACTGAACAAATCTACTAGGATTGTTGTTTTCCTTGTTTGTTTACAAAATATATAGGCCACTCCATCCATAACAACTCTTGGTGATTTGTAAAATAGAATATAAGTACAGAAAAAGGTCAGGAAAAGAAAACGGCAATTGTTTAGAAAACTCAAAACATCAGACAAAGGGCCCAGTGCACCCTCTAATCTGGGGTCTGGGGACAGAGTCAGATTTTAAGGCTTTTAAAAATAGGGTCAAAGTAAGCATTTTTCCTATTAAGTAAACTTGTTGAAAAGCTTCTGTCCAAATAGGACCACTGCATTTCCACATTTTCCAAAGCAGGGTGTTTTTTAAACATTCTGCCAGATGTGGTAAGAGAGCTTTGTCTCCATCTTGCCATACTTGAAAGAGTGAAGTGAAGCCATTGAGATAATGGGATCATAAATTTCACGTTCATTTTTCACCCTGGAAAGCTTCCGTACACCATTCAAATGCCTTCTGTGTACAAAACAGAGATGAATGCACACCAGCCAACCCAAATGATCTGGTTTGCAAGCTAATGTAATACAAGAGCCTGTGGTACAGTGGACTAAAGCACTGTTATTAACAACTGCTGCTTGCAATTACTGCAAGTTCAAATCTCACCAGGCTCAAGGTTGACTCAGCCTTCCATACTTTCAAAGATAGGTGAAATGAGGATCCAGATTGTGGGGGCAATAAGCTGACTTTGTATAAATATACAAAAGTATGAAGGCTATTGCTTAACGCACTGTAAGCCGCCCAGAGTCCCTGGAGAAGGGCAGCATATAAATTAAAGCAAAGTTTAAAAAAAAAAATTAAAAATTAATATATCTCTCCATTGTCATTGAACTTGGAGTCCCAGATTACATAACACTGAATGAGAAAATAAATCTTGACATCAAATATGCCGTGGTGGTAACATAATTGAGCTGCACTTCTTAGCATCCATTCTCAGGAGAAAACTTAATCTGTGTCAGTATGACTTTTAGTCAGTAAATTCCATCAGGATCAAGCTTTTCAAAAGAGTCACAATGTTCAGACTATTAAATATAACAGCTGATTTTTCAAAGCTTTCTAAATGAATTATATTAGATTGTGTTACAAAGCTATTTGCCTGATTGAGGCATCTGGAGATAGGTATGCATGAATAAATGCCCATCCCTAGCATTAAATTAGTCTCAATCATGCTTTAGGCAAGAATAAGGCTGAGCTAAAAGGCCGACTTGTGGATTTACAACTTAATTCTTTCCTTGTCCATCACATCCAACTAAACTGTTTCCAGGGGGCTTCCTCCCAAATGAATACAGGTAGTCCTAGACTTACAACCATAATTGAGCCCAGCATTACTACTGTAAGACATTGGAGTTGTAAAAGGAGGCATCATGTAACTGAACCCAAATTTTTGACATGTTTTTGTGGTAGTCGTTAAGCAAATACTTCAGTCATTAAGCAAATGCCACATTAATTAAATGAATCAATTTGCTCCAATGGGAGTCTTTTGCCATAAACCAGAAGTAAACTTTGGAAACTTGCAAAAAACATCATGAATCATGGTCGTGTGACTGCTGGACACTGTAAATTGCCAAAAAGGTGAGCTGATTGCCAAGCATTGTAAATGCAATCATATGACCATAGGTTTCTGTGTATGTGCAACCGTCATAACCTTAAAAGTGGTTTAGAAGTAGCCATGAGGAGATCCAGCATAACTTTGAACAATTCTTAAGCAACTGGTCATCAGTCAATATAGAGACAGATATACTCATACAAATTATTATTACACAAGGCAGAATCGTACCAAAGGTGCTTTTTTCAAGAGGCAACTGGATTTTCTGGTAGACTTCCTGGACCAGAAAGTCCAGTTGCCTCTTGAAAAAAGCACCTTTGGGGCAACCATGACCTGGATGACTGAGATTCTCCATAGACACAAGGCAGAATTGACAACTTAATGTCCTTGTCATGTTTTCAGTTCAGTTCAAGTCCCATTAACCTAGCCAATTTATCAAAATCAAAACTAAATTCCACAGCACCTCAATCATGGGTGTTGCCTACTCAGAGCATGCAATTTTTCACTGATGGTTGAAAACCAGTTTTGCCTTTTTCCTGTAACCTTCATGTAGATCTGAGAGATTTGCTTAAACTGTTTACAAGCATATCATGTTGCTTGCATGTTGATAAACGTGCAAGGTATGCCTGTTAAAAATGGGGGACTTATCTGAATCCTATTTGTGAGTACCAGAATTTATATAGAAATAAATTAATCACTTGAAAAACTGCAAGAAATTGTAACCTAAATATTTACAGTTCAGAAGCTGTTGATAATCAACAGAACCTCTACTGACTTTTCATACTGGACTTTACCTTTGAGCATATTCAGATAAGACTTTCTTCTACAAAGAAGGCTATATGACATTTAAACCAAGTTAATTTCATTAGAATGACTCAAATCACTGAACACATCCTTGTCTAATCCATATGCATGCACACCCATCTCCCATTAATGAAGCAAGACAGAATGTATTGTATTCTCTCCATCTTTTCCTTTCTACTCTTTTACTGCTCAATCTCTTTCTCTCACACACATTAAAAATATCAGACCAGGATAGAACATTAATGGATTCTTCTCATTCAATCCCCTAGCCCAATGATGGCTAACCTTTTCTGGACTGAATGTCCAAAGCATATGTGCATGCAAACCCCCAAAATGCAATGCGCATGCGGTCCCGTACATGTGCATGTGCCCAGTGGTGAGTTTCAAACATTTTTACTACTGGTTCTGTGGGTGTGGCTTGATGGGCATGGCATGGTTTAGTGAGCGTGGCTTGGTGGGCGTGGCAGGGGAAGGATACTGTAAAATCTCCATTCCCACCCCACTCCAGGGGAAGGATACTGCAAAATCCCTGTTTCCTCCCAATCAACTGGGTCTTGGAAGGCAGAGAATAGATGGGGGTGGGGCCAATCAGAATTTTTACTACCGGTTCTCTGAACTACTCAAAATTTCCACTACTGATTCTCCAGAACTGGTCAGAACCTACTGAAACCCACTTCTGCATGTGCCTCCCTGCATGCACACACACCTGTGCATGCATGGCAGAGACCCAAAGACCAGCTGGCCAGTGGAAAGCATGCCCACATGTGCAGCAGAGCTGAACTGGGGCGATGGCTCACATGCCCACAGAGAGGGCGCTACATGCCACCTCTGGCATGCGTGCCATAGGTTCGTCATCACGGCCTTAGCCAATATCATTAAATGGGAAGGGAAGATCCTTTTGGAAGAGAGCTGAGGATAACTTTTAGTTATGATGTAGCCAAAATATAGGCATGAAAGACAGAGTGTTTTCTGTGCTGCAATTCAGCCTTGTGGGATTAAGACAAGGATAGGAAGTATTTTTCCAGCCGAGAAAAGATTTTAAAAAACTTGAGTGAAAGCAGGACAAATAAATAAGGTCAAGGAGAAAGCCTCCCCTGGAGTTAAATGTTAGTTAATTAAAATGTCATTAATTCAATAATGTTAATGTTTAAATATGATATTCAGGGTTCTAGAAGTCAAGTTCAAATCTGCAGGGGCCATATTCAGTAATCCTCATTTAAGGGAAGATTTCATCAAATATATAGATTTTCAAATCAAGCCATTGTCTTGGCTGCTAGGAAAGTTGCATAATGATAGATGCATACAGTGAAAAAAAAACTATGTCAACTTACTAGTATCAAATAGTACAAAAAACCAATTATAGAGCTCTCTAACTGGTGTGGGAAGAAATATCCATCTGGTTCAGTTCCAAGCTGGGAGAAAGACACTGGAAACATGGATGCTGATTGGAAAGATGGTTTAACGATGAAGTAGAACCACATGGGTTCTGGCCAGCTGACAAAATGAGAGTGGGGTTTTTTTATAGCTTCTCTTGGGCTTTGCACTTGAGCTTCCTGTTCCTGTGCAAAAACATGTATTCTATTGACTGTTGTCAGACTCCCATGAGGCCATATAGGGGTTATGTAGGGGTCATAATGGCTCTGTAGGCAAAGTACAAATCCTAGATGTTTGTCTGAGCTAAGTTTGGTTGAAGTTTGGTCTGCTCTGAAGGTGATGCAATGAAGGGGCTTGTGTTCTGAAAAGATGTTGGATAATTCCTATTGAGGCTTAATGGCTTTCATCCTGTTTTGGCTCTTGGGTGAGGATATTTGCTCATGAATACAGCTATCTTGCTCCTTGTCTTCTTTCAATAAGCTCTGCATCTCTTAAGTGCTGACATCTGCTGTGGGCTATTAAGGAAAGTGGGGGTTGCTTTCTGGCTCCAAAAAACAAACAAACAAACATGTTTTTCCATTTCTCCCTTTGGGAAATATAATCTGCCTTTTTTAATATTCCACAAAATATTTCATTCTTCTAGGAAGGGGAAGTGCTTCCCTCAACAATAAAATACTGACATCTGCAGAAAAAAAGGAAGCATTCAGAAACTTGGACTCTCTCTTAAAATACATACAATGCATATGCTCAGAGGAGCAAAAATAGGGCTCTCTTTCTATTTTGATTGCCAAAGTAACTCTGCCTTTGCTTCTTTTTAACTTTTGTATCACCCATATGGATCTTTCTCCACTGATGGTGGGGGAAGAGACAGAACAGGACTAGACATTTTTTTCCGATCTCCATCACAGCCTTGTTTTGACAACTACACAAGGCAATGCAGCCTCCCTTGTCATCAGCAGCCGATCTTTCCCTTTCAAGCGGAATATTTGTGGTATTAGTCTAATATCAATTCTGCCACCTGAAATACATATACCAAGTCCTCTCTGTCTTTTAAGAATTCTTTACACGGAGTCCAGATGAATCACGTGAGATAAGTTTGAATCCTTCAATCAGGCCTGCTTATCCTTGCTTGCTGAATGTTTGAGCGTTTATGACAAATCAGGCCCAATTCATTTTTCCTGGATTCAGTAAATGCCGAATTGAATTACTGTTCCATTTGCTGAAAGCAGAGACGCGACAGAAGGCTATCTTAAAACAAGAGATGTTTTGTGCATGCACAGAGCAGTTAAAAGTCATGATTTGATAGCAGACTCATTTCAATGGCAAATAGACTTGCTTGAAAAGCAAATGCGCTGCATCGTTTTGACTGACAGCAAGCTTAACCCTTTTAATCTTCTTTATGGACTATTGTCCTCCTGGCACTTAAGCTAGCATAACACTTTATGTTTTCTTAATCACTCAACTGGAATATTTCATCATAAACAACTTCTCTCTCTCCTCTTCAAATAAAGTTCCCCACTACAAATGTGAAAATATAGTTAAAAGCACTTCCGCTTGGATTATATACACGGCAAATTCAGAGCAGGTATATTGATTTAGCAAATAGTAGCAAAGAAATCTGTGTCTTGTTTTTGAAATACGCCATTTTATTTTGCTTCTTGATTGGAATTTGACAGGATAAAAACCTATTTCCTATCCTTGGACAATTGTATACACAAACACAGTAAATTATGAAATCAGATTCCAGTTCGCTCATAAACTCTTGCCTTTAACGAATCTCAATGGCTTATTAGGATAGGATGGAAAAATTCCATGCAAAGTAATATGGAGAGCCAACCGCATCAGGCCAAAGACCTAATTATAGGGTCTTTGGTCTGATGCTATTCAGGCAAATAGCTTCATAACACAGTCTCGTATAATTGAATTAATTAATTACAATAATTAAATCAATTAAAGTCCTTGATTTACAACCATTTGTTTAGTGACCATTCAAAGTTACAACAGCACTGAAAAGAAGTTTCTTATGGCTGGTCCTCACACTTATGGCCCCTGTAGCATCCCCATGGTCATGTGATCAAAATCCAGGCATTTGGCAACCAGCATGTATTTAGGAAGAGTCTATGTGTGATTGCCATTTACAATCTGTCCAGTCAGTTTCCAACAAGCAATGTCGATGGTGGAAGTCATTTTGTGTGACTCACTTAACATCTGCAATTATTCATTTAACAACCATGGCAGAAAAGGTCATAACATTGGGCATGACTCATTTAATATTGGAAATGTTAACATTGGAACATTTAACATTGGAAATTTCCAATGCTTAGCATTGGAAATATTGATCCCAATTGTGATCACTAATCAAAGGACTACCTATAACGAAGCATTGTTCCTAATGCGTCCAACAAGACACTGGCAAGAAATCCACAACCAGCATAGGAATGCTGTAATGTGCTTCTGCTTATGTTCTTCACAATGACTATAATGATGCTTAGTTTCATCTTCCATGTTTGTGAACATCATTACTTCTGGAGCAAGTGCCCTTATTTACAGTAACCATACTAAGAATTTTGTGTCATTGGTCCTGAACTGTCTATTGTTTCATATCATTAGATATTATCTACCATAAACAATTTATCTGGAATATCTTCCAATTTGGAGATACTCTTTTTGCACACAATTCCATTTTGAATCACTTCAAATAATTGCTGTAATCTGGCAAATATGGCCATTTCCAGATCATTCATAATCAGTTTATAAAACAGTGGTCCAGACCAGATGTTCAGCTTTGTCACTATTTACATCCATCTACTATAATAATTTCTCATTTATTTGTACTGTCTGTTTTCTCAATTAGTAATCCAATAACCTAAATATTATCAGCTAAATTGGAGCTCCATAATCCATAGCTGGGCAATACCAAAAAAATAATACAAAATGGTATGAAAGCTTTTGAATTTTCCTAAACTCTTCATACAGGGAATAGAGAAGAAAGTTTAAAATTATGAGTTCTGTGATGATGCCAGCCCCGACATATTCTATGTTTTTTTCTAGGCTTCTGTTACTGTGGTTTGAGCAACCTCTCTACATGCAGTAGTCTGCAGGAAATTGATCATTGTGGTTTCCCTTCAATTTCTTTTTAATCCTTCATTTTTAAAGAAAATGTATTGGGGGAAAATTCTCTTTTTTTTTTCTTAGGGGATGTCTTATTTTGGGGAAAACAGGGTATCAAGGGGGAAAGTTCTTTAGCCACACCAGAACTTTCATTAGTTCTGCACTTAAAGGAAGTATTCAAAGCCCAGGCATTGGTCTATAATGTACAGCAAGTACTATAACTATGTAGTATGTACAGCAAGGATCACAAAAATAATATAGTTGTAAAGAGTGAGTTGAGTAGTCAAGGGTGAGGTAGAGAAGGGGAAGATTCATGATGAATGTATTTTATTCTTCTTATGTACACTGAGAGCATATACACCAAAGACAAATTCCTTGCGTGTCCAATCACAGTTGGCCAATAAAGAATTCTATTCTATTCTATTCTATTCTATTCTATTCTATTCTATTCATTCAGGAAGTAAGGAAGCTAGAACTATTCCATAGAGGGGGAGGAGGGAGGGAGAGGAGGAGGGAGAACGAAATTTCTCTGGCTGAGAATAATGCTTTGTCCATTTCTGTGGGAAGGAATGCAGAAATTCTAGGAGTATCTGACAGGTTATAGCAATAGCAATAGCATTTAGACTTATATACCACTTCATAATGCTTTACAGCCCTCTCTAAGCAGTTTACAGAGTGATCATATTTCTCCCAACAATCTGGGTGTTCATTTTACTGACCTTGCAAGGATGGAAGCCTTGAGTCAACCTTGAGCCCCATCAGGACTGGACTGACAGTGGGCAGAGTTAGCCTGCAATGTTGCATTCTAACCATTGCACCACCATGGCTCATTGTAATTTTGTTGATATTGGTTGGATGATCAACTTTCACGAGATCTCCAAAATTATGTTACTGTATGAAACTGCTTTAAATGAACTAGATGCCACCGGATTACATCTCTTGACTTTTACAGCTACAGATGATTTTCTTGCAAGTGTGTCAGTGACTTGTAATCTGCTCCAAACTGAATGTGTTCTTATTTCACAACTCAGAGGCAGCGACATTTATACCCAGCTGAAAAACCTTTATTAGCTGGAATCATCTTGGGAGTTTTCACCCTCTCATTCAAGGAGATTGAGGACATGATTCCTGATTATTTGCTTTTCATCTCCTGAAACTCCTTTAAAAGTAACAGCCTTTCAGCTTCACATGTCTTAATATTCATCTTCCCTTTTATAGCAGGAGAAATTATCATGCCTCCTAATGCATTTTTGATCACCTAATAATAAGTGTACACTTCATAAGCTGTAATGTTTCATTTATCTTTCCTGATTTGTCATTCTTCAGCTACCTCTCCATCTGTTTTACTTTCCATTCCTTTCTCTATTGCTTCAGTACAGAATTCTTTTCAAGTGTTCTAGACAGTGGTGGAATGTCCCCGGTTTGGACCGGTTCGCAAGAACTGTTAGTAAAACTGGTGGTAGGCCCCACCCACCACCCCGGATGTTGTCATGTGCAATCTGCACATGTGCAGAAGCTTCCCGTTGCAAACCGGTAGTAAAGGTAAGTAGAACCCACCCCTGGTTCTAGATCTCTTTTTAATACAGTATCTCTCCATTCATGTATATTTTGTTCATTTTCTAGGCATTCTTCTGTATTGTAGGACAAAGAGAAACTTTGGGTGTATACATATATTTGAAAAAAAAAACCTTTGTATAATTTTATTTAATCCCTAGGGTCACTTTGGGAAAAGAAAACCACTAGAGCATTTTGCAAAAGCACTTTTGAAAAGCTTCTCAGTTCCAAAGTGATTTCCAGGTTGGATGGAAAGATGTTCTAAGAAACCCAAAATATCCCTGGATATCCAACACTAATTATATGAGTGCCTAACTCATATGATAAATAAATCTTGTACAAAAATAAATACCGTAGCTCCATTCTTAAAGTAAACCCATCTAAATCCAAGGGAATGCCTATGAGTTTTCAACATGAGTGAATATGAATACACCCATTTCAACCTTTTATACAATATTAGTACCTGGCCCAAATTAGGACTCAAAAATATTATCATTATGTAATAAGCATTAAGGAAAGTGATCTTCAAAGACACAATTCTTGAACTGTACTTTATGACAGAGCTTCTTCTATTGTGAAAGTTAGCATCATTAATCAATGTGTCATACCAAATTAATGGAATGACAGCAAGGTATTTCCATGGTACTTTGTTTTAACCTGACTGAAAACTGGAGTTCACATATTTTACAGGTTTAGACAGTTCACATCAGCTTGAATGTCACTCTGTGCAATGTGTATCTGTAGGGACAAAGAGCTCAGGTATAGAATGTGTATTAAGTCTGTTCTCTAGTATGTCAAGCAAAAATAGATTTTCCAGTGCCATCCTACTTATATATCTATTTAGAAACGACTATCACTGAATTCAATAAGGCTAGCTTTCACTAAATGCCTAAGTATACAGCCTGAATCTTCTTAAAACATGGTTCACATTGCTTTCAATGGAATTTAATTTCAAGCTTTCATGCTCAGGATTTGCATCGGGGTGGTGTTGAAATCATTTAACTTTTTATTCCATTCACTTACACATACTCATAAAGTGTGAAGATTGGAATAAAATCAGCCTGAAACTAAATATATTAATATTTATCCTGCTTTTATATTGTGTACATGATAAAAATGTAATTTTCCCCTGGAGTTCTTAGCAGGGTGCTTCCTTCTCTTTCCCATTCTTTTTAGAAAGTTCTATTCTGAAATTCATTTGTATGTATTTTTATACCTTTAGACCAAGCTGATACAAGCATTTAAGTAGCCACTAATAAATTGTAAGACATCAGGGTATACACATGCTGACTTCTGTAGAATTTGCATTAGCACTGATTTATAAATTCAATAGTGAGGTTCATTGGAATGGAGAAAGTCAAGGGATCTTTGTTAAACTAGGACATTTGGATGATGGCTGGTTGAGCAAGTGTGCATTGAGCAAAGTCTTTTCTATTTTAATGCCAGGAAATTAAAGATATTTTAATGAATTCCATTTGCAAACATCTCTCAAAGCTTTGGAAAAAGGTCAATAGTTAAAAGATGATATTTCAATGTGCCAGTGCCATTTGCCTTGTCACTTTGTAATTACAAGGAAAGATTCTTCATATCACAAAAGCAAAATAATCACAGGGCTTTTAATATCACCACCATAATTGTCAATAAATTTTATGTTCAGGGGAAATTATCATGATGTTTAAATGGTATAATAACCACAGTGTCCAGAGAAAATTGCTTAGACTACTGGCATCAGCAGAGTTTTTGTATCATAAGTAACATGTCTCAGATATATCTCTAGAGTACCAATACTCACCTGAATTTCATTGCCAGTTAATGATCCAGTATGAACTGGTTCACTACCTGAAAAGTTGGGGGTTCCCCCTTAATGTTATTTCATGCTCTGAAACTGGGAACCTGTTCAGACTTCCTCTGAATTGAGTGTTGTTGAATGACTCATCTGAAATCATTCCAAATATTTGTTAATTTCTCCATGGGGCATCTGCAGTAGTAGCTTTTGAACAGCATGGTACCAAATCTTCTAAAGAGTCATGTCAGGCACAAATTACTAGGTCCATATGTGAAAGTTCAATTAAACTGATTTATTGCTACAACTATGCACAAGAATCTTTTCAACTAATGATCAGTACTTGCTTACAGTTAGATAAAGGTCAATAGCACTCAAGGATGATTGGATTTACTTGTACTTAGTTTACTTGTGGCTACATAGGGATTCTAGGCTGATTCCTCTTTTTATTCCACCTCCAAGTTCTGCCACTTCTCCCACAAGTCATCTTTTTCCACATAAGCTTATCTGATCCAGGAAAGCCTAGAGAGAATGTTCTAGTTCCCATATTACGGCTTGTTGATCACTATCAACAATTAATTAGGCTCTGTGCCTAAGACAGAACTAGAACTTATGGTCTCCTAGTTTCTAGCTTGATGCTTTAACCAATACACCAAACTGGATCTCTTAATTGGTTCTATGCTCTAGCTCTGTGATGGCGAACAATGGGAATGCATGCCACATGAGCATATGGCATGTGTAACCATATCGGTGGGCACATGAGCTCAGCTCTGGCACGCATGCACGGACTGGCCAGCTGATTTTAGGGCCTTCTGCGCCCACCAGAAGTAGGGAAACAGGCTGTTTCCTGCCTCTAGAGAACCTTGGGGATTGGTGGGGAAGGCCCGTTTTTCTCTCTCCCCAGCCTCCAGAGCCTTTCTAGGAGTCTGCGGAGGGCGAAAATGGCCTGTTTGCCAACTTCCAGTCCCACAAACACTTTAAACCCCTCCAATCCATACATGAAGCAAAATGACACACACCATGAAGATGTAGCATGACCACGAACGTGGATCCAAACAAAAGCAACGCAGGCCACAAGTTCAAATCACCCTGTAACTCAGACCAACCTGAGCACAGCCAAGCCCCCACCCTATCAGAACACACCCCCAGCCTATCAGAGCACAACCAACCCCCCACCCAACCAGAGCACAGCCAAGCCCCCTCCCAATCAGAACCCAGCCATGCTCCCACCCAATCAGTTCATACCCCCACTGGTAGTTAAAAAGAAGAAACAACCAGGATCACACATTGTTCCTAGTAGAACAAGGCTGAAGACACCAGCCTGAAGATGACGAATGAGACTTCATCGAAACATTGCCAAGGTACTTCCAATTTTATGTGGGAGAAAACCTAAATAACCAAAGACCTACATACAAATACCCGTGAAAACCTCAGAAAACACACACACACACACTATATATATATATATATATATATATATATATATATATATATATATATATATATATATATATATATATATATATATATGTCTCACAACAGACAACACAAAAAGTCTGATAAAGCCTGAAAGTGGTGATTTGAGATATCACCCCACTATGGCTATACAAACATCTTGAGCTATGTAGGGGAAAAAACCCTGACTAGAAAAGTATTATACATATGAACCTACGAATTAAAAGAACAAAATAAATAAATAAATAAATAAATAAATAAATAAATAAATATATATATATATATATATATATATATATATATATATATATATATATATATATATATATATATATATATATTAGATGAGATTCTACTGAGCTGGAGCTACAAAAAAACCTTGGCTACGTAGGGAAAACCTGGCTAGAAGAAAAACATACATACATACATACATACATACATATATATATATATATATATATATATATATATACACACACACACACACACACACACACACACACACACACACACATACATATACAGTATATGGAATAGGATAGTTTTCTATTTATGAAACTAGAGTCACACTTTCACTCTTATGCAAACAAAGATAAAGAAGTGTGCTTTTAATTATAGCAATCTAATTTATTTCCTTCAAATTCTTACTATTAATGCCAAGAACAGTCTTGATGCATACATTGCAGTCAAAAAAGTTTGGATATTGTATAAACATTTTAGAGTACCGTTCCTCTTTGTTGCATTTCATAAAATCCACAATTGTAGCCAGGTGTCTTTTATATGCTTGAAGCCTTTTCTGGTAAAGTGCCAACAATATGCCCATTGAAATTGTAATGTTTTTGGAAAGCTACACAGGTGTTTTGCTATTATAGTTCCACAGAATTTAGTACAAAGCTTGGGGGAAAGGTATATGGTAAAAGATTAGATATATTTTATTACATGGGCTGGCTAGGTGAATGGAAAGGAAGGTAATCTCTAAGACACTTAAATAGTCAATAGAAATCAGGAAAAAATAGGGGAGGATAATTGCTAAATTCATTGTCTAGCTGTTTAAAAAACTTTAGATAGAATAGTTTGATTAAATTCAGCTAACTGAGGAAATACTTTTGTCGCTTTTTTCTTGATGTACACAAACAATGTCTCCCTACTGTTAGGCCAATGCTGATGTTCCTTTAGTATGGTCTCCAGGAAATATTTAATTTTAAAAGATACCACGTCTACGATACATGCATAGTATCTGGAATACATAATAGAAAATTTTCACAAAACTGAAAAATTGTTTTGACTCAAGTGATAAAAAAAATGTGAAGGTCATGCTGCCATTGCATAGAAAGAAGACAAGAATTTTCCCCAAGTTTTCTGCATGGCAGGCATTCAATTAGCTGTTTTACCTACTACATCTTGCATTCAATCTACAATATTGTTATCTTTCAGGATTAAGAAAATACGTCTTCTCTGTCTCAGTTCTTGCTTTCCGGAATAGCACCTCCCCAGGCATATTATTGTCTCCCATCTTTTACACTTTCTAGAAGTTTTCCAGAGTTTCTGGAAGTTTTCCTTTCTCTCCAACCGGTCGCAGTTTGTGTTGGCAGGGGGGCAGAGGTCGACCTCGAGGCCGCTCATCTGTGGAGTGCCGCAGGGATCGGTCCTCTCGCCCCTTCTGTTCAACATTTATGTAAACCGCTGGGCGAGATCATCCGTGGCTTTGGGGTGAGATACCACCAGTACGCTGATGACACCCAGCTGTACATCTCCACCCCAGGCCACCCCAATGATGCCCTTGAAGTGATGTCCCAGTGCCTGGAGACTGTGCGGATCTGGATGGGGAGGAACAGGCTCAAGCTCAACCCTTCCAAGACTGAGTGGCTGTGGCTCCCGGCATCCCAATATAGTCAGTTGACTCCATCACTGACTATTGGGGGAGAGTCTTTGGCCCCCACAGAAGGGGCTCGCAATCTGGGATTCCTCCTGGATAGGCAGCTGTCCTTGGAGGAACATCTGACAGCTGTAACCAGGGGGACCTTTTGTCAGGTTCGCCAGTTGCGGCCCTTTCTTGATCGGGATTCCCTGTGCACAGTCACTCATGCCCTCGTCACCTCTCGCCTTGACTATTGCAATGCTGTCTACATGGGGCTCCCCTTGAAGAGCACTCGGAGGCTCCAACTGGTCCAGAATGCAGCAGTGCGGGTAGTGATGGGAGCAACATGGCGCTCCCATGTAACACCACTCCTGCGCAAGCTGCACTGGCTCCCAGTGGTCTTCCGGGTGCGCTTCAAGGTGTTGGTTATCACCTTTAAAGCGCTCCATGGCATCGGGCCTAGCTATCTTCGAGACCGCCTGCTGCTACCAACAACCTCCCATCGTCCCGTGCGCTCCCACAGAGAGGGCCTCCTCAGGGTGCCATCAATGCAATCAATGCAGCCTGGTGACCCCCAGGGGGAGGGCCTTCTCTGTGGGGGCACCTACCCTCTGGAATCAGTTGCCCCCAGAGATAAGGAGAATCCAAGACCTTAGCGCCTTCCACCGTGCCCTTAAAACCCACTTTTTCCAGCAAGCTGGGCTGGCTTAAGAAGACATTTTAAATGTTTTAATTGGTTTGTATTTTTAATTTTGGGCCAAATTTATATATATTTTAATTGTTTTTAATATTTGTATTTCATGTTTTTTAATTCTGGCTGTACACCGCCCTGAGTCCTTAGGGAGAAGGGCGGTATATAAATTTAAAATAAAATAAAATAAAGAAGTTTTCTTAAGGCCTGGCTTAAGGCTGGCTTACTTCCTAGGCCTGGAATTAAGATGTTTATGGAGTTCCTTAGAATTTTTTCCCCAAGTGCTATCTATGTGTTCTGGCCTGGGCAATCCTGTTTTATATATGACCCAATGTCTTTTTGGAGTCATGCAGTGTCAAAGAAAGAAAGGAAGGAAGGAAGGAAGGAAGGAAGGAAGGAAGGAAGGAAGGAAGGAAGGAAGGAAGGAAAGAAGGAAGGAAGGAAGGAAGGTTTATTTAGATTTAGCTTAGTGTGTCATGTGAACCAGCCGTTAATAAATTTAAATAACTTAAAATAAGTGATTATTACTTTGAACAATTAATAATTAAGAAAGGTAACTTATCTAAATCTATCGTAGATAATTTTAAATAATTTAATTCTTGTTTACAAATGTAAGAATAAAAAAATTAATATACATTAAAAATATAAAAAGCAAAAAAAAAGTGCAGAGAAAAAAAAAGACAAAACAATTATTTACCCCTCCCCTCCAGACAAGTCCAAACAACTTCAGTAACTCACCACTCTCTCTGATATTTTAGTAAAATATATCTTCTTTCCACATCTCATTTTTTAATCAATAGACAAAATATAAAATCCCATCATTCAGTCCTAATCAGCAAAAGTCTACTAGGAGCTATCAGAAATAATAACATATTTTATTACAAATAAAATCAATTTTATATTCCTTTCTTTTCCTGTTAACATAATAACTTACTACTTTCTTTAAAAATGCAACAAAAGAAATATCTATCCATATCTTATCTGTAATCTCTTAAACAAAACTTTAAATCTCATCACTCAGTCCTAATTGAAAAAGGAGTGTCCATTAAGAGCTATCACACATATATACATATGCATTTGAACCTTGATCAAATAAATCCACTTTAAATTCTTCCTGTTTACTTTTTAAAAACCTGACGCTTAATCACTTCAAATAATGTTCCATGAGTTGATTTCTTATCATTTTTTGCCTCCTTGTAGAAACTCCTTTACTATTGTAACATTTCTCTTTTATAAATCCAGGATAAAAAACTATCCAACTTCCTCTTCTTATTTATTATAAATATGTCCACTTTAATTATGAAAACAACATCCAGTTTCATTCCAGTGTGGCATTTATTTCCACATGATTCTTATGGTCTGGCATTTTAAAATCTATTTTCAGATCCATATTTGCGTCAACCTCAGTCTCCGTTTCATTCAGTAAAATCTGTTTCTCTTTTGTAGCTTCTTTTAAATCCATTTTTATGGTAGCAGACAATATTAAGAATAATTTCTGAGTCTTGTTCCTTGTGTTGCTCCATTGTATGAATGAGTCCTTCTATAATTGTAAACTTTGTTCTCTTTAGTCAAACTTCCAAGTCCCCACTTATCAAGTTTTTTTTTCCCCTCTGAGAAGGATTTCTTACAAAATTCTTTTAAAATTTATATATAAAGATTTTACATTATGTTCGTGTGTATGTAAAATTTTAAACATCCTGCAGAAAATAGTCTTTCAAGTCCATCTGGTTTTTAAATCTGTTTATAACTTTCCAAAATCAACATTCTAGTCACCCTTTTGCTGCTTATTCAAAAATAAAATATTTTCTTTTTCAAGTCCTTAGAGTTACATATTTTTTTTTTCATCAAGAATAGAAGAAAACTTGTAAGGTATAATAAAACTTGCCCTTCTGAAGGTTCTTAATGCCCAAAAAGCCATTAACAAGAAATTTCCTACGGTGATTAAAGAGAGGAAAGATCTGTTTGAAGGTGTCAAACTGATGCTTAGGCAAGATGACTTTTTCCTGGCTCCCAGAGATCTAAAACTCTCCAGAAATCACTGTTTTATGATGTCCTCGTGGAAAGCTTCTTTGTTGAGCACTTGTGGGCAATCCTGGTTCCCTTCTTACTCTGGAGAGGAAATCTGTAGAGCAGATTAATTCACTGGCTTCCCTTCCTGCTGTGGCCATCAGCTCTACTCTCTGTGGAACCATCTTTGGTCTGATATTGCTTCCCATATCCCATATCCCCATATATTGCAGTTCAGTGTTATTGAACTGCATTTGTAATGTAACTGAAAGAGAAAAGTATTACTGTAAATGTATAGCCAGTTATTTTTATACTACCATGATACAGCAACTCATAATATCCTACTTGTTTAATAAACTAGATTTAAAATAAAATTAATATACAGCCCAATTGATTAATCAGTCATTATTGAGAACCCTATAAACTTGCTATAATTTTTATGATTATGATTAACTACAGTTAAGTTAATAAATGCATGGATGAAACAAACCTCACATGATCAAAAAAAACATATTCCTTCACATTATATAAATAGCAATATAGTTCAGCTGAACTGGTTCGCACATAGAAACAGTGGCTCAGTTCACACACAGAACAAAGTTCAGCTTAATGTATGTGAAGAGCTTACATGAATAAACCCAGCCTTGCTGGTTAATTAGTTATAATGATAGTTACAGATATAAAAGAAGCCAATCAGAGCCAAATTCAGCAAACAACCATCTGTTCTGAAAGGAAAGAAAACAATGCATTTTGTTTGTGAGTTGTAGTAACTATAAAACTGACATTTAGAACATCAAGGGATAAACTAAAATTGTAATGCACACAGAAAGAAATATCAGACAAAAGATGATTAAAAGGCAACTTTTATATTGCCTCATTTCCATTTATAAAGTTAGCAGTGTACCTGATGAATAAAAACAGCTGTTCCTGGTGGATTACAAAACAAATCTTCTAAGTATCCATTATCAACACAACCTATTGTTTCTTTCAAAACAACATCACATCCTTTCTGCTGACAGTCCACAAACCTTTGTTTCATGCCTCAAAATTCCCAAAATAGCTCTCTCTTTTACAAGTCTAGCTTAATAGTCTAAACCTACTGTCTGCCTCTTCCACTCATTTAAACATTTGAGGTTAACCAAGTATACCAAATTAGCATCTCAATACTCACTTCATACATTATGGTTGCTTTCAAACTCTTTCTATTGAAGTAATTTGGTGTATGCAAATTCCATTCAGCCATGCAGCTTAGTTTACAAATCACAGAGGCTGAGTTTGTACCTCATTCTTAAACCAAAACCAAATTAAATGAATAAATAAATAAATAAATAAATAAAAAATCCACCCATAATGTATAAGATTCACTGGCATCCATAACAAATCATGATTGCGTCAAAAGGTCACACAGCGGCATCATTAAACTAAGGCTATGATTACATTCATAATCATGATGGTTGATGCAAGAATGTAAATCAGTATCGATTTCCCTTGCCCCCTTGTCTGGCAGAGGTCCATGGGTTCACCCTATATGCAAAATAAGTGGAATCTGAAGCTGATTAGAACATCAAATTAGAGATTGAAGAACATCGGATTAGAAGTTATATTAGGTTCTTCCTTGAATCTTTTTAAGTTCATTCACCATGTTCTTTTCCCACTCATCACCTCAGGCCAACAGGTGAGAATGTGACATTCATATAGGAGCAAATGACTGTAGAATTAGGTCAGGTGCAATGCCAGGTTAAAATTAAAAAAAGTACTGAAGAGGAAGTAGATGCTTGGTGTAATTTCCTCATTACTTGCTTTGTGAAATTGGTGTCAATAACTGGGGCTTTCAAACTTAGTTAAAAGAAAAATCCCATAATCTCTGATCAAGAAGCAAAACTCTAATGCTAAGGAATTGGCAATGCAATGGAATTCGTTCCTATTGTAATTTATTTATGCACATTTATAGACTAAAGTTTGAATTTCACAAAAATAGATGTGAATATTTAGTGCAAATGCAAATGTCAAGATTGAAACCGCTTTGCTTCTTTCAAAGCTAATGCTTTTCAACTTGCCAATGAACTGTGGGGAGGGAGATGGAATGTGGAGGATGTATGCAGAGATCGTGAGAGCTTGGAGCCAGCAAGTCACCACTGCAGGTGCTTGAGAAAGAGATGGGCTGTTCTCATAACAAAAGACCATCTCATAATTGGACAAAGTGATTGACCAGGGGTGGGGACAAAGAGAAAAGATTGTTTAACTGGGCAAACATTTGTGCAGGAAACCAGAGCTGGTTTCATTTCCTCAGTATTTATTTATTTATAATTAAATTTCTATACCGCCCTTCTCCAATATAGGACTCAGGGCGGTGAACAGCCAAAGTAAAAACAAGACATAGAAAATCTAAAAACTGTTTAAAATAATTAAATAATTTGGCCGTAATTAAAAACAATTCCAAATTAAAATAGTTTAAAAATTTGACTCAAGCCAGCCCAGCTAGTTGAAATAAATGGGTTTTCAGGGCCCGACGAAAAATCCGGAGGTCTGTTATTGTACGTAACTCTGGGGGGAGGTTGTTCCAGAGGGTGGGCGCCGCCACAGAGAAGGCTCTCCCCCTGGGGGTCGCCAGCTGACATTGTCTGGCGGACGGCACCCTGAGGAGGCCCACTCTGTGGGAGCGTACTGGCCGGTGGGAGGCTATTGGTGGCAGAAGGCGGTCTCGTAAGTACCCCGGCCCTAAGCCATGGAGCACTTTAAAGGTGGTCACCAACACCTTGAAACGCATCCGGAAGACCACCGGGAGCCAGTGCAGCTCGCGCAGGAGAGGTGTCACAAGGGAGCGCCTCGTCGCCCCCATAATCCCCCGCGCAGCCGCGTTCTTGACCAGCTGGAGCCTCCGGGTGCACCCCAGGGGGAGCCCCATGTAGAGAGTGTTACAGTAGTCCAGGCAGGAAGTGACGAGTGCCTGAGTGACTGTGCGTAGGGAGTCCCGATCTAGAAAGGGGCGCAACTGGCGTATCAGGCGAACCTGATAAAAAGCCCCCCTGGCCACGGCCGTCAAATGATCTTCTAAAGACAGCCGTGCGTCCAGGAGGACGCCCAAGTTACAAGCCCTCTCCGTGGGGGCGAGTGATTCACCCCCAATAGCCAGCGATGGCATCAGCTGGCTATATCGGGACGCCGGAAGCCACAGCCACTCGGTCTTGGAGGGGTTGAGGCGGAGCCTGTTTCTCCCCATCCAGGCCCGCACGGCCTCCAGGCACTGGGACATCACTTCAAGGGCATCATTGGGGTGGCCTGGGGTGGAGATGTACAGCTGAGTGTCATCAGCATACTGATGGAACTCCACCCCGAAGCCACGGATGATCTCTCTCAGCGGCTTTACATAAATGTTGAACAGAAGGGGCGAGAGGACCGACCCTTGTGGCATCCCACAAGCAAGGTGCCTCGGGGTCGACCGTTGCCCCCCTGTCAACACAGATTGCGACCGGTCAGAAAGGTAGGAGGAGAACCACCGCAGAACGGTGCCTCCCACCCCCAAACCCGCCAACCGGTGCAACATGATACCATGGTCGATGGTATCAAAAGCCGCTGAGAGGTCTAACAGGACCAGGATAGAGGAGCAACCCCTATCCCGGGCCCTCCAGGGATCATCCACCAATGCGACCAATGCCGTTTCCCTGCTGTGCCCAGGCCGGAAGCCGGACTGGAGCGGGTCTAGATAGAGAGCTTCATCCAGGTACCGGGGAAGCTGTTGCACAACCACACTCTCAACAACCTTCGCAACGAAGCGAAGGTTGGAGACTGGACAATAGTTAGCCAAAACAGCCGGATCCAGAGAGGGCTTCTTGAGGAGGGGCCTCACAACCGCTTCTTTCAAAGCGGCCGGCAGGACCCCCTCACTCAAAGAAGCATTAGCAATCTTCTGGAGCCAGCCTCGTGTCACCTCCCGGGAAGCCAGTACCAACCAGGAGGGACACGGGTCCAATAAACATGTGGTCGCGTTCAGCCGTCCCAGGACCCTGTCCATGTCCTCAGGAGCCACAGGATCGAACTCCCCCCAGATAACACTCTCAAGACCTGCCTGTCATCCCGTCCACACATACCCAGTCAGAGGCCAGCCCTTCCCGAATCTGAGCGATTTTGTCATACAGATACTGCACAAAATCCTCAGCTTGGCCCTGCAAGGGGTCATCCCGCACCTCCAGATGGAGGAGGGAGCGGGTCACCCTAAACAGGGCGCTGGGCGATTATCTGATGATGTGATAAGAGCAGCAAAATAGCTAGTTTTCGCCGCTTTTATCGCCACTAGGTAGGTCTTAATATAAGACCTCACCAGTGTTCGGTCAGATTCGGAGCGGCTGGTCCTCCAACTACTCTCCAGGCGTCTTTTCCGGCGCTTCATCTCCCTAAGCTCCTCGGAGAACCAAGGAGCTAGGTGAGTTCGGTGCCGGGTCAGAGGCCGCAAAGGCACGACTCGGTCCAAGGCCCCGGCAGCCGCACTATCCCAGGCGGCCACCAGGTCTTCAGCCGAGTCATGAGCCAGAATCTCAGGAAATGGCCCAAGCTCCATCTGGAACCTATCGGGGTCCATCAGGCGCCTGGGGCAGAACCACCTGGTCGGTCCTGCCTCCCTGCGGCAGGGTGCAGCGGTTAGAAAGTCCAGTCGAAGGAGCGAGTGGTCAGACCATGACAAGGGTTCGATGGCTATATCCCCTATATCAAGGCCACTCAACCACTGACCAGAGACAAAAACTAAGTCCAGAGTGTGTCCCCCCATGTGAGTGGGGTCATGAATTAACTGAGTAAGGTCCATGGCCGTCATGGAAGCCATGAACTCCCGAACCACCTCAGACATTTCACCGATAGATGGCAGGTTGAAATCCCCCATGATGACAGGTCTGGGGGTGTCCACCGCCACCTCGGCTATAACGTTAAGCAGCTCGGGCAGGGCCGTTGCCACGTGGCAGGGAGCCAGGTATGTGACCAACAAGCCCATCTGTACTCTACGACCCCACTTCACAAATAATAATAATAATAATAATAATAATTTTATTTCTATACCGCCCTTCTCCCGAAGGACTCAGGGCGGTGTACAGCCTATTTAAAAACACAGACAAAACAACAGTATAAAATTTAAAATAATTAAATAAGTGGCTCAAATTTAAAACCCCAATAAATTTAAATACCCAATTTAAAACTATTGTGTTGATAGTCCGGCTTGGCGGAACAACAGGGACTTTTGATTTGTCTTTCTTTTGTGTGTGTGTGTGTGCATGTGTGTGCAAAGAGGGACTCACATCCGGCTATCTGTGGAACAGTGGTCTCCCTTGGATCCAGACCTTCCTTTATAATAACCGCCACCCCCCCCGCCCCTGCCCTGAGCCCTCGGCTGATGAAATGCACAGAAGCCTGGTGGGCATATATCCACGAGGGGGACTCCCCCCTCCTGGCCCAACCAGGTCTCCTTAATGCCCGCCAGGTCCGCCTCCCCCTCCTGAATAAGATCGTGAATGAGGGGGGCTTTATTAACAACGGACCTGGCGTTGCATAACATCAGCCGAAGGCTCTGGCCCTGGTACCAAAATGTATATCCAATAAAATTTTACTTTTGGGAATTCAATTCTCCCGAGAATGTTTCCTTGTTTTGGGTTCACTAATTGGACAGTTGACAGCAAAAATGATGCCTGAGATATACAAAAATTAAAGTTTTCATTTCACAATTACTTGGGATACTAATGTTTTTACCAAATAGATTAAAGAAAGTGATTAACGCCTGGGAAATGTTCCCTTGTCAGTCAGTAGGAATGCTCATTTACCACCAGCTTATCAAGTACTTTAGGAAGCAAGGGCTTGGCAGCATAAAGAAGCAACAGCCAACAACTTAATAGCCAGTCATCAACACCCCAATCAATATCTAAAAAGCTACATACAACAGGCACCATATAAACATCACACACAGTGTAGCCCAAAGCACACACTATGCTAGAGAGAAGTTTCCTAAGTGTTGTGGTCCACTGGCAGCCTGTGGAGCTGGCAGCAGAATCGGACAGTGAGGAGGCTGGAGAAGAACATGGGCCAGTCCTGGAGTCTGGGGAAGGCCCAGATGAGGGCTCTGCATCAGTGGCAGAGATGGGATCAGGGCCATCTGGGAGTTATGTGCTGACTCCAGAGCCTCCAGACTGACATCAGCAAGGCAGAGGAACAGGGGGACCCAGTTTCCAGTGGGCTCATGCGCAGAGCTGCCAGAAGGCAAGAAGAGTTAAGACAAAAGGAGTGACTCGGGAATAAGGTTTAGAGATGACTGGTCCTTCCCATAAGATATAAAGGAAGACCAAAGGGACATGAGCCTTTGCAGGAAGCAACTTTGTTTGTTCTGGTTGGTTTAAACTCCGAAGCTCTGTTTTGACTTTGCGCTCTGTTTGGCCTTGCAAAGCTAATTGGCAATTAGGTCTTTGGCAGCGTTTCAAGGGAGATAAAGGTGGGTGCTTATCAGCCTTATCCCAAAAGACTGTGGCAGACGTCTATCAGACTATTCACAAACTGCTTGGGACTCATTACGGGCTGTGAATGAACTTAATTCATAGCTGTTGAAATAAAAAGAGGGCTTTTGGGACTAAGCATGTGATTGTCTCAGGAAACCTCAGAATGGGTTCCAGCATGAGTCCAAAAAGCTCAGAATACTAAGCCTCTGGTCCTGGTGACTAACCCAGATGCACAATTATCCTGGGACAGATATATTTGCTCTCATTTGTGAAATAAATTAATATTCAACCATTGGGATGTGAAAACGTTTCCTTGAAACAATTGCTATGGATGTCCTTGGCTGCATTTGAGATAACTTTTTTTTAACCCTTTAGGGTCTTGTGGAAAGTTCTTCTAGAATCCTAGAGTTCTGTGGAAGACAACCCTGCTCTATGCTTCTAGAGATGTCAGAAAACATGACACAAGGGAAGACAAGTTCTTGAAGATATATAGTCAGAAGTTGTTCTCCTTCCAGCATTCATATGCCTCAGTGGTCTGCACAAAAAGGCTTCAAGCCAGTTAAAATATATTGTGCACCTCTTCTGTCCTTTCAATGTATTTAATTTCTTTTCGAGAAAGGGGAAAAAAAGAAGAATGGAAGGAAAACACAAAAGTGTTACAAACATTAATCTGGCCTTCTTAAAAACAAAAACCCTCATCTCTCTTATGTGACAAAAGACTTGGGTGGAAACAACCATAACATATGCTCCTTTGTTTGCTTGCTTTATTTTCTTCCTTGTGTCAGTTTCTGCAAGATCTCTTCACAAAGAAATAAAGATCTCAAATCAGATGTCTATGTTCGGTTTACCAGTGTAATCTCATGAGAAGAGGGAGGAAAATGTAATATGATTTGCAGTTTTACCTTATGATTCATTTAAAGAGTCTTTTTAGCTTGAAAACTATGGGGGGTGGGGGACAAAATCTGTCTTATCTTTCTTGCTTCAAAATGACAACTTTTCTAGCCATCACTTCACCTGGGGATAAAGCTTTTTTTTTTTTTGGTTTTAAGAACATAAATTTACTACAGGCCTCAAAGACTTACAAACAAATTGGTGGGATTGAAGCTAATATGTAGGCAGGCCCAGCAGAAATATACTTCTCTCAAACCAGGGGTGAAATCCAGCATATTCTGACAAGTTCTGGAAAACCAGTAGCGGAAATTTTGAGCAGTTCAGAGAACCAGCAAATACCACCTCTGGCTGGCTCCAGAGTGGGGTGGGTATGGAGATTTTGCAATATCCTTCCCCCAGGAGTGGGAAGGGAATGGGGATTTTGCAGTATCCTTCCCCTGCCATGCCCACCAAGCCACACCCACAGAACTGATAGTAAAAAAAATTGGATTTCACCACTGTCTCAAACATATTATTATCAAACGTTTCTATTCCAACAAGCTGGTCTGGCCTAACTCTCCCTTTTAAATTGGCTTTTAAATTGGCTTTTAAATCAGGTTTTAGACCTCTTTTAGATAAATTTGGATGTTTTAATCTTTGAGCCAAATTACTTAATCTGTTTTTTAATAGTTTTTAATTTCTATATGTATTTGTAATTATTATGGCTGTTCACCGCCCTGAGTCCTTCGGGAGTAGGGCGGTATACAAATATGAAAAATAAATAAATAAATAAATAAATAAATAAATAAATAAATAAATAAATAAATAAATAAATAAATATTATGATGTTGAAACACGTCTTTCAACATCAAGCAACAACAGAATGAGACTTTAGCACAGAGTTTGGGTACCACATGACAACACACTATGCACTTTTGCATTTGACATCCCTTTAAGTCTTAGAGCTTAAGTAACCAACGTTATACATTATTCATTTTCTACTTCAGCTAAATTATTCATCTCTGCTTGGGTCCTTCTTTGTGGTAGAATTTTAACTGAGTTCATAATGAGTATAAATGTGCAAAAAAATAAATAAATAAAAGACACTTAATTCCCCCTGGTGCTGAAAACGAGAGAGACATTTTGACCCTTGTCAGGGACTTTTTTTGTCTATTAGCAAAGTTTTTTTTTTTTCATTTCTTCCCCTGCAATGCACTTTTGGATATCCAGGTCAATTAAAGAATAAATATAACTTATTAATCTTGTGTGACAGATATTAAAAGCCGTGATTTCACTTCAGGGTTTGAGTGGGGAAAAAAATTACCTCAAGAAAATAGAAGTTAATTTTATCTTGCCATTTATCAACATAATTCATTTTTCAGTAATTAGCAAGCTGGTGCCCTAGACAATATCCTGCCAGACACAAGGTTATACTTCAAAGTTGTGTTGTCCATGTTGTTTCACATAGAAAATATTGTTTTACAATGCCCACCTTTGCAATTAGTGGTTTCAGCATTAATCAGAATTTCTTATGTTTTCTTGTAGGACAAAAAGCAATGGGTGGAAACTAATCAAGGAGAGAAGCAACTTAGAACTAAGGAGAAATTTCCTGACAGTTAGAACAATTAATCAGTGGAACAACTTGCCTCCAGAAGTTGTGAATGCTCCAACACTTGAAGTTTTTAAGAAGATGTTGGATAACTATTTGTCTGAAGTGGTGTAGGGTTTCCTGCCTAAGCAGGGGGTTGGACTAGAAGACCTCCAAGGTCCCTTCCAACTCTGTTATTCTATTCTTATTCTTACCTTATCCTGTGAACAGACTATCCCATTCATAGCCCTAGATCAAGGAACAACCAATGCCACAATTACAGAAATTCCAGTGGGAATACATTCATTAATGATCATCTGTACAAGGCATATTGCAATGCCATCCAAAAATAAGCAGATAAGGTTGCCAGTTTTCCTTTTAAGATTGTCCCAATTCCTACATGGCCCAAAGATAAAGAAATTTTTCCTGGCATAAAAATATAAGAGAAGTGGGGGAAGCAAGAGCAATCGCATGTGGATGGTAGCAGACTGCCACAAACATTAGAAGAACAAGATTAAAATACAAATAAAGCAAAACTCAATACAAAGGGAAGTGGGTTTTTCTCCATGATTTCACCACAGCTTGATCTTCAGTCCTTGTTGCCTACTGAGAGAGTTCAGTGGTTCACATTCCCACAGAGAGTGGGCCCACTTTAAGCAGAGATGGGGTGGGCAGTTTACATTCTCAGTGTTACTTGCAGAGGCAAGATACATATGAAAATAGAAATATATGCCTTAAAGCTGTTTAATACAGCTAAAGCCAAGAAAATAAATCCTCCAACACCCTTTAACAATATCAAGAACATTAAAAATAGAGAAAAACAGAATCACAGCTCTGCCCACTGAGTCTTTATCACCATTCCTCACAATGTAACCCTTGCATCACCCCCAAAATGTTCTGCTAAAAATGTGTCTATTTTCTTTATACTTAATTTCCCTAAACTGAACCAGTCCTTGGGGATTATAATAGACAAGTACTTTTCTCTGGTGGATGTGGTTTGTCATTTCTTCTGGGATATAAAATTTGAGATCCAGATTAATATGACCATATTCCTATTCCAATATTAATCAGAGGAGGGTTGTTGAGATCAGCCAAGATAAATGAAGTGCTATGCTTTATTAAGTACAAGAAGGCTCAGGATAGATTGGATGATAAGGAATAAATAATATTAAAAATAACTGATGGATATAATAGCAGTTTGATCATGTCCATCATCTTGATATTTTTACCTACCCTTGTGAACACTATTGCTAATAAATTTATAAACACAGAATATCTGTTTCTTTTTGAGTTTTGTTGCATCAGCAGTACATGTAAAATGATTTTTTTCTATAGGCAGAGGAAACACATGTATGAAAACCGAAAAGTTGCTTCCAGTAGTACTCTATTGAAGTTGAGGAACTATCAGACTGATTTGATGGGGCTAACTTCTTGGGTTTGATGGTGCTAACTTAGAATGACAGTAAAATCTAAAGAGGATCTTTATGGGACTCTCTAAAGGTTCATTATTTTTATAGCAATTTTAATATGCAAAATGTTTGAAGCCACATTTAATTAGGAAATATTGTACATTGTGAAAAGACAAGTAGGTTTGCCATTACTATGACCTTGTAAGAATTTAGGACAAGATCATTAAATGTAATTAAGAACTTAGGGCCACCTGGGTACAATTCAGACACTTGACTTTAAATTCCAGATTTCAAATCAGTGTGATTATTTCTGAGGCCTCTAGGTGTTTTTTTATATCTGTAGAGCGCTGAATCTGAAGAAGTCTTCCTCAAGCTTATTTTAAAGATTCCTTTACATCAGATAAGAATGATGCCCTATTGCAACGGCCCCCAACCTTTGGGGCACCAGGGACTGGTTCCATGGAGAGAGGTTTTTTTCTGCAGACCGGAGGGGGCATGATTTCGTGTATTACCTGCATCAGGGGTGAAATGGTACTGGTTGGACCGGTTCACCCAAACCAATAGTAATAAATGCTACCGGTCCGAGTGAACCGGTATTTCCGACAATCAGCTATGCCTCATGATTTATATTCGCTAGAAAGCAGGAAATCCTGCTTTCTAGCAAATCTAAATCACATGACACAGCTGTCCCCCCACCCCGGCGCTGCTCTACTTACCTTTGCAGACTCAGAAAAGGCTTCTTCATCCTTTCTTTTCAGTGCTGTGTGGTAGCTGTCTTTAGAAGAGCATATGATGGCTGTAGCCAGGGGGGCTTTTTATCAGGTTCACATGATTCGCCAGTTGTGTCCCTTTCTGGATCGGGACTCCTTACGCACAGTCACTGAGGCACTCGTCACTTCTCACCTGGACTACTGCAATGCTCTCTACATGGGATTATGGGAGCTCTCCCTCGCTCCCATGTGACACCTCTCCTGCGTGAGCTGCAATGGCTTCCAGTGGTCTTCCAGGTGCGCTTCAAGGTGTTGGTCACAACCTTTAAAGCGCTCCATGGCATTGGACCTGGGTATTTGCGGGACCGCCTTCTGCCACCGATAGCCTCCCACCGACCAGTACGCTCCCACAGAGAGGGACTCCTCAGGGTGCCATCAGCCAGGCAATGTTGGCTGGAGACCCCCAGGGGGAAGGCCTTCTCTGTGGCAGCTCCTGCCCTCTGGAACAATTTTTCCCCGGAGATACGAAGGATATCGGATCTCCAGGTTTTTCGCCGTGCCCTAAAAACCTTTCTTTTCCATCAAGCAGGGCTGGCGTGGAAACCCACCCCCCTTTTAGCCTTATTTAGCCTTTTAAATTGTCAAATGAGTTTTAGTTTGAATGTTTTAAATTTTGGGCCACAGTTATATAATTCTTTTAAAAACTTTAAATTTTGTATTGGTATGTGTTTTAGTTCTGGCTGTGCACCGCCCTGAGTCCACTAGGAGAAGGGTGGGATATAAATTGAATAAAATAAATAAAATAAATAGTGCTTGCGGTGCGCATGCACGCACAAAGCATGTGTTTGACGTGCAATGAGCATGCACATGTGACGCGAAACAGTAGCAAAGCGAACTGGTAACAAACTTCAAAGCATTTCACCCTGGCCTGCATCCCATGGATGGGGCTTCGTTTGTTTGCACGGCCCAGTTTCTGGCACACTGCGAACCAGTGCCAGTCCATGGATTGGAAGTTGGGGACCCCTGCCCTATTGCAAAGGCCTTGATATTTTCATAAATTAAGAACTTACAACCATTTGCTTAGTGACAGTTTGAAGCTACCACAGCACTGAGGAAAGTGATTTACCATCAGTTCTTGCATTTACAATTGTCACCATCACCCCACAGTCACATGATCAAAATTTGGATGCCTGGCAATCAGCATGCATTTATGATGGTTGCAGCATCCCAGGGTCAAATGATCGCTATTTGCAACCTGCCCAGCTGTCTTCTGGCAAGCAAAATCAATGGGGGAAGCTGGATTCACTTAATTGCCTGATTTAATGAACAGCTGATTTGCTTAATCATGTCAAAAAAAAAAAGGTAACAATTGAGTGTGAGTCACTTAACTACCCTGTTTAACAAGATAAAATCTGGTCTCAATTGAGGTTGTATGTTAAGGACTTCCTATAAAGCATACAGATTTAAGTTATCATTTCATCACTCTTCCAAGTATTTAATGCTCAGATATTCACAACCAACCCTGGACTTTTATAAAGCCCTGAAAGATACAACTTGTGACTTTATCCTTGTGACTGCTAAGCCATCCTTGGAGGTACATTCAATGTCCACAGAATGATGGAGTCTAAAACAAGTATATTTCATAGATGCCAGTCAAGTATGTGCCTCTATAACTTTACAGTTCCAGATCCTTCAAGGTATATTGCACATGATATATTTGCTAGTTCATTGTTACTGTACATTTTGTTTGTTCTGCTGATTTCATTCTAGCAGAACAATGCATTAAAGAGGCAAAAAGGGTTGCATTTCTTGAACTGGAAATACTCTTTGCACAGAAAAAGATTTTTTTTCTGGCACTTGAGATATTCTTCTTTCTTACTATGAATAGAAATTACATTTGCTTCCTATTTTTGCCTGTGGGATTTCTATAAATTTATCAATTTGAATGCAGATAGAAATTCAACAGATGTAGCATTTCCTTTAAAAGAGATGCAATGCTAAACACATGGAGTTGTGGAAATTATCCAAATAATAGTCCAAAGACAAGGAAGGCTGTAAATGGTAACCCCATTACAATTAAGAGGTATGAATTGTATGGGATATATATATAGGCCTCTTCTGCATTGTTTCCAATAATACTATTCTGAGTATGTATGGATAGATCATGGGTCTGCAACCTTAAACACTCAAAGAGCCATTTGGACCCATTTCCCACAGGAAAAAAAAACAACACTGGGAGCCACAAAACCCTTCCCACGCCTGACTATTTCTTGAGCGGCCACAAAACTAGCATATGTAGTTAAATTAAATGTTCTGTTTTCTTCAGAATTTTTTCTTTTATTGGATTTATCTATGGTTGGCCTACCAGGGGCTAAAAAGCTCAATAAATCATGTGCCGGCAGGTTTCGCACATTGGCAGTTGTGACACATATTTCGAGTGACAGGGAGCCACAGCAGTGGGATGAAAGAGCCACATGCGGCTCCAGAGCCGCAGGTTGCTGACCCCTGGGATAGATAGATAGATAGATAGATAGATAGATAGATAGATAGATAGATAGATAGATAGATAGATAGATAATTGATTGATAGAGTGAGTGAGTGAGAATGTGTATATATATATATATTTATATGTGTATTTGTATATGTATATGTATATATGTATTCCTCTGTTTTCCTTATAGTATTTATTTTGTGGTGTGTCGTATCAACCAATCAGCTTCCTATCTGCTCACAGAACAAATAAATAGGAATAAAAGTCATCCCCAAGTACAACAAAACAAAACAGGGAATGGTTTTTATACCGTAGAGAATTTTGAGAATTAGAAACTCCGAAAATGCATATGTCCTAGTTTTTTTAGCCATGACAAATAATTCAAACTCCTCCAATTTGCCCATTCACACTGCAGGGAAACAGATGCTAATGAAGTCAAAAATACTTTTCACAGCCTTTTTCATTTACTAAATTAGTATCACAGATTTTACTTGCCTCATTGAATTTCCTGGAACTCCAGGCATCCGTTGAAAAAATGCCAAAAGGAATGGAAAAAGGGAAGGTCCCTCCCCACCCCCATTTTGGGATAATTTATTCAGCAGCATATTCACCAATTAATATAAACGTTGTCATCAGGCAAGTGCTATCTTTATAACAATAAGTAGCTATAGAACTTAGATTTATAATATACCGCTTGTAATATGCCGCTTCACAGTTCTTTACAGCCCTCTCTAAGCAGTTTACAGAGCATATTTCCTCCAAAAATCTGGGTCCTCATTTTATTGATCTCAGGATGGAAGGCTGAGTCAACCTTGAGCCTATCAGGATCAAACTGCTGGCAGTAGGAAGAGTTAGCCTGCAATATTCCATTTTAACCACTGTACCACCACGGTTTTTATGCAGAAGTCTTGACCCTTAATTGCCATTTGATTGGAAAACTGACAAAAAAGTAAAGGCTTAGAAATTAGAACAAGATATAATTCTGAGCTGCAGAACATTTTCTAAGATGGACCAAATTAGTATAATGATGAGAAAGTCAAAAGACGACTCAATCAAAAATAGCTGCATATCAGAGGTGGGTTTCAGCAGGTTCTGACCAGTTCTGGAGAATCAGTAGCAGAAATTTTGAGTAGTTCGGAGAACTGGTAAATACTACCTCTGGCTGGCCCCACCCCCATCTATTCTTTGCCTCCCGAGTCCCAGCTGATCAGGAGGAAATGGGGATTTTGCAGTAACCTTCCCCTGCCATGCCCACCAAGCCATGCCCACCAAGCCATGCCACGCCCACCAAGCCACACCCACAGAACCAGTAGTAATAAAAATTGAAACCCACCCCTGCTGCAAACCCATTCAAAAGCTACAAGATACTCTATTATAAATACTTTCAAAACATGTCAGAGCAATGTTTTTCAACTTTAGCATCTTTCAGATGTGTAGATCCTAATTCTAGCTTGTGAATTCTGGGAATTAGAGTCCACATATCTGAAAGCTGCCAAGGTTAAGAAAAACTGTGTTACAGGGAACAATTTCAATGTAAAATGAAGGCAACATGCAGGTTACCATTCGTATATCCGTGAAGGACATAACAACAGAAAGCACATGAAAGCAACTTTTTTAATGAAAACTTGGATTAAGGAAATTTTTATATTTTAAAAGCAGATGATCAAGACTAAGTAAGTAGGCAATGGAATATTTTTAGGAGGAAAGGGAGGATTCCCTACCTTTCATAAAATGATGGCAAACTTGGAAATAAATCACATGAATTCTTTTATTATGAAATGTGTTTGCTTTAAGCAATCATTCTTAGAAAGTCAATCCGTCTTGGACATTTGTGGCCCTGATTCTCAAAAGAAACGTAGTTTGAGAGCTGTGGTAAGAGCCATGGTGGTGCAGTGGTTAGAATGCAGTACTGCAGGCTACTTCTGCTGACTGCCGGATGCCAGCAATTTGGCAGTTCGAATCTCACCAGGCTCAAGGTTGACTCAGCCTTTCATCCTTCCGAGGTGGCTAAAAGAAGGACCCAAATTGTTGGGAGCAATAGGCTGACTCTGTAAACTGCTTAGAGAGGGCTGTAAAGCACTGTGAAGCAGGATATAACTCTAAATGCTATTGCTATTGCAACTACAAACATTTGCAGCTTAAAAGGTGGTTTTGATAAGGATTTTGACATATAGTCAAGCTTAGTGAATCAGTGCAACTGAAAAACATAAACTGTTTGTAATCTGTGGTTTCTCACATGCTAGTGTCTTTCAGTCTAAAATGAAGTGCGGTCAACATAGGTTTGCAGCACAATATAAAAGAATGACTATTATTGTGAACTTTCACGCTAATTGGTACTTTCTTTCTTTAATAGTTTGTCTGTTGTAGTAGCCTAAGAGATGTAGACTGCTGGATGTTTGCTAAATGTCAACATAACATGCTACAAAGAAAAACAAACATTTCCTTTCCACCCCAGAGGTCACATAAAGGTTTTGGTTTCTAATAAGTTCTGTCTGAAGTACATAGCTACCTGACATTTCCATTCTACCTAATCTTGCACTGAATTCTATCCTCCCATTGTCCGAAACTATTTCTTGTGGAAGAGGCTTTTGACTTTTGACCTAATTTCTAGAATGTTTTAGAATATTTTTTTCCCAAAATATTTTTAACAAAATGGCCAAAGCTACAATTGTTGATTTTGCTACATAGCCTATCACTCTGTAACCTCACAAGAGTTTCCTTATGCCTTACTTTGGGATTAAAGTATGGGTTAGCTTACTGGCAAGCTAAAAGGAGATTATTCCACTCAAATACTGAAAGATTCAACAGCACCCAGGGTGGAGGAATAATTGGTGAAGATGACAGAACTTGCTGAGATAGCTAAACTGACTTCTTTAATCAAGGAATGGGCAATAACTACATTTATTGGTGACTGGAAACCTATTATAGGCGTGAAACAGGAAAAAATATGATTTATATATTTGATGATTAGACAAGATAAATTATAGAAAGAAGAGAACTGTATTGTAACCAAATAACAAGAGGAAATTTATGACTACACTTATAACTGCTGTAAACATCAGAAACTACTTTTCTGTATCTTTTTTTCTCTTTCTTTTACTCTTTTCCTTCTATTGCTCTTTTAGATTTCTTGTTTTCTTTTACTTTATGTTTGCATTATTATTATTAATTTATATGAGAGATGATAGATGGATGGATGGATGGATGGATGGATGATAGGCAGGCAGGCAGGCAGACATAAGCATTTGCTGCAAGGACAGCTATACTTCAATTTGCTGAAGAAACAACATTGTATTATGGATCACAAGGAATCAAAGAATGATTGTATAGCATTATTTGTATTGCTTAGCAATTAAAAGTATAAGTGTTCAGATGAAAAAAAAAATAGAACTTCAAACTACTGAGAATACAGTACAAGTAAGTTCCACATCCACATCTTATCTATTTCACAATAATAAAGGTATGCATAGAGAGCCACAATGCACAAAAGTTTGGCAAAACATGCAGAAAAAAATCGCCTAGTATTATTTATTTATTAGGATATTTATTACAATAGTTATATATATATATATCAGCTCCAAAAGAACAGCATCAGTTATGTCATACAGACACTCCATCCAGGGGTGGGTTCTACTTACCTCCGCTATCGGTTCGCAACAGGAACAACATGCGTGCACGCATGCACAGATCATTCATGATGACATCTGGGCAGGTGGGCAGAGCCTCCTGCAGTCGTTACTACCGGTTCGCAAGAACCAGACCAAACCAGGAGCAACCCACCACTGACTCCATCCATCATTTAACCTATGATGTAATCTAATGGCATATTCAAATTTCAACTGATTTGTTTTCCATGTCCCATGTTATCTGTCTGTCTGTCTGTCTGTCTATCTATCTATCTATCTATCTATCTATCTATCTATCTATCTATCATCTATCATATCTATCATCCATCATCTATCTATCTATCTATCTATCTATCTATCTATCTATCTATCTAGTTTTCTATCATCATTATACAGCTGCCCATCTCACAACTCTGGACAGCATATAATAAAAATATAAAATAACAATATTAGAAACCATTCTACAATTAAAAAGATTAATATTATTATTTAAAGACTAGTGGACAATATTAGGTGTTACACTGTAACCACCTCATCAAATCACCATTTCTGTGAGACATACAACCCTGTTGACACAGCCAAGCTTTGAATTTTGGAAGGTTGGCAGAGATTGTGCCAATCTCCTTGAGGGAGGGGAACTCACTCTCATCCACAGAGTGGGTGCCATAGATGCTACTTATAATTCATGTCTCTAGATCAGACTACCTCGAACTTGGATATAAAGATGCCATATCCTCTTGGGCATACTGAATGGATGATGGAGGATCACCTAACATTTAAAAACCCAGTACTAAGTTATGCTTCTAAGTCTAAGATTTTGACTACAAAGCTGTCTTCACTTAGCTTTTTGTATAGTACCTGAAAATAGAACCTAATACTTGGCTTAATGAGAAAGCATTCTTCTCATCTCACACTTACATTTCTAAATTATGTATTGTAACACACCCACTTTCCTTATGTCACATTTGTATTATATACAGTTCTATCTACAGTGCATTGATTATCACATATTCTGCTCCTCAAGTAGCTATAATTGTAGACTTTGCATGTCTCTTAATTTAATAAAAAGAGACTCGTATTCTTACTCCCCACCAAAAAATCCCTCTGCAATCACTTAATGTAATCAATTTTCTAAATAGAAACAAATACATTTTATGGCTTAATGTGTCCAAGCAAAACTGATTTTCACAGAAATGTGATACCTGAAGACTATTCATATTACTAGTGTCATCCCTACTGTAATCCGTATTTTTTCCTTCTTTTTTTTCATAACTGTACAAAGGTAAGAAAACAAAACAGATGCAAGAAAAGATTTGAGCTAGGAAAATCAATTCTATAAATGAAAAATTGGAGACACAGTTGAGGAAATCTGGAATAGCAATATGGTCTCAGACAACAGCTACAGGTAACAGATATGTTTGGACTGTCTATAACTGCTTATAAATCAAATATTCCACTGCCATAATGGAAGGGGTTTTTATGTAGATCTGTACTGCGATATCATCATTTCCATATCCAGTAAAAAATAAATACAAGGCACAGATTTCCGGAAAGATCATAGATAGATAGATAGATAGATAGATAGATAGATAGATAGATAGATAGATAGACAGACAGATAGACAGATATAGATAGATATAGATATAGATATAGATATAGATATAGATATAGATATAGATATAGATATAGATATAGATATAGATATAGATATCAGCTGTGTTGTTTTTAGTCGTCATGCTGGACGATGGAGGCATGACGACAGCAAAAACAACACAGCTGATTACAAGGGGGAGATGGCTGGAAGGGCCTATTACACGTGCAAGGGCTAAATTGATTAATGGCATATAAAGGCAGAGATCTCTGTAATGGTTGTTTAATAGTCTGACGATGTCAGCAGATGGTTCACAAAAGCTTAGTAAAATAAAATTTTAATTCTTTTAAAATTTTAATATCTTAAGTTCCAGAGTTCACAGTATGTCTGCCTCTTTTTCTAGTAATATACCTGGAACTCATATTTTTAGAATAATTTGTAAGATAGAGATAGATAGATAGATAGATAGATAGATAGATAGATAGATAGATAGATAGACAGATAGATAAATATAATATATTACAATACTAGACAACACAACACAGTATGTCACAGTATGTCACAATACTAGACAACACAGTATCAACAGTAGAGACCTTCAAATTTCTAGGTTCTACCATATCTCAAGACCTAAAATGGACACCTAACATCAAAAACGTCATCATAAAAGCACAACAAAGAATGTTCTTTCCACGCCAACTCAAAAAGCTCAAATTGCCCAAGGAGCTGCTGATACAGTTCTACAGAGGAATTATTGAGTCTGTCATCTGCACCTCTATAACTGTCTGGTTTGGTTCTGCAACCCAACAAAACAGACACAAACTTTAGAGGATAATTAGAACTGCAGAAAAAACAATTACTACCAACCTGCCTGCCATTGAGGATCTGTATACTGCACGAATCAAAAGGAGGGCTATGAAAATATCTACAGACCCCTCACATCCAGGACATAAAGTGTTTCAACTTCTACCGTCAAAACAATGCTATAGAACACAGCACACCAGAATAACTAGACAGAAGGATAGTTTTTTCCTGAATGCCATCACTCTGCTAAACAACTAATTTCCACAACACTGTCAAACTATTTACTAAGACTGTATTACTATTATTCTTCTCATCCTTCCTATTACCTATCTCCTCCCACTTATGACTATAAACATGTTACTTGTATTTTTACGATTTATATTGTTCTGTTTGTTTCTTAGTATGATCTGATTGCGTGTTGTATCTTATGATTCTTTTTTCTTTTTCTTTTTTTTCTTTTTATGTACACTGAGAGCATATGCACCAAAGACAAATTCCTTGTGTGTCCAATCACACTTGGCCAATAAAGAATTCTATTCTATTCTATTGGACTTTTCAATTCCAGGTTAGTGTCTGAGAAAGTTTCATGCTCTCAAAAAGATCACTTGATGATTCCACACCGTATGACTTGTGGCAGAATGAATGAACACTTCTTTGGAAAGTACATGGAAGCTTTCACTACAATGTTTGTTCTAGTCCAACTCATTTACTTATGCCACATATTTTTTAAAGGGATCATGACATGTGTATGTGTATCTCCAAGAATGACTGATAGGTATGTTTTATGTTGCACTCAGCAATGTTAACCCCTGTTCAATATCAGATCTCATAATTGTCGATTCGGGTTAATGTCAGGGTTCCAAGTAACACCCCCAATGAAAGAAGACTCCGAGGCTAGAAGTTCATCAAAGTTTGATTCTATTAGAAATGTCATATTGGCATATCTGAAAAAATCCGAGTCTGAAAGTTTCCAGGTTTTTCACACCCAAAAGAAAGTCCAAGTCCCTTCCCCCAGCACCCACATGTCCATCACATGGTCCAATCAATGCACCGTCGCAACTGGAAATGCCTCCCAGTCACACCAGTCCAGGTGCAGGGCAGGATGACTCTCAGAGAAAAGAATGTTATTATGGCTAGATATCTCTCCAACTCCATACAATCCCCACTCCCAGTTTATTTATTTATTTATTTATTGGTTCGATTTATATGCCGCCCTTTTCCGGAGACTCAGGGCGGCTTACAATGCGTTAAGCAACACTAAATGCACTAAATGCACTAAATGTGGCAGCCCTGAAGATCCAAAGTAAAAGATGGCTTCCAGGACTGACAACAATTATTATAAAGGCCTACAAATAGTATCATTATATCCGAGCCAGGGAGATTATGTGAGAGTTCCTTGCTTACATAACGTGGTGAGAAAGGCACCAAAGTTTTGTTTGGGATTTTCTTTGTGCCTTCCTTCAGCTAAACTCCAAACTATGACATAACATATGGCAATACTCTTATTAAAAAACATTGTCTTCCTTCCCGATTTATCTGCTTGTCCTGTATCCAACACAACATTCAGCTACTCCAAGGGTGGTGCTACATATCACCTTTTTCCTCCTGGCAATTTCTTTTCATTTCTCTCTGAAATATGAAGACACAGCAGGAAGAAAAGCATGAAGGCTCCAGAGCACAGTGTGATGAGTACTGACAGTACAGTAACCCCTGGTGGTGGGGGTCAGTGTGTTGTGTTGTGATTCTCTTAAAAGTTCTGCATCAGTTTTTGGATGTCCAATTGAATTTGTATGCTTGAATTATCCAGAAACAAAACTGAATCACAAATTATTGATGATGCATATCCTTACATTATACCCAAACTGCAGAGATCCTGTAACTGATATTTAATCTGAGTAGTTGCTCAAGTCTAGTTAGAAAGTTATAGCAATAGCTGTCAAGAGTTTGTTGCAGCACAATCAGACAATTCAGCAGGATTCAAAACTTCTTTATATACACTGCTCAAAAAAATAATGGGAACACAAGCAGAAGACATCCGAGATCTGAATGAATGAAATAGCCTTATTAAATACTTTGTTCATTACATACAGTAGTTTTGTGTTCCCTTTAGTTGTTTGAGCAGTGTATAAACTACTGTATGTAAAGAAGAAAGTATTTAATGAAGCTATTTCATTCATTCAGATCTCGGATGTCTTCTGCTTGTGTTCCCTTTATTTTTTTTTAGCAGTATACTGTATATAATAACACATAAGGCAAATATACAATACCCATGCTGGTTTTTCCAACATGGTAGAAAGAAGAGATTGTAAGTAGGTACAAATACAGGCCAGGGCAGCATAGACAAAGTAAGTCTCCTATATACAGAACTGTTTAGCTAAATCACACCCAGGCTCCTAGCTGTCTCTTGTGGCTCACACAGCAACTACCATGTTTCAGTTACCAAACAGTCCTCATTGGCTGACCTTGTTGCCATGTCTACTCAATTGGCTGACCTTGTTGCCATGCCTATTCCAGTTCATGAATATGTCTACACTGACAATAGCAATAGCACTTAGACTTATATACCACTTCATAGTGCTTTACAGCCCTTTCTAAGCCGTTTACAAAGTCAGCCTATTGCCCCCAACAATCTGAGTCCTCATTTTACCTGACCTCAGAAGAATGGAAGGCTGAGTCAACATTGAGCCTGGTGAGGTTTGAACTGCGAAATTGCAGGCAGCTGGCAGTCAGCAGAAGTAGCCTGCAATACTGCACTCTAACCACTGTGCCACTGTGGCTGTTAAAGTTATGGCTTCAAGGAAAAATTATATTTGAGAAGTTTTCTTTAACTGTTTTCATACTTACCTAAACTATTGATTCCAAAATCTAGCAAAGCCTATAGAAACATTAAGTCCATTTAAAGATCTTTCCTTTCTCTTCCATATCTGTTTGTCCCATCCAGTAAAAAACTCAGCTGTCCTCTAGTACCTGTGCTCCATTTCATCGTTTGCTTCCTGTCAATTATTTCTCATTGTTCTTTCAAATGTGGCAACATGGTAGGGAAGGGAGCCTAGAGTTTCAAGTGCAGAGTGTGAAGAATAATGACAAGACATCAACCTCCAATTACAGTAATGGGCACCTGATTTCCAAAATATTCATAATCTGTCAGAGCAATCCAGACAGCATTTTCTGTTCCTTCATGTCATTGCTCTACCAAAGTTACCTGGGACTCAAAGAGAACAGAGCTCATTCTCAACATCTTTTGCACAAAAATTTCCTAGGAAAAGGAAATTGAACTGCTTGACCTGAAGCTACATTATGTAATATCCAGAATGTTGGGGCCATTGTGAAACTGTTTCATTTTTACATGGGAAGAGCAGGAGACTGGAAGAAGAGCTGTCTTTGTTTTTGTTTCAGTATGAGATTATCTGGTTGCATCTGAACCCGACAGGTTTTCATCAAACAACAGCATTCATGGGGGGACATGAAGGGTGATGGTATCTGCAACATTGTATAAATGTGTCCCTTTTGAAGGTGCATGCAACATCAATGCACAAAGAGAAAGGATTGGGTTTAGTTCACACAGCTGCAATTGTCACCTTGGTTGTTCTCTCTCTCTCTCTCTCTCTCTCTCACACACACACACACACAGAGAGGGGGGGAGAGAGAGACGGAGGGAGAGGGAGAGGGAGTGGGAGAGGGAGAGAGATCCTTTGCTTATTCCATACTAGAAATTTGCAGGGCTAATTAATATGTATGTGTTTGTAGTTCAGTAAGTAGTGTAGGAGAGATCTTTTAGAATATTTATGATTGCACTTGAGACTGAATGCTCACTTTGGTCTTGAGAGGATGTAAGCTTCTCAACACCAGAAAGGGTGGCCAGAGTCTAGGAACAGATCTGGCTGTGTCCCAAGGCATCTGGCCAGGTGACTCTGACTCGTGGAAGGATTACAGAACTCCTCAAACACCAGTAACCAGTATGTCATTATTAATAAATTTGTGGCTTTGTTTTAAATCCCTATTGTTATTCTGGTCAGATATTAGTTATGCAATTAATATTTGTGAGACCCTCCTGAGACCCATAATCAATCCATCAATCATTGTGTGAGATCAACCACACAGTCTCTAGCCCTGTTTTGCAGGCCTAGCCTAAACAACCTGGCCAAGGCTGTTGACTTAAGGAAGATAACTTCGGCTAGGATCAAAGCAAGATCCCCAAATTATTTTTTCCCAATTATTGCTTGTGTAATAGCACGAGGCCAGCCAAGATATTTTCAAGAGAAAACATGCACAAACAGATCAACAGATCCTGAAGCCCCGAGACCAAGCAGTAAAAAGAAGCACTTTCAAGCTCTTCCCTCTGTTGCTTTAGGGAAGGGGGTCTCCAAACGTGGCAGCTTGACTTGTGGACTTTAACTCCCAAATTCCCCAGAATTTGATTGGGGAACTCTGGGAATTGAAGTCCACAAGTCTTAAAGTTGCCAAATTTGGAATCCCCTACTTTAACGCAGCAAGGAGAGCGCAAAGATCCTAGGGCTGGCAATGCTTCCCTCTCTCCTCCTCTTGTAGAGCCAAGTTGCCTCTCCTTCGCAATGGGAGGTCTCTCCAGGTCGCCTCCAGGTCGCTTCCCTGGCCAGAACAGGTGTTCAAAAGCAAGACGAGGAAGGGAAGGTGACGAGAAAGCAAGGGAGACTTAGCGGAGGAGCCAGATGGATTCAGAACCACGGAGCTGGACAGCGCTTCACTGCCGGAGCTTCACACCGCGCAGGTTACAAGTGGCTGCTTTTCCTCGCCCGCCACAGCGCTCTCTTTTTTCTGTTCCTCAAAGGACTCGAAGCCAAACTCTCGCTCTCCGCCTAGCGTGGAGCAATTTCGGCGCACACTGGCAATCTTTCCTTTAAAAAACCCAGTCTCAGTTCCGACGCCGGGCTCTGTGAGTCTCAGAAAGCTTCTGGGGCGAGGCGGGGTGTGAGGTTGCAATTCAAAATGAAAAGTCGCCTCACTTAAAACACAGGCTCAACAGCAGCTGATTTGGAAGAATCGGTACTGAGTCCAGTTGGACCAACTCTTCGAACCGCTTATTGTTTCCAAGTATGGGGCAGCGCACTTTTCATCTCAGACCGCGACGCAGACGTGAGTCTCCGAGGAAAAGCACCCCTTCCTTTGGCAACTGCTTTGATGCAACTGCAGAATCTTTTAGCACCCGAGGGAGAAATTCGGTTTGGGAAGCGAGGCTCGGGCTCTCGGCGGCGATAATAAGACAAGTCACGTGGAATAAAGGTTTTGTAGCCCCACCTAAATCCCACGCCCTGCAACCCACGCCCTGCTCCTCCCTGTTCGCTCCTTTTAGAAGGAGGAGTTACAGGCAGCTCCAGAACGCTTCTTCCCGGACTCCAGCGTTTTATTGAAGCAGCAACTTGCTAAGTTGCCAGAGAAACAGATCAAGCTCGGGAAGGCATTGAAGTGAAGCGGTTTGGATTTTCACTAGAAGACCCACTGCTTAGAAAGTGTCTTATTAGACAAGACACTTTGAATGGGCAAATTGCTCTCCTGGTCGCTCTAGGCATCGTTTTATCTGTGCATTGGAGTGGGCACTGAGCGCTCTGCTGGTTAACCCATTTGCACGCCCCTTGAGGAAGTGTCCCAGCACGCGTCGCTGACGACAATTTCTGAAGTTCACTTAATAATTCCCTCCCCACTCCTTCACATGCTTACAGGGAAGTTAAGGAGAATAAGCAACGCCATTAACTTAAAAGAACGGCCGAATTCGGTTCTCCCGAAGCCCTTGGAGCAATTGAGCATGGTAACCCCCTAGAAGGCGGCCTGTTCCCTAGAAACTGCGGTAAGAAACCACGGCAGTTGCTTGCCTGCTCGGTGGTGAGAAGGAAAAATCTACGGTAGAACCACTGTCGTATTCTTTACCAAGTGGTTATTCTAGCCGAACGCGAACCCACATTGCGATCATTCCCTTCGTATCTTTTCACCGGTCTCCATCCCCAGCAACTCCTATACGCGCGAACGCCACGATTCACATGGCTTTTTGAACCTGGAACCATAAGCCTGGGAAATGCCAGTCCAGTTTCGAAAAATGATCGGCTTTTCGCAGGGATAGCGAAAGGGAAAGGCAGCAAAAGAGAAATCAGGAAGGCAGGTCGACGAGCAAAAACTACCTGGAGATAGGAGCGTGGGCCCCGAAAGCAAAAGGGGACGGGCACTGCAGGCGGGTAGCCTGGGGATCCACTGCATTCCCTGCCCCCTGAAGGAGTTGGTGCTTTCGCTTCAGAGAATGGCAGGGACAGAGAGGGAGGGGGCTTAGACAACCTTTCCCAACCACTCTGTCAGTGAAATGCGAGCTGAGAGAACTCCCGCGCACGCTCGATTTATCTTGCAATCGCGCCTCCATCAAAGCCATGAGTCTCCAGCCCGGCGCTGGCTCTGGCCAGCCACCTGCTGCTGGAGCTGCCGCCCGAGCACGCGTCGTCCTACCTGGAAGAGCCTGAGGATGTTGGCCACCATAATGGAGACGGAGCTGGCCGAGGCGCCGATGACTCCCAGCACCTTCTCGGGTTTGACGAAGACGGGCGGCTCGCCGTTGGTGCAGCGCACGTCGGAGGTGTCCTTCTGGATGAGCGCCTGGACGAAGGTGAGCGACTGCTCCAGCGCGTAGGTGTCCCGGGAGCAGGTGTCCAAGATGCGGGCGCCCAGGGTGACGTTGGGCAGCAGCTCGGGGTCGCTGTTGATCTGGTCCAGGGCGAAAAGCATGGCCTCCAGGCGGTGGACGCCGTCCTGCTGCTGGATGTCCCCGCAAGGCGCGCCGCTGGGGCCCCGGGCGTGGACCGGGAAGAGGCCGCCCAGGGTGATGTCCCCCTCCAGGCGGATGGAGTGCGGCGCGTACATCTCCTGGCCCCGCGCCCCTGCCCAGCACAGCCACTCCAGCAGCAGGCACCAGCAGGGCAACTTCGGCAAAGTCAGCGGCTGCACCCCGCGGAGCCCCGGCCCCAGCATGGTGCACGGCGAGAGCGGAGAAGGCGGCTGAGCCGGCGGAGGAGGGCGCCAAGGAGCGCACTGGGCTGGGCAGGGCGGAGCTGGGCTGGGTGGAGAGAGGCGCCCGAACCGGCGGGGTCCCTCCGCGCGCCCCCCCTGCGATAGGCGAGGATTCCCCCGGGGGCGGAGAACGACCAGGCGAGGAAGAGAGTCGAGTCCAGTCCGGCGCCTGCTGCCGTCGGCGCTCTGCTCGCCCGCGCTGCCTTTCCTGCCGCAGCTCAGCACTGGGCGAAGGGGAGGCTCGGCTGTCGCTTTAAAAGCTTGCTCGGCTCCTCTCCGCCTCCTGCTCTCGTGCTTTGCCCACCTCCTTCGCGCTCGCCCTCCTCTCCCCACCCAAGCTTTGCCTGCCTGCCTGCCTGCCTCCCGCGCGTCATTACGCAGAGATGCGGGCCGAGGTAACCGCCGCTCGGCGGGGGAAGCCAAGGCGAGGCGCAGCGGTGGCGGAGGGGAAGCTTCAGGAGCGCCTGGCAGTAGGGGATGGACGGCACGCCGGAGGCAGACAGGCAGACAGCAAACCTCTGTCCCCGAGCGGATTTGGATCGGTGTTTTGCTGCTACGCTTACCCACCTGTTACCCTTCTGAATGTATTTATAGTTTATATCGTATAATCGTCTTCAAAGAGGATCATCTCTCCGTTGTGTCCCAAATTCTAATTTCCTTGGAAGGGACAGCCTAAGTTATCATCGAGCCACTGGGATCTTAAATTCTGTACAGTTAGGTCACCTCTGATCAATTCCTTTTTATTATTATTATTAAAAATTGATTGTTTCAGTCTCCTGTAATCATAATTTTGTAATTCCCAACCATAAGATCATCTTGTTAATTCTGGGTTAATATCGTTTCATCCAGCTACGTGGGATATAACTGGAAGGGCTCTAAGAATTAGGAGGAGTTACAGTAATGCAGAAACGGAATTATGTCATTTTTGAGTTGCCTCTCAAAAGAAACTGTCCTTCAGTCGGGATGAGGAAACTAAATACCTGACCCACAGTCATATTTCAGCAGGTTTCCTTCTGTGAATGGATCTAATATCTTTCTCTAGCTTGGTCTTTTTATTTGGTTTAACATTTTAATTTTGTTTTATCTTTTTAATGATATGTTGGATTGTGCGGATTTCTAATGCACAGTTTGAGACATCCAATTGGAAAATGAGGCTTTCCAGGTTTATAAATCCAGTTATCTGTTTTAAGAACAGGAAGGATATGATTTGTTTGCCATGATATTATGAACTGTTTGTTAAAGTAACTTACAAAGCAAACTATGTGTGGATTATAGGATAGCAAACTATATTAGGAAAGGCTGGAATGAGGAATGTGGAAGATTGCTGGCAACCAGCGCTTTCAGTAATAAAATGAGATATGCAATACCTGACTTGGGATATGGGAAGGTACTTTGTATGAGATGGGTCCAGAACCTGGGGCTGGATGGAACACTGGCTGTACATTTAGCATGCAATAGCCCAGTCTAATTTTCAGTCAGTTTCCAAGGTCTTTGAAAACTATTTCACCATAGACACTCTGGCATGGTTGGGCACATTTCCTCATCAATTGTTACCTTATTTACCTACCAGAAATTAAATTTAAAATCTTCTACTGGTCTTTTCTGGATGATAAAACTGTGGTGGCACAGTGGTCAGAATGCAGTACTGCAGGCTACTTCTGCTAACTACCGGCTGCCAGCAGTTTAGCAGTTCAATTCTCACTGGCTCAAGATTGACTCAGCCATCCATCCTTCAAAGGTTGGGTAAAATGAGGAGCCAGATTGTTGGGGGCAATATGCTGACTCTATAAACTGCTTAGAGAGAAGTGTAAAGCACTGTGAAGCGGTATATAAGTGTAAATGCTATTGCTGTAAGCAGGTAGTCTGACTATATTCATGGATTCCATATTCAATTGTTTTCAATATCTTAGTTGCAACTGATTGGTATGATTTTTTTTCTCCACTGTGAGTTGAGCAGGCAACTAACAACCATTTGGATATTATGATTTCTATGTTATAGCTGGTTGTAGTTTATATGATGCAGTTAAGTTTATTCAGAGTTTTTACACTTTACATTTTCTTGAATTATCCTCTCCATTCATTAAACCAAAATCCTAGATATGGAAGGCTTTTGAGCTTTTTAAAGATCATTATTATAGTTCATCACATAGTCAGCCAACCGTTTAGAATTTGGCACTTTGTCTGCCTATCCAGTCTTTGCCAAGGATCTGGTATGGGCAGATATTGTTTGATGGTCTTGTTGCAGGATGTAAGCTGTTCCAAGTAAAGCTGCCTTTTGCAATTGACTGATGGTGATTTTGTCAATGTTGATGGTATTCAAGTGGTACTTCAGTTGTTTTGGGATTGCACCCATAGTGCCTGTTACTACAGTATTAGTGGTATAATATCAGGGCTGAGAGTGGAGTCAAACTTGGTTTTCCTCCATTGTGGGTGAGAGCACCTTACTCTGTACTCCACACCCTTACTGGCTATCAAATCTTTAAATGAGGACTTATCTATGATTCTTCATTACTGAAGTAAAAAAGCATTACGCAGAGAGACACTCATTCTCCTATGTTTCCCTATCACAATTAAGTGGTTTGCATGGAACACTTAAAACTAGTATTGAGACTTGGCAGTTGCTTTTCTTCTCGTAGCCCTCATGTTCTCTCATTACTCAACAGATTCCTGAGAGCAATTCCTCATTGCAAATTGAGCAGACAACCCAAAAATAGATCTCACACCAATTTTCTGCCCACTGCTCTCACTCATCATTTGCTGACATGAAGGAGGAGAGAGAAAGAAAGAGGCAGTGGACAGCAGGCGAAGAATTTACTCAGTAAGGGATGAACTCATTTGGGATCTGGGAGAGAAGCCAATCTCAGAGGAATCTTTATGTAGGTAGTTGGGTGGGATAACACACCCATATATCTTGATCTATTGCCATAACTGAAAGCGCTAGAGGCTTCAGTGACAGAGGTGGAAATTCAGATAAAAGACCACACACACACACACACACACATACAGGGCCGGATTTTCCTATAGGCTAACTAGGCTTCAGCCTAGGGCCTCAAGATCAAAAGGGGCCTACATTCAAATTGTTAAAATTAAAATTACACTTTCACTATAGGTGAAAGGGCCTCATAAGTGGAATAGCCTAGGGCTTCTTTTCATCTAAATCCAGCCCTGCACACATATATATCAAATTTATATTTTGCTGATAAAGAAATTGGGAGACTAGTATAGATCTATTTCAAGCTTTTTTTAGCTTTCATCAGCTAGCCATACCCTTACTCGGATTCGAACTTGGGCTTCCTGCATGTTAGGCAGTTGAATTAACCTTCTGAGCCACAAGTTCTCCTCCCTTCATCAGCTTGAGCCAGGAGAAAGATTAAATGTTTTTCTATCAAGACATCTGGTCTACCCCAACATGTGGGAGGGGGCATTCTGCATACTGCATCCCTTTCACCTTTCATCTTGAGGGCTCCAATCCAGGAGCCCTCAAGAAGTCGCATTCACGACAAACCATTTTATACCAAATTTATATTTTGCTGATAAAGAATATATTCAATATATACACAAGATGACCATTGCTCCCATGTTTGCCTGTCCTTAAAGGACTGACAATGGTTCTTTCCATCCTTTTATTTGCAATTCAGCAATTGCTCAGCCCTCAAAGACAGTACACAATGCAGCAAATCCTCAGAATTATTCCCAACTGTCAGAGAGTAAATGTTGACAAAGTTTCTGAGATCTTCTCTGACATTTGGATTAAGACTTTGGAAGTGCCCAATTCTATTAAAAAGAGAAATAGAAAAGGCCAGGAAACCACCTTACAGAATCAGAGCAAGAAAGAAATGTCTCTTTACGGTGCGCCTTAGATTCTTCTCAGGTATCGGTGTCAAACTGCATGGTCTAAAGTTGCCTGAATATCTCCCACCCCGCTTCTATTTTTATTTTTTTTAAGATAAGAGCAACATTTACCCTTTTTCAATTAACTGGCACTACCCATTGTCCCAAAATAAGAAAAGGTTCAACAAGGCCGTCATCAATTTTCTTCAGTAGCTAAAAAGCAATTCACTTAGTAAATAGTGTAGCTATGCCTTGACTATATTTTTATCAATGTCAAGCTTCCATCCTATTTATGTTATGTTATTTTATTTATTTGTTTGTTTGTTTTGTCAAGCATGTATAAGATAACAGACACAAGTATAAACATGATTATGAATACATGAAATGGATACGAATAAATGGGGACAGTGGGACAGGGACGGTAAGCACGCTGATGCGCTTATGTATGCCCCTTACAGACCTCTTAGGAATGGGGTCAGATCAACAGTACACAGTCTAAAGTTAAAGTTTAATTTCCTCTTCTCAGCTGCCTGGTAGAATATGTGCCCTCTTGTTGGGGAAAGACTGTGTCAAAATAGGAGTGAAGTAGCTCTCCCTTTTCTTTTACTATCAGCATTTTGTTATCTTCATTCAGAAGCTAGTGATTTTTTTTAAAAAAAAAATCTTCCTTGTAGTTGGAAGATATCAGAAGAAGCCCTTTCTGTTGTTCTGAATCTGAATTTGCACTGAGTTTTACCTTCTCTGACATCATCACTATAAATCCAAGCTTTCTCTATGTATTCTCTCTTGATGACATGGCTTTCCTCCCACCTTCTATAGGTGTCCCTGGGGTTCTGTGCAATCCTCACTAAGCCTTTTCTGTGCCCACATTAGTATCTTCTGTCATCTTCTATTTCTGTTGAAATTCTAAGCAGTTGCACTTTCATTATCTACTTTTTAAAGCCATTCTGCCCAGTAGTGGGTTCCACTTACCTTCGCTATCGGTTCGGAACTGGGAGCATGCATGCTTCACTCACACGCCACACTTCTGCACATGTGCAGAACCTTCTGCACATGCACAGAGCATCTGTGATAACATCTGGGCGGGTAGGCAGAGCCTTCCACTGCCACCACTACCAGTTTGCCCAAACCGGGGCAAACCGGTAAAAACCCACCACTGATTCTGCCATATCTCAAGCTCTTTTTGCCACGAGTGTTCCCCATGCACAGAATCCTGTTTCTCAGTGCTCTGAGGCTGTCCTTTTAGGAAGTTCAAGATAAAGTAATTTTCCCACATTCCGTATTATTTCCCACCCCACAAGAACTTTGCATTTCCAGTTCTTCAACTAAATCATTCTGCTTGGTTAGTATCAAGTCAAGGATAATTGATCTTCCTGTGCAAATCTCCCCTTCCCTGAAAGTCAAAGTTGTCAGCTAGACAAGCCAGGAATTTCTGGGGAGGACATGACTGATAGATCTTGAAGTAATTAAAGTGGCCCATCACCATTTCTTCCTGCCTCTTTGAAAGATCTGCAGCTTCTTTTTGGAAGACATCATCCACATCTTGTCCTTGGTTGGTTAGATAATGCAAGCTGCTAATTATAGTACTGCTTATAGTTATTCCTCCACTTATTTTGATCCAACTGCTCCCTTCAGTATTAGTATTACCATATGGAAAGAGAAAAGAATGGGCTGATGGTCAGCTCAGGTGGGTTCTAAATATTTTTACTACCAGTTCTGTGGGCATGGCTTATTTTGTGGGTGTGGTTTGATGTTCATGTGACAATTCTTTAGGATTTAGCAGAGGTACTGGTCTACCAGGCTTTTAACTGCTTGCAGAGCTGTACCATTTGTTTTTGGAGTGCACCAGTCTACCCATTTGTTTTTGGAGCACACTGGTCTACCACCACACTGCATTTTATCGCTGATCAGTTGTAGGGCAGCCCTCTGAAGTGCCAGGGCAAGAGTTTAAACAGGTTTTTTTTCCTTCTAGCCGACCAGCTGGGACTTGGGAGGCAGCGAATAGATTGGGGGAGGAGCCAGGCAGAGGTGGTATTTACCGGTTCTCCGAACTACTCAAAATTTCCACTAATGGTTCGCAAAAACTGGGGAGAACCAGTACCAACCCACCACTGGGTTAGCTCCTGTACTTCTGCATTCCTCTTTCTTTTGCAGGTTTCCCCAAGTGGCAGGAGGGCAACAGCCTTCCATCAAAATTGGGAGAAGAAAAAAAGGAGGAGCAGCAGCTGAAGCCATTGTTCAACAGAGAGGAGGCAAGCAAGCAAACTCACTGAAAGGAGCTCTTAGAAAAGACACACCCAGAAAAAACAAAACAAAACAGAAACAGCTTAATAGTCTGGATAATTCTTAAAGATAATGCATTTTATAGAGTCTTCTAAAGTGAAATGACCCATGATTTCAATTTCACTTTCTGATAGAAGGTTTGAACCTCATAGCATACAATGTAGCTACTGTAAATGCATCTGATGCTTCACAATAAAGTTGAAACCAGTCACATACTGCCTTTGGTGATCATTGTAACTTCAGTTCTGGAGGACTGAGAAACAGCTTTGAAGTTAACTAAAGAGGAAGGAGACCAGCTGAGATCTGAAGCTACACTGAGAAGAAAAGATAACATAACTTGAGCCTAGGGAAAAAATTGGGGATCTTCCCATCAGAAAGAAGATGCCCACCAGAACAGATGCCAAGTGGGCACCAACATGTGCAATAACACAATATTAATAACACCAAGAACTGATGCCACATCTGATTCCAGGAACCCTGTAGCACAGAAGTTGAAGATGGAAGGAAAGATGGTTCAGAAAGCCTGAAATGTATAGATTTACAACTTTTGAGACACAAGGAAGGAGCAGTCATGGATACCAGCCTCCACTCAGGATCTGGTCTCCTGAGGCCAGTGGTGAAATGTAAAATTTGTTACTACCGGTTCTGTGGGCGTGGCTTGGGGGGTTAATGTGACTGGTGGGTGTGGCCAACTTTTTTTTTTTTACTTTTAATACCATTTGTTCTACCATCTCTTCAGCCGAAGAGGTTGTAAAAAAAATGCTTTTAAAAGCCTCTGACGATCTCAGCTGAGTTGCCTGATCGGCAGAGGCTTTTTTTTTCTTTTAAAAGCCTCTGATGATCCCAGCTGAGTTGCCTGATCAGCAGAGGCTTTTTTTTCTTTTAAAAACATTTTTTCTACAACCTCTTCAGCCGAAGAGGTTGTTTAAAAATGCTTTTAAAAGCCTCTGATGATCAGGCAACTCAGCTGGGATCGTCAGAGGCTTTTAAAAGCATTTTTTCTACAACCTCTTTGGCCAAAGAGGTTGTAAAAAAAATGCTTTCAAAAGCCTCTGACGATCCCAGCTGAGTTGCCTGATCATCAGAGGCTTTTAAAAGCATTTTTAAAGCATTTTTTCGGCCAAAGAGCTTGTAGAAAAAAATGCTTTTAAAAATTAAAAAAAAGCCTCTGATGATCGTGCAGCTCAGCTGGGCATGTGGGGGGCAGGGATGTTTTTTACTGGTTCTCTGAACCACCTGCCGCCATTGCTACCGGACTGGATGATCCGGTCCGAACCGGGAGCTTTTCACCCCTGCCTGAGGCCATATGGATGAGTGTGAGGTTGGTGAGTAGAAGGACTAGAGAGATATAGAAAAGCTTAAGAAAAGTGGTCCAGGCAGAATTCAAAGGGAAAATAGACTGGGATGGTTTAAATATACCAATATAGTAAGAAAGAAGATTAGATTGTAGAGATAAGTGGATAGAATGTAGGAAGATAAATAAAGTAGTATAGGATAAGTAGTAAAGTAGAATAACAAAGGGTAAAATTAAGAAAATAATCTTTGTATTGTATAGAGATTTTTTTAAAAAAAAACGTAATAAAAAAATTAAAAGTCCTTGCTTTTGTCTGCTTCTCCTAAAAAGAATCCATGATACCCTATTTTATTCAATTACATTTCGGAGCAGGGGTATTGCTTCTGCTCCTTTGAGAAAAGCTGCACCATTCAGTGCTGTATTTGAATTATGGGAATAGAATGCAACCACAGGCAATGCTATTCAACCAGGGCACCTGAGATCTAGACTCATTCTTAAACCTTTTACCAGATTGGAGAGATATACTTGTTATATTGGCTAAAAAGTCAAATACAGTATGACTTACAAGCTTAATACACTTATTTGTAGGAGTTCTACTCTATGCAAAAGACTGGTGGAGGTTTCAAATAAATACAGTATGATGGATACAAATAGGACACTATGGAAAATTCAGAGAGTTCTAAATGAAGATTCTACATTCATTCACTGACACTCTGTAGCATTCATGTTTGGCAACTTTAAGAAGTATGAACTGCAACTCCCAAAATTCCCAGCCAGCCACGTTAAGGTTGAGAAACACTACTTGGAGCATAAAACAAAAGAAACATCCCTCAGTTACAACTTCCATGGATTGAGAGAAAAGAAGGGCCAAAGTAAATGACAATTTACCAAGCCTATTAAGAAGTTGCATATAACTTCTCTTGCCCCAATATTGCTGTTTTTCCCTCTTTTCCCTCTGGCTTTCAAAGTATATTGTACAGTTCCTTTTTCCAGCTAACTTAATAGCAGTTGCAGAATTGCAAGGCCTGAATTCCACTGAGCTCTTAGGGTGCTTATGTTCAAAAATAACCCATTTACAATCATGGTTTCATTACAATTGGACTTCAGGGTGGAGGTGGGCAAATTACCATCTTGGAAGAAACAGTTGATTAATACTTCAAATGAAATAAGTCTGCTCACCATAGGCATGCTGAGGTAGGCATGCTCCAACAGAGTTGCAGTTGGGGTATTAGCATTCTCATTTATTATTATACTTTACAGATATATTATTCTTCTCTGTAAAAAACCAGCTTAAATCTTGGTTCCAAAATTACATGGTTGGACTGCTGTTGATAAGTAATAGTTTTGTTGGGAACACTGAGCCACCATCAGTCACAAATTCTAAACATCTACACTTTAATAAGACCATAATATTCTTCCCTGTGGGGGCACCTACTATCTGGAATGAGCTCCCCCCGGAGATACGGAGGATCCCGGATCAACGCACCTTCCGCCACACTCTCAAGACCTTTTTATTTCACCAGGCTGGTCTGGCCTAACCTCTCCCATTCTCTTTTTAATGTAAATTTTAATGTAAATTTTAATTTGTTCTTAACCTGGGGTTTTAAATTTGTCTTGGGCTAAATTGATTTAATCTGATTTTACTTCTGCTCTTAAATTTTTGTATTCTATGTGTTTTATCTTGTGCCTGTTCACCACCCTGAGTCCTTCGGGAGTAGGGCGGTATATAAATCAAATAAAATGAAAAAATGAAATGAAATGAAAAATATTGCAACCAAAAAGAAACCTGGCTCACTCAAGCCATTTTAGAGTCTATCCAACCTAGAGTCTACTCATGTTCTCTATTTGGGTCATGTCAAGTTTCAATCAAGTTTAATGAAGTATCTTCTCAAAATGTTTAACAAGTGGTCCCCTTTCTTCCTCCTAAGACTAAAGTTATGTGATCAGGTTGCTCCTTTTAGATCTACTTCACAGTATCATTCAGCCTCACCCAACAGGAAAAACATAAGAGGAATCATTTTGAATGAGCTCTATAAAAGGAAGCAAAGAAGACCCTTTCTCCTGCAGCATTGACTAAAAGGTCATTTAGTCATGGACTGTGCATGTGCACTACAATGCAGGCCAGGGGTATTCACTTACCTTCACTACCGGTTCACAAATGGGAGCACATGTGCCACCTTTGTGCATGCGTAGGACCTTCTGCGCATGCGCAGCATCAAAAACGGGATGTGATGGTGTCTTGGTGGATGAGCGAAGCCTTCCGCAGCCGCCGCTACCAGTTTGCCTGAACCGGATAGAACCGGCTAAATAGCACCACTGATACAGGCTCTTGGAAATCCCACAGAATGTGCAGGAAGCAGACATCTGAAATCCCTCTGAGGATGGGCAGTTTCAGCATCACTGAACAACCCATACAGAGAACCAGTTCAGAGAGACTTTAGCCTGAACTGAGGGCTCTCAAAGCCTATGTATCACAAGCATAGATTGTAGACAATCCTCTTGGACTTTTCTGGTTGAAAGGGACCATAAAATATAGAAAAGTTCCTTTTTTCTGTCGTTGGGATCTCCCAACTGTTTCCTGGAGGATAATAAGTTAAGAGAGACCAGAAGTAGGAAAGGAGCCATACTTTAGCTTGCCTTTTTCTCTTAAATGTCAATAATTGAGACAAACCAGTGCTGAAGAAAAGCTGGTTTCATGCCTCAGAAGTCTCCTTATCTGACCAGCAGTTGAGAGACATCCTGTTGTGACCCAGGTCCAAGTAAGTAGTAGGAAAATCAGTCAGTGAAAAAGCAAACTTTATTTGAACAGCTGAGAATTACTTCATTCCCAGCGTCGTTCAACTAAATTAAAGCAAATTCCTACCAACACAAATTCCTCAGTCTTATCGCAAATCTTGGTCCAATTAGGCAAACTAAGCCAAAGGCCTTTCTTGGCAAACATTCAGAAGTCACAGATACAAAAATAAATACAAGACGTAGATGAAGAAGAAGAAGAAGCTACCAACATTGTTTTCCAGCAAAGCCCAAACACCATTGCTGGTCTGTTTTAAGCCTTATGGGAGGGGCCAATCATCTCTTGGCCCTACTCCTGAGTTGTCCTCTTTGCTTGAGTTGCTCTTGCCTTCTGGCAGCTCTTCTCATGTGTGCATTAGGAACAGGTTCCTCCTGTTCCTCTGGCTCACTCCTATCAGTCTCTGGAGGCTCTGGAGTCCGCACATCACTTCCCGATGGCCCTGGCCCCATCTCTGCCTCTGATGCAGAGCCCTCCCCAGCCTTCCCCAGCCTCCAGAACTGGCCCATGTTCTTCCTCAACTTCATCGCTGTCCAACTCTGCTGCCAGCTCCCCAGGCTGCTGGCTGACCACAACACATCCCAGATAGGAAAGGATGTCTTCTTTCACACCATTGTCCTCTTGTCTCCAGGAGAAAGCCAGACCAAAAGACCCTCAGAGACCACTGTTAGGAAACAATGGACAAAAATTTTCCTCATGTTGATGATCAAAGTACTTCCAGCACTTGATAATGACCATTTTATAGCCTCGTCACCATTATTCCAGAGCCAAGAGAGCAATGATTTGTGTACATCCAGAAGAACTATATTTGTATACTTTAGTATTAGCTCAGAGATGGTTAATGCTAAGCTGGGATACATCGGTTTTGACTAGATTCTCTGATGCCTGAAAATTTGTTAAACTGATTAGGGCAGGTTTTACAGTGCTTTCCTGGACTCAAAATGGTGAAGATAATTTTCTAAGACCAATGGATCCAGGGACAGCCACATAAAGAAAATCCATACGCTGCAGAATCTATCAAAGAGATGGAACCTGAAAATTAACATACTGTGACTAACAGGATGTGACTTTGCTTGTCCATTTCCTTTTCAGTGACAAATGTCACTGACATGATGATGTCAACTTGGATTGATGTCCCCAAAGGAAAGAAGATTTTGTGTACACACACAGACACACAGACCCAGACCCAGACCCAGACCCACACCCACACCCACACACACGCACGCACACACACAGAGAGACAATATTATATTTAAGAATTAAAGCACCTTAATTAACATTACTAGGCCAATTCAATCAGTGCAGTATGAAGAGCAAGAGACAACCCTACCAATGTTCCAATTTTAACATTTATTTATTTATTTTGAGAATTATTTAACTCATAATAGGCAATAATAATTAAAATCAAGTATACAGTAGAATAATATTTCAATTAGGTAAAAACATAAATCAACCCAGGATATCAAACATTGACAGCAGATTTTTTTAAAAAAACTTCTCCAATAAAACTATTTTTTCTACTGCTTTTACTGTACAAGTCTTTTTCACGAGACAAAGAATTTCATAGTTAACTATAGGTATCCATGGGACTGGCAGGAGTAAGGATGGCAATTGATATTACACACATTTATGGTGTAAATTCACAAATGACATAGATTATGATCTCATGACAAGTGTAGCATGAAACATAGCTTGCTTCAGATGCCTCACACCATTACTCTCAATCTTGGAGGCTAAACTCCATCAAAATTAAGCCATAAGGAAGGTTTAATGCAGTGTTTTTCAAACATGACAACTTTAAGATATGTAGATTTCTTGAAAACACTTATTGAATGTACAATATTTTAGGCTTTAATATATCTTGGTCGTAAGCCATTTACATATGTTCCCTTCCAATTCTTCTTTACGGAAATGATATGACCATTCTATCCACAATTAAAGTGGCCTTCATAAATGCCACTACTAAAAAACTGAAATTTTAATCTTTTCAAGAAAGTGTTTCCAAAAATGACCCAGCCTAATGGAAAATTAATAAAAGACTACTTGACCAGGTTAAGGACTATCTAGGCATCTACTTCCCACCTTCAGCCTTCTGGAATAATTCTATAAGAGCCCAACATTGTCTTTAAATATGTGACCCATTAAAGCAAACTCTACATCTTTGCAGCAATTAAATTCCAAAAAATCAGAATGCTCAGCTAAGTGTCTATAAAGATGTTTTGGAAGCTATTCAGTCTAAATTTCTTATAGCTATATTCAGTGTCCCTCGCTCATCATCTCAATTGCCTCTACTTGGATAGAGCTTGGTGTAATCTCACTTGGAGGCTGTGTGAGACTTGCGCATTTCAGATTTTGGTTGAAATATATTTGAGGGATGTGTCTCTGGTTCATCTTATTCTGATAGATTTACCTAAAGAGGCAAATTGACTCTTATTTGATTAACTCTGGCTTTTTATGCCTGGCTGTATCATCCTTTAGCCTAGACCAGGGATCAGCAACCTGCAGCTCTGGAGCCACATGTGGCTCTTTCATCCCTCTGCTGCGGCCCCCTGTCACCAGTCAGCTGCACAATTGATAGGGCTTTTAGTTAGGATAGGTAGAGGAGAAAGGATGCCATGCTAGGAGGAGACACTATGGTGAGGGGAACCAGAGTTCTGTTTGGCTCCAGAATAGAACGGGGGGCTTCTGGTTAGGGCCTTTGTGGCTCTTTGAGTGTTTAAGGTTGCCAACCCCTGGCCTAGATAAAGTCTTTGTCCAATAAACCAAAAATTTGGGATTTAGATCTTCAAATTGACTTATTTCCATTATGATACAATTGCTGTTCCCTGCCCTCTTGATCTCTAGATACCCTTATAACATTTTACATATTCCTCTAGAAATATGTAAAAGACTTTAGCCCATTTGGCTTGTTGCTTCTTATAATAGCAACAACAGACAGATATACAAGTCTCCCATATGATAATCACATTTTTGTGTGTTCAGACACAGAGTAAACTATGCATTATTAATTTGTACATCGTATCACTCATGACATTTAGCATTTATAAATCCATTTGTCCGAAACCTTAGTTGTCTCTCTGGGCAAAGGGTTATAGACTTTCTCCTATAAAACCAAATATAGGTAACTACTAAGATATTGCCAAGTTTTTAGCAATATTTATGGCTTGCAGAAGTTGGTTGGTATCGTCTTTTTATTATTAATTGTTTCATGCCTGGCTTACTATGTACTTTTAAGCTTTGTATTGGTTTCTATTTTTATTAGTCTAAGAACGTAGATAAATTTCCACCTATGCTATCATCAATATCTGATTTACGTCTAGAAACAAACTAATAATTAGTTCAGTCTAGAAACTAGAAACTTATGACCCTTTAAAAAACAGCACCACAGAATACTTGTTGCAACATTCTTCACCAATGGCAGTTTACAAACATTCTTCAATAGCAGAGGGTCATGTAATGGCAGCTGGGTTTGTTGGCTGGAAAGCGGCAGCCTAGGTTCAAGACCCAAGCGCCATGCAACAGGTGAGCATCCTGTTCTCACTCCAGCTCCTGCCAACCTAGCAGTTCAAAAGCATGCAAATGCCAGTAGATAAATAGTTACCACTTTGACGGGAAACTAATAGCACTCTGTGAGGTCAGGTTGGCCACATGACTGTGGAAATGTCTTCAGACAATGCTGGCTCAATGGCCTTGAAATGAAGATGAGAACTACCCCATATAGTTGGCAACAGCTAGCGGAGTAAAATGAGCAATTCCACCCAATGAGTTGATGCCAAACTGGAAAGTATGGAGTGACACACCACAAGATCCCCTCTACTGTTCAACTTATTTATAAATTAATTTGATGACCAGGCAAACAACAAACACAACATCAGGATGCAGGAGAATATTGCCAAGCCTGAACAAGTAGAAATCAGCAAGATCAATTTTAATTTGTCCATCAATTTCAAGGTATGCAAATTGAAATTCATTCATTTCAACAGAAAATAAATTAAAGGCTTGGCTACAAGATCAGGGAGACAATACTGGGTGACAGTACTACAAATAAGATCTGGGTATCTTAGTTGAATATGGGCCCAAAATGTGATGCTCTATTATATGAAATCCTAGCTAGCATAATCAGAATTGAAGAGTCAAGATTCCACGTCATCATCATCATTCTTGTCTTATTTGAATTAGTCAGACTATATCTAAAATAATGCATTTGGCTCTGGGTACAAACATTTTAGGAAGAACTCTAACAAGCTGGAATATGTCCAGAGAGAATCAAGATGGTAAAGAGCCCGGAAAAAAATAATAATTTAGGAGAATAATTGGCGTATGTTTCACTTGGAGAGAAGAAATCTACAGGAATACATTTTAGTTGTTTTAAGTATTTGAAGAATTGTCATGGAGGAGATGGGAAAGACGCATTCAGGGTTGTTTCAGAAACAGTGGAGTTATTTACTTGTTTGTTCGCTTAAAACATTTATATAGCTGCCCATTTTATAACCAAATCTGGGTGGCTCCCAATCAAAAGTTAATTTAAAGTATCAATCATCTCCAAATACAGGGGTTACATAGACCAATGTTATGTTTATTAGAGGCTAACTCCACACTCACGTATCAGGTGCCCAGATATATTCACCCAAGTTATACAACTGCACAAAACTTTTAATTAAATATGTTGTTTTATTGTCCTATTTTTTTTTCTCTTCCCCAATAGCAAGGTTGATCCTTACAGGGCTCAAGGTTGACTCAGCCTTTTATTTTTTCTGAAGTAGGTAAAAGAAGACCCTGATTATTGGAGGCAATATGCACAAGGTTGTAAATCACCCAGAGACTTCTGTAAAACCCTATGGGGGTGATATAAGCATAAATCCATGGTGGGATTCAGCCAGTTTGCATCACTTCAGGAGAATTGGTTGTTAACTTTCTGAACAGTTTGGTGAACTGGTTGTTGGAAGAAATCATTAGGGCAGAAAACCGGTTGTTAAATTATTTGAATCCCACCACTAGGTAAATCCTATTGCTATTGTTAAATGGTTGTGTCAAACTATTTCTTTTTTTACTGCACTCTTTTTATTGTAAAACAATAATAAAGATATTCGATGTTGATTTGATTTAAAGTACAAAGATTGTTAGTGCCTATCAGGAAGAATGTCCTAATGGTAAGAAGTATTGAATAGAGTAACAGACTGCCTTGGGAGGGGTGATCTTTTTTTCCCCTTTCACTGGAGGTGCTTCAAGAAAGATTTGATGGCCATCTGTCAGGGATTCTGTAATAGTGTATTCCAGGACTGGACCCAAACCAAAGATGATTTTCAAGGTCCTTTCCAGCCTTTACACTTGATTATTGTATGATATAATGGTGGATAAAATCTGCTGTTGTGAATTTCGGACAACTTCTGTATGCTTGAGGAAGATTCCACAGGAGGCTTGTTGTTCTTGTTCGAATGACAAAAGCAGCTTTATGGCATCACAAGCTCCACTCCTTTCAACCATGCCTGTACAGTCATGTCATAACAGACATGCAAAAAGGGGGGGCTTGTGCTACAATGTCATCTTGATCATTCTGATTCTCTTGCCCTCCCCCCCACTTCCACAGAAGCTATTGGGAAAAGGATGCTAGCAGAAAAACTAAAATAGCAAGAAGAGCCATTATTAGAGACCATTAGATTAGTTATGTTTTGGAAAAATGGGATAGAGAAATGTTTGGTTATTGCACAGTTCATTCAATATCCTAACAAAGGGGTGTCTTTTTTCAAGGCCCGGGGGCCAGATTTGGCCCACAGGGTGCTTAGATCTGGCCTGCGGGTCTGCCTTGGAAACAGTGAAGGACTGGCCCACAATGCCTCTGCCAGTGAAAACGGAGCTTGGGAGGCCATACATAAGCCCTCCTAGGCTCCGTTTTCAGCTGGGAGGCCTCCTGCAGCCCTCTGCCAGCGAAAACAGATTCTTTTTATCTCATTTTCACTGGCAGAGGGCTTCAGGAAGCTGCCCCAGCTGAAAACGGGGCTGACGGGACATGCATGGCCCCCAAGCTCCATTTTTGCTGGCAGAGGGTCATGCCCGTCCTGCCCCCCTACCCCTACCCCGAGGTCAAACACAATAATAATAATAATAATAATAATAATAATAATAATAATAATAATAATAATAATAATAATAATTTTATTTCTATACCACCCTTCTCCCGAAGGACTCAGGGCGGTGTACAGCCAATTTAAAAACACAAGACACAACAATGATCAAAAATTAAACTAATTAAATAGATTTGGCCGGTTTAATATCCCAAAAATTTTAAATACCCCAATTTAAAATCATTATGTTGATAGCCCAGCCTGGGGGAACAACAGGGTCTTCAATGCGAAACGAAACACCCGGAGGTCGGAGATCTTACGTATTTCTGGGGGCAGTTCATTCCACAGGGCTGGGGCTCCCACAGAGAAGGCCCTCCCCCTGGGTGTCACCAGCCGACATAACTTGGCCGATGGCACCCTGAGGAGACCCTCTCTGTGGGAGCAGACTGGCCGGTGGGAGGCTACTGGTGGCAGAAGTTGGTCTCGAAGGTACTCAGGTCCTATGCCATGGAGCACTTTAAAGGTGGTAACCAGCACCTTGAATCGGACCCGGAAGACCACTGGGAGCCAGTGCAGCTCGCGCAGGAGGGGTGTCACATGGGCATGAGTTGCGCCCATAATCACCCGCGTGGCCGCATTCAGGACCAGTTGGAGCCTCCAAATGCTCTTCAAGGGGAGCCACATGTAGAGAGCATTACAATAGTCCAGCTGGGAGGTGACAAGGGCATAAGTGACCGTGCACAAGGCGTCCCAGTCCAGAAAGGGCTGCAACTGGCGGATCAGGCGAACCTGATAAAAGGCCCCCCTGGCCACGGCCGTTATATGCTCTTCTAAAGACAGCCGTGCATCCAGGAGGACACCCAGATTGCGAGCTCTCTCTGTGGGGGGCAAAGATAGTTTGCACCTGCTGACTATATCGGGATGGCGGCAGCCACATCCACTCGGTCTTGGACGGGTTGAGTCTGAGCCTGTTCCTCCCCATCCAGACCCCCACGGCCTCCAGGCAGCAAGACATCACATCAAGGGCATCGTTGGGGTGGTCTGGGGTGGAGATATACAGCTGAGTGTCATCAGCGTACAGATGACACTTCACCCCAAAACCACGGATGATCTCACCCAGCGGCTTCACATAAGTGTTGAACAGAAGGTGCGAGAGGACCGACCCTTGTGGCACTCCCCATGCGAGACGCCTCGAGGTCGACCTCTGCCCCCCTGCCAACACAAACTGCGAGCAGTCAGAGAGGAAGGAGGAGAACCACCGCAGAACGGTGCCCCCTATTCCTAACCCTCTCAACTGCTGTAGTATGATACCATGGTCGATGGTATCAAAAGCCGCTGAGAGATCTAATAGGACTAGGACAGAGGAGCAACCCCTGTCCCGAGCCCTCCAGAGATCATCCACCAACGCGACCAATGCCGTTTCTGTGCTGTGCCCCCGCCTGAAGCCCGACTGGCACGGGTCTAGATAGATAGCTTCATCCAGGTGCCCGGGCAGTTGTCATGCCACCACACTCTCAACAACCTTCACCACAAAACGAAGGTTGGAGACTGGACGGTAGTTAGCTAATTCAGCCGGGTCCAGGGAAGGCTTCTTGAGGAGGGGCTCTCACCACCGCCTTTTTCAAGGTGGCGGGAAAGGCACCCTCACTCAGAGAAGCAGTTATAATCCCCTGGAGCCAGCCTCGTGTAACCTCCCGGGAGGCCAGTACCAACCAGGAGGGACACAGGTCCAATAAACATATGGCGGCACTAATCCTACCCAGAACCCTGTCCACATCCTCGGGAGCCACAGGATCAAACTCCTTCCAGATAATATTCTCAAGACCTGCCCCTGTCTCCTCGCCTGGACTCATCCAATCGGAGTCCAAGCCATCCCGAATCCGAGCGACTTTATCATGCAGGAATTGCACAAAATCCTCAATGCGGCCCTGCAAGGGATCTTCCCGCACTCCCCCACGAAGAAGGGAGTGGGTCACCCTAAACAGGGCGGCTGGGCGGTTCTCTGCAGATGCAATAAGAGCGGAAAATGGTTAGATTTCGCCACTTTTACCGCCACTAGGTAGGTCTTGATATAATACCTCACTGGTGTCCGGTCGGAATCGGATTGACTAGTCCTCCAAATGCCCTCTAGGCGACTTTTCCGACACTTCATCTCTCTCAGCTCCTCAGAGAACCAAGGAGCCAATTGAGATCGGCATCGGGTCAGAGGCCACAAAGACACAACGTGGTCCAAAGCTCCGGTGGCCACACTCTCCCAGGCGGCCACCAGCTCTTCAGTCGAGTTGTGTGCCAGGGTCTCAGGAAACGGCCCAAGCTCTTTCATGAATCTTTTGGAGTCCATCAAGCGCCTGGGACGGAACCATTTGATCGGTTCCGTCTCCCTGCGGCGGGGGAAAGTGGTAAGAAAGTCTAAGTGAAGGAGCGAATGATCTGTCCATGACAAGGGTTTGATGTCTAGGTCCCCTCTACCAAGATCATTCAACCACTGACCAGAGATGAAAATCAGGTCCAGAGTGTGTCCCCCTATGTGAGTTGGTCCTTGAACTAACTGGGTCAGGTCCATGGCCGTCATGTAAGCCATGAACTCTCGAGCCACCTCTGACGCCTCACCTGCAGATGGAAGGTTGAAATCCCCCATGACAGTAAGTCTGGGGGTGTCAACCGCCACCCCGGCAATGATGTCGAGTAGCTCGGGCAGGGTCGCTGCCATGTGGCAGGGAGCCAGGTACGTAGTCAGCAAACCCATCTGCACCCCACAGCCCCACTTCACAAAGAGGGACTCACATCCAGCTATCTGAGGAACAGTGGTCTCCCTCGGACAAAGACTCTCCCTAATAATTACCACCACTCCCCCACCCCTCCCCTGGGCCCTTGGCTGATGAAATGCACGGAAACCTGGTGGGCACATTTCAACGAGGGGAACCCCCCTCTTGGCCCAACCAGGTCTCCGTAATACCTGCCAGGTCCGTACCCCCCTCTAAAATAAGATCACAAATGAGGGGGGCTTTATTAACGACCGACCTGGCATTACACAACATCAGCCGCGGACCCTGGGCCTGAGACTCTGCACAACCCAGGACATGAGTCGCGCATTGGGGGCCGGAGTGTGTAATTGCTCGTAAACAGCATGTACGCACCCCCAGCACATGATATGGCCCCCTGCGCCCGTCATACCTGCCCCTCCCACTCATTATTTCAATTACACTGCCCTTCCTATCGTCCCCCTGCTCCCCGGTTAAATTTCCTTTCACGACCCCTCTGTTGCAGCCAATCGACCCATCACCCCGCTCAGTCGCTATCTGAACCCCCCCCCCAGGTCCACTTTTATAACCCCCTCCCTTCCTCCCGGATCCCCTTAAAATTTTGATTAAAAATTTAGCTAAAAAACCCTTCAACCCCCTTCTTGCACCATGCCACCTCTCGGGGTTCCAAAGCCCATCATCAAGGTAGGCCCTCATTAGAATGGAGGGCCAAACCTGCAAGAGGGGGGAGTCTCGCAGAACAAGAAGCTCAGCTGCTGAATACATTTTGCTACAAGAGGATGAAGTGACTAAGTCCCAAGGGTCCAGATGGTAAATAAAAAAGTCCAGGGGGGAGCAAATAAGATGGGGGCATCTAAGGTCCAGGGCCACTGTCCTCTCACAAAAGTGGACAAAGTCTCTTGCCAGTCGACACAGTTCAAGGGGAATACAATCCAACCACTCCCTCACAGTGATTGGTCTGATGGACAGTCCCCTCTACTGGTGAGATGGAAGTAGTGACCCGATGCCAAAGTATCAAACACAGTCCAAGGGGTTAAGGACCAAACCACCCTCTCATGGTGGATTGGTCTGATGGTCAATCCCCTCTGCTGGCAAATTACAAATGGTGAGCAAAACCATAACGACTCAGCCCGAGGGGCTCAAGCCAAACCACCCTCTCATGGTGGATTGGTCTGATGGTCAGTCCCCTCTGCTGGTGAGATGGAAGAATTACACCGGCTCACATGGGATCCCAACGTATTTGACAACCCCCCCCCCCAAACAGCTAGGGGGAAGGCTCAGATGAAAATAAGCCAGGTCTCGGTGTCAGAAAGTCAGTAAAAGTCAGTAAAAGTGGCTGCCAGTCCGGGATAGGCATGGAACAAGGGGAAAACAATGAAAAAGAAGGGGGAGAGATGTTCTCCAATCCCCAGCCTCCAAAATACAGCAGGGGCCTCCCAAAGTCTGCAAGGGACTGACCCATCAACTGGGCAGCCCTCATGCAGATCCCAGTCAATCCCGGGCAATAGATGTTTGTTTGCCATCGACCACATCAGTAGGGCTGACCACGGGCGCTCTCCTCCTCGCCATCGTCAGATGGCCACCATTTCAGCCATTGCAGCTGCAGCTGAGACCGCCGTTGCCGTTGCCACTCCCACTGCCAGACGAAAAGTTCTGGCAGTGTCCCAGAGCTCACCAGGGAATCCGGCAGTCCCCAAGACAACCAGGGGAACCCCCCAGGCTAGGGGCATCGCCAAGTTGCAAACGACCCCAGTGGGCCCGTTTGCTGCTGCCGCTCCAGCCTCCGAAGCCTCCGACTCAGAAACGCCCACGCCGCCGCCCAGCTGGTGCAAATGAAGCGATCCGCCAGCCGCCATCCTAGCCCTCACTGACACCGACACTGCCAACCCTCGTCCAGCCATGATGCTCTGGGGGGGGGAGCCCCACCCGGCTTGCGAAGAGCTCCCCTAGCTGGGTCTGGGGTCGTAAGCTGTCAAATCGACCCCCTAAAGGACCAACAAGGCAAATAGGCCATCATCCTCAGGCTGCGATTCAGGCAGACACCGCCATCTTGGACATGCGCAGAGGGATGACCCTCAATGAAATTGATGTAGCCCTCAATGAAATTGGTTTGACACCCCTGTCCTAGCATAACATTCCTGTTGTGTCAGTGTGTATAAGATGTCCATGTCCCTATGTATGGTTCTGAACTAGAGCTAGGATATTATTATTTTAATTTGATGGCCCATGAGGGAGAGAAATCACAGCTCTGAGTTCCCCGTGGGTGGAAAAGTTGATAACTGGCTCCAGGGTTAGAGAAAAAACAACACATAAATAAAAATAATATCTAAATAAAAAACCATTTGCAAGCTGATCAATAGCAAGAAAACCATCTCCCTGAGGCAGTCAAATAACAGTTGCCTTTTTCTCCAGAAGACATTTTGGGTATATACATATATGTGAGTATGGACAAGAAACATCAATAATGTCTTAAATAGTAGATCCATCTTATAACAAGAACATCAATATTGCATTTCTACCGAATGACTTTTTATATGAAGCAATTTTCTATATCATAACATAAAATAAATGTTTCATCATATATAATGTTCGTCTCATACATAGTCTGCTGTAATGTCACTTAGGGAATATAAAAAATTAAAGTTGCATCTCTCTTCCTTAGTCCATGTTACTATTCTTCCTTTTTTTGTAGTTATCCCTAAAACCTAATATAACAAATCACAAGAAAGAGCTATCTTCACTTCCCTTTCAGTTCTGCATCCTAAATATCAAAAAGCACAATTTTAAATATTATTTAAGTATATATGCATCTTAACAAGATAGCCAAACTGTAGGTCCCCCTTCAAAAACAGACATATAAACAATTTGTTTTTTATATTAGATACAGAATGGGTCTAATAATAGCTAAGTGACTCCTAACCCAATCCTCTAATAAAACTCCTTTTTTACGATCCTGTAACACTACAGAAAACATTTTTCCTGTCCCAGCTCAGGAAATATGTCAGCGGGCAGGACCAGAGGACAAAGTATTGCTGAGGCACGCAACCTATTCATCTCCTTCCCACTTTTCTCCATGGTCATAAAGAAGAAGATGGTATTTCTACCAATGCTGAGCATGGGAAAGTTACAGTCAAAATTAAACCCACAGGTTGGAGGTTCCTCATCTCTGCTATCCATGCCTTGAATATTTAAAAATTAGTCTCCCTTTTGGGAGAATTACTTTTTGAACCAAACTCCTTACTGGTTAAGTGTATAAAAGAATTCAGCCTTGATGTCTATCTGTACAGAGATCCCTTCTCAATTAATGCAAACATGTAGTAGATCTAGCCCTTAACCCATAAAATCAGTGAAGCAAGATTACAATTAATAACTACACAACAACAGCTGCATATTAACAACCAGAAATTGTTATCTCTGATCAAAATTGCCTGGAGCTGATGCCTAAACACAGTGAGGAAACTAATCAGTCTGGTCTCTTGGAGCAAAAAAAAAAAAAAAAGATTGTAGTTAGGCATTTTCTTCATTTATGAAAACTTGAGAAAGCCTTTTCATGGATCGCCACACATTGCATATTACACAAAAGAGTGACACAGATCCAAATTCTTTTTGAGTCAACAAGTATTTATGCCTGCTACTTTCAACCGGCCAGAGTTTAATATGCCAAATTCTACCCACACATCTTTCTGTGCTGATCTCAGTGAAATAACATCTGCCCTATTTATCCAAGGAGCATCACTGATAAATGGCTGATAGACCAAGGTATGTCATCTATGTGTTGTGTGTTGAAGTCAGTCAAAACGTAAGGCTAACTGCATAGGTGAAGAGTCCCAACACAGAAGCAGGACTTGCAAGGCATTATTTTGGTGGGGAGGGGTGAATCTATCTTCTCAAGAAGCAGAAATTGTTGCCCAGTTGTTGTTGTTGTTTTTTAAAAAAGATCATTGTTGGGAAAATAATCCTGGCATCACTAGATAAAAATGATCAAATAACTCTGGATGAAAAAAATATTTGAAATTTTCTGCCCGTCAGACAAGATTAGATTGAAAGGATAAATAGGATGGTTGATTATACAGTAGCTTCTTCTGAAGCCATGTAATTGTTTTGATGGCTTGGGTGGATCCTGCTTGTAATATGGATGTCCTCTGTCACTCACAGTTCATTCCTCTGGAAGTCTGTCATTGAGAGTCCATTAGAATTCTTACACTAGAAAGAAGACTTGAGATGTGAAATGACACTTGAATTTTCCTCCTTTCCAACCAAACTAATTTTGTATCTTCTCTAGGCAGCTGTTAGAGCAATTCATAAGGATATCTTTTTCTAGATTTCCCAACAAATAATGAGAAGTGGGGATGTGCTTCCTGGTTGCTTCAAAATGGACTGATGTTCCCCACATATGCATGTTGTGTTGGCATTATTGGGAAGATGGCAGAAATAACTATTATTGCTATCTCACTTCACATTTGAAGTGAGATAGCAATAGTCCGGCTGGACTATTGTAATGCTCTCTACATGGGGCTCCCCTTGAAGAACACTCGGAGGCTCCAACTGGTCCAGAATGCGGCCGCACGGGTGGTTATGGGCCCGTGTGACACCCCTCCTGCATGAGTTGCACTGGCTCCCAGTGGTCTTCCGGGTGCGATTCAAGGTGTTGGTCACCACCTTTAAAGCGCTCCATGGCACAGGACCCGGGTACCTTCGAGACTGACTTCTGCCACCAATAGCCTCCCACCGGCCAGTTCGCTCCCACAGAGAGGGTCTCCTCAGGGTGCCATCAGCCAAGTTATGCCGGCTGGTGACACCCAAGGGGAGGGCCTTCTCTGGGGAGCCCCAGCCCTGTGGAATGAACTGCCCCCGGAAATACATAAGTTCTCCAACCTCCGGGTATTTCGCTGTGCACTGAAGACCCTGTTGTTTTGCCAGGCTGGGCTATCAACTTAATAATTTTAAATTGGGGTATTTTAAATTTGTGGGGTTTTAAATTGAGCCAAATTTATTTAATTATTTTAAATTTTTAATCAATGTTTTGTCTTGTGTTTTTAAATAGGCTGTACACCACCCTGAGTCCTTCGGGAGAAATAAAATAATAATAATAATAATAATAATAATAATAATTATTATTATTATTATTATTATTATTATTATTATTATTATTATTATTATTATTATTTCCTCCTTCTGGTACAATGAATAAAATTTATCCAAGGTTACATTAGCTCCTCAGCAGACTAGTTAAAAAGGGAATGCATTTTCCACTTCCTCTTAAGCAAATAAGAGTGAAATCAGAATTCATGTCCAAAACTGCATATTGGCCATCTTGACTTGTATCTTTTGCAATGTTTGGAAACATAGTTTACTTGTGGATAAGCAGTGTGACTCTCACATTTTCAAAAATTAAATTAGTACTTTAAAAAAAGACATTTGTTTGGTATCCAATTTGGTGGAGAACGTTCTTTACATGTCCATTATGATGACTGTCTCAAATATGCTCAAGTGACTTTATCATAGAACATGTCTCTCAATATTATCATATTCCTATCTACTTGGTCTTGGGACTAATTACATATTGCTAAAAATAGAAATAGCATCTGATACTATGATTCAGCACATTTTGTTGCATGGATCCATGATTCCAAGCACAGAGGATTTTCTTGGCACAAAACACAAAATATGGCATCTGTAATTGTGTGCCAACCTTAGCGTAATCAATGCTGCTTTTATTAAAAATGTAGCCTGTTTTTAAAGGGTCCTTTCATCACAAAGGCCATACTTTGATTTCATCAGTCTTTCTATTTTTACGCAAGTTGTTCACAAAATGATTTGTTGTTATTATCATAGAACTCCATTGTTAAGAGTTTGTTTCTAAATTTAATAAAAATGACTGTTTTTAATCTTTGGATTTTGTTTGATTTCTCAATTATCTGCAGGCCACAACAGTTAATAGTGCAAGTCAATTTGTCTTTTCAAAAATCATCAAGTGCAATGAGACATTCTAGTTAATGCTTTGACATAAAGATTGGGTGATGCTTCAGAAATAATTTGGAAAAATGCTTTTTGAATATGCAAGAATGCAAATATCATACTGTCCACAATTCTTTAAAGCAGCTATATCAGAACAGGATGAGTGGTTATATAAGTTTCCTCTTGTGATCCAGGGGGGAAAAATGGAAAAGAGTTGTTAATGACATTTTTTCATAATGATTTGCAAAGCATTTATTAGCCATGATAAATACATATACCTGCAAGTTAAGGCTTCCTTTCTAGTTACTTGCTAATGAGGATAGTTAACTTGCATGGCCACCAGGCTATTTCCACTATATTTTCAAATTCCAGAAGAATCTATTCTTTTTCTTTTGCAATTGTAATATACTTCTGTTTGGTGGTGGAATTCAATTTTTTTTACTACTGGTTCTGTGGGCGTGGCAGGGGAAAGATACTGCAAAATCTCCATTCCCACCCCACTCCAGGGGAAGGATACTGCAAAATCCCCACTCCTGGGGGAAGGATATTGCAAAATATCCATTCCCACCCCACTCTGGGGCCAGCCAGAGGTGGTATTTGCCGGTTCTCTGAACTACTCAAAATTTCCACTACCGGTTCTCCAGAACCTGCTAAATAGCACCCCTGCTTCTGTTTCTTTTTAGTTATCTATTTTCATCTGCTGATTTGCTGTATTGCTGGTCATATTCTACCTCCAGGATTAAAGGCAGTATTATATTCCAATATAAGATACTTAGAAACTGGGGCTATCACCCACATATGTCACTTCAGTTCAAAACTTCTTATAGACATCGACTTGTCTAATATGGGAAACAAGAGGTCTTCTGATTCAATCATGTAAATCTTTTTTAGATTCCTTATTAACTGAATTTCCAGAAGAACATAATGTATAGGAAAAAAAATAGATGTCAAAGTTTAGGTTTTTCCCGCTTTAGACACAAAAATAACAACAAAAATATCAAATAAGCAATAACTCCAAAGGACGCTGGAGCAATAACCTTGAACATTTTGAAGACATTTGTATGGTGACAAGGTAAGATTATAACTTGTGTGCATTTTTCTACTAAGGCCCATACCAAACAACCAATCTAAAACAATTAGAACTCCAGGATGTCAAAGACAACAAGGAAACACATTTTTTCCCCCTGAATTATTTTCAAAGTGCTGTGCAGCACAAATGGTTATATTTCAGTATGCAGCCCAAAGATAGGAACTTAATGTTTTTATTACACCAAAAAAGAGATTTTTAAAACAAAAACAAAACAAAACTCTTGAATTTATACAATATCTCTCCTAATCAACAGTCCCTATCCAGCAGGTTTTAAGTGACAGGAGAAGCTAAGCGCTTCATGTCTGCAAGCCCAGGGAAAGGGGAAAGAAGGCTGATATTTGGATTGTTAGGTTTAGGTTGGTGGTTGGTTCCTATTTCTACTATAAGGTATTGGTGATGATGCTTGAAGGATAATCTCTTAGTTCCTTTATAGCAATAACACTTAGATTTATATATCATTTCACGGTGCTTGACAGCCCTCTCTAAGTGGTTTACAGAGTCAGCATATTGCCCCAGTGGTGAAATCCAAGTTCTTTTACTACCTGTTCTGTGGGTGTGGCTTGGTGGGTGTGGTGCGGCTTGGTGGGCATGGCAGGGGAAGGATACTGCAAAATCTCCATTCCCACCCCACTCCAGGGGAAGGATACTGCAAAATCTCCATTACCACCCCATTCCAGGGGAAGGATATTGCAAAATCCCCATTCGCATCCCACTCTGGGGCCATCCAGAGGTGGTATTTACCGATTTTCCAAACTACTCAAAATTTCCGCTGCCAATTCTCCGAACTGCTCAAAATTTCCACTACCGGTTTTCCAGAACCTGTCAGAACCTCCTGGATTTCACCCCTGTATTGCCCCCAACAATCTGGATCCTCATTTTACCAACCTCAGAAGGATGGAAGGCTGAGTCAACCTTGAGCCAGTGATAATCGAACTGCCAAACTGCAGCCAGCAGTCAGCAGAAGTAGCCTGCAGTACCGTACTGGATTCTAACCACAGTGCCACCATGGCTCATATGTCTGTATCATCAGCTGCTCAAGACACTGGAAGCTCACTTGTGTAGCCTGAGTTTGTATTTTTCATCAGACTCTGCAAGGTAGCTGAAAGACTTGAACTTTTAAAAAATAAAAGGTATTGTTAACTTGTCTGAACAATGTCTATACCACTGTAAAGGAAGGAATGCAATCACTTCCAGTTCACTACATAGAAAAAAGCACAAATGTATCATCTTCAGCAGAGAGGCAGGCTATTCGAAACGCTTTAAAAATTCTCATAGGCAGTTGTTCAGTATTAAACATGTTCTTTATTTTCCAAAAGAAGAAACTTTTATTTGGTTTTGTGTTATCTAAATCATTTTGGGGTAAATGTTCAAGTTTCCTTCCATCTCACTACTGTCTTAACCTCCTGCTGTATACTGAGTAAGAATCAAGTACATGGGCCTATAGCAGGGGTGAAATCCAGCAGGTTCTGACAGGTTCTGGAAAACCAGTAAGCGGAAATTTTGAGTAGTTCTGAGAACTGGCAAATACCACCTCTGGCTGGCCCCAAGAGTGGGGTAGGAATGGAGATTTTGCAATATCCTTTCCCCAGGAGTGGGGAGAGAATAGGGATTTTGCAGTATCCTTCCCCTGGAGTAGGGTGGGAATGGAGATTTTGCAGTATCCTTCCCCTGCCATGGCCACCAAGCTGTGCCCACCAAGCCACACCATGCCCAACAAGCCACGCTCCCAGAACCAGTAGTAAAAAAAATGAATTTCACCACTGGACTATAGTATCATCATAGTGATTGAAATCTATTAATTGGAGGAGATTTGTCCCTTCAGCATATTTCTGGATAAATAAATAGTGATTATATTTTGAAGTAGTTGTAGAAAGGCTATCCAACAGAGTTTACCCATAACTCTTTTGGAGAGATGCAAGACTTTTATTTCAGCCTAAGTTTCACGACTCAAAAACAATCTTCACACACTTTCACTCAGACAATCTGTGACTTAGAAGTGTTTTGAAGAAAGCCTTACATCAAAAAATTTGGTGTTGTATCTCTGAGGGTCTTTCTGTACTCAAGGTTGCAATATATATGAGGTCATTCAAAATACCACATGCCTTGAAGGGATTTCTCTTGCACTGAGCTGGGTGTTTGGACAAAGCTTTGAGTACAAATATGCCATCCAGATGACAGCATCAATGCTTGTTAAATATGTGTCCATTTAGCCTGAAAGATAACTTTTATTTCCGCTGATGACATGAATAATTATTATGTCAGTTTTCTCCAGGTTGTACTTACTGATAAGTATTCAAACACACTTCAATATGCAATTGTTTTTGACACAGCCACAAACTTTGTGTTACTGTCTTTTCTTTTCTTTTTTTTTTGAGAAGTACAATACAGACTCCTCTGATAATTTGGTTGAACGAGATAACAACTATTATCTGTCCAGTAATAATAATGGTCCTGTCATTCATATGCTTTCATTTGGCACTGCTGCTTATGCATTTCCCCTCTGTTTGTCTTCTGCAGATGATTGAATATACTCATCGTAGGTCTCACTTCAGGTTAACAATTTTAAAAATAAACAAGGCTTGCTTCATCATTTTTATTTTTATTTTTAATTTGATTTATATGCCGCCCTTCTCCGGAGACTCAGGGCGGCTTACAATGCGTTAAGCAATGTTTCATAAAATGCATTCCAAATTTTGCATGTCATTCCACTGAATGCAGAATAACTTTTGAGAAATAGCAGGAGAGCAGTTATATTGGATATTTCATTCATTCCGGTTATCCAAAGTTTCTATTCAGTGATAGTTGAGGTGCTGAATCTAGGTAGGGAAACACAGATCTGGGTATGCAGACTAGCTACTCTAGAAAAATGTAGATTATCTACTGCACAGCTGAAGAAGCTTCTTGGATGAGAAGCAAAACATCTTCAAAGAAAAACCAGAAAGTCCAGTTGCCCCTTGAAAAAAGTACCTTTGGGACAAACATGACCTGGAAATCTGAAAATCTCCATAGACATTTAGTGATTAACTGTATATAAACAGAGATCAAACCTCACTCCCTTCTAGTGCTGAAGATATGACCTAGCTGGCAAAGAAATATCTGCAGGAAAACAACCAAGCTCAGAGAATACCAAGGAATACTGCAATTCAACCCTGAGCTATTCTCTTCTATTGATAGGGTCTGCATATGACTCTCCAATGTCATTTTTAGACTTAATACCCCCAAAGTGAGTGTGGCTCAAATTTCCAAACCTATTTGTTCTCTTTTATTGCAATGAAGAGTTGATGAGCAAAATGGCAGAACTACTCCCTCCCCTCCCCTCCCCTCCCTCTCTCTCCTCACTTTCCTGCTAAAAGTTATGCTGGATAAAAGTTTTTCTTTATGTTATAAGAAAGCTACAATATTTTGTTGTTGTTAGTTGCAAAGTCGTGTTCGACCCATTGCGACCCTGTGGACAATTTTCCTGCAGGCCTTCCTGTCCTCTACCATCCTCTGGAGTCCATTTAAGCTCATGCCTACTGCTTCAGGGATTCCATCCAGCCACTCATTTTCTGTCATCCCATTCTTCTTTTGCCCTCAATCTTTCCCAGAATTAGGCTATTCTCCAGGAAGTCCTTCTCTCTCATTAGGTGGCCAAAGTATTTGAGTTTCATCTTCAGGATCTGGCCTTCTAAAGAGCAGTCAGGGTTGATCTCCTCTAGGACTGACTGGTTTGATCGTCTTGCAGTCCAAGGGACTCGCAGGAGTCTTCTCCAGCACCATAGTTCAAAGGCCTCAATTCTTTGATGCTCAGCCTTCCTTATGGTCCAACTTTCACAGCCATACATTGCAACTGGGAAAACCATAGCCTTGACTATACACACTTTTGTTGGCAGGGTGATGTCTCTGCTTTTTAGTATGCTGTCTAACTTTGCCATAGCAGTTTAAATCTGCGAACTTTTCATGTTTGGATTATTGCAATGAGCCTTTATCTCCATGTCACTTGCACTCTCTTTCAAGAAAATATTAATATTTCAGTGTTAACATTTCATACATATTAAACGGTATAATAGGCCCACTTGTTAACAAATGATTTATAAGGCCAAACCTTTGGGGGTTTTTTATTACTCTAAAAATAACATCTCTTGCACAAAAAGAATAACAAATAAGCATGCTAACATTACAAGGTGGAAATACCTGAGATATTGGTATTCTGGATAGGCTTTTAGCTATTCTTCATCTATGATGCCCTCAACTTTGTCAGGAAAAAAATGTCCATTAAAGTAGCTCAGCATCATTATGTGTATTTGGTTTGGCTGCATCCCAAGTTGAACTGAAATAGTTTATAAGATTTTGTGGCTTCCAGAGGTGAAGAAAACTTTCCTTTCAAGTAATCAGAACTGAATCTGAATTGTCTCAATGCATTAGGAGTGTTTTGATGCTTCAATGGACTAAAAGCAGGAAGACAGTATGTCTGCAGAGAAATTACTATGTGCCTTTTGCTTTCTGATATATGGAAAATATTGAAGGATTGTAACAAGAGGAGTTAAGTAATGGATAAGTTTACGTATAATTGAAAAGCAATGGTTTACCAGGAATTTCAGGGCTTTCTCTAGTGTGTGTCATTAATTTATTATCGTAATTTTGGAGACATAGTAATTTCCCAGAAATATCCATCTTTATTTGCAGTCAGGTTTGGACTGGTTTGTGTTTCCTTTTTCATCTTTACATCTCATAACTCACCATATGAAAATGTTGGTCATGAACTGAAAATTGTCTTCATGAATCTCCAAACTCAGCTAGATGGGAATCCTTGCTTTGCAAAATCCTCCCAGTTCATGATCTAGTTTCCAAGACCTTTGCAAATTTCTTCCTTTCACATTCAATAGTTATTTCAACAAAACATAGGTAACATTTCCTTGAATGCCTATGTAAATGCTAGGTAGTTTAAAGAAATTAATTATCTATAGTATTCAGGTGTGGGCTTCAAAAATTTTATCAAGAGGTTCTCTGCCCGGTTGCTGGGTGGGAGTGGCTTAATCAGCCTCCTGCACCGGGGGGGGGGTGTTTTTGCCCTACCCGGGCTCTGGAGGCTTTCCTCGAGCCTCCAGAAGGGCAAAAACGGCCTCCCCAGGCTCCAGAGGCCTTCTGGAGGCCTGAAACAGGCCCATTTCTGGCCTTCCCGAACTTCCGGTAGGCCTGTTTTTTGCCCTCCCCGAGCCTCCACATACACCCTGCACTTACCTGCATCTAAAATGGGCCACGTGGGGACTCCTGGGAAGAGTAGGGTGGTGTGGACGGGGCCAGCCAGGAGTGGGATTTGGAGGTTCTCCAAACTGCACAAAATCTTAGCTAGAGGTTCTCCCGAAAACCTGCAAACCCCCAGCAGCCCAACCCTGATAGTATTACATACCTACTCCTCCAGCTCCAAAATCAAATTTCAAGGCATTATACAGTGACTCTTAAGAACACTGAGTCTTAAGAACTCACCCCCAAATCTCAACCCCTACCCTTTTGTAATCTGGAAAATTATTTTAAGTCTATAATATATGTTGTTCAGTAAAATTTGTTCACCAAACAATAAAACATATTAGAATATTTTCAATGCAATACTGTAGCACCTTAAAACAGCAAAGATTCCTGCAAGGAACTGAAGAAGCTTCTTGAATGAGAAGTGAAAAGTCTTTAAGGAAAATCAAAGTCCAAAGTCTTGAAAAAACACCTTTGGTGCAAAATTTCCTCTTTCACACCCCCAAAAGGGAACATCTATTGGTCTGAAGTGCAACAGGCTTTATTTCTACAGATTTCTATAGACTTTATTTCTAACACTGTAAATGTAATTTAATTTGGTCAAAAATGGGCTATTTTTTTAAAAGATCAAAATATAAATGGACATGGCATAAAAAAATTATAGTACTTCTTTGTATGAATGTTGGTTAATCAACATTGAACACTGCCTACAAATACTTTAATCTCAGTTTTATTAAATTGTTTCAAATCCCCAACTACTTTCAGATGACTATTGAGGTAGGCAAGCCATAAATCATTCTGAGAGAAATCTAGATCGCATGGAAACATTTCTATTAAATTGTGCTGGTTGTCCGTATCAATACTTCCTATCCAAAGTGCAGATGGATAACTGCTAATTAGTCAGATAAATTGTCCACCTGGTAATTGGTATAACTGAAGAGAGAACTTCAACTGGGGACTTCTTAGCCAATTCATATTTACCTGAAACTTTATATTGTAAAATGTTGAAATGGCAATGGCAATATTAAAACATATAGGCTGAAGCCTTTTTAGAAACAATTATATTTTCTGTACGAGCTATCCTTTCATAAAGGGCAGCGCGGTACTCAGGGGTTAAGACCAGTGGTGAAATCCAAATTTCTTTACTACCGGTTCTGTGGGCCTGTCTTGGTGGGCGTGATGTGGCTTGGTGGGCTTGGCTTGGTGGCCGTGGCAGGGGAAGGATACTGCAAAATCCTCATTCCCTCCCCACTCCTGGGGGAAGCATATTGCAAAATCTCCATTACCACTCCACTCTGGGGACAGCCAGAGGTGGTATTTGCCGGTTCTCTGAACTGCTCAAAATTTCCAGAACCTGTCAGAATCTGCTGGATTTCACCCTGGGTTAAGACGCCAGGATGGAAAGCTGACAGCTCAGGTTTGAGACCTGAGCACCACATGACTGGATGAGCTCCTGCCCTTGCTTCAGCTCCTGTCAACCTAGCAGTTCAAATAGATGCAAAAGTGAACAGATAAATAGGAACCACTTCAGTGGGAAGGTAACAGCATTCCATGACTTCATGATGGGCTCATGACTGCGGAAATGTCTTTGAACAGTGATGGCTCAATGGCCTTGAAATAGAGATGAGAACTGCCCTATAGTCGACAATGACTAGCAGAATAAAATCTGCAGGGATTCCTTTACCTTTTACCTTATCCTTTCTTAAAAGCTGTACTTACATCCCAAACCATCCCAAACCATTCTTAAATCAGTGCCTATATTTAGATTATTCTCAAAAAAAATTGTGTTAATTTCTTCTTTCTGTAACAATGCATTTAACCTCCATCTAAAAGTACAATAGCTTTCCCTTTATAAACCAAACTCACAGGGTTGAGATCAGAAAAAGTCTTTGGTAAAATCTCTACTTTAGCAATCTTAGCAGTTAGACTTTTTTGAGATGCAAATCATATCTATTTTTGAAAAAAGATATGTCTTTCTGAACAAGTATATTCTTTAGAGTTAATATTACTCTGTCTACCATGTTTCTGTTAGCTCTAAATTGTTCATCAGATCAGAAAGGGACTTGATTTACCTCAAGTAGTTTTAATATTTTTCTCAGACGTTCTATCCAACCGTGGGGAAAATATTTCATTCCAATCCCCCATTAAATACCCATTTTATAAGAAAAACTTATTAATTTGTAAAAAGTTGATTTAAGTATATTTGGTCATAAATTCCCAATACTATAGTGTTAAGCCCATGTAATTCAACTTCAAGTGTCAGTTCTGATTTTATTTGAGGATTAATATGCAAATAAACAGTATAATAGTAAAAAAAAGTGCCAAGAGAAAACACTGACTCTTATGACTGAAATAAAAAGAAAAAAAGAATTAAAGAAATTTCCAATATCCCTCATCAAATTAACCTTTTACAACAGTTATTCATATTAACAGTTAAAGAGATTGAAATAAAATTGAACAAGCAAAAAAAAAAAAAAAAGAATTTCCAAACAAACCAGGAAAATTGTTAGTATATAAATTTTAAAAAGAAAATGATATTGGAATTTCAAGAGGCACACACTGTACTAATAGATAATCTGGCAATACACAAAGCATTTCATCAGTATTATCTGTATAAAGGACATGATATTTCCTTGGATAAAACAGACATTTAAAAAAAAATTACAAAGAGAGATATATGATGAATTATAACAATTAGAGTTTTCTAGAGTTATTTAAAAAAAGTTTAAACCAGAAAAAGTGCCTAGAACAAATGTTCATAATATAAATGCTTTGAGAATGAACATTTACAGTCTTTGAAATACATAATGAATTTGAAAGATCTGTGATATTTAGAAAGTTGCAAATATAACATTAATACTTAAAGGACATGATTTAACAAGAAATTATTGATTAATAACACTACTTAATAATAAATATGATTTGTTCACAATGATCTTAGCTGATAGAATACATCTAATTGTAAGATTTTTTTTCATAAAGATCAATATGGTTTTTTATCTAAAAGACAAAAGGTAACTTTAGAACTATAGTGGATACTGTAGAATATTATGAACAGCATAATGAAAAACAAGTTTCAACGATTCTTTAAGATGTATAGAAAGCTTTTGACAATTTGAATTGGACTTTTTAATTTAAAAATTTGGAAAATATGAACTTTGGATAGAATTTTATAAACTGGATAAAATCGGTACATACTTCACAAAAGACACAAATAAATTGTTTAAATAAATAAACAATCAAATAATGGCTTTTGGAGATTATCTAGTGCTGTTTTTAGAAGATCCTTTAAATAAATTGGAAATATTAATGGGAAAATTAAAAGAAATTGGTGAATTAGCAGGTTTTAAGATCAATGAACAGAAGACATCGATATTGACTAAAACTATGAAGATACAAGAACAAACAAATTTGATGAATAATATGGGTTTTAAGGTTGAGAAGAAGATAAATTCATGAGAAATATGAATTGTATGTTATTTCAAAAGAAAGATGTTAAAACTTCAAATGATTTTTTTTAAAAAAAGATATGTTAAATGGAAGAAAAAACAATTGATATTGCTGAGGGAATTTCTGTGATTAAAATTTTGCCTAGAATGTTATTTTTATTTCAGATAATATCCATTTTGAACTGAAGTACCAATTAAACAATGGCACAATGATACATCTAAATTTGTGTATCAGGGAGAAAAAAGCCTGTAAGGTGTAACAAATATAAGAAAAGATTTGCAATAATACTTTCCAAGTTATTGTTTCATTTGGATGAAAGAAGGAACATTGCTTCTTTCTTTCATCCAAACTAAACTAAAGACAAAAAACATTTGGAGTTAGAAGAACAAGACCTGAAATTCGGTAGCATGGATATTTATGGTATGACAAAACTAAGATTAATGTAGACTTTAAAAACTATTTGTTAGATGTGCCATACTGAGAGTATAGAGCAGATATAAATCTAAATTGTATCTGAAAATACCTTTTCTGTCTGTCATCAAAGGAAGCATTTTATAGAATAGAAATTATAACCAAACATAAACTGGTTAACTCATTCTGGTATACTAGAATTTTGTGAAGGAGAATGTACAGTTGAAAAAAAAGATTTGTTTTTGTATATGATAACTGCAGCAAAATTATTTGCACAATAATTGGATGTAAAAATATTGTCTAATATTGACTGGAAACAACTTGACTTTTTGCATGATAGGGGAAAAATGAAATTATGATGTATGGTTTTAATGATTTTAAAAAAATAAATTAGAAGGAAAAAACGCTAAAGCATTACTATAACCATAGAATAATAGGTCAATTTATATTTATACTGATAACTATTGTGAAAGAACTTCAGAAATCATTTCTTTGGGTTTATTTCCCTTTTTTCCTTTCTGTTTATCTTTGTTATTTTCTTGTTTCTTTTTCTTTCCCCCTTATTCTAAATATTACTTCTTTATCTTTCTTTTTAAAAAATTTAATTAAGTTTTAGTTTTTAAAAAAATATCAGAATATTATTTTTTTCCTCTACCTATACCATTTGTCCCACAGTTCAATATAACATTCAACTTTCAAATAATGGTGCTTCATTTCATATTTTTCATCTAGTGGTGTCAATTTTCTTTAAAATGAAGACACTGGAGAACAACAGGCGACAGAATAACAAGAGGACATCAAACTCCAGTGAAAGTAATGCATACCCAATTTGTAAGATATGCATAGCTGGTCAGAGCAAGCACATTTTTTGTTTTGTTTTGTTAGACACAGTAGTGCTGAATTCACATAAAACAGAGCCCATTTTAAGCCGCTGTAAGTTTACTGTATTTAGACTTCCCATGGAGGAATCTCATGATGCCTAATACCAAAGCACAGTTGTGTAAGACACAGAATGACATTGCAAACCTATTTCATAGTTACAAGACTGGAATAGGAGAAGGGAGCACTGCAAGAATAAGAGTTCTCCACAAAAGTAAATTATGCTTTTCTTTAAGTAAAAGGTTTTTTAAAAGCTTGAAGAATGTTTCCCTTTCAATTTAATAATAAAACATGGAGAAAGGAGCATTATTTCTGCCTCTCTTGAAGTCCAGACTTACTGTTATTTAAGAGAAAAATTAATATTGAATTCAAAGACTCAATAACCCTTTGAAAGTATTAAAAAAAAAATACAAGAGAGGTGAAACAGAGACTTTAGGGAGGACCTTTGTCTTTTCTTGCATTCTCTTTCCATCACTGTGTTCCTGTGGGTGGTCTAAAGCGGTAGTCTCCAACCTCTGCGACTTGGTGGCCTGGCAGGGGGAAGGGGAACCAGCCTAGCAAATGGTGGGCTGGTGCATACCTACATAAGCAGCAGGTCAGTGTGCAAGCACGCACAGTTCAACTCGAGCAAGTTGAGCTGTGCGCATAGGTGCACCTGCACCAGCTCACCACTTGCACAAATTGAGATACGTGTGTGCAGGTCCACAGCTTGCGAGGCCCGGTTCCGAATAGGCCACAGCATATTAGTGGGCTGCCTCCTGGGCAGTGGTGGGTTGCTTCTGGTTCACCCCGGTTCAGATGAACTGGTAGTGGCGGTACCTGGAGGCTTTGCTCACCCACCCAGACGTCATCAAAAATGATCTGTGCATGTGCAGAAGCACTGCATGCTCGCAAAGTGAGTGAGCCTGTCCCCGCGCTATCAATAGCGAGCTGGTAGCGCTGGGATTTGAAACCCACTACTGCTCCTGGGGGTTGGGGACCCCTGGTCTAAAGAGAAATGGTACTCATACTGACTAGACTACATGGTCACTCCTTTCTCCAACACATATATAGAACACAAAAAGGAAAGAAGAAACCTCTCTGCCATTATAGAACTGTTCTATTTAATATCACCTTTAATTGTGACCAGCTAAGCATTCCAAAATTCCAACCTGCAGATTATAGTAACACCACAATGCCCTGACAATCCGAATCTTTCTGTTTGATCTCATCTCTTCTCCAGCACATTATCTAAGCAGTGTTATGCTGCCCCTTCATATACTAGAAAAATTCAATATTGTCTCCTTAATCCAACACTTTCCTTCATGTAGTAGAAGAATTCAACACTGCATGCTTAATACGTAACTGCAGTTTTAAGATGCAGATAACTTTTCCTTTCTGTAAGCAAAATTATGTAGCCTGATCAAATGTAACCCACCTAGAACTAAGGAGAAATTTTGTGACAGTGAGAACAATTAACCAGAGAAATGGCTTACCTTCAGAAGTTGTGGGAGCTCCACCACTGGAAGTTTTTAAGAAAAGATTGGACAGCCATTTGTCTGGAATAGTATAGGGTTTCCTGCTTGAGCAGGGGATTGGACTAGAACAGGGGTCGGCAACCTTAAACTCACCAGGCTCAAGGTTGACTCAGCCTTCCATCCTTTCAAAGGTAGGTAAAATGAGAAACCAGATTGTGGGGGCAATAAGATGACTTTGTATAAATATACAAGAGTATGAAGGCTATTGCTTAATACATTGTAAGCTGCCCTGAGTCTCCGGAGAAGGGCGGCATATAAATTAAAGCAAAAAAAAAAAAAAAAAAAAAAAACCACTCAAAGAGCCACAAAGGTCCTAACTGGAAGCTCCCATTCAATTCTAGAGCTGACCTGAAGTGTGGTTCCCCCATCATAGTCTCCTCCTAGCGTGGCGTCCTTTTTCCTCTGCTGACCGAAAGTCGGTTCCCCCACTATAGAGTCTCCTCCTAGCACAGCATCCTTTTTCCTCTACCTGTCCTAACCGAAAGCCCTATCAATTGTGGAGCTGACCAGCAACAGGGAGCCGCAGCAGAGGGATGAAAGAGTCACATGCGGCTCCAGAGCCGCAGGTTGCTGACCCCAGGACTAGAAGATCTCCAAGGGCCCTTCTAACTCTGTTATTCTGACCAGATACATGTTTTGGATACACTGGGAGGCCTGCATCTGTGTCAGCCCTTCAAAGAAGCTAGATCAGGAAACCACAACCAGAAATACAAATACTATCTTTATTGTAAGAATCATGCAAGTCTAAAAGCACTTCCCTCCCACCCTACCTTTACATTTCAAAGAACTAGGGAGGGTCAATTTTGAGGTGCTTTCTCTATCTCCATTCCTGCTATGGACTCAGATTTCTCTTATCAGGCCAGCCTAGGGCTGTTTCTCAAGGTTATACAGCCCATTATAGCATGGTTACACTGCTCTGGTCACCAGCCAACTTGTGCCACAGCCATTTCTCTCCCAATATTTTCCCACTCCCTTAACATGTTTTCCTGAGTTCTTTTCATGCCCATCACTTCCCTGCTGTCCACAGGCTTCCAATTAAGATTAAGAACAGGAAAATAGAGAGTTTCACTCTTTATTCAGAGAATAAGGGAATGCTGTATATGTATTTCAGTAATTCCAAAATGGCCAACATCGGAGACCTTTACATTTAGATCTTTTATCCCTGTTGATCCACTTTGCACTGTACTGAAAATAATAACAAGTGCCACTAGGACTCTGTGGATTATTTTTCTGTATTTGTCACTTTCAACCATTCTCCTATTCTTCAAGAATAGCAGCTTGTTGCACAATCAAGGCAGGGTTTATTCCCCCCCTCTCCCTCCCCACCCTCCCTCCTTCCCCCCTCCCCCTCTCTCCCCACCCTCTCTCTCCCTCTCTGCTTCTCTCCCTCCTCCCTCCTCATTTTCCAGTCTGGGACCATTTCTGATCTGGGTCCCATTGGGTGAATGCTGTCCAAATTGTGTATAGGATTGCTTGCTTGATTTATTTGACAGACATATGGTTATGATTGGAGCATTTTCCCACAAGGTTCTTCATTTTACATTACTTTTAGTTTGCAAAGGGGATTTCTCTTCTTTATTGGAAAAAAGTAACTTACTTCAAGGAGGGATGTCAGCAAAACCAGAGGAGAAAAACCAGTCAGTGCCTATACAACAAGTGATGTACGTACAGATCAAAATAACAGAAAATGTCTGGGAACTGCAACAGATACAAAGGAATCCCTATATTATCTATGCATAGCTATTTTTGCACAACCTGATAATCAGTTGAGAAATATTTATGGGACAAATGAGTCTATAAGTTTTCTTTATCAAACTTGAAACTTTTTATGAAGAAAGAACTTTACTTTCAACTATATCATTGTATCAACTGTATATTATGCCTTCTTATATTTCTTTATGGAATTCAAGAAATATTTTTTGTTCAAAAATATTATAGATACCAATGGAAAGTTACTATTTGCATCCCTTAATAATTTGACATGGATTTGGTGTAGTCAATATTTAGGTTTTTCCAAGATTAAAGACTGCTGCTTATATATTTAATATGTTTACATATTTAATATTATTAAAAAGAGAATTGCAGCAGACACAACAGAGAAAAGATACAAATCAGCAATAAGCAATATGGACATCAGATGTTACAAGGCTATTATTTTATGCCAAGAAGAAGGAAGAAGGATTCTAATTCAGTAGTGGGAATTGGCCATTATGTCAATCACACTTTTCTGACAGAGAGCTAAATTCAGCTCAAGTTTCTACTTCACTGTTCATCCCTTCCCTTCCCAAACTGTTGGTTGTTGTTTTGTTGTTGTTGTTGTTTTTGTTTTCTTCTAAAATATGTCATAGTTTAATTTAGGAGTACTTTAAGCAATGTAAGATGCATCTGGAGCATTTTTTTTCTGCCATCTATTCTTTTTTTAAAATATATTTTTATTGTTTACATATAAATATATTGAATACAGTGTAACTGTCCTGGCATTCCACTTGCTGTGAAACAAAGCTAAAAGCAAAATAACATATATACTATTAAACAGTGCTAGTGTTGAACAGTTATTTCTGACCATCATATTCTAGAATGTCAACTTATCTATCATTCTAATACCTACATTCTAATACATACTTAGTATCTCTTTCCATGTCCACCTAGCATGATTCTTTCACCTTCCAACTTCTACCTCGTGTTTCTAACCATTGATAGAATCTATTCCATAATAGCATAGTATTCTGTATCTCCTTTTCTTTTATTTTTAGCATTAGTCTGCCCATTTCCGCACAGACTAATATCTGTTGGTTGTTAAGTCTGGCTGTTTTAACAATTGGGTTTCCTGTTCTGAACCCAGTGATTAGCCTGAACAAGACTTGATGGGTGTATGGCAGGGTCACGTTGTGAAGGTGGAAATAGTTTTTTTTTTTTAATTCACCTCAAAATGTTCCAATGCCACCATTGCTGTCCAGCTGATAGTCCAGATATCATTCTCTAAACTGAGGAATAGCTCAGAGAATAGGCAATCAAAACGATGCATTTGAAAAATCTGAACTCTCTTTGGTGTCCAAAGAAGAATGGCCCTTGAGGGCAGCATGTAAGAGGTGTGTCCATCCCATACAGGTACTTCATGACTACCTGGGCTATTGAGTGTCAAATGAGGGGGAGGAGCCTGCAGACAGTGTGAGGCTGGTGGTGGCCCCTGGCGCGCAGGGACCGGCCTCACACCGTCTGTGGGCTTCTCTGCCCACCTCCGCTCAGTCTCCATCAGCTTTCTGATATTATCAGACTCCAGAAAGATGCAGAGGGCATCTTACACCTGTGCATACACCTCCAGGAAGCTGACAGAGATCAAGTGGAGGTGGGCAGAGAAGCCCGCGGATGGTGTGAGGCCAGTCCTGGTGCACCAGGGGCCACCACCAGCCTCACACCATCCACGGCTTCTTCCCCCCAGGATGTACTTCAGTTCAAAATTAAATCGCTTGAAGTATTGCACCTTTTGAATTCTCTCTTCAAAGTTCTTTTCAACAGTTTTGGGGGGTTCAGCGCACCATAGGCCTTTGTCCCATAGTCACTGCAGCCACAGCAGGAATGCTGTTTGACTGAAGGCTCCATTCCCCCCTTCAGCTCCAAACTGAGTCAAGCTGAATGCATGTCAGAATGCCCAAAGATACAAACAATCCCACACCCCAACCAAATTCAGGCTTGACAAGTGGGGGCTCGTCCGGAATATAAGTGGTGTGTCCATGCCTAAAACAGTTAACAGGTTCAGAATGAATCACGCTTCTCAGAGATTCTTGATTGCACAATGGCAATCAAATGTTCAGAGTAGCATGTCAGACTGCACCCAGAGTACAACTGCTAAACCTTGTTTCCTCCTGAAGGGAGAAATCACAACTTTAAGACTGGATACTTAAGGATAACTTTCAGATGTCACAGATCAAATTAAGGCATAGCCATTATAGACATGAAAGAAAAATGAAATTGCTGGTCGTAATCATAGAAAACTGTCCCTGTATTTTGTATCTTATTATATCCTTCCATATGAACATGAAAGGAGATGAAAGTATGAACTTTCAGGTTCTGTCCGCCTACCCTAGATGGATTATAATGCCAATTTATTTCTTATTACAATTCCAGCCTTTCCCTCATTAACCCACACAAGGCACCTGTTGCTGTGAAAAAGAAAATGAATGCCATAATGCACTTAAATTATAAGTCATTATTTTGAATCAAAGTTTGACATCTCTTTCAGTGACATCAAAATGGATCTCTGAACAAAGGAGGTGGAATTTCCATGTCCTTTTTATAACACAGGAAGATATTGATATATATCCTGAACTATTCAATGGTCTTGAGTAGTTATTTTAAAAATTTATGGAAGTATCCATGAAGATTAGTTATGGACCATTACAATGAAAAGTGGCTACCACTTATTGAAGTCTCTTTTAGCACGAGCCCCCTTCTAGCACAGATGATGTTATCTAGTTTGGTAATGAAATGTTTGCAAGGAAACCACCAAGTTCAGAGAGCACCCCAGAGTTCAACCTTGAGCTATAAATAGAGTAGAACTCTCCTCGACTTATTGAAATGTAGAACTATCTGTGAACACATGCCTTAAAAGCTTTTACCTCTCTTTTTTTAGTTTTATTTCCCATTTTCTTTTTTTTTTTATAATGTCATATATTTTGATGTATCTGTATGTTTTGTATTTAATTAATAAAACAAAATTGAATAATTACCTTGTCTAGCTGCAATGACAAAAGGGGACAGAATAGCCATAATAGCCAATGAGGAGTGAGTGTTATATCCAAATGTTGTTTGGCCCAAAATGTGTAATGAACCCACCCCTGATGTACATATACATAGGCATGCATATGTATGTATATATTTTATTTATTTCTATATAAAATTTATTTATTAAATTTGTTTGCTGTCCACGTTGACACAAATCTCATATAAATATAAGTTATTTATATATATCTAAATAGTAACATATAAATAACTTATATTTATATGAGACTTGTGGCAAAATGAATGGCAAACAAATTTAATAAATAAATTTTATATAGAAATAAATAAAATATATACATACATATGCATGGCTATGTATATGTACATCAGGGGTGGGTTCTACTTACATTTACTACCTGTTTGCAACATTATACATTATATAATATATAATAATGTACATATATATATATATATATATATATATATACATACATACACACACATACACACACACACACACACACACACATTATATTTAGAATTATACTAAATTATTAAAAGAAATTAAAAAAGATTTGGAAATTTGGAATAGACTACAACTGTCACTGATGGGTAGAATCGCCTCTATAAAAATGAACAAGAGTATTATACCTATACCAGGTAATACCAATACAGTCAGGAAGAGACTTTTAAGAACCTTTACTACCAGTTCTCAAGAACCAGATAGAACCGGGAGCAACCCACTACTGATGTACATGTATATGTATATATAATCTGTATATGTATATATTAGTAACACACACACACACGTGTGTGTGTGTGAGTGTGTATATGATTGTTCTGATTACTAATTCAGAAACCAGGAAATCCCAAACAAAAGATATGAAAACTCAGATATCAGTCTATTGCAGTGTTTCTCAACCTCAGCATACTAGCTGGTTGGGGAATTCTGGGAGTTGAAGTCCACACATCTTAAAGTTGATAATGCCACTATTTCCAGTGTTAGTAGTTCCCAGATATCTGGATTTTTAATTCCCAAAATTCCCAGCAATAATCATGGGGATATATCTAAAACTCGAAATCCACATGTCTGGAAGTTACTGGGGTTGGGGAACTACCTAGACCAGGGGTCTGCAACCTTAAACACTCAAAGAGCCATTTAGACCCGTTTCCCACAGAAAAGAAAATACCGGGAGCCACAAAACCCTTCCCATGCCTGACTATTTCTTGAGTGGCCACAAAACTAGCATACGTAGTTGAATTAAACTTTGTTTTCTCCTGAAACTTTTCTTTTCTTGGATTTATCCATGGTTGGCCTACCGGAAGTGGGTGGGGGATGGGGGGTGGTTTGAAAAGCTTAATAAATCGCGTGCTGGCAGGTGTTGCGCATTGGCGGTTGTGACACATATTTTGACTGACAGAGAGCCACAGCAGAGGGGTGAAAGAGCCACATGCGGCTCCAGAGCTGCAGGTTGCTGACCCCTGATCTACACCATAATCCAAACCGGTGCAGTGCATTATAAGCTTGTCCCAAAGGTGCTTTTTCTGGAGGCAACTGAACTTTTTTGTTTTTTTTTTCTTTGAAGACATTTCACTTCTCATCCAAGAAGCTTCTTCAGCTCTGACAGGATAGTGGGGAATGGAAAGATTTATACTCCTTGCAGGCAGCTGGTCATTTGCATCTTTTCACAGGGTCTTTGAAGCACTTGGAGGTTTATCTGTGTCCTCAGGGTCACCTGAGTAGTGCTCCTGGTTCCTGTAGTCTGCAATTCCGCCCCCCCCCTTTGGAAATCCATTCCTACTCCCACACCATTCAAACGATGTTCATCCCAAATTGTATAGCTAAATGTCTGTAGAGTAAGACAAGAAAGTCCAATTCCCTCCAGAAAAAGCACCTTTGGGACAACTATAACCATGGATGACTGAGAATCTCTACAGACTATTACAAGCTTGATACAAAGAGAGAGAGAGAGAGAGAGAGAGAGAGAGAGAGAGAGAGAGAGAGAGAGAGAGAGAGAGAGAGAGAGAGAGAGAGAGAAAGACAAAAAACTGGAAATGTGCACTTTTGTAAAAGGAGCCATTTTTCTACCCTTCTCAGAATGAAATTTCATCACCCCCCTAGTACAAATAATGCCTACCTAACCCAACACAAATAAGCTCCATAAAAACGAGATGGGAGCGTGGAAAAATATGATTGGCTGTGCCTGTCCTTTAATGTTTTCCTCTTTCAGTCCCCAGATAATAAATAAGGATGAGGTGCCCTTCCACTCCGAAAGAATTTCTTAAAGACTTTACCTAGCCGCGCACCTATCTAGCTCTTGGGGACAAACAATCCCAACAATCGATTAAGAAGCTCCGTTCAGATTGCATCGCGGTAGAGAGTGAGAGTAATCTCGGCCCAGGGGGAGAGAAAGAGGGAAGCCGGAATGCCAGGAGAAAGCTCTGAAGCCCCGGCCATAGATGCGACGCGTGCTTTTACTTCTTTGTAGTGCAGACCGCCACTCTTATTGGGGCAGACCAATAAGAGGTGCCACCCCATCAAGGGGAAGGGTTCGGGATCGAAGCCTTAGGAAGAGAAAGCTGGCCCGGAGGAGACCTGGCGGAGGAGGGAAGCGGATAAAAGTCTTGTGGACCAGACGGCGCCCTACGGACGCAGCCCAGCCTCTTCGCTCGGGCTACAAGGGGGTAGCCCTTCGCTCCGTCTTCATCCGCTCTAAACGCTCCTCCTCTTCTCAAGCACCGGGCAGCCTCTCGTTCCCGCATTGGCTTCTGAAGACAACTTTTTTTTTTCGAAAAGCCGAGTTGGGGTCCGGGCCAACCCCACCGCCACACTCCCCGGACGGTGTCAGTACGAAGAACCAAGCATCAGCCCCTGGTTTCTTTTTTTCCCCTTTTAATTTCCGGACAAATACTACTCTGTATGTAGATTTGCCTTCTTGCTTGTAGAGAGCTAACGAAGCTGTATTTGGATTTACTCCAAGGTAGGTAGGTAGGTAGGTAGGTAGGTAGGTAGGTAGGAAGGAAGGAAGGAAGGAAGGAAGGAAGGAAGGAAGGAAGGAAGGAAGGAAAGAAAACGATAGCCACAATATATTCCGTTTCCTCAGGGTGTTGAAAAAACACTTAACTTCAGGTTAATCACGTCTGTATTCCCTCTTTCTTATATGAAAAGGTATTTGACTTTCAGAGAGTCAGGTTTATATCTCGCTCATCGGAAGTTGTTTCCTCCAAGGAAGGGAAGGGGGCTGTTGTAGGTCCTGCTCTGATTAGAATATTAGCTCTTAGCAGTAATATTAATACTAACAATAAATAAGAAGTTGGCTATGGAGAAATGTTTCCGTAGACGAGAGAAGAAAAGGAGGCCACGCTGATACACACATCCCACAATCTGTATATTTGTGCTGCATATTTAGCACAGTGTGTGTGTGTGTGTGTGTGGTTTTTTTAAAAAAATCCCATTTTCTCCACCCATCCCTCATCACAAAGAATGCGTTTAGCCTTCAGGGAGTTTAAATGGCATTTTGATGGTTGCGACTGACTACAAATAGTAGGAAAACGACAGTTGTTCATGAGTCTTATGGCGTCCGGTTGAGATTTTTCTGCTCAATACAGTTTTGATTTGTGCAGAATACACTTGAGTAGGCCTACCTTCGGATCAGAATGTGCCTCCACGCAGCAAACATACCGCTCATGCTACAGATTGCGCCTTCTGCTTTAGGCTCGGAATTTAAACGAGAACAGCCACGAAGTAAATGAAAAGGGCACGCTATGGCCCCCTATTCCCTTGTTCCGAAGGGTTACAAACTCCAATTCCAAACACAATTAATAGGCAGCCGGGAAAAGGCTGAATCTGGAAACTGCCTAGGAAAACATTACCAAAACATTTTGTACGCTCCAGAATTTTTTTAAAAAAAATAAAAAAATCAAAGCCTGCCATTGGTAGCCAGATTGCTGTCTCCGACCAAACAGTAGTTCCCTTGATGTAAAAATTCCAGTGAAACTAGTGCTCTTGCATCTCCCGCGCGTCTGTGCTCCATTCTATCCGCACACTCCTACAGATACCAAGGGACAATCTGTGCTCTTGATTCACAGACTGCTTGTAACTGGATTCGTACATCCAGGAGGCAGCTTCGGGGGGTGGGGCGGGGGGACAAGAATCCTTGCAGTGTGATTGCACTCGAGAGAAGGGAAAGCCAGCAAAAGAGAAACCGGGGACCAAATCGATAAGCAAAACTTATCCGGAGGTGGGAGTGCGCGCTCGGGGATCGCGGCACCGCAAACAAGTCAGTGATCATCCGCCTGCGTTCCTCCACCCTCTCTCCCTCAGAAATAAGTGCCATCGCCTCAGAAGTGAGGTCGTCACGGCAGGGACAGATACTCAGTCTGACTTCCAGGCCCCTCTACAGATCAGCTCTAAGGCTGCCCAACAGCCCAGTGCAGTTGCAGAAATGTGAACTGAAACGCCGTGGCCCACGCTCGATTGATCTCTTCCAGCTCCGCGGTGCAATCGCGCCTCCTTCAAAGCCATGAGTCTCCAGCCCGGCGCTGGCTCTGGCCAACCACCTGCTGCTGGAGCTGCCGCCCGAGCACGCGTCGTCCTACCTGGAAGAGCCTGAGGATGTTGGCCACCATAATGGAGACGGAGCTGGCCGAGGCGCCGATGACTCCCAGCACCTTCTCGGGTTTGACGAAGACGGGCGGCTCGCCGTTGGTGCAGCGCACGTCGGAGGTGTCCTTCTGGATGAGCGCCTGGACGAAGGTGAGCGACTGCTCCAGCGCGTAGGTGTCCCGGGAGCAGGTGTCCAAGATGCGGGCGCCCAGGGTGACGTTGGGCAGCAGCTCGGGGTCGCTGTTGATCTGGTCCAGGGCGAAAAGCATGGCCTCCAGGCGGTGGACGCCGTCCTGCTGCTGGATGTCCCCGCAAGGCGCGCCGCTGGGGCCCCGGGCGTGGACCGGGAAGAGGCCGCCCAGGGTGATGTCCCCCTCCAGGCGGATGGAGTGCGGCGCGTACATCTCCTGGCCCCGCGCCCCTGCCCAGCACAGCCACTCCAGCAGCAGGCACCAGCAGGGCAACTTCGGCAAAGTCAGCGGCTGCACCCCGCGGAGCCCCGGCCCCAGCATGCTGCACGGCGAGAGCGGAGAAGGCGGCTGAGCCGGCGGAGGAGGGCGCCAAGGAGCGCACTGGGCTGGGCAGGGCGGAGCTGGGCTGGGTGGAGAGAGGCGCCCGAACCGGCGGGGTCCCTCCGCGCGCCCCCCCTGCGATAGGCGAGGATTCCCCCGGGGGCGGAGAACGACCAGGCGAGGAAGAGAGTCGAGTCCAGTCCGGCGCCTGCTGCCGTCGGCGCTCTGCTCGCCCGCGCTGCCTTTCCTGCCGCAGCTCAGCACTGGGCGAAGGGGAGGCTCGGCTGTCGCTTTAAAAGCTTGCTCGGCTCCTCTCCGCCTCCTGCTCTCGTGCTTTGCCCACCTCCTTCGCGCTCGCCCTCCTCTCCTCGCCTCTCCCCAGTCTTGCCTGCCTGCCTCCCGCGCGTCATTACGCAGAGATGCGAGCCGAGTTAACCGCCGCTCGGCGGGGGAAGCCAAGGCGAGGCTCGGCGGCAGCGGAGGGGAAGCTTCAGGAGCGCCTGGCAGTAGGGCATGGAGGTGGTGCGCTCGCCGGAGGCAGGCAGGCAGGCAGGAACTCTCTACCGTACCCATTCCCGAACAGTCGCGCGATTTTCCCTCTCACCCACCTGTTATGGGTGAGATTTATCTGGGCCTGAAAATTACGTTTGTGACATAATATATCATGCGTTTTTAAAAAGTCGAGCCAGGTATCTTTGACAGACAATCTGATCAACATCATCTGAAAAAGGAATACCCCCTCCAGATGGTTCTAGAGAGCCACCAACCAACCAATTTCTCTCCAAATTCACAACATGCAAGGGTGCACAATCCCAAAATACAAGTCACCTGAGACCGGCGTTTATCCGGACTACCAATGTGCATTTCAGGTATTACATTTTTATGTTATACACGTTTGGCCGTCAAAGAATTAGGATTTCACAGTGCCTGCCGTCGCAAAATCGAACAATGTGTTAAACTATTAAAAGAATCTTATTTCGATTTGGATCATGAATCTTAAACCACCTTTCATGAAAGCAACAGCCTTGTGAGAATAAAAGTGAAATGCCACGAAACAAATCACAAAGCACAAAACGCTAAAAATTAACGTTGCCTTATACTTGAGGGATAGTCGCAAGGGATCCTGGGACTCCCGTGGCATGCCTTAATTATTAGGAAGTGCTGTTGAAAGAATACCTCTGGTGTAGAATTATTTTTGAAAATGTGTTGAGCTAGAGTATTGATGACAGACATATTGAATCTGTCATCTGCATCTCTATAACTGTCTGGTTTGGCTCTGCAACCCAACAAGACAGACACAGACTTCAGAAGATAATTAGAACTGCAGAAAAAACAATTGCTACCAACCTCCCTTCCATTGAAGATCTGTATACTGCACGAGTCAAAAAGAGGGCTGTGAAAATATTTACAGACCCCTCGCATCCTGGACATAAACTGTCAACTCCTACCCTCAAAACGACACTATAGAGCACTGCACACCAGAACAACTAGACACATGAACAGTTTTTTTCTCTGAATGCCATCACTCTGCAAAACAAATAATTTCCTCAACACTGTCAAACTATTTACTAAGTCTGCACTACTATTAATCTTCTCATTGTTCCCACCACCCATCTCCTTCCACTTATGACTGTATGACTGTAATTTTGTTGCTTGTATCCTTACGATTTATATTAATATTGTTTCCTGATTGCTTATTTGTTCCCTATGACTATCATTAAGTGTTGTACCTTATGATTCTTGATGAACATATCTTTTCTTTTCTACACACAAATTCCTTGTGTGTCCAATCACACTTGGCCAATAAAAATTTCTATTCTATTCTATTCTGTTCTGTTCTGTTCTGTTCTGTTTTCAAGTTCCCTTTCTGGATCAGAACTGCCCCTCTTTTTTGTCTGCAAGAAGATAAATTCTGGGCAACAAGTTGTTTTTCAGATGCTGCTCAGGAAGTTAGCGTGGCCAAATCTTTTAACAACATCAGACTGGTTGCAGACATGTTTACAGAAAATTAGTACCGTAATTTTCATCCACATCATAACATCATATACTGAATTAAAAATAGTTTACTTCTGAGAAGGAGTATCTAGGTTTTTATGTTATAGTATGTTAGAGAAGCTCTTAAGATGTTATTCAAATCTAGTATGGCTCTTCTGAATGTAGATGGTATAATTGAAATTTAGGATTCTCGGGGAATGGACCATCCAGTCAGACCTGAAGAAGCTTCTTGGATGAGAAGTGAAACGTCTTCAAAGAAAAACCAGAAAGTCCAATTGCCTCTTGAAAAAGTACTTTGGGACCTTTGGGACCATGTCCTGGATGACTGAGAATCTCCATAGACATTCAAGCACAAAGCTATTTGTAACAACATTTGGAGAGAAACAATTAGCAAATTATTTCTGTTCTAGGCAGAAATATCAATCATATAACGGGGTTCAGGTCAGAATTTCTGTTTTTCATATGTACAGTAGTTACCATCCTTTCACTATTTTAGGAGGAAAAAAAACCCTGCCAAGAGCAGAATTCTTGCAATTGTGATGTCACCAGTCCTAAATAGAAAGTTTTCAGGAGCCTATCTCATCTTCTGCATGCTTAGGATGGTGCTATAAAAGTGCAATTTCATACAAAGATGGGAATTCTACGTTTCTAAATTCTAAATTTTTAAAAGTTTGAATTTAAAATTTTACTTATATTTGTCCTTAACAATTGCATGATAAAACTTAAAATGTTCTACAAATAAATAAATTTGAAAATGAAAAATATCATGTTTCCCAACTTTATATTGTCTAGGTCCTCAAACTCAACTAGGAGAAATTAGCAATAGCAATAGCACTTAGACTTATATACCACTTCACAGTGTTTTTACAGCCCTCTCTAAGTAGTTTACAGAGTCAGCATATTGCCCTCAACAATCTGGGTCCTCATTTTACCCACCTTGGAAGGATGGAAGGCTGAGTCAACCTTGAACCTGATGAGATTCAATATGGCAAATTGCAAGCAGCCAGGAGTCAGCAGAAATACCCTGCAGTACTGCATTCTAACCACTGTGCCACTGTGGCTCTTCAGAAATTAGATTAATCTATGTACAGATTTGGGCATCTTGATATGGAAAAGAACTTCTTGTTCCCTATTTTAAAGCCTGGCATCTAGATATCCGAGGTATGATGCAGATTAAAAATGCTGATGTCAAGGAAAGAAAAGCCATTACCCATATATGCTGAAGGGAATGGGATCCGCCATGTACATGTCTCCCAGTTGAGTGAACTTTGTATGATTAGCAGTGCATGTAAAAGCTAAAAGCTTTCCACTTCAAGAAACAAATATTTGGGGAACTTCATTAAAAACACACAAGGTGAGAGGCTTTTGTGTAGGTTGCAAAGTCCAGAAAGAACTAAGAACTTAGAAAGTCTAAGACAACTGTGGTAGCCTTAAACCCTAGGGATGTGCATGATCCTCAACCTATTTTCAGAAATCCACCCAAGTTATGGTAGTGTAGGAAGTTAGCACCCACCCTCTCCTAGGAAAATGAAATATTCTATGAAATATTAAAAAGGCAGAATATTATATTTCCCTGGATGAGAAATGGAGAAACATGTTTTTAGGCAGGAAACAGACTCACTCTTAATAGCCCCCACACTCTTAATAGCAGATGTCAGCACTTAAGAGATAAAGGGATAGCTAGGTCTATTCATAGGCAAATACCCTCACCCAAGATCCAACAAAGGTAGGATTAGCCCTCTACCCATCTAGCAACAGACTTACCCAGCAAGATTCAACCAAGCTTGGGACTCAAAAGACAACCTACAAAGTTACCCCTGCATGGCCCAATGGGAGTCTGACAACCAATCAGAATACAAGCTCAAATTCAAAAGCCCAGAGAGGGTATAAAACTCAGGCACTCTCAGCATCTCTTCCCTTTTTTTTCCTCCTTCACCCAACATTACCAAGGCATGTAATCCTGTCCACTATTAAAAACCATCTTTCCAAGCAGTCTCCATGTTTCCAGTGTGTTTTTCCCACTTGGAAATGAATCCAGAAGGATATTTCTTCCGACACTAGTTTAGGCTTCTAAGAAACACGTGTTTTTTTTTTTTTTGTTTTTTTTTTGTGGGCATGGAGAAAGAAGAAGTCATCCTTTTTACTCCCCAAAACACTAGAAAGAGTTTCAAGCTGACTCACGATCATCCTCACTGGTGATGTTGGCCTTGCGGGGCAAACCAGGTAGGAATTGAAAATGGGGGAAATTACTCTAAAGCAACATTGACAGAAACTTGCAAGTGTGACAGCATAATGTCTCCACCCCTGTCTCCTTTACAGTTCAATAAACTAGAGAGAGTCTCTCCTGAATCTCTTGCCCCTCCCATTATCCAGGCATATCTAGGCATACTCTTATCTGACTGTTCCCTTGGAAGCATCTTTTTGCCAGGTTTCTCAAGGTCTTTCCCATATCCCATTACAGCTGATGACCTAGGCCACTGTCTCCCAATAATTTAAAGTGGCAATACCTATCCCAAATCCAGCTTTATGTCACGGTTTAATTCTCCTGTCTGAATATATTTTCCACTATTATAGAAAGACTTAAATAAATGCCTGATGATAATCCCGGAAGAGTGTTGTATTTTTGTACCAGAAATCTTTTGTTTGTTTCATAATGGCCCAAGAATAACATTAACAACTCTTTGATAATTATGCTCTTTTCTTGTCACCCAAATTTTTCAGAGCTCTGCTGTGCTAGACGCATTATTTTTTTCAGAGAGGTGTTCAAATCTTTTTTTTTTTTAAGTGAGATACAAAAAGTTATACCAAATGTTAGCACTTATTAGGGAAAAAAACAAAAAACAAAACAGGAACACCAACCAGAAATCCAACTAAAGGAAAACAAAATACGGCTGCAGAAATGGCCCTTGAATGGACCAGAGCAGTGGTCTTTGCTGCCCACTTTGCTTCCAGCCTCTTTGAAAAAGATGATATAAATAATTTAGGAAGTAAGGTGCTTCAGCAGTTCCAGCCAAAAACAAATCCATTTTCAAACAGATCAAGGCAGAATTCTCACTGGAGGCACAAAGAAACAGGCCTACTTCAGACACAGGGTGAGAAGACTTAATTCTAATTAGGCTCTAACGTTGGAAAAGTAGAAGAAATGAGAAGAGGATGACCAGCAAGATCAATAGACTCAGTTACAGTAACAATGTGGGAAGACCTAAAAGACCAGACCATCATGGAGAAAATCTATTTGTATTTGCTAGGAGTCAACACAGATTTGATGATATGCTAGTGAAATAGCAGTGCAGTCCCATGATCATCTGAAAAGTGAAGATAAGGATTTTGGAATTTGTTTTTTTCCCCACCAAATTCCTTTTATTTGCCCCAAATAAATCTATTTTATTGCCCCAGAGTCCATTTTAAAGGCAGAACGGGGACAAAAATAAATAATGAAAAGGGAAATACCTAAGCATTAAAAGAAAAACAACAAGAATTCTGTTAAGCATGTTTGTTAGCTGGAAATTTGTGATTAGCATCATATCCAAAGTTATACATTCACCCTGCTTCTTCTTCTCCTGTTCTCTATCACACACACACACACACACACACACACACACACACACACACACACACCAAGAGTCTGCTTCTAGTGTCCTCTCATAATTATTTCTAGCAACTTAAGCAAGGGAGCCTTTTAGTTGTGGGCTATTGTTAAACAACTGAAGAGTGTATGTGCTGCTGATTTACCACAAAATGCCAATAGATCTGTCCAATACTGCTGTATAAGGTTATTTGTGTATTCAGAGATATCAAGACTAAAAGCCTGTGACTCATCTGTGCAATGTCTTGCATTTAGAGCATGTTTTCCTAAGCCCATATCCTCCAAACATATTGAAATTACAGCACAACATTTTCTAGACAGAATAAATAGAAATTATCATGACACCATGAAAACTACCGTATTGGTGAAAATTCTTTACTTCTAATAAAATTCAAAGCAAATCTAGTACATCTCAGAGCAAAAGAACTGAGGGGGGAAAAAGAACAACAATTCAATGTCAACAACAATTTCCCTATAACGGGAGAAGGATTTTATTCATTAGCAATTGTTACTTGATGGAAGCCTCAACCCAAAAAATACACAGAAGTTTCTCCTCAGAAGAACTATTCTAGAGAAAAGCAAAAGATATCTGATAATCCTAATAAAATTGTCAGGTAAGATGTGTGCAGGTGAGATGCAGACATGTTAAGATTACTGTTAAAAAGATCTCATCATTCAGTTAAGAATGACTTGCAATTGTGATATGCATGTCTTCCAGATAGTGTCATACTTATATAAATTCAATGGATAGGAAGTGAACAAGGAGAGATTCAACCTGGAAATAGGGAGGAACTTTCTGACAGTGAGAACAATCAACCAATGGAACAGAGGTTGCCTTCGGAAGTTGTGGGAGTTTCACTACTTGAGACTTTCAAGAAGAGATTGGATTGCCACTTGTCAGAAATGCAGTAGGGTCTCCTGCTTGGGTGGCGGGGTGTGTGTTGGACTAGATGACCTACAAGGTCCCTTCCAACTCTGTTAATCTGTAAAGAAATGATATGTTTAACACCTGGTCCATATTAAATGCCATGAATATTCTGCATGTAAATTTGTATATAAAATGTAATGATCATATTTGTTCTGTTCTCATGTTCTCTTAAGTACATGTTCTTTTAGTACAGTACTTTTAGTCCAATCTGCTCACCTCCAAATGTGTATGGCTACAAGCAACATCACTTCATTGGTTCATACTGGTTAAGGATGAGTGGCTCAACACTTCTGAAGATAATTAAACAAGTTGAGATAAATGATCACATTTATCAAAGTATTTAAAAAGTATTTTGGGACTATTTGGAACTGTTCTGTTCTTCATCAACAATGTCTGTGTTTTATTCATCATGTAGAAGAAAGATTAAGTGGTGTATTAGATTAGCAACATGCAATAAACTAGATTTATATCAAGACAGAATCGCTGAAATCAGACATCTTGATCTATCCAAATTCAGCCAAATTTTACCCCACAACATTAAGATTTCATAGTAGAAGTAAGCTAGCAGATGTGGCTTATCAAATTATAAGTGGTTCTAGCTGATTAATTCATGACTGCATTTTTAAAACTGCCCAAAGGGATTTTGATATGTCTCCCATTAATTTGAAACAGATATTCAGTAGAAAATTTGCATCCAAATATGCTTACAGAGTTTTGGAAACCTTGCTAGAGACAAAGAGTGGGCAGCAGGTGGTTTTAATTAAGTATAATATACTCAGTCAGCTTACTTCAACTTGGTGCCCTCCAGATGTGTTTGACACTGTCCTCTACAAATATGTAGTCAAAATGTTGTCTGAGGATGATGGGGTTGGGAATCCAATATCTTTGGAAGGCACAATGTTGAACAAATTATCCAAAGTTATTGCCAATCGTCGTAACCAGATGTTTTAAGAATAGAAAGATACAGAATGCACACTAAATACAGGATTATGATTTAGACAGTGTAAAGACTCTTTCAAGAGTCTGATTTTCCCTCCCCATAAGCAATGTCATCCCACCATGCCTATATATTCGTGATGGTGAACCTACGGCACGCATGACTAAAGTGGCATGCAAAGCCATGTTGCCCAGCACATGTGGCCTTGCCTTTTGTCTTCTGGGTTTCTGGTGCACATGTGCATGTGATGATCCTTCTGGGATTGTCACACGCCATTCTGGTCCTTCGTGCACGTGGCAGTGCCGAAAACCAGTATACGCATGTGCACTGGCCAGCTGATTGTTGAGTGCGCATGTGCGCTAGAACCTGGAAGTTTGGCTTTTCTGGAGTGTGGCCCCAACAAGAGGGTGTGCGTGCATGCAATGTTTACACATGATCTTTTCAACACTCAGTGCTGAAAAGGTTCACCATCACTGCTATATATTAATTCCATCCTTCTCAGGTGTCTATTACAGCTGGTACTATGCACACATGAATTGGATAAACTCGGTGATTTCATGCAGCAAATCTATTCAGTGATCTTCACTGAACAGTCAAATCTGATTAAAATGCTGAATACATTTTCTGAGGTTGTGCAGAAGGCTTTCTTCTCTGAAATCAGATTTTCTAATTAAATTAAGTCATACCTTTAAATTACCTATTTGTGTAAGTTATCTACTACATTTGATATGGGAGTTCCAGTCCATTTTTGGTTGAATCAACTCAATGAATTAGAATAAATCTGATCTTCCCAGGCCTAATAGTTGTTTCTTTCATAATTTCACTTTTCTGCAGTTCATCTTTCTTTCTTTCTTTCTTTCTTTCTTTCTTTCTTTCTTTCTTTCTTTCTTTCTTTCTTTCCTTCTTTCTTCCTTCCTTCCTTTCTTTCCTTCCTTCCTTTCCTCCCTCTCTCCCTCTCTTTGCCTCTCTTTCTTTCTTTCTTTCTTTCCTTTCTTTCTTTCTTTCTTCCTTTCCTTCCTTCCTTCCTTCCTTTCCTCCCTCTCTCCCTCTCCTCTTCTTTCTTTCTTTCTTTCTTTCTTTCCTTCCTTCCTTCCTTCCTTTCCTCCCTCTCTTTTTCTCTCCCTCTTTCCTTTCTTTCTTTCTTTCTTTCTTTCTTTCTTTCTTTCTTTCTTTCTTTTCTTCCTTCCTTCCTTCCTTTCCTCCCCCCTCCCTCCCCCTCTCTTTCTTTCTTTCTTTCCTTCCTTCCTTCCTTCCTTCCTTCCTTCCTTCCTTCCTTCCTTCCTTCCTTCCTTCCTTCTTCTTTCATATCCTTTAATTAGTACAACATTATTCAGTCTGGTGTTTTCTAGAAGAACTAGAGTATAACTCCCACAATCTCTTGTCACTTGTTTATTGACCAAGATTGTTGGGACTTCAAATAAAAAACAACTGGAGGATACCCAGTTGTTTATACCTGTTCTAGGCCAAAATGTACTTCATTAAAATGAACATGAGTTTATAATTCAGAAAGCATTCTGGAAAGAATAGTTGCTTTGCCTTTTGGACTTGAGGATCATACTTTAGTATCAGTCAGTGGGATTTGACAAAATGGGGAGGATTGGCTCCAATATGGAAACCTTGTTACTGTCCTTACTCCACTGCTAAGTCAAAATGGGCTGAAGCCAAAGAGGAAACAAGATCATCATCATCTTCTTTTAATGACCCCAGAATGCCTTGCAGAGTAGAGTATGGCCAACTGAATGGAACTGAGTGTTTACTGGCCCGATGCACTTCCTGTTGCCAAAGCGGAGTTATATTCAGCAAATATATTTTTCAAGGTGCCCAGAGAGAGAAATATCTGCCTCTACCTAGGATTGAACTCACAGCCTCCTGATTGTGAGGCAAGAGCTCCACTTCTAGGCCACCACACCATTCAGGGAGGAAACAAGATGACTAAGAGTAATTGGATTGATCCTAGTAAATGGCAATAGAGATGAATAGGCAGGGCAAAATATCTGCAGACATATCAAATGGGTTTCTTAGAGAACAGTTGGACAGTGATATTTAGGGCAGAGTATTGTATTAAAATCTGGATTGTTTTGATGTGGAATTCAGTGAAGGGATATGAAATCTAAATTCTGCCACCTGTGGATTTGATTCATTTTTCTCCTGACTTTTACAGATGACTAAGTGGGATGTGAACACTTGCCTCAGACAATTTTCAACGCCTTTCTGTGGGAGGGCATAATGTCATCTGCTTTGAAGGAGATCCTGGTTTATCCTTCTCTGAAGATGCCCTCTACAGACTTGTATCTTTTTGACAATCTCTTGTTTCTAGCAAAGGTGGTTGAGAAGATGGTAGTGAGTCAGTGCAAAAGATCCTAGATGAAATGGATTATTCGTATCCTTTTCAATAAAATGTCAGCCCTGGTTATGGAATAGAAATAACATTGTTCAGTTTAGTTGATGACTTTCTTTAGGACTTACATAGGGGAATGTACCATTCTTGATCCTAGTAGAGCTCTTGGTACGGTTTTATTCTATTAACTATTGTATTATTTTTCGCAGTGTTGAAAGTGCAGACACATTCTGCTGTGAGTCTAACATGCTGCTCCTATCACAGTGTGAATTCTAGCCAGTATACGTAGTTGTTCTGATGTGCAGTGCCCCATAGCATCGTTTTGAGGGTAGAAGTTGAAACAATTTATGTCCAGGATGTGAGGGATCTGTAGATACTTTCACAGCCCTCTTTTTGACTCGTGCAGGTCCTCAATGGAAGGCAGGTTGGTAGCAATTGTTTTTTTTCTGCAGTTCTAATTATCCGTTGAAGTCTGTGTCTGTCTTGTTTGGTTGCAGAACCAGTTATGGAGGTGCAGATGACAGATTCAATAATTCTTCTGTAGAACTGAATCAGCAGCTCCTTGGCCAGTTTGAGCTTTCTGACTATGGTGATAAGTCTTCTCAGTGATGGCCTCCATTTTATAAAACACTCTTCCCTTGGAGGTGCAAGTGGCCTTGACTATGCTGTATTTTGTAAACTGACCAAAGCAATTTTAATACCAGTGCATTCATCCCTTAGTTCAGTTATTTAGTTTCATGGTTGCCCATGATACCCATTGCTTGTTTAATATTGTTTTAAAGCTACATACTTTGTATTTTTTGCTTTAACCATGTTGCAATTAACCAGAATCCACTAGAATTGGAGTAGACCATAAATATCATAAAATAAAATAAAAAATAAGCCTAAGTCTAAATTTAGAAGATCCTACTCTTGGTTCTATCTGGGCTGAATTTAATTTTCAAGCTGGAACAGCTTCTGCTCTTAATCATTCCAGTTCCAATTCCATACTATTCTTCTCAATACACTGGAGATGCTTTCAGTTTGTGTTTCATTTCTTTTATATATTTTCTTCAAAACTAGTCAATTTAAAAACAGAAAAAGATTCCAAAATGTGGAATAATGAACATGGTGACAGCTGAATATCATACGGAAAAATTGTGATTTAAGATCATAAATAGCAACTGTAATGTAGCTCTAATTAATATCAGTGTCTAATGGCAATACAATATATTGAAAATGTTGCTAATATGCCAAGGATGGAAAAAAGAAAGGAAGCAACAACATTCTCAGAAGAGTTTGACATTTGTAGCTCTGTACCACTATTGATATTATTTTTTATCTAATGCTATTTTTGTATAGCTATTATCCTCTGAGTTTACTGAAGCAAAACAAGAAGGAAGGAAGGAAGGAAGGAAGGAAGGAAGGAAGGAAGGAAGGAAGGAAGGAAAGAGGGAAAGAAGGGGAAAGGGATATAAGAGATTATCTGAAATTCTATTTTGATATGTTTCTGATTAAAATAGTAACATTACTTATCAGGTCTCTCTATACTTCAAAAATAATTGGAAAGAAATATTGTGGACTTTGCTTGTGTCCAAATATGGCACCACTCTACTGTTCATTAAAAGAGCCTGACCTTTTTGTGTAAACCTTAAATTAAAGATATTACTATTTTATGGAATCCTCTCATGATAATTAAATTTTTAAGAGACCACCTTAGCATTTGTGCAAGCAAAGAATCTCTAATCAAGAACAAGCTTCTTAGAATGGTGTAAACTCTAGAGAAAAAAACCTGCAGAGATAAAGATCAGAACCTTGAAAAAACCAAACATTAGTGGGTCTAGGGGAATCTTAGCAACTGGATGTTGGGGCTTTATGAACTTAGTCTGTATGAACTTATCTTATACATGTCTTACCCAGTTGCAAGAATATGCTTGGGTATGCCTGCTCACGGGTCACCCATTCATACAGATGAACTAGGCAGCCATTGTTCTGCCCCAGCTTCGGATTCCCAAAGAACGTGACACACACCAAGCTTCGCAAACACTGTTTAATTCCAAACAAACCCCTTTCAAGAATGCAGGCTTCCCGTGCATTCCTGTGCAAGTTATTAAGAACAAAGTCTGACAAAGGTTGGCAACCAGCCCAGAAAACCAAATATGAGAAGTCTCTCGCTCTCCAAGATGCTCTGTAGTAATGAGACGTTGTTTCTAGCAAGAAAGCACTAGCTGCGTGCAACTTAAATAGGCTAAGGGAGTGGCCAATTATCCTCAAGCCCTACTCTCAAGTAGACCTCCTCCTCCTGAGTAGCCACTCCTGTCTTTTGGTAGCCCTGCTTGCCCGAGCATTGAGGAGAGGCTCCTCCACTTTGCTCTCTCCACTGGAAGGAGCCTCTGGAGGTTCTGAAGGCCCTGGCTGAGTCTCTGCCTCTGGCATCACATACTCTTCGGCCTCCTCACTGTCTGACATGAGCGCCAGCTGCGCAGGCTGCTGGCGCGACACCATATCAGCCTCCTCGTCATCGGGATCAGCCACGATCCGTGCAGGCCGCTGGCGGGCCACAACAGCCATCTAGTATTCTAAATGTTGAAAAAAAATATATACCTACAGTATATCTATGTTTATCTATTACTCTTATATTCATATTCTTTTATCCATGGTTCATATATATGAATATATGAGTTCACAATTGCATACAAGAAATAGTCTAGCGCAGCCACTGTATTTACTCAGAACTGCCAGAAATCTTTCACCAGAAGCTAAACAATGGGAAAGAGTGGGAAAGAAATCATGACTATTATAGAGTGGCTAAATAAATATTATGAAAGAATGATAAAAGGAATCTGTCTGACTCTCAGGGAGAAACAACCATTTCCTTTATTATTCTATGTTCTATGTAAGGGATGAGGTGGCGCTGTGGCTAAGCTTGTTGATCAAAAGGTCGGCAGCTCAGAGGTTCAAATCCCTAGTGCTGCATAACGGGGTGAGATCCCATTACGTGTCCCAACTTCTGCCAACCTAGCAGTTCGAAAGCATGTAAAAAATGCAAGTAGAAAAATAGGGACCACGTCTGGTGAGAAGGTAACAGTGGCTCTTTGGCTTTGTAACGGAGATGAGCACCGCCCCCTAGAATCAGGAACGTCTAGCACATATGTGCGAGGGGAACCTTTACCTTTATCTTTATGTTCTTTACCATTAATAAAAAGCTTTCAAAAGTTGAAGAGTTTAAGAAAATGAGTAGAAATTCCTGCTATTTTAGCACCGTCCTCAAATATACAAAAAATGGGGATTTCAGGTGGATAGACAGAGAGATCATGAGATAGTCAGGATTAGAAATAGACTTCCATTTTTCAAAATGTTGGCCAAGTGGCATCCAGGAGAAGAAAGGATCATATTTAAAGTCTGTAGTCTGCTGTGATGCCCAACGTAAGTCTGATACCTATAACATCTATTAGGAAGACAACTCCCAGCATTCTCAGGCACCAAATCCAATTTACACTGCCATATCCTTGTGTGTACACACATGGTTTAGTTAACATAGCACCACTGTCCAGAACTTAGATCAGCCTTTCCCAATTCTATGCCTTCCAGATACGTTAGATTTTAACTTCTATAATTCCAGCCAAAGATCATACTTTCTGGGTTTAACATGAACTTATTTCATCACATTCAGGCCTTTTCCAATTGGAGAAGCCTGATCTGGATGCTTTGAGTTACAGATAAGTAAAGGTAAAGGAGTCCCTGCAGATTTTACTCCTCTATCTATAGCTGACTTTAGGGGGGTAATGCTCATCTCTGTTTCAAGGCCTTTGATCCAGTGATGTCCAAAGAAATTCCTATGGTCATGTGGCCAGCCTGATGTCACAGAGCACTGTTAGCTTCCTACCGAAATGGGAACTTTGAGCTATACAGAATTTTTTTTTTTTAAAAAAAAAGTCAGACTATTTTTTCTACACTAATAGATGAAGTATAAACAATTAATTTATTGGATGAAGCTAGCAGTAGGTCTTTTGTCAGGACTTATATTTATTTCTCATCAAATAAATAATGAAATATTATCTGAGGAAAATAGTGTGTTTGTGATTCTTAAACCATTAAGTTCTGCAGTTCTAGCCAAAAGGGAAGAAATTTTTAGCGACCTCTAGTGGTAAAACAATTAGTAAAGTGTCTTCAAAGGAGTCCTGGGCTAAGCAGATGTTTTATTTGTGGCTCAAATTAATATTATACAATACCAGTGCTAAATACTGAATTAACTTGTTCTGGATTTATACAGAACAAGAGCGTTGGTGGTTTGTATTTTTTTTGTATTTAAAAGTTTTACAATCAGTTCAGAATAGCCTGAAAACTGTGGTTATTTCTCGGTATGTGATACAGTTCTTGTGAACAGGACGACTTGCCAAATTTTGCTTTCCCAGGCAAGAAATTATAAAACTCAGCATGCTTATAGTCTATCCATCTAGAATGATAGAATAAGGGTTCATGGGTGTTAGTGGAGAAATATACGCAGAGCAGCATGAGAACAAGAATGTTCAAAAAGCCTGGAGACTTTCAAATGGAGAATCGCTGTTGTATGAGGGGGGAAAAATCTGTTCACATGCATCCCATTAAGTAAAAGCAATGCAGAATCTTATTTTTCCTTGTCTTTCAGAAATGTGCCATGCATTAAAAGTCTCTCTTGTTACCTTCTTCACTTAACAGATCTAAGCAGGATAATTGATCCTTTTTAAAGAGGTGCCACTTTTTCTCAGTGTTGATCTCATCCCATCACCACCACTCATCTTAGAACAATTAATCAGTGGAACAATTTGCCTCCAGAAGTTGTGAATGCTCCGACACTGGAAGTTTTTAAGAAGATGTTGGATAACCATTTGTCTGAAGTGGTGTAGGTTTTCCTGCTAAGTAGGGGCTTGGACTAGAAGACCTCCAAGGTCCCTTCCAACTATTCTATTCTATTCTATTCTATTCTATTCTATTCTATTCTATTCTATTCTATTCTATTCTATTCCATTCCACTCCACCCCACCCCACCCCACCCCACCCCACCCCATCCCACCCCATCCCATCCCATCCTATCCTATCCTATCCTATCCTATCCTATCCTATCCTATCCTATTCATTTGTAGAAAGAAGAAGGAATGGCCTTGAAGCAAGAGTTGCTACCAAAACATTGGTAAGATTAAAAAAAAAAAAGGACTGAGTTAGGAGCAAGAATGCAATTTGAGAAAATATCTCAAACAATCCCCTTCTTAATTTTCTGAAACAAAAAGGGAGGGATCAACGAAGGGCCTTCTGACTTTAAATATTCTCTTGCTACAGCTTTATAGTAAAAGTAATACTGATCTGGGGGACACACGGTGGTTCAGTGGCTAAGATGCTGAGCTTGTTGATCGAAAAGTTGGCAGTTCAGCAGTTTGAATCCCTAGTGCCGTGTAACGGGGTGAGCGCCTGTTACTTGTCCCAGCTTCTGCCAACCTAGCAGTTTGAAAGCACATAAAAAATGCAAGTAGAAAAATAGGGACCACCTTTGGTGGGAAGGTAACAGCATTCTGTGCGCCTTTGGCGTTTAGTCATGCTGACCACATGACTACGGAGACGTTTTCGGACAGCGCTGGCTCTTCGGTTTTGACATGAAGATGAGCACCACCCCCTAGAGTCAGGAACAACTAGCACATATGTGTGAGGGGAACCTTTACCTTTTAATACTGATCTATATGACACTAGGTTTTCAAACTGACGTACCTTGAAGGCAGGGGTGAAATCTACTCACCTTCCCAACCAGTTCAGAAGTGCATGCACCACGCGCGCGGACCCTTCTGCGCATGCACAGAGGGTAAAGAACAGGTTACTTCCTGGTTTGGGTGGGCGGAGCCTCACACCGCCATCACTACTGGTTCTCCGAACCACCGACCACCATCGCTACTGGTTCTGCCAAACTGGTCCAAACTGGGAGCACCCCTGCTTGAAGGGATGTTACCCCTTTACACAAAGGCTCTTTTTTCTGGGAATGATGATGTGTTAACTTGTACTTGAACTTCCAGATCCAGAGATTTAGATGTTTTTTTAAAAAAATGCAACTAACAAGTTTATCTATTAAATTTATATGCTGAGCAATTCACTATCAAAGCTTACTAGAGGAAGGCTTGAATAAACGCAAAGAGATTCTGTTACTATTTTTTTAGTGGCCTCCAAGGGGTATGGAGGTAGCAAATTAAATTTGTTAGCCCTACTCTATTATCCAACCCTAACATGGATAATAACTGAGGATTGCACAGGAGTGGCATCTGGGGAGGGAAGCAAGGTGACTTCAAACATGGAAACTCCACCTTTTTTAAAAAATATAAATGCAAATGAATTGATATAAAAAGAGTAGAGTACAGTTTTGGTCAACAAATTGACTTTTTGACTCTTGTGCCAGATACCTCTAGTGATAGGGACTACATGAAACTTGATTGCCTGGATGGCCCTTTTGTATGGATTTATGGTTGGTGATCATTATGGTCTTAATTTAATAGAGCCTGTATAAAAGGATTACTGTGTGAAATTTGATAGAAAAAATATGGATACTTTACAATTAATTTGTATTCCTGAAAACAATTTTCAACAGCCCAGTTTAAATATGTCATGTTTTTTTCAGGAACAGCTTGTGCAGACTACACAATGCATATTCATTTTTCAAAATACATTTACAGCCTTCTGTCACACCCTTGTAATTCATATGACTTTCAAAAAATCACATCAATACATGTGCAATCACCTTGAATGCTATCCAGGCCTTTCGAAGAGAAGGATCAATCAATTATGAAAAAAAATACGTGAGGCTACTAGACAGTTCCTTTGAGAGTTTAGATATATCAAACAAGGTGAGGTATTAGATGAGTACTTGAACAAAATCATCAAGTGCATTGCAATCCAAAATGGGTGATTTTCTTCTCTAAACCAGAAATATTTTATTTTGTTGCGTACAGCTGAATAAAAACTTGAAGACATAAAGACTTGTGGGGTGCAACAAGTTTCTATTCTTTTTATTTGAATTGCCATTTCTTTTCTCTAATTCACCGTTTCTATCTACTCAGTAAGAGTACTCCAATTAAACATAGTAGGGAAGCCAACCTTTGACTCCTATCTTTGAAAGACTGCCATCTTCCACACAATGTGTTTTTCTATCCAGACACCTGGTCTACCCCAGCATGTGGGAGGGAGCATACTGCATCCCTTTCGCCTTTCAGCTCCAATCCAGGAACCCTCAAGCAGTCGTATGTACAATGTACAAGAAAACAAGTAACAGTATAGACATAGACATGGACACATGAAAAAAGAATTGGCACAAATAAAAGGATATAAATAAGCAAAACATAGACATAAACACATAAAATGATTACATATAAATGGGGACAGTAGGACAGGGACGGTAGGCACGCTGGTGCACTTATGCATGCCCCCTTAGGGACCTCTTAAGAAACATGAAAGGTCCATGGTAGACAGGTTAAGGTATGGGGTTTAAAGAGACTAACAACAGGATCAGGTAGAGTGTTCCAGACATTTACTACTCTATTGCAGAAGTCATATTTCCTACAATCAAGATTAGAGTGAATTACATTGAGTTTGAATCTATGGCTAGCCCTTGTGTTATTACGGTTGAAGTAATATGGGTCTTTTGTGTAGTTCCAGCTTTTCTTTTGGAACAGTGCTTCACCAAGGTCAGGTGAGCACCAACCCTCTGAGCCTTTAGGAAACCTTATGGGATTGATGGCACTGATAGACACATAGGGGAGAAGAGAAAGAGGCAAAAGTTAGCCTGGAAGCATTTGATTTGATTTGATTTATTAGATTTCTATACCGCCCTTCTCCTGAAGGACTCAGGGCAGTGTACAGCCATATTAAAACACATATAAATATACACAATTTAAAACAATTTAAAATTGAGTATATAAAAATTTGGCCCATAGATTAAAACACACATACACCCATTCTAAAATTCGTATTAGGCCAGGCCAGCTTACTGGAACAGGAGGGTCTTCAAGGCGCGGCGAAAGGTACGCAGGTTGGGGATGAGACGAATCTCAAGAGGCAGCTCATTCCAGAGGGCTGGTGCCCCCACAGAGAAGGCTCTCCCCCTGGGTGTTTCCAGTCGGCATTGTCTGGCTGACGGCACCCTGAGGAGCCCCTCTCTGTGGGAGCGTATTGGCCAGTGGGAGGTTGTTGCTGGCAGCAGGCCAGGTACTTTAAATCGTCATACTTTTTTAAAAAAAACCCCTCTGGATTACATTTTCAAAGCCAAAGTGGATTATTCAATAAGTACTTGAAATGCTGCAAGAGTTTGAAGGACTGCAAACCTCCCGAACTAGCTTCTGAATCATCTTCAAGATCTGTCTAAAAATTAAGGCATACATCCAGGTTTATGTGACTAATGCTTCTTCATACAAGAGGCAAATAAGGCAACTGCATCAACAAGAGAGGCCATTCAGTAGAAACAGAACGGTCTCCATCAACAATTTATTTTAGAATGCAGAGTTTGAGGAGGGCCACAATGGCCATGCCAAAACATCCTTGCCAGATGACCCTTGAAGCTTTATTTAGCAGTCAAGGCATCTGTTAGAAATGAATCATAATCATCTCTGCTTTTTAAAAAAATCTACAACACGGTTAGTCATTTCGGATGTGTCACAAATACCTGAAAATAAATATCATCGTGGTGTGTTTTATGCAAAAACACAAAGCAAAGCGCTCCATATGCAGATGAAATTAGTAGATGATACCAAAAGCCCTTTCTTGTCAACCAAAGCTGTGCCTCACTTTCTGAAGTACTTGTTCATCAGATGAACTTGTCTGAAACTCGAAAGCAACTTGACATGCTTGGCATACTCTTAGGTAGATATTGCTTCTCAAGAATTGGGAAAAAGAAGAATTATATGCCATCTGCTGTCTTACTGCATCCATATTGCCCATTTTCTCAATATTGTATACTTTTATTAATGGGACATGGTGGGCTCAGTGGCTAAGACACTGAGATTGTCGATCGAAAGGTTGGCAGTTCAGTGGTTCGAATCCCTAGTGCCGCGTAACAGGGTGAGCTCCCGTTACTTGTCCCAGCTTCTGCCAACCTCGCAGTTTGAAAGCACGTAAAAAATGCAAGTAGAAAAACAGAGACCCTTTGGTGGGAAGGTAACAGCGTTCCGTGTGCCTTTGGCATTTAATCATGCCGGCCACATGACCATGGAGACATCTTTGGACAGTGCTGGCTCTTCAGCATTGAAACGTAGATGAGCACCGCCCCCTAGAGTCGGGAATGACTAGCACATATGTGCAAGGGGGATCTTTACCTTTACCTTATACTTTTATTTCAGAGATGCATTCACATAATTTACCTACCGGTTCGGCCAGCATTGAAAATATGAGCTGGCGCCCACCTCTGTGCATGCACCTGGCCTTCCGCACATGTGGTTTGCTACATGGGCACCTTCTGCACATGCACCTGGCCTCAAAAACATGCCTAAATAGGACAGCATAGAGACAGGGTGAGCCCACCCGTGATTTCTGCTACTGGTTCGCCCAAACTGATCTGAACCAGCTGAATACCACCTCTGTTTTATTTACAGTTACTCCTTCCTATTCTGTGATGGAAGGCTCTTAAAAGCACTATAGGGCAGGTTGAAAAGCCAAGGCAAAGCAAGACTCCTAAGAAAGTTGGCTCTGTTCACTCTCCTCCATTCCCCCTGTGAAGAGTGCCCTGAGGTATCAGAAACCATCATGTTTGGTTGATCCAGCATTTTTGGTTTACAGCTCCTAATGGAAAGTTGCTCAATATGCTTCTGGGCTTTCTTGACATACTTATTTTATGAAATGGAACCATAGCTTATCTTCAGTGGACTGACCTGGCCTTTGGGGTGGATATTCCTGACTGCTGAAATAAGTTTTGGGATGTTCCACCTGGGTTCTTGTTATGATCGATGTGGAAGGACTATGATGTTTAGATCTGGTCATTTACCTTTTAAAAAGGAATAGAAGTTGAATACATTGGAAATAAAAATAACATCAAATGCCACAGTTATTACCAAACCAGATGCTGAGACATACTAATCTTTATTAATTATGTATTATATATCCGCTACACTTGCATATCCTGTACAATTATGTTTTTTTAAGCAGCTTGTGGTGATCTGTGTTTCAGGCACAGTTCTGACTCATAAACCAACGATAACTATAAAACAGAGAAAATAACATCTAAAAGTCAATAGTACGGTACAAACAATTGGGTCGTCTATCACTTATCTACCAATATTGTTAAGAACCTTGTTTTAGGACATTATGGTGAATCTTGCCATTTTCAGGCTTTAAAATCAACGTATTCCTTTATATGCAACCTTTGTTCTGCCTGTACAAAAATGAAAGGAATTATCTATTCCATTAATGTCTAGAGGACACAAGGAGAAAAAAGCTTCATTAAAATGTTTGAGATAGATTTCCAATGGAAATTAATTATTTTTATAATGGATATATATAATTGGGCAGAGATTACATCAGGAATGAATGAGCCTTGATAATTGAAGGTCTAAAAAGTTTCACTTGTAAGCCATTATATTTGAGTCTTCTAAGCCTCTAAGCCAGGCAATTCATCCAAATAAAAGATTGGGAACGCAGATTCATAACCTTATGTATTCATAATATATATTATACATCATTATGTATGTATATGTATTATATATACATATACATAGACACATACACATACACAACAATATTTGGTTCCTCCTTAAAAAAATAATCAATGTGGCAATATAATGTAGGCATTTTTGAAAATGTGTTTACAATGGCTGAATAAAATCTTAAATTTAAAATAGCTCTGTCTGTCTTCATTGGAAATTCTGGCTGAGAAATAATGCCTTAGATCTCTGACTCTACTTCAAACATGTTTCATTCCAAAATCATAATGTTCTATTCCATAAACAATTGACACATTTCCCCATAGCACAAGTGCCTACAGTAGGAAATATTTGTTATGACAAATTATTCACTATTTGAGGGATCAAAAACTTGGCTTTCTAACCCAGGAGACATCCCAAACTTGTAGTTTGCTGTTGTTGGATTCTTGGCAAAAATTAAGTGGGAAATTGAACAAGATGGAAAAACCATCAGGGCCACCTCAATCAATAAGTGGAGACAAGTGTCTAACTCAGATTTGTTAATTAAGAGAAATGATGATATCCTGACTGTTTCTTCCACTGAATTGCACATGTTTTCTGTCCTGGAGATACTGCATTGCATGTCAGTCAACTTAATCCATGCCTTCTAAACCAAAGATATTGCAAACATTGTTAGAAAACTATACTAAAACACAGAAGCTAATTAAATACATAAAAAAGATTAATACTTTTTAAATTTTAATTACACTTAATGTAAATGAGATTAATATTAAATTTGTCCTGAATCTCCTTTGGAAGAGGTTTTCGGGAGGGCAGCCTCAGGATACTAGAAAAGGTCAAATATGGCCATTGGCCCAGAAAATATTGCATTCCATTCTTTAACGCCCTGGAATTTAGTTTCCCAAACTTCAAATTGTGAAATGAAGCATAATGTTAGCTTAGGCAGCTAGTGGGCATTAGAATGCATTATGTTCTCATTTTGATATTTTCCTGGGGGAAGAAAAACAGATGGCTGAACAACATATTGATAAATTGGGACTATAAAGAATTGGAGTCACCAGCCTCATGGTGGGAAGCCAAAGCTTCTTTAATATAATGGGTTATTCCATTTTCAAGCAACAAAGCTTGTATTTTCAGGGAGTGATTGCTGGAGATTACTTTAATATTGTGAGCTCATGTGCATAAATGCAAGAGACCTTTAACATATCTTGAGATATAGATAGATAGATAGATTGATAGATAGATAGATAGATAGATAGATAGATAGATTACAAAGTCTTAATAAGATCAGATACCAATTTCAAAAATAGATTTGCCTTTCTGCATCAGCTTAAAAATAGCTTTACTTCTTTTTGGTCTCCTCCTTGAAGGAAAATGTTTTTGGAAAGTGTTACCAAGCAGTACATGTTACGCCTGGTCTTAATGGAAATATTTGCTAATAATTACACTGTATTGTGGTTGTTCTGCTATAGAATTCATTCAGAGAGGATTTCCCCTCTTGAGATTCTCTTCATACCACTTGGACTTGAGGAACCTCAGAGTTGCCTTTTTTGATCTTTCATCTCATATAGTTTAATATATACAACATACTCTGTTGATGGAAGTCATTAAAGAATACATTTTCTTCATTTAATTCTTTTCATTGACTTAATGAAGTATTGGAAAGTGAGTAGAACTGCAGTGTCAAAATTGAAGGTCCATTTATAAGGTTTATTGCAGAAAAAGAAAGGAAGGCACCAGGTGGAAAACCTCAAGTACTGACAGGATGTGGATTATGATCTTCAAAAAACAAAAACAAGACTAATTTATCACCTAAAATGCAAAAAAAAGCTTCAATATTTGAAGGATGACTCTAGGTTTTATCTGTAAGCGGCCTTTTATTTTGAAAAAGTGCTTTCCAATAAATCATGTCAGAGATTTTAAAATGGAATAGAAATGAAATAGAAAAGAGAGAGAGATCTGGAGGTTTTTCTTTGCCAAGGCTCCCTGAAAATGGTGGAATCAAAATTATTTCCACAGAAGATGATGTTATCTTTAAAAAGGAGCCTCTCTGTAGTCTCCCATCAACTTCAATTGTTTTCTTATTGACTTCCAAAAGGAAGCTCAAATAAGACATTTGAAGGCTGAGGAGGCATGGAAAAATCTTGGGCAATTCCCATTGGCACTACAGCTTTTAACAAGCAGCTATTATCAAGGCAGATTCAGTTGACAAGAGGAAGATGATCAAATCACATCTGGTCTCTCTCCTCTGTTCTACAGATATCATCCTGATTTGATCTCCTGCAACTAATGTTGAGTAAGTGAGGAAAAGGCAGTGTTATTCTATTCTCTAAAGTTCTAAAATAATGGAAAAACCCAGCCACTGCATGAAGGTGGGAGGTTAAAGATTGGGTTACTGTGGTATATATTCCTCAAAAATGGATATGGCATGCATACTATACTACAGGTGCTTTGAGTAGTTTTGTTTAACACAAGAAAAACCCTTATGTTAGGTTGATGCTCTTAAGCTTGGTTTTTGCAGACAATAGGCCTTCCAGGCCTTCCTGGCCTCTAACCATCCCCAGAGTCCATTTAAGCTCACACCGACTGCTTCAGTGTCTTCATCCAGCCACCTCATTCTCTGTTGTCCCCTTCTTCTTTTGCCCTCAATCTTTCCCAGCATTAGGCTCTTCTCCAGTGAATTCTTCCTTCTCATTAGGTGGCTAAAATATTTGAGTTTCATCTTCAGGATCTGGCCTTCTAAAGAGCAGTCAGGGTTGATCTCCTCTAGGACTGACTGGTTTGATCACCTTGCAGTCCAAGGGACTCGCAGGAATCTTCTCCAGCACCATAGTTCAAAGGCCTCAATTCTTTGGTGCTCAGCCTTTCTTATGGTCCAACTTTCACAGCCATACATTGCAACTGGGAAAACCATAGTCTTGACTATACACACTTTTGTTGGCAGGCTGATGTCTCTGCTTTTTAGTATGCTGTCTAGATTTCTAGTATCTTCCCTAACTACTACTAATGTCTGTACGTGCACACCTTATTCGACAGGCCAATGCTCTGAACCTGGAGAAGGCTCATTTGGTTGTCCTCCCTCTAAAAGGGAGGTCATCATTGGTAGGCCAGAGGTCCTGATCAGACTAGGAAGTATATGTCTTACTTGCAATTTTTAAATTGGATCTGAAGCCAAGCTGCTTGCTCAGCTCATTTCTGTAGGAAAGGGCAGTGACCCAGAATCAGAATATTTGCCCAGACTATTTTCTTTTGTTTCTAACAAACTGAATCTTCTGCAGAATTGAGGGCAGGGCTCGAAGGGCTGAGCATGTCAGTTCGGTTGCCTTCTTCCTGCCAAAGGAAGCCATTAAATACTTAATCTAGCTATCTAACTTTGATTGTCCTCCTGAGTGAAACAAGCTTCTAAGAGAGATACTTGGCAGTGTATAGTTGCTAGGGAAATCTTTATCATCTAATCAATCTTGACTTCTAGCATCAATATGGTCATAGTACAAATGCTGTATATTAAATGTTTCCTTCTTTACAGCAGAATTGCTTGAAAGTTCAGCCAAATTCACTTCCTCAAGCTTAATAGAAGATTAAGCCTACAATCAGGTTCCTGTTGAAACAACTCCTTGGTTGTAGGAGTCAAATAAGACAGACGTTTGCTTCTCCACTAACTCTATAGAAGGGTGTTGAACATCTTGCTAAAGGCATTGCATATTGGCAGGATTTAGAATAGAATAGAATAGATTTTTTTTTATTGGCCAAGTGTGATTGGACACACAAGGAATTTGTCTTGGTGCATACACTCTCAGTGTACATAAAAGAAAAGATACGTTCATCAAGAATCATAAGGTACAACACTTAATGATAGTCATAGGGAACAAATAATGAATAACAAATAATCAAATCATATTAGGAAACAGTCAATATAAATTGTAAGGATATAAGCAACAAAGTTACAGTCATACAGTCATAAGTGAGAGAAAATGGGTGGTGGGAACGATGAACATTAATAGTAGTGCAGACTTAGTAAATAGTTTGACAATGTTGAGGGAATTATTTGTTTAGCAGAGTGATGGTGTTCGGGGAAAAAATGTTCTTGTGTCTAGTTGTTCTGGTGTGCAGTGCTCTGTAGCGTCGCTTTGAGGGTAGGAGTTGAAACAGTTTATGTCCAGAATGTGAGGGGTCTGTAAATATTTTCACAGCTTTCTTTTTGACTCATGCAGTATACAGGTGCTCAATGGAAGGCAGGTTGGTAGCAACTGGTAGCAATTTAATGAGGAAATGCAAGTTCCATAGCACAACTGAGTCTGAATCAACCACGCTTAATCTCTGCTTGTCAAAGGTCAACATCTTATTAGTGTTGATGATTTGCACTGGTATTGAAACTGCCATTTAGGTAGATCATAGACATAGTTTGCAAGCAGAATGATGATTCCATAGTAGAATAGAATTAGAATAGAATAGAATAGATTTTTTTTTAATTGGCCAAGTGTGATTGGACACAAGGAATTTGGCTTGGTGCATTTGCTCTCAGTGTACATTAAAAGAAAAGATATGTTCATTAAGAATCATAAGGTACAACACTTAATGATAGTCATAGGGTACAAATAAGCAATCAGGAAACAATATCAATATAAATTGTAAGGATCCAAGCAACAAAGTTACAGTCATACAGTCATAAGTGGAAGGAGATGGGTGGTGGGAACAATGAGAACATAATGAGTTGACCAAAAAAGTACTTAAATAACTGTGCTTGTAAATAGTACAACACAGGGTATATTGCATACAGCAGAATAAGTAAATTTCCATTCAACACCCACATGGAAACATTAAAACAGAACAATGAATTTTCCAATTATAATTCTAAACTCATAACATGGTGTGTGCATTTAATTTTTTTTTTTTAAAAAGTGCCACCTAAAGTCAAGATAAAATGGGGTCAGATTGCCATCTCCTGACAAGATTGATCTCCTTCTCCCACAAAGCATTTTCAGATAAGGAATTGTCCCTCGAGGTAAAGCCTACCAAGGACACAGAGCTCTCCACATAGGAGATGGAATGTAGGATGGAATATTCATAAAGGTTAAACCTGCTCCTCCGGTCTTATTAGCAATGAGAGGGTTGACAATTAAGGCAACTTCCCTGAAGAAAATGGAACCCCATTCTGAATGATCAATATTTTACTCACATCCTTCGTTTTAGAACTACATATGTATATCTAGCAAATGAAATACTTTTGTTGCTGTAGACAAAAAACCCAGAGAGGATTAATTCACAGATGGTGAATGGAAAAAAGAATTGTTAAAAAAAAAAAAAAGCAAAAAGTGCAAATACTGTCCCCAGTGGAAATCAGGAGATCAGATAACAAGAACCTGCTTCTAAAACAGATCATGGGGAAAAAACCTACTTACAGGCATAACTATTTTCTTAACTTCAGTACTTTTTCTGGTAAACATTCTTTGGTATTTTTTTGCCAGTTCTCATTCACTTTACTTGTCTTCTCTCTCCCCCCTCCCTCCTCTCTCCCCCCTCTCTTTCTTTCTTCCTTCCTTCCTTCCTTCCTTCCTCCCTTCCTTCCTTCCTTCCTTCCTCCCTTCCTTCCTTCCTTTCTTTCTTTCTTTTGTTCGTTTCAGAATTTTTTTCATAAATGAAACTTCAACTTGCTTCAACTTGCAAGACTGTGTGGATCAGAGGTGGGTTTCAGCAGGTTCTGACCAGTTCTGGAGAACCCAGTAGTGGAAATTTTGAGTAGTTCAGAAAACCAGTAAATACCACCTCTGACTGGCCCCTCCCCCATCTATTCTCTGCCTCCTGAGTCCCAGCTGATCGGGAGGAAATGGGGATTTTACAGTAACCTTCCCCTGGAGGGGGGTAAGAATGGAGATTTTACAGTATCCTTTTGCTGCCACGCTCACCAAGCCACGCCCACCAAGCGATGCCACCAAGCCATACCCACAGAACCGCTAGTAAAAAATTTTGAAACCCACCACTGGCGTGGATGTCCTTTTTCACTCTCTGTCTCTCATTATACAATCATCTCTTCGATGGGCTGTAGGCCACCTGGATTCAATGAAATCCCAGATAAAGGTCTACCTTTTTTTGCCCCAGATTTTTTAAGTTCTCAGAGTTGAGAAACACTGAATTATACTATCCTGAAACTTGCAAACACTGGATAGCAATGATAGGAACCACCAGTGCCAAAAGTTCCATTTGCCACTTTCCAAGCTCTTCATGAAAAACAACAACAACAACAACCCTTAATAATAGGGTAAATCACTGCCTAATATACAGGAAAAATATTTCAGTTCCGGATCTTTGATTTTATTTACAGGTAAATGACTGCAGCCATCCTGAAAGTTAATGGATAGCAGCAAATGTTTAGGTTTTAATGTATAAATACATTAATATGGGATATAGTGGACATCTAACAAAGAATTCGTAAGAAAAATCTTCTGTTTGGACTGGAAGATGTTCCTTTTTAATAAGAGGTCCTATTGCAAATCCTGAAATTTTATTTCTGTTTAAGGAATTCATGTTTTACAAATATGATTGTTATTTATAGCTCCTGATCTTGAAACAAAATTCCTTTGGATCCATTAAATCCATTTTCAATTTGGCATTTTAGGATTTTTATGTTTGTTTGTTTGTTTGTTTGTTTGTTTGTTTATTTATTTATTTATTTATTTATTTATTTATTTATTTTTATTAAATTTCTATACCCACCCTTCTCCCTAAGGACTCAGGGCGGTGTACAGCCAGAAATAAAACCATGACAATAGAAAAATTAAAAACAAGTTAAAACAATTAAATCAATTGGCCGAAAATTCTAATAATACAACCCATTAAAAATAGTAAAAATATTATTATTATTTAGGCCAGCCCTGCTTGTTTGAATAGTAATGTTTTTAGGGCACGGTAAAAGGTACGCAAGTCGGTAATCCTACGAATCTCCGGGGGCAGCTCATTCCAGAGAGTAGGGGCCCCCACAGAGAATGCTCTCCCCCTGGGGGTCATCAGTCGGCATTGTCTAGCTGACGGCACCCGGAGGAGCCTCTCTCTGTGGGAGCGTACTGTTCGATGGGAGGCAGAAGGTGGTCTCATAGATACCCAAGGCCCATGCCATGGAGCACTTTAAAGGTGGCAACCAACACCTTGAATCGCACCCGGAAGATCACTGGGAGCCAGTGCAGCTTGCGCAGGAGTGGTGTTACATGGGAGCATCGGGTTGCTCCCATAATTACCCGTGCAGCCGCATTCTGGACTAGTTGGAGCCTCCGGGTGCTCTTCAAGGGGAGCCCCATGTAGAGAGTGTTACAATAGTCCAGACAGGAAGTGACAAGGGCGTGAGTGACTGTGCGTAAAGAGTCCCGATCCAGAAAGGGACGCAACTGGTAAATCAGGCGAACCTGATAAAAAGTCCCCCTGGCCACAGCCATCAGATGGTCTTCTAAGCACAGCTGCGAGTCCAGGAGGACACCCAAGTTGTGAGCCCTCTCTGAGGGGGTCAAGATCTCACCCCCAATAGTCAGTTCCTTTCTTGTTTAACAAACCTAACCAAAAATAAATAAATAAAAATAAAAAACATACAAACCCTCTTGACTTTTTATTGAGAATGATCAAATCCACAAGCCAATTTCTCCCTTTGCTGGAGAAAATTTCATTATGGTTGTTCAAATAACAAATTAACACCCCTGTCTTAGAGAAAAGTAACTTATACATATGTTCTGTTGATATTACCCTGACTCTTTGGTCATTTATCCTTCCAGTGAATAAGAATAACAGAAATAGTACTCCCTTCTCTAATCTAGAGCTATGATAGCGCCGTGGTTAGAATGCATTACTGCAAGCTACTTCTGCCAGCTGCCAGCAGTTTGGCAGTTCGAATCTCACCAGGCTGAAGGTTGAGTCAGCCTTTCATCCTTACAAGGTCAGTAAATTGAGGACCCAGATTGTTGGGGGCAATATGCTGACTCTGTAAATCGCTTAGAGAGGGCTGTAAAGCACTGTGAAGCGGTATATAAGTCTAAGTGCTAAGTGCATTATCTGAGCATCACTCCTAGGATAACCTGATAGAAAGTGGTGAGCTTAAAGATGAAGTATAGTATAGTACAGTGATGGCTAACCTTTTCCGGACTGAGTTCCCAAAGTGCTCATGCAAGCTCCCAAAATGCAATGTGTGCGTGGACCCCGTGCATGAGCCCCGCCCCCCTCACATGCACTGCAGAGACCCAAAGACCAGCTGGCTGGCAGAAGGCACGCATACATGCTTAATGGAGCTGAGCTGGGGCGACGGCTCACTTGCCCACAGAGGCGTGCCTTAGGTATGCCACCACTGGTATAGTATCTGTAGCTGCATATGGACTCCTTGTCCTAACTCCTTTAATCCAAAATAAAGGATAATGACTCTTCCTCTTATTCCAGGTACGAAAGCTACTCAAATTGACAGCTGATATATATGGATAATGAGATACTACCTGCTAATGCCCATTATTACCTTTCCCTAAATACATTCTGCAAACTCATTCTACCTAACAGTAGGGCAAGTTCTATCTTCATATACAAAGCACTCCCAATCCAAAGAAGAAAATCCATATCCAACTAAAAGTTCAGATAATATTAGGAAATACAGCCTCACTTCTTCTGCGTGTGTAATGTATATCCACACAATTCTATTACTGTTCAATTGTTACTAGCGGCTGAATACAACATCTATTTATTTATAATAACAGATTATTTGCGAGTGTAAAAAAACGGAGCCTGAATCGTCTTACCTATCGTTTATCATCTTTTTAATTATATTAAAACCTCAAACTTTGCTTAGTAAGCAATATATAATAGCTTTCATGGGCTTAATGAAAAAGATTAACAGAAACAACAGCAGAAGCCAGCACACACAAACACACACCTCAAGCATCTATTCGGGATAAGTTATAGTTTTCTAACAGCAGATTTCAGCAGTTTCATGTTAATATTCATTTAGGGTGGCCAATTCTGTTTCTCTCTCACACACAAAAATATTGTTTCTCTGCAGCCACCCAGGGCCTAAAGGCGGGGGGGAGGAGTGTTGCCTCAGGCTGTGATGGGGAAGGGGAGGGAAAAGGAGATGCATGAGTATTGTATTGTGGTACAAGGAAGGTCCAAATGGAGGGCCATCAAGTGATGGTTGCAACCAGAGGTGGATTTCAGCAGGTTCTGACCAGTTCTGGAGAACTGGTAGTGGAAATTTTGAGTAGTTCGGAGAACCAGTAGTAAATATTCTGACTGGCCCCGTCCCCATCTATTCTCTGCCTCCCAAGTCCCAGATGATCAGGAGGAAATGAGGATTTTACAGTATCCTTCCCCTGCCATGCCCACCAAGCCACGCCCACCAAGCTATGCCATGCCCACCAAGCCACATCCACAGAACCGGTAGTAAATTTTTTTGAAACCCACCACTGGTTGCAACCATGATGAGGTGTGGTCAGAATATCTGCCCAATTGGATGGCTTTGCACAGGGGTGGGATCCACTTACCTTTGCTACCGGTTCGCAAATGTGAGTGTGCAAGAGCCTTCCGTGCATGCGCAGAGCATCAAAAATGGGATGTGATGATGTCCGGGTGGATGGGTGGAGCCTCCCGCAGCCATGGCTACCAGTTTGCCTGAACCGGATAGAACCAGCTGAATACCACCACTGACTTTGCATGAACTCAGAGGCACTTGGCAACTCATGTTGCTTAGCAGGATATGTTGTCTTCTAGATCATGTCTACATCACATTGAACTTGATCTCAGCAATAGGTTTAGCAGAATATGAAATAACGTGAAGCTCTTTTTTTGGGGGGGGGGGGTGTTTTTTTTTTTAACAACCAAGCTAATTGGTCCAAATCCTATAAGAGGACACTAACTAATTAATGTGCTTAATGCTCAAAACTCAATAATAGATCCAATTGTGAAGGCTTGAGGTAGGCAAAGGTATCTAAACTCTGAACCTAGGGTGAAAGCGAGCTTTCCTTGAAGTATAGCACTCCAGATGGGCATCATGAAAATTTATAATTAATTAAAATATCTCCTTTAGATGGACTCAACTCCTGGTGACTATATGAACATGGAAATGATTTCCTAGTGCTTTCTTCTGGGATTCTATTTTTAATTTCAATGTGTACAGCATATTCCTGGGATTTCCTACAAGCACTATCCAAGCACTAATGCTACTTAGCTTTTCTGAGATGAGCCAAGCTTAGCTGCGTGCGACTTTCTCCTGGGACAAAGTTATTACAATCTTTCAGGATAAGAATCTTCCCAAAGCAGCATTCAAGCTATATAATTGTAAATACAAATATTGCATTGTAGGAAGTTAGCACTCACCCTTCTCCTAGAAGAATGAAATATTCTAGGAAATATTAAAAAGGCAGAATATTATACTTTTCTGGATGAGAAATGGAGAAACATATTTTTTAGGCAGGAAGCAGACTCACTCTTAATAGCCCCCACACTCTCAATAGCCCACATGAGAGATGTCAGCATCTCTCTTTAAGAGATAAAGAGATAGCTAGGTCTATTCATAAGCAAATGCCGTCACCCAAGATCCAACAAAGATAGGATTAGCCCTCTACTCATCCAGCAACAGAACTCACCACATGGCACCTGGGGAGATTGCATCACCCAGCAACGCTCAACCAAGCCTGGGACTCAAAAGATAACCTACAAAGTTAGCCCTGCACAGCCCAATGGGAGTCTGATAACCAATTAGAATACAAACTCAAATTCAAAGCCCAACAGAGGGTATAAATCTCTCTCCCCCACCCCTCATGTGGTCCTGTCCACCATTAAAACCATCTTTCCAAGCAGCCTTCATGTTTCCAGTCTTTCTCCCCACTTGGAACTGAACCCAGATGGACATTTCTTCCAACAGCATATTATTAAAAACGAAAAAAATGTCTAGCATATTTTGTATAAGAAAGCTGCAGTTCTCAGCTGCAGCTGAGGAAGCTTCTGTAATGCTTGTTGCCGGCTTCTGAGGCTCATTACTTGCTTCCTCTCTTCTTTTAAATGCTCTCTCACACCATCTCTGTGCTTCCTGTTAATTCCCAAAGCCAATTCACTGTTACTGATTCACTTGAGTGACAATAATCTGAGGTGTCTGAAAGGAAAAGCCATACAAATGCAGACAAGAGAAACATCTGAAAGAAATCTGACACTGTCATATACCTCTTGGCCTGCCTTCTCATGCAGGTAGACGTAATTGAGTGTAATGACCACAGGGACAAAATCAGGGGGAAAATAAGGGCAGGTGACATGTCCAGAGACTTAAGAGGAACTGGTGGATGAGATGGGGAGAGGGAAAGAGAGAGAGAGGGAGGGGGAGAGAGAGGCAGAGAGAGGAGAGGAGGGGAGGGGAGGGGAGGGTGGAGGGGAGGGGAGGGGAGAGGAGAGGAGAGGAGAGGAGAGGAGAGGAGAGGAGAGGAGAAGAGGAGAGGAGAGGAGAGGAGAGGAGAGGGAGAGGGAGGGAGAGAGAGAGATTACTTCAAGGAAATCATCCCAAAGGTGCTTTTTCCAGAAGACAACTGGACTGTCTTGGTTGTTTTTTTTCTTTGAAAACATGTGGCTTCTCATCCATGAGAAGTAATATGTTTTCAAAGAATTAAAAAAAAAAAACTAATAAAGACATTGCCTTTTGGATAAAAAGCACTTTTGGGACCACAATGACCTGGATGATTGAGAATCTCCATAGACATTCAAGGAAATCAGTATTTACTGGAAAGACAGAAATACATGTTGGTGAGGGAAAAGAATTAGTTTGAGATCTTCTATTAAATAAGGAAAGCATGTTAAAAGCCAGCCCATACACTGGAGAAATATGAAGCCAGCCTGGGCTACATATTTAGAGTCAGCAAGAGAGCTAAATGTGTCTAAGTGGATTTAAACTGCTTACCTTTGGGTTAGGCTTGCCTGATTCAGTGAGCAAGTAAGAGTAACAGAGTTGGAAGGGACCTTGGAGATCATCTAGCCCAACCCCCTGCTTACGCAGGAGACCTGTACTAGGGATTCGAACCACCGAACTGCAGACCTTTCTGATCAACAGAAAGGCTCAGTCTTAGCCACTGAGCCACCTAGTCAGGCTTTACACAGCATTGTTGCTCTTGCCCAAGATCATTTATAAAGTTTATAGAGCTGTTGCCTTTGTTCACTCAGTAACCCATGCTTCCCTCTAGACTCCGAATGAGTCTCCTGTGGTGGGTAAAAACTTAGTTTTCTTTAAACAGATTGTTCTTTGGCTTTAAAAAATATGTCAAACATCCTGCCGTGCTTCCTATTATGAGGTTTACATTTGGTAAGAACTAGCATCTATGAACAGATTCTTTATTAATTGAAAATTGGACACTAATTTTATAGTTAGAACAGCAAAATAAGATCACTAATGACTTTAATTAAATTATATGTTATTATGTATTTAGTATATCCAAGTGACTATTCAACAATTTGTGAGCAATTCTCCAAATACATACATTTCTTGTCATTTTATTTTAATTATTTGTATCCAGCCTGGACTATTTTTTACAAATAACTCCAAGACGATAAACCATTTTCAGGTAGTTATGGCTATTGGTATTATAACTCAGATTGTGTTGATTTATGATATGTTGTTGTTTTTTTCCTTATGGAGAATCAGATTCATTCTTCCTCATTTTATTAAGGAAAAATATCTACAAACAATTTACAGTGATAATTACTATCATTGATGCATAGATATTCTACCAAGATCTCTGCAAGGGCATTACAATAGAGCTACACACAGTACATACAATCTATTGGCAATAAAATAATGTAAATTTTCAGTTTTATGAATTTGCATGCCTGTATAAATAAAAGAAAATATTTGTAGCCCAAGGTTGAACTGTGGAGTCTTTGGTGGTCTCTGAGCTCGGTCATTTCCTCGCAGACATTTCATTATCCAATTAGGTAACATCATCATTGCACTGATGATGTTACCTAGTCAGGTAATGAAATGTCTACAAAGAAACAACCAAGCTCAAAGACCACCAAATACTCCATGTGTTTATATCACAGTCTGCTTTCCTAGGTAGATCAGACAGGAAACAAGATCAAACAAGCTAATTCTACTTTACTGTAAAGGTACATTAATAGAATCTTGCAAGTCTGATAGTACAGGTAGTCCTTGACTTATGACCATAATTGAGCCCCAAAATTTATTTTGCTACGTGAGACATATGATAAGTGAGTTTTGCCTCATTTTATGATCTTTCTTACCACAATTGTTAAGTGAATCACAGCAATTGTTCAGTTAGTAACTTGGTTGTTAAGTGAATCTGGTTTCCCCATTGACTTTGCTTGTGGGAAGGTCACAGAACCTGATCGTATGAGTCCGGGGCACTGCAGTCATCATAAATATGAACCAGTTGCCAAGCATCTGAATTTTGATCACATGACCAAGTGGATGCTGCAATGGTTGTATGTGTGAAAAACAGTCATTTTTTCCCCAGTGTCTTTACTAAATGAACTGCTGTAAGTCGAGGACTACCTGTACAAACATTTCACTGTCTTTTTTACAGCCTGAGGAATTAGGGAGGTTTCTTTCTGAGTTTAACATTTAGTTGATCAGAAAAAGCAGGCCCTGCATGAGGAGGAGAAGGAGGAGAAGGAGGAAAGGAAGGAAGGAAGGAAGGAAGGAAGGAAGGAAGGAAGGAAGGAAGGAAGGAGAGAGAGAGAAAGAGAAAGAGAAAAAAAGAAAGAAAGAAAGAGAAAGAAAGAAAGAGAAAGAAAGAAAGAAAGAAAGAAAGAAAGAAAGAAAGAAAGAAAGAAAGAAAGAAAGAAATTGTAATAAAGATGACATATATTTCAAAACCAGCTGCTCAGTGATATTGTATTCAGTAAATAATTCAAAGCACTTATAGGCAGCTCTACAAAGGTGAAGCTGGCTTGAAGCTGTGGAGCAGAATTTTAGATGACAAGATCTTCATTCGGTGCTCATTCAAGCAACTATAGACACACTCTCAAACAGCCCATCTTTCTCACAGTACTCTTCTAAAGGTTTCTCTGGAAAGAGGAGAATAAGGCTTTTTCGTCTCCCATTGATTCAACTTATAATTCTGTTTTCTTCACTGCTTGTATAGAGGGTAAACACTGACCCAGGTCTGGTTACTGGATGGAAAGAGAAGAATTGCCTCCTTTTCTCTGAGGAATCCCACATAAGATCACTGATTTCCATGTAATTTATAGCAGTAGGGAACTGGTGGACTAGAAGCTGGGTTGCTAAGAATAAGGTAAAATAAAAAGGCTGCCTTCTTCTTGAACCCAATTATAGTGAGGCATGAACTAGTACATGACATGATTAGACATGTTATGGGTTGCTTCCTGAGTGCTCACCAATCAGTGGGGCAGCTAGAGCTACACAATGAGGAAGCTTCCTTGCTCACCATGGCAGTACTTCCTGACAACCCACTATGAGCCGCAGTGGTGCAGTGGCGCAGTGGCGCAGTGGCGCAGTGGTTAGAGTCAGGGTTGGGTTATACTTACGTTTACTACTGGTTCACAATGGGATCACGGGCGCAGATCGCCGATGATGACATCTGGGGTGGTGGGTGGGGCCTCCTGTCGGTTTTACTACCAGTTTTTGCAAACCAGTACGAACCGGGGGCAACCCATCACTGGTTAGAGTGCAATACTGCATGCTACTTCTGCTGATCACCGGCTGCCAGCAGTTTGGCAAATCGAATCTCACCAGGCTCAAGGCTGACTCAGCCTTCCATCCTTCCGAAGTGGGTAAAATGAGGACCCAGATTGTTAGGGGGTAATATGCTGACTCCGTAAACTGCTTAGAGAGGGCTGGAAAGCACTGTGAAGCGGTATATAAGTCTAAGTGCTAGCGCTATTGCTATTCAAGAGATTGGCAGCCTGGCAGGGATGGGTGACACTGTTCTCTTAGCAGGTTGTACAACATATCATCAGAGACCAAATGCATGTTCAGAGTGATGCACATTGGGACAGCAATATTAAAGAGCTTAGAAACTGATGAGATCTGAGTTAATAAGGAAGAGATCTTGGTTGTTTAATAGTTTGATGAAAACATTGGCTCAGAGAGAAGCAGCAGTGAAAAGCTCTTTTGCCATGCCAGAGATCTGGTGACAGACAGCTCCAATCTTAGTGTTGACTTGTCAACACAGAAGTAGCTCATAGGACTACAAAAGGGTAGATAGGTTCAGGCCTAGGGTATCAAAAGATTACAGATAAGTATTTTTATGGGAACAAATGCTACTTTTTTTTAGTTGAAGGAAACAAATAGGCACTTCTAAATTTACTGAATTATACATGTCATATATCTCTCTGTAGGATAACAGAGAGATCTCTTTCTGTCCTTTCTGATGGTTTTACAGAAGGGTAATATCAGAGCAGGTCAGGCTGCAATTTTCAGTTTTTGGATTGTACAAAAATAGCAACAAAAAGGAGTCTGAAATGTTTGCACACTGACTGTTCTTATGGCCTCTAGAGTCTCTGGAAATGAATTGCCAGAGAGCTGAACTATAGCTATACCCACCTCTGCTCCATAACTCAATGCACAGACTATTTTCGAATTTGTTCAGATTGTGTTGTGCCCATGAATTATTTTTAAGTACTCCATGGTACTTTCCTCTCTCCTCCCCAACTTTGTGGCGCAAGGCTTTGGCTCAAAAAATGGATTAAAATTAATTTTTATGGAGAATTTTAAACAACAACAACAAGAAGAAAAATCCAGTTCATGGAGAACCCATACCCAAATAATACCAAAGTAATACAAATGAAAAAAGGCTATTTTAGAAGAATTAAGGTAATTGGTTAAGACGAATAGCTCAGTATTAGATGTTCCATGCTGAACTAGGTTGCATGCTGAACTTCCCTAGCACTTCTAGAGTGAGTTAGAGAGAGACCTGCTTTAAAAGCTTGCAAACTGCTACCAATCTGCATGATATTTTAGTTAGATGAACTGATGGCATGTCTCAGGGGTTAGGGTTACTGTTAGGGTTAGTCTAGTGGTGAAATCCAAATTTCTTTACTACCAGTTCTGTGTGCGTGGCTTGGTGGGCATGGTGTGGCTTGGTGGGCATGGCAGGGGAAGGATACTGCAAAATCTTCATTCCCACCCCACTCTGGGGCCAGCCAGAGGTGGTATTTGCTGGTTCTCCGAACTACTCAAAATTTCCGCTACGGGCTCTCCAGAACCTGTCAGAACCTACTGGAATTTACCCCTGGATTAGTCTCAGCTCCCTCTCTCCTTGTCACAGGTCACATTGTTTAATTAGGTGTTCTGGTGTCTCCTTGGTAACCTTTTCCAGTGTCTGGCCAGCACCTGTTAAAATGACCTTGGTTCCCGTGACATAGTAAACAACATGATACAATAATCTCATAAAGACTGAAGGTGTATAAAAATCCGGCTCTTTATTCAGTATCTACATTTATTATATAACACTGGAGAGACTGAAATTTATGAACTTCATCAAAATGGTTCCTTTCTTCCCTTCAGTGGTCTAATGTAATCTTTCAAAATGAAAACATTTAAACTAAAATGGAACCTATTTTATGAATATATAAAGTATCTTGACCTGTTGACTTTGAGCATCTGATTCTTAGAATTTAAAAGATACCTAATGTAATTAATCCTATTCAGATCTACACAGAACAAAATCCAAATTAGTTCAATGAATCTTACTCCAACTTGAAAAGACAGGACTGCAGGCTTGAATTTTAAATACATTTATGAATGACCTCGTGGTTTTGAAAGTTCCAAATATTTGATCTTTGAGGGTCTGACCAAGGTCACTGTTCCTTCCAAGTGGAGTGAGTCAAGAGAAAGAAATGGGTAAGTCAGGAGAATATGGAAGTGTAATTATTTTCAAATACTGTCTCTTCTGCTATGTTAGAAATTGCAAATTGCATAATCTTTGGGAGTTTAGGACTTGTTTCCTAGGACTTTGGGAGTCACCTGTGGCACTGAAATCGTAAAGGTGTATGTTGTGACTGCCCTACATGTTTCCTTGAATAAGCATACAAAATCTATGGATCTGTTTTTGCCTGAGGACCCAGCTCATAGCATGGAACCTGGCAAGAATTCAGTTCCCTTCTACTCGATAACTCCAACCCTCATCCTGACTTCTTCTTGAAGATGTAGCATCTTGAGCCCAAGACATTGTCATCTCTGCTGTGTTCAGGAGTACAAAAAATTACAAGGTCTGCTAAATTTAACTTACATGCAGAGCACATCATGAGAAAGACGGGGCTAGATGAATCACAAATTGGAATTAAGATTGCCGGGAGAAATATCAACAACCTCAGATATGCAGTTTGATACCACTGTTCTAGGCACAAGAAGACAGATAAAAGAGGATTTCAGGGGGGAAAAAAATTCTAGTAATCTGGCCAGCTGCTTTAGCAACAGCTTAAACCTCGGATCCCAAAGCTGTTCCCAGATTCAGCCAGAATCCATGCAGCTCATCTAAACTAGGAAAACTTCAGTTGTTGACCTTCTTTGCTTGTGTTTGCACCATTTGTTTTGTTATGTGAACATCTTCCATTCTAGTCACTTTTACAGCGCGTTCAATCTGTTTGATCCACTTTGCTTGTTTGTTGTTTGATCATTGTGCTTCCTGTTGTTTTCCCACAAGTTCTTCCAAAATTTCAGGGTATTTTCTTTGTTAGGTTTTTCACTTGTGGTAGCACCATGTTCACTTTCAAGGGTCTTATAGAAATGATGCAGGTTCACTTGAAATTGTGAATTTTGCTGAAACGATATTATTCAGTTATCATAATGCTTTATTTTTCTTTGCAATAGCTACAACTCTTTGTTTCAGCTCTTCAACCATAACTGCAATTTCCTTGTTTACCAGGTCATATATTTTCGTCAGGCTAAGCCTGATTTGTTTATTCTTCATGTTTCCTTGCCTCAAATTCTTCAAATTACTTAAATCCAATCAAATTCTCTTTATTTTTTAACTCCAGATGGATTTTTCCCTTTGGTTTTTCATTCTTAATTGCTTTATTCTTTCCAATTTTCAAACCTAATTCTTCAGTAGTAATATAAATTGCTGCATACATTAGCTGGCTTGTTTGATCTAATGTTTCTGTTGGAAAAGTCTGGGCAGCTTCATTCACTTTCTTTAATAATTTAGCCAAACTTCTCTTACTAACTTGATTCAGTTTTAGCAATCAAATACTTTCCATGTTTTCCATCTGAGTCTTAATTTTCTCAGCTACTTCGTCTCTGACTGTTGGTTCTTCAGGATCTAATAGCTTTTGCTTCTTGTTCCTCATCCACTTCTCTGATTTCCTTCCTTTTCTCCACTACTTGTTGCTCCACTTCTAAATTTTCTCTATTGTCAGTTACACTATTTGAGTCTTGATCTTGTGCGTCTCTACTTGCAATCTGCATTACTGAAGAGCTTATGCTTCAAAATGTCCTTAAGTCTTTGTTCATTGATTTCCATATCCAGGGGATTCTCTTTCCAAATCTTGAACATGCAGTTTTTGAAATCCACATTTTGTTGGCTCAGATCTATAATAAAGTCCCATAATTGAGTAATTTTCTTTCTTTTTCCAGATTTTTCATTTTCTTTTTTTGTCTTCCAGTTGTCTATCAACTCCATGCCCCCATTGCCTGATATGCCCTGTGGCCAAGGGTGGGCTGCTGGGGGTTTTCAGGGGTTTGGGAGAACCTCTAGCTAAGATTCTGTGCAGTTTGGAGAACCCCCAAATCCCACTCCTGGCTGGGCCCGCCCCTCCCCGCCCACCCCTTCCCTCCCAGGAGTTCCCACACAGTCCGTTTTAGATGCAGGTAAGTGCAGGGCACACGCAGAGGCTTGGGGAGGGCAAAAAATGGGCCTACCGGAAGTTCAGGAAGGGCCTCTGGAGCCTGGGGAGGCCATTTTTGCCCTCCCTGAGGCTCGAGGAAAGCTTCCGGAGCCCAGGGAGGACAAAAACCAGAGTAGGCAATGGCCACCATGGCCATGCCCACCCAGAAACCAGGCAAAGAATCCCTTGCTCACATTTTTGAAGCCCACACCTGCCTGAGGCATATTTTTTGCTCAGCACCCAGTAACCATAGTATTCAGAGCGAGTCTTGTTGAGCCAGGTGACACACCATCTGGCATAGAATTCACTTGATGTGTTTTCATCATAATTAAATGGGTTTGGAGCAAGTTTAGTCTGGCTCTTCTACAGAGCATACAAGCCCCCTACCATGACAAGGTAAAACTTCTTGGGGATGCTGTTATTATTAATGTTGTTGTTGTAGTTGTTGTTATTTTGTTATTTTCTTCTACGCCTTAAAAAATCAAATCATTATAAAAAAAAATAAATGAAACTCAGAAGGAACCCATCCAGAGTGATAAGACATGTGTTTACTTAAAAGTTTCCTTACTTTTTGTCACACAATGAATGCCAAATGTCTCGAAGGTTTTTTTAAAAAAATACCATCGTCCAATTATGCTATTCCATTTCAAGATAGGCAATATTATGTGAGCACATAAAAACTGTAAAAAGTATTAAGAAAGGAAATTAAAAACCAAAAAGGGAAGCCTAATTAAACTTAGTTTACATCGACACCAACATCTCTCTCCTTATTTCTCTGTCCTTAACAATCTTATGTACTTCGAAAAGTAACAAGTTTGATTAAGGAAAATAAACCAATAAAGACATTTCTTAAAGACTAGAAACCTTTTATGGATTTTTGACTGAAAGAAGAAATTGATGATATATGGATTTGGGGATTAAAAAGGGTTAAAGACAGAGAGGAAAGAATAAGATGGCAACTACCTGGCAGAAAGAAGGATGAACGTTATAATCCCATATTTTCTTTCTTTTTGTATTTCACGTCTTTCTCCCCTTTATATTCTACCTTCTATTTTTTCTTAATTTTCCTTTAAATGTTTATATTTTTGTTGTATTCAAACATTCTAATACACACGTATGTATGTATGTATGTATGTATGTATGTATGCATGTATGTATGAACAATCTGTACTTCCATCACATCCATCTACACTTCACAATCTTCCTGCTGGTCTTAAAACTTCTCTATCTGGGAATTGCCTTAATTTCATACAACTACTTTGCTTAGTCTTCCCCTTTCTCCCATCCTACTCACTTATCCATCATAGATTTGTTTTGCTATTCAATAATCATTCATTCTCTTTATGTAATTAAACCACCACAATGTACAAATGATATTAGCAAAGCCTTAAATAAGGAACACGTAAAGTACAAGTTACATAAGAAACATTTTAAAAAATCAAATCCTCTATATTTTACTGCCTCTAGTGGTCAGTTGGCTGAAAGGTACTGAAAACAAGTGCAAACGGAATCAGACTTCAAATATTATACACAAAAAACATTTTTGCATCTTTTGTTGAACATTCATTCCTAACAACCAAACCGTACTGCCTTATAGTTTTCTGTCAGAATTTTCACATCTTATTTTTTCCCATCAATTTCCTAGTCTTTATCATATATTGGTTCTCAATCAAACACATACAAAACGTTCTCAGCACCATTCCAAAATCTGATCTACGTATCTATTGCCTGGTGTGAAGAAGCCATTGTGCATTTAATTTTTTTTTTGCCCATTATTACTTATATGCTTTCAATCAGAATTAAGGCCAATATCTTCCCAAGTATACTTAACGAATTAATTACTTACTAGTTTTTGCATTCATTTATTCAACTTATTCATTTATTCATTAGCAGATCTTTCCTCTTGTATATTTGGGAATAATAATAGCATTCTTCAATCATCAAAATTGCTGCATTTTCTCTTTTTATTTCTTTCTTATTGTGAAAGTCTTTGCTAGAACCATAAGTTCTCAGCTGGAAAAAAAATGAAGGCCTTTTGAAAACAGCAGGAACATAAAAACAAAACTCTAACCATTTGCTGCTACCTCGTGGATGTCTTGATTAATGCAGCCTGATAAGAATAGCCCTATTTTTTATTTTTTATTTTTTGCATCTGTGATAGAGGTTCACAGTCCAAGAGATGCTCTTTTGAGGAAGCAGTTTTGGGCACAATTATGATTTTATTCCAAAGCAAGTCTTTAAAATACTGTACATCTTCTGCCCTCCATTCACTGAAATACCTGTTTTACTAATTGTTTCTTACCTTTTGCCATATTGCTAAATTTTGCTGAATCAAAGGATCCTGTCTTTCTTGCAATGATATACTACGAAGATGTATATGTTAACGGTGAACTGAAATAATGAAGATAACAAATCATGTAGCTACTAGTGAAATGTCTGTGAGCTTTTGATTCAATCCTGACAGAAAATGGCTCCCCATTAGCTCTAGTAGACGTGGCCAACTTAAATATGCATCTGTTGTTTGAAAAAGGATTATGTTAAATTAAATCTAGGCCAAATGATGCATAAAATACAATTAGATCAGTAAATGAGAACAATTAAAACACATGTTGTTGGTTACAACTGCGTAACTGCAATCAGACTTCATCTGCTATTCAAGATATTATATATTCTCAGTGTTCTTCTCCCTATAATATCTATCTATACTATCCTCAGCACAGACTTTGGACGTTAGGCATAATTTTCATTGCTTACTTTTCAAAGAAATATAATTTTCATCACATTTTTCTTATTGGAAGAAGTATCTAAAACACATCCTCTTGGAATTAATAGAAAATAACAGGGAATAATTCTCTGGCTGACATTTCCGTGGATTTCACAAAACACTGTGGAGACAATACAGGTTATATACCTATTCTGAAGATAGTAGGCTTGATCATAGGCTCCCTGATGGTTAACTCAGATTTATTTCTTTACTCTGGGAATTCTGATAACTCCTATTTCATGGTCCTTCTGCATTAATTTAGGATTGTTATATTATCAAACTGCCCACTTGGGACATTAACACAGTGGTATCCTATTCCACTTATTTTAGATGCAACTGGAGCTCAGACTCAACCCTTCCAAGACAGAGTGCTGTGGATACCGGTGTCCCATGATCTAGCTCTCCCATCACTGTTGATGGGAGGGGAGTGTCTTGCTCCCTCGGATAGGGTTCGTAATCTTGGTGTCCTCCTTGATTCACGACTGTCTTTAGTGGACCATCTAACGGCTGTGACAAGGGGGGCATTTGCACAGGTTCGCCTGGTGTGCCAGTTATGCCCTTTTCTAGACAGGGACACCCTCCGTATGGTCACTCATGTTCTCATTATCTCTCGGTTGGATTACTGCAATGCCCTCTACATGGGGCTGCCCTTGGGGTGTACCCGGAGGCTTCAACTGGCACAGAATGTGGCCGTGCGAGTAGTTATGGCTACTCCCATATAACACCACTATTGCGTGAGCTGCACTGGTTGCCGGTGGTCCTCCGGATCCACTTCAAGGTGCTGGTACTCACCTATAAAGCCCTTCATGGCATGGGCCCGGGGTATTTGCAGGATCACCTCTTACCGGCCTCCCACCGCCCAGTGCGCTCACATAGGGCTGCCCTTCTCCGGGTCCCGTCAGCTAGACAGTGTCATCTGGCAATCCCCAGGATGAGGGCATTCTCTGTGGTTGCACCGACCCTCTGGATTGGATTACCCACCGAGCTCCGGACGGCCCCCAACATCTGCACCTTCCGCGCTGACCTAAAGACATGGCTTTTTCACCAACTTCCCTGATCTGCCACAGATTTTAACTTGGGGATTTGGGGATTTTAAGTTGGTTTTAATATTATTTTAATTCTTATTTATTGTCGGGTTGTTTTATTGTTATGAGCCTCCCCAAGTCCTACGGGAGAAGGGCAGCATATAGATATGACAAATAAATAAATAAATAAATAAATAAATAAATAAATAAATAAATAAATAAATAAATAAATAAAAAATAACTGGAGCAATGAACCATTGAAGCTTGAAAGAACAGAAACAAGTATTTTGTTTAGGAAATATAGGATCTACCCTATATTTGATGGTTCCATTTATTGCTGTATCCTGGAGCTGAAGTAATCCAACAGTTTAAATATCTGATGATCAAATTGATTGAATTGATGTAAATGACATTCAATCTCTTTCTCTAAAGTAGTCAATGGTAATGACTGTATGTGACCCACTTCTGAAAGCAGTGCTTTTAGACCATCATGAAAACTGAAGCCAACTGTGCTGCATGTTACCAGTGTAGCTTTCCAGCCAAATCCTCCTAGACCAAGGGTCAGCAACCGGTGGCTCTGGAGCCACATGTGGCTCTTTCATCCCTCTACTGCGACTCCCTGTCACCAGTCGGCTGCACAATTGTTAGGGCTTTCAGTCAGGACAGGTAGAGGAAAAAGGATGCCATGCTAGGAGGAGACTCTATGGTGGGGGTACTGGACTTTCGGTTGGCTCTAGAACTGAACAGGGGGCCTCCAGTTAGGACTTTTGTGGCTCTTTGAGTGTTTAAGGTTGCCGACCCCTGTCCTAGATGCTTTTAAATGGATGTTTGTTTGTTTCTTTGTTTGTTTGTTTGTTTTATTAGATTTATATACCGCCCTACTCCCGAAGGACTCAGAGCGGTGAACAGGCACAAAATAAAATACATAAATACAAAATTTAAAAGCAGAAATAAAACCAGATTAAACAATCTAGCCCGAGACAAATTTAAATCATCCCAATAATTTAAAAACAGATTTAAAATTTTCGATTTAAAAGAAAAGGGGGAAAAGGTTAGGCCAGGCCAGCTTGCTGGAATAGGAAGGTCTTAAGAGTGCGGCGGAAAGTATGCAGATCCGGGATCCTCCGAATCTCCGGGGGGAGCTCGTTCCAGATAGTGGGTGCCCCCACAGAGAAGGCCCTCCCCCTGGGCCAGTTGACACTGTTTGGCCGATGGCACTTGGAGGAACCCCTCTCTATGAGAGCGTACTGGCCGGTGGGAGGCTATTTGTGGTAGTAGGCGGTCCCGTAAGTAGCTAGGTCCTAAGCCATGGAGCGCTCTAAAGGTGGTAACCAAAACCTTGAAGCGCACCCGGAAGACCATTGGGAGCTAGTGCAGCTCGCACAGGAGAGGTGTTACATGTTGCTCCCATAACCACCCGCACAGTCACACTCTGTGCCAGTTGGAGCCTCCGGGTGCTCCTCAAGGGGAGCCCCATGTAGAGAGTATTGCAATAGTCCAGGCAGGAAATGATGAGGGCATGAGTGACTGTGTGTAAGGAGTCCCGATCCAGAAAGGGATGCAACTGGCGAATCAGGCGAACCTGATGAAAAACCCTCCCGGTCATGGCCGTCAAATCTCTTCTAAAGACAGCCGTGAATCCAGGAGGACGCCCAAGTTGCGAGCCCTCTCTGTGGGGGCCAGTGATTCGCCCCCAATAGTCAGCGATGGCGTCAACTGACTATATCGGTACGTCGGAAACCACAGCCACTCAGTCTTGGATGGGTTGAGCCTGAGCCTATTTCTCCCCATCCAGATCCGCACGGCCTCCAGACACCGGGACATCACTTCAAGGGCATCGTTGGGGTGATCTGGGGTGGAGATGTTCAGCTGGGTGTCATCAGCTGTACATCTCCACCCATGTTATGTTCACTATCATGGAAAAAGTTTAATTTCTTTTCCAGGAAGTCTTTTGGGAGAAGATATTTAGCTTTCTAATTTGACCACTTTAACTCACTTTATTCAATGAAAAGATGTTTGCATTACAAAGGGTCTCCCCCTCACCCAAGTAAGCAACATCTGTAATGTAGCACCATGATGGGGAAGAGTGTAGTAATATAAACTTTGTTGGTTTTAATTTATTTAAATAATGCAGCTCAGTGGAGGAAAAGCTGCCTAAGCGATAATCAAACAATAAGAATTGCTACATTCTAACTAAATGCTCTGAATTCTAACCCTTAAATAATCTATTATTCCCCAACTAATTTCCCAGATGTCTGATGGATTTTGAATCCAGTTAACCTGGATTTTGAATTGGATCCTTTACACTGAATGTGTGATGGATATGAAGGAAACATTTGATTGGTAACATTAATTAATGCCAACCAGCTGTCTAGATGAAGAGTTATGCCAACAAAATTTCAGTTAAGAGAGTTCTAATAGCCTAAAATTGCAACCTCAAAATGTTTTATTGAGTGGGATTCACTTTGAAAAACTCATGCCATCTGCCACAGACTTTGCTAAGTCAAAATGTCCACAATCAAGTGAAGATCCTAAGGTCATCACTGTCTGTTCCACCCTCAATATCCTGTCCTTGTAAGGTAGCCAGACCTACATTTGCAGTTGCCAAATATAAATGGAACATGTTTTACCCACAGGAGGTGTTATCTCCTAAACTGTAGCAAAAGAACTAGTAAATTAATCAACTCTCAGAAATAATTCATGGTCCTTTGAATTAATGTTATTGTTTGGATGCCTTGTATCCTGCTGTAAATAACAATACCTTTAAAAAACAAATCTGCTGGGTAGCATTTGAGAGTGATGGAAAAGTTTAATATAGAAATGCAGACTATGAACATAAGTAACGTTTGACCAACATTTGCTTTATTTTGTGATTCATAAGCCTGGAGGGCTTGGGAAGTATTTTATAAGGAAATCAAAAGGCATGCAGAGTCATCACACCTTTTTATATAAAGAAACTTATTTCTTCCTGATTCATTTATTAATGGTCTCAGGTGAGACTCTTTATTGCTTTTGGAGAAGGGTGTGTCATATATTTTATACATTGTGGATTTAGATGGTTGCATTTTGAGAAAAAGTAACTTTTATGAATCTTATTCCCTTTGGTCAGGTTCTTTTGCTATATTTTCCTGATATCACAGATCTATAAAACTGAGAAATGAAAATATAGCTCAAAATTACAATTAGTTTGATTTGAAAGTCTAATAAAAAAAGCTATGGTTTTATTTGGCTTCGAATTTGAAGTGCATCTCTTTTTTATAGGGCCAAAATGTCTGTTGATTGTTCCAGCAACATTACTAGGGTTCATGAATATTTATTCTTGCTGACAATGTGGGCCTGTGCACATTCTCCTTATAAAGGGATAACACAAAATCTATTACAGAATAAGAATAACAGAATAACAGAATTCGAAGGAACCTTGGAGGTCTTCTAGTCCAACCATCTGCTCAAACAGGAAACCCTATAACATTTCAGACAAATGGTTGTCCAATCTCTTCTTAAAAGCCTGAAGTGTTAAATAGCAATAGCACTTAGACTTATATACCGCTTCACAGTGCTTTTACAGCCCTCTCTAAGAAGTTTACAGAGTCAGCATATTGCCCCCAACAATCTGGGTCCTCATTTTACCCACCTTGGAAGGATGGAAGGCTGAGTCAACCTTGAGCTGGTGAGATTTGAACTGCAGCTAACAGTCAGCTGAAGTAGCCTGTAGTACTGCACTCTAACTACTGCGCCACCTTGACACCCACAATCTCTGGAAAGATTCACCAATGAAAATAATTATCAAGGGAGAAGATGGATTTCTTGAATGTATCCAAACAGAAGGTGATTGATACTCAGTTTGGGTTCTAGCTTTGAGTAAGGGCAAGGACTGGGCTTGGTGTCCTATATGGCTCCTTCCATTTAAACGATTCTTTGCAATTTTGGCAATACAGAAGCTACAATGTGGATTTCTATAATTACTTTCTTCTCTTTGTAGCCCACAACCGTTAGTTTTTCCGAATGCAAATATGAAAATAAACAAATCTTCCATATATTCTAGCTTTCTATTATAATTAGCCTGTTAACAGAGCACATATCAGTTAAGTAGTTAAGCTACTACTTGTGAGATTGGTTGGGATGAGAGATAGTGCCTGGTCCAAAGTCACCCAGCAGGCTTTCTCAGCTAAGGTGTGATTTGAACTTATGGTCTCCCCTTTCTAGCCTGATGCCTTAACCACTGGGCCAAACTGGCTCTCATCAAGAAGATACCACCAGACAAGACATTATGAGCCATGGTGGTTCAGTGATTAGAATGCTGACTGCCAGAAGTTCGATTCTCACTGGCTCAAGTTTGACTCAGCCTTCCATCCTTCCAAGGTGGGTAAAATGAGGACCTAGATTATTGGGGGCAATATGCTGACTCTGTAAACTGCTCAGAGAGGGCTGTAAGCACTGTGAAGTGGTATATAAGTCTAAATGCTATTGCTCTTCATGTTTAGTGAGTATGTGAGTATCAGGAAGTTTTATTAGCCACATTACAGAATGGCTTGCCACTGCTTTCTTTCCAATCAAGCCTATATTTTTAATGTTTTCTGTTTGCCATCCATCTGTCCCTGATTAGTTTCTGAGCTCAGTTATGGTTGATCAGAGTTGCCTATTGCTAAAACACTAGAAGACCAACAGCAAGTTCTTCCAGTTCTACTCTCAAGTTACAAACATCTATAAGAATTCATTTGCTCCCAGATTTATTTCATTTCACATTTCTGGACCAAAGCTTCAGTCAATCATAACTATTAAAGCTACTTCTGAATTTGGATTAGCATGCTGAATGTAAAAGCAATTAAAAAGCTTTAATATATTTTAAGCCTTTACTTGAACTGTCGGATAATGGTTAATTATTTTATTTAGAATGCAAATGGTAGGATTGGAAACAAACATTCAAATTATTTTAAATGAAAAGTTTTGAAATTTCAAACTGCACATTGTATTTAATATGCAACATGCAATTATATCTCCAGGGTTACATTAACAAACTTCAAATGTTTGAAGGATCGCCATTCCTGGATCCCAATACTTATAATGTCTACTGATAGTCTTATGTCTCCCCAGTACAGTTGGGAGAGATTTCCTACCCCTGCATGTCACTAAAACATTTGGGAGGGGGAAAATCATGTATCAGTTAATTACCTATTTTCCAAAAGTCTACATGAGAAGAATGGGGTTGACTTTTACTTCTACTGCATTGAGAAGAGTACCGTTCCTGTATGGTATAAGGCTATCACAGTTCTCATCATTAACTAAAGAATTTTAAAAGCCACTTAAAACTCTCAAGGTCGTAACATTAGAATCGTAGTAAGCATTTGCTCTGCAGAACTGTCCAGCAGTTCATATCAATATGGCATTCCCATGTAACACCCCTCCTGCGCAAGCTGCACTGGCTCCCGGTGGTCTTCCGGGTGCGCTTCAAGGTTCTGGTTACCACCTTTAAAGCGCTCCATGGCTTAGGACCCGGGTACTTGCGGGACTGCCTACTACCACCAATAGCTTCCCACCGGCCGGTACGCTCCCATAGAGAGGGGCTCCTCCGGGTGCCGTCAGCCAAACAATGCTGACTGGCGGCCCCCAGGGGGAGAGCCTTCTCTGTGGGGGCACCTACTATCTGGAATGAGCTCCCCCCAGAGATACGGAGGATCCCGGATCTGCGCACCTTCTGCCGCGCCTTAAAGACCTTACTATTTCACCAGGCCGGCCTGGCCTAATTTTCCCCTTCTTTTATAAAAGATTTTTAAAATTTTAAATATCTTTTAGTATTTTATATATTCAATTTTAAATTGGTTTTTAAAGTTTGGGGTTTTAAATTTGTCGGGGCCAAAATTATTTAATTTGATTTTATTCTATTTTTAAATTTTGTATTGTATGTGTTTTTATTGTTTGGCTGTGCACCGCCCTGAGTCCTTCGGGAGTAGGGCGGTATAGAAATCTAATAAAATAAATAAATAAATAAATAAAATATATATTTGGGTGCTGCTTAAATCATTACGAACAGGATGAGCATGCAAGATGAGTGGCAAGAATTCTGTCCTAAAAGCTTCTGCTTGTTTCACGAAAATGAAAGGATAGACAAGGTTTTTTTACATGATCTTCAGTCTGATCTGAATGCACTCATGTAGGACAAAGAAAAAAAAAAGGGCCAAAATTCTATTAGTGGCCATTTATTTACATACTATAAATTATGCAATTCTTCACAAAGGCAGCCCCATATGTTCAAAAGTGTTGCTGTTGACTCACTGAGCCACTGTGTTCCTTCTATTCCATCAACAGCTTCTCTCTCAATTAATACGTTTGATTTTAGCATGTCAAAAGAAAGCAAGCTTGTGCTGTAAACACCCTTGATTAAGAGATGCTTCTTGAGCATTAGTGTTACTTCAGAATTTGTTTCCCCTTTTTTTTCTTTTTAAACAGTTGCTTAGTTTCTGCTACAGCGTTTTGATAGGCTGATCAAATGAAGAACAGCTACAGTCATGCTGGCCTCCAGCAAGACATTAATTATCAACTGCGTTCAGCATGAAATTTTCCAGAAGTAGCGATCTTAATATTTATGTAGCGTTATCTGCTTATGTGCTATTTTGAAAAATTAAATGCAACAGATCAATGCTTTGAAAGGATAGTTTCAACTGGTAGAAACAGCAGTGAATAGGAAGGAGAGAAAAATACAAGAAAAACCTGGTGATAAAACATCCACACCAAAAAAATGAAGCTAGATATCACAGGTGGTGATCATCTTAATGCCATAGCATGATAATAAAAAGTCAACATTGGAGTCAGTAAACCAAGTATCCGATGCTCTATTTGTCACTACCATATTTTTCAGAGTATAAGACGCACCGGACTGTAAGACGCACCTACCTTTTTTGGTGAGGAAAACAAGAAAAATAAATCTGCCTCTGCCTCTCAGCAATTTTGCCTCGTTGCAGCAAACAGAAAACAGCCTGCTTTATTTTCATTTTCATTTTCAGCATAGCTTGATTAGCATAAGAAAAATAAAATCTGCTCCAGCAATTTACCTCCTTGCAGCAAGCAGCAGAGGCCCACGCAAAACAGCTGAGAGCAAAACAGCTGAGAGTCGGGAGGCCGATCCAATTAACTTGTGCTAATTAGGCTGTGCTGAAGCAGAAAGGAGCTGTTTCTTCTTGCTGCTTGCTGCAAGGAGGTAACTGCTGGGAGGCAGAAGCCAAAGGGTGGGGGCCAGTGGGTGGGTGGGACTACATTTGGTGAATAAGGTGCACCTAAATCTTATACTCCGAAAAATACAGTACTTTTGTTTAGTCGCCCTGGGTTGTCCTCAATGACCTAAACCAGGAGTGTCAAACTCAAGGCCTGCGGGCTGGATCCGGCCCATGGGGTGCTTAGATCTAGCCTGTGGGGCCGTCCTGGAAACAGCAAAGGATCGCCCCGTAGTGCTTCTGCCAGCAAAAATGGAGTTTGGGAGGGATTTTCACTCGCAGATGGTTGCAGGAAGCGTCGCAGCCAAAAATGGAACTCAGGAGCCCATTTTCACTGGCAGAACACTCGGGTTGCCACAGGCGCCCCCAACACAAGTGATGATGAGCTGGCCATGCACCCTGGCCATGCCCCCAGGACCCCCAAGATCAACTTTGATGTGGCCCTCAATGAAATCGAGTTTGACACCCTTGACCTAAACTATCTTGATTTTGCCTAAGCCTCTCTAGTGGCATAACTATGTACTTGACATATAGTGGTATAATGTATTTCTCTCTGTATATCTTGACTGAATAACAGCTAACTTTCATTATTTTTTTAAAAAAAAATATAGGAAAATGCTGCAGAATTATTGCTTCTTGTTAATCCTCTGAGATGCTCTTAGTTTTTCTGTTCAATTCTTTCTATTAATAATTACATAATTATTCTGCCTTTACCATAGTCCAGTATTTCTCAGCCTCAGCAATTTTAAGATGTATGGGTTTCAACTCCCAAAATTCCCCAGCCAGCATAAAGTTGCTGAGGTTGAGAAACACTGCCATAGTCTGTACTCAAGAATTACAGAAGATGTATAAACCTCTCCAGTTTTTGTTATGAATCGGGATGTTAAATTTCATAGTGCTATGACACAGATGTCTCAAGACCAAGCATACTGTGGATATTTCTATGTGAGAACATGTCATATCTTCTGTAGTTTGTAGTTTTGAGACCATCAAATAGGTTTTCTGACCTAGGCTTCCTGATACAGTAAGAAACCCACAATTAGTCCCAAAAACCTTCTTTTTATTTCAATGGCTGTGAATTCTGTTTATTCACAGCCCGTGCTGAATCACCAAGAGTTTGTAAAGAATCCGACAGAAGTCTTCCACAGTCCTTCAGAATGAGGCTGATAAGCACCCACCTTTATTTCCCTTGAAACGCTGCCAAAGACCTAATTGCCAATTAGCTTTGCAAGGCCACATGGAGCACAGAGTCAAAATGGAGCTTCAGAATACAAACCAACCAGCATCAACAACGTTGCTTCCTGCAAAGGCTCATGTGCTCCTCTTTTAAACCTTATGGGAGGGGCCAATCATCTCCAAGCCTTACTCCTGAGTCGCTCCTTTTGTCTTAACTGTTCTTACACGCACTGGGAACAGGCTCCCACTGTTCCTCTACCTCTTTGACGTCAGACTCTGGAGGCTCTGGAGTCAGCACATAACTCCCAGATGGCCCTGACCCCATTTCTGCCTCCGACGCAGAGCCCTCGTCCAAGCCTTTCCCAGACTCCAGGACTGGCCCATGTTCCTCCTCAGCTTCCTTACTGTCCAACTTTGTTGCCAGCTCCGCAGGCTGCCAGCAGACCACAACACTAGGAAACAAAAAGACCAAAATACAACCAAGCTCAGAGAGCACCAGGGACCCCACAAAATAATCTTCTCTCAAAGTTCCGAATTCTGAACACTTTAGGTAACCATGTTGCTCATGTTAGAACATGCATGAACACTCTCAAAAAACAGTGTTTCTCAACATTGGTAACTTTGAGACAGTTGTTGAATGTCCACACATCTTAAATTCACCTAGATTAAGAAATTCTTAATAAATCATATAAATAAGTGGTGATACCTGAGTTATTGACTCACCACCAATTTCAGGGATCAATAAAATGAGATTTCATCCAAATAATATGAAAATGCAAACTCCACCCCTTGAGTACTCAGAACATATAGAAACAAACGCAGATGTAAGATCATCTTTTCATCTAAAGGCTTTAATGCCTAACTGACTATCATATTTTTCAGAGTATAAGACGTACCTTTCCCCCCCCAAAAAAGAGGGTGAAAATCTGGGTGCGTCTTATACTCCGAATGTAGCCCAGCCCAGCCTCGCAAACGGAGATTTCAGAGGCTGAAATCAGAAAAAAAGCCTCCAAACAGAGTTTCAGAAAAAAACTCGTTTTTCTGAAGCTCTGTTTTGGAGGCTTTCAGAGGCAGAAAAAAAAAGTTTTTTCTGAAACAGAGTTTCAGAAGTTTCAGAGGCAGAAAAAAAAGCAAGGCACAGAGCTCATAACCAACAAAACTTTAGCTAAAATTCATCTCTGGGAACAGCTGATTGGGGGTATTCTGGGAGGCCGATGCACCCACCAATCAGCTTTTTTCTTATTTTCCTCCCCAAAAACTAAGGTGCATCTTATACTCCGGTGCGTCTTATACTCCAAAAATATGGTAGTTTGAATTCCGAAAGAACAGATATGAATGTCCGGCATGGATAGTATCCGGTTCTATATGATTATTATAAAGTATTACATTTCACATTCTCTTGGATAACTCCCAGTAATATTTGGCCATTTCCACCTGGCGTTTGATTGCCAGCATGTCAACTCATTCACATGGGAGATATCTGTGACATTTTTGAGAATCAGTCCTTGTTTTGAATAATAGTCCTTGTGGAACTTCCATTTTAAAAGATATTACTATTTTTTAATCTACTGTATAACAAAATAAAGGAAGAACTAGATGCAATAATACGCAGAAATCACATGAGGATGCAGCATATAAAAATGAATAAATAAACTAATGTAAAAAAGAAGAACCAGAAAATAATTAGAGAAAATAATATCTATCTATCTATCTGTCTGTCTGTCTGTCTGTCTATCTATCTATCTATCTATCTATCTATCTATCTATCTATCTAATCTTTGTTAAATAATTAACATTTCAATGATATATACTCTTAAAAAACAAATTAAGCAGTAGGCACCAAAAATCATATCATGTTCATAAAGAGTAAATGCATAGCTTCTGTACAGTTGGTATATTAGAGTTTGCCTACTGAAGTTCAAAGTCTTCTTAATTGCTAGTCATGGATGATGATCCAAAGTCCTTCAGTACATTCCAGATTTTCAAAAGATATTTAAACATGTTAACATATTTGACCCTTATTACTTTTCTGAGCATCCTACTCACTACCTTGTAATTATAAAATCCAATAAATGTCAATGAAGAGTAACCCCCAAATCAGTGGTAAAATCCACTTACCTTCGCTATCGGTTTGGGAATGGGAATGCATGAGAGCCTCTTCTGCACATGCGCAGAACCTTCTGTGCATGCGCAGATGGTAAAAAAAAACAGGATGTAATGACGTTCCGATGGATGGGCAGAGCCTCCCATCGCCGGCACTACCGGTTCGGCGAACTGGATAGAACTGAGGGGATATCACAGCTGCCCCAATATAAGTCCTTTGCTTATTTGTCAAAAGGTATTTCAATTGCCTGCATTGCCATTAAGCAATTTTAGGTATTGTAAAATTTAAAAAAGCAAATGTTTTAAAAACAAATTAACAATAAGCTGATTAGTACTAATTACTTCATTCCTGTGCCAGTAAGCATCAGTAAAATGGTTAAGCAGACATTTTAAGGGTTGGATAATCACATAATGTCAACTTCTTATGATTATTTGGATCTTATGATAATTTGGATCAAATTTAAGTCTAGTCAACATATTACAACTCCTAATATAGGAAAATTAACTAAATTGTATCTAAAATCAGAAGCAAGACTTTGCCAAGATATTAAAGGGGGTGCTTTCTAGTTGTTCCTTTATAATTTCTGAAATAAATCACTTAAATCCGAGCAAGCAACAGGAATTTTGATGAAGAAAATCTAAAGGAAAAATTTGATTTTCCCATTTAAATATTCTCAGTAATTAATCAATAGCTTAAAATATTTTCTAGGTGTGAATATCAGAATCCATATAATAACATATATCAGCTTCAGAATAACATTCAGTTTTGCAAGATTTCTTCTCATAAATCAATATGACTTTAATAATCTACTTACATCAATATTAATCTAAAATAAATAATTGGAAATATTAATCTCCACTAACAAAAAAGTATTTCTCGGTATAATAATTCCAACATAGTTAAATGAATTCATACAAACCGTAAGGACCTATTTTTTTACAAATGTTGATATAAACTTAGAAGCAATAGGAAGAATATTATAGACTTCTTTCAATTCCTGGAACAACTTTTATAATTTAGAATAACTTATAATATAGTTATCAATGATACTCATCATTGTACAATCTCCATACATTTCAATAAAGTATATTGGTACTTATCAATAATATTGATATTGACATAAAGCATATTTCACCAGCATATAACATTTGCATTCATTCCAACACTCCTGATATTCAAAATATTGTGATATTGTCTAATAAACAGGCCAATAGTTCTATTTAAATAGCGAAGGACATCCCTTATGTGTTCCAAGTAGCATCCTAGTAAGTAAGGAATTAATTTCATTGGTGATAACCCTTTTTAGGCAAGAATTGCATGTTTAATCCAATTAACAAAATTAAAAATACATTTTTAAATTTAAAAAATGTTACAAAAAGTTGATCTGTATTTATTCAAAAGCTTCCTTAGCATCCAATAGGAAACCGCTACCAAATCCAATTTATTAGAGTTTGTACAATATTGCCCAATGTTTCTCATCCTTTAATAAAGTCAAATTGTGGAGGGTAAATTACTGAAGGTAGTTTCTTTTGAACCAGAGTCAGTGTAAAAATGTTTATAGTTATATTAACAACAAAAATCAAATAAAAAATTGAAATAAAAAATTTCAATTGAGTTTATATTGCAGATGTCTATCTAGTAAAGTTAATGTTCATTTTTTTTTAAAAAAATAATCCAATTGCTATAAGGAATTATGTGAAATAAAAAGAAGCATATTCATGTTGGGTATATTCAAAAGTTTTCATAAATCTACCAATTTGAATCCCAACAGATAGCTTGTAGCACATTCAATGAAATAGCTCTTAATGTATTTAAAAGTATACCATGATCCATTGAAGGATCTGAAATGTAATTAAAATTCTCGGCTACAACAATGATAAAAACCTTGTGTGAAAAGATGCACAAAACATCTATATAAGATACCTGGGGTATCATCAGTGAGACAGTAGTAATTAATAAGCACCATATTTTTATTGGAACATTTAATCACTGATTTAAAAAAAAAAACCTTCTGAATCATATTCCATCAACATTTAGAAGACTTATTATTTAGCGTTACTACCCAGTGGTGAAATCCAATTTTTTTTTACTACCGGTTCTGTGGGTGTGGCTTGGTGGGTGTGGCAGGGGAAGAATAGTGCAAAATGCCCATTCCCTCCCACTCCAGGGGAAGGATATTGCAAAATCTCCATTCCCACCCCACTCTGGGGCCAGCCAGAGGTGGCATTTGCTGATTCTCTGAACTACTTAAAATTTCCACTACCGGTTCTCTAGAACCTGTCAGAAGCTGCTGGATTTCACCCCCTTTACTACCCCATATCATTTTTAGATTTATTGCATATATGTCTTTGACAGGTCCCTGTCTTTGATAGGAAATCCTTCTTCTGTGGAGAAAAATGGCTTTCTTATTTTAAAAAAATATAGAACAAATTACTTTAGTTTTTAATTCCACTAATTTGCTAAAAAAAATAAATAAATAAAAAGGTTCTGTTCAAAGAGGTTTTTCCATGGACCTGAGGGGGCATGGTTTTGTATGCTACCTGCATCCCACAGATGGGGCTTTGCTTGTTTGTGCAGCTCGGTTTCTGGCACGCTGCAGCCACGTGTTGGTCCATGAATCGGGGGCTGGCGAAAGGAAAAGGAAAGACATCTCAATCCATTAACATTTAAAGAAAGTGTTAGAGATGATGTAAATGTAGAAACCATAGATAAAATCCATAACATTTCCATAGGCCAAGGATTAAAACCAAATCTGTGAGGAATCCTTGGTGCTCTCCGAGCTTGTTCGTTTTCTTGCAGATGATTCATTACCCTAGCTATGACTAGCACTGATGATGTTACCTAGTTCGGGTAATGAAACATCTGCAAGAAGACAAACAAGCTCAGAGAGCACCAAGGATCCATCATGTCAACCCTGAGCTACAAATATTCTCCTTTATTAGAACCAAATTCTGTATATCACTAAGATTACACTTCGTATATTTTTAAAAATGAAAAATATAAAGGAGATCAAATATTATTTAGTATAAAATAATATATATACTGTATGTAATCAATAAGGTAAAAGTAAAGGTTCCCCTGCACATATGTGCTAGTCATTTCCGGCTCTAGGGGCGGTGCTCATCTCCATTTCTAAGCTGAAGAGCCAGCTGTGTCCAAAGATGTCTCCATGGTCATGTGGCCAGCATGACTCAACACCAAAAGTGCATGGAGTACTGTTACCTTCCCACCAAAGGTGGTCCCTATTTTTCTACTTGCATTTTTTACATGCTTTCGAACTGCTAGGTTGGCAGAAGCTGGGACAAGTAACGAGAGCTCACTCCATTACGCGGCACTAGGGATTCGAACCTAATCAATATATGGAGTTTTAAAGGAAGGAATGCCAGACAATACAGTACAATAACACCCCCTGAGTTAAAAAACTTGTGTCTCATTGCAGAAAGAGTGTGTGTATGTGTGCATCACCCATTCTTGCACATGCCACCAAATCAGGGCTTCTTCTGATCCTAACCAAAGAAATTTTTTTGCAGAGGTTTCCAGTTAAGAGAATTTCTTGATATAATGCTTGAATCCAGGGAAAAACCCACGGTCTCCCTCTAAAGGTTTTATCCTCTTTTGTTTTTCTATCAGTTGGGCTCCATTAAACACTGCTTGACTACCTGAAAAAGTAGCTCTTGAAAAATCATTATGTTCTTATCTTTCCATCCTCAAGGCTGAGCTTGCCTTGACCATAATGAAATAATATCTCAAGTAGCGGTTCTCAGAAACTGAACCAACCCTGAGTTACGTCCCTGCAGGGAGTGAGAATGAAAGCCTAAATGGGCCATGGCATCTGTTTTAAACTGATATCCAGACAATAATAATAATAATATCATAATAATATCATTATTATTATTATTATTATTATTATTATTATTATTATTATTATTAATAATAATAATAATAATAGTAATAGTAGTAGTAGTAGTAGTAGTAGTAAAAAGAAACTTCATGCAGGAATTTTTCATAAACAGAGACTGATCTGATATGGCATTGTAACAAATTTAACAACACATAAATTATTTCTGCCTAAAAGACCCCGTAAATGAATCAGTTCATTACAGCTATCTTTATTTCTTCTCCACTGCTCATGAAAATCTTTAAAGTATTGCTTATCAACAGATTCCAGTTGATTTAATCTGTCTTCATGAAAAATTGTTACATTTCTTTAACTTCCAGCATGTTCTTATCTAGAGAAGAGAAACCACGTTTGAAAAGACATTTTCTGAGTATCTACAGAATTTTTTAATTGCTTCAAATCACAGGCAAGAGCTTTTTAAAATCATAAGCACTATTGAAGTAGGTTCTTTGGGAGCTCGATGTATCAGAGAGATCTGGATTTTTTTTAGAAAAAACTCTTTGTAGTTACCGAGACACTTATTGTTCTTCTCACTTGAAGGAGAATGAAGGGTAGATAGAGAGTTTGACTTTAGAATTTAGGATTGACATAGCCTTCTCAGACACTTGTTAATTTAAAAAGAAAGCTAATAAACATCTGCTTAATAAATGGTTTGTGCAACTAGGAAAAAAAACATCTGAACATTTGGGGTGAGTTTGAGATTAAAGATTGGTTACCTCTGTACCAAACCAGTCCTCTTCTGGAGCTTTTTTCAAATTCTTCCTTCTATTCCCCCCCGCCCTTCCAGACAGCACCTGAGAGAAACAGCAAATTGACAACTACATCCTGCTAACAATCTCTCTGCTCTCTCTTGGAACACAGCTGGATGGGCCCCAAAACAAGCAGACACATATTTTCTTGAATTTCTGCCCAGTTTTGACATAACTATTTTGCAGGAAACATTGATGTTGAGGGAATTTTCAATTCTGAACTATTTTTCTCTATTAGTCTCTGAACAACCTAGCCTAAACCTTAGAGGCGGATGATCTAAGGGCAGGAATGGTCTGTTTATAGCTTCCAATTTATGTATTCAAATTGTAAAACTACCACCTTAGTTTGAGAATGCCATATCAACTTGTTAGCCTTTGATTATATAGAATAGAAAATAGAAAATAGAAAATAGAAAATAGAATAGAATAGAATAGAATAATAGAATAGAATAGAATAGAATAGAATAGAATAGAATAGAATAGAATAGAATAGAAGTAGTTGGAAGGGATCTTGGAGATCTTCTAATCCAATCCCCTGCTTAGGCAGGAAACCCTAAACCATTTCAGACAAATGTTGTCCAATGTCTTCTTAAAATCTCCAGTGATGGATCACCCACAACTTCTTGAGATAAGTTATTTCACTGATTAATTTTTCAAACTGCCAGGAAATTTCTCCTTAGTTCTAAATTGCTTCTCTCCTTGATTAGTTTCCATCCATTGCTTTTTGTTTTGCCTTCAATTATAGTGGAGAATAGCATTAATTTCTATCTTCCTCCTCTTCAACAGCTCCAATTACAGGTAATCCAAATCTAGAACCAGATTGATACCTTCCTTAAACTTTGCCTGAGTGACTTTCCTAGTGCATATATTTTAGTAGGTGGGGATTTCAATGCAACAGCAGATTGTAATGATGAAGTTCTGTATGGATCCTTCAATGTCTTTTCTCCTGAAGAAGTAATTGAACCACTACTTATGTCTAGATCCTTCAAAGATAAGGTGACCAGACGTCCCGCTTTTGGCGGGACAGTCCCGCTTTTGAGCAATTTGTCCCGCATCCCGCAGCGTTTTAAAAAAGTCCCGATTTTTCATTCTGCCTCCTGGTTCCCGGCTGCCTCCTGAATCCCCGCTGATGGCTAGAGGGAAAAAACCTGTTTAAACTCTTGCCGCGGGGCTTCAAAGGGCCGCCCTACGTTAATTAGCTCGGCTTCCCCCTCTCAGCTGATTTGCACAGGGCTCTGCTCTTGCTAAATTGCTCAGTTTTTTTTTCCTCTTTGTGCAAACCAAGCTCAAAACAAAACTGAAAGTAAAACAGGCTGTTGGCTTTGCGGTTTGCTTGCAACGTTGGAAAATTAGGCAGCAGATTTATTTTCCTTTTCCTCACCAAAAAAGGTAAGTGCAAACAATGGAAAATTATTTAGGGCAAAAGAGGAGAGTTCAAGATTTTAAAACACAAAAGAAAAAAAAGCTCTTTTTAACTAGGGAATTGTAATAATTGAGATATTATTAATTGTATACTGTGTTGAAAGCAGAAATGGTTAAGTTGTGGTTTGGAGGAATATATGGGGGAAATTATTTGGTTTATTATTATTGGTAAGTATAATTAACTGATTTGTAAGAAATTGGATTGCATGGAAATAATTGGAATATTCATGTTCATATTGATTAATATACAAAAAAGATAGTTATATAACTAATTGATTTATATTAAAATGTTGAATTTGTATTAAACAACTGTATTACATAATTACAAAATTAACCAATGTGAGGATGGATATAAAAATAGATGACAATGGGAAGGGGTATAATATAGAATAGAAGGGAAAAATTGAATTTGATTAAGATTAGAGATGAGGATGAAGGGTAAAATTGTTTTTTTAAAAAAATAGATGAGGAATAAATATGGCAAAAAGGAAATATAGAAATTGTAAATTTAATTGAAATGACTAAACACTGTTTAAATTTGTGAACCAGCCAAATATTCTGTTCAAAGAAAATACATTGTATGTATGTGTGTTTCTAATTATTGCTATTTATTCATATTTGTTCTCTTTTATTCTTTAAAGTTTAACAATTCATTCTTTATCTTAATATCTTTATATTTGTTTGGGGTTGGCTTTCTTCCCTTTCATCTTTTTTATTGTACAGCAATCTTTCTCCTCAAACCTACCACCTCTCTTTTCTTTCCTTCTTACTTTCTCTTCCCCCCCTCTTCTTCTCCTCCCTACTTCCTCTTCCTTTCTCCTTCTCCTCCTCTCTTCCTCCCTCTCTTAACTGTCACTCCTACTCTAATTTCCCTTCCCTTCTTTCATCCCTCTCTATTACTGTATCCTTTTATGCATATGGACTACTCAGAGGGCTGAAAAAGTTATTTTTGACTGGTCCTCGCACTTTTGACCAGTCCTCGAACTTACGACTGTCCTCACATTTTACATTTTTGCCCTATCTTGTCATCATGGTGAAGAGAAGCGGTTGTGAAATGAGTGACATGGTTGTTAAGAATGCTGCACGGGCATAAATGTGAGGATGGTCATAAGTGTGAGGACCAGTCAAAAGTGTGAGGACCTGTCAGAAATGACTTTTTTCAGCCCTCTGGTTAGTCCTTTTGTGCATATGGACTACTCAGAGGGCTGAAAAAGTTATTTTTGACTGGTCCTCGCACTTTTGACCAGTCCTCGAACTTACGACTGTCCTCACATTTTACGTTTTTTGCCCTATCTTGTCACCATGGTGAAGAGAAGCAGTTGTGAAATGAGTGACATGGTTGTTAAGAATGCTGCACAGGCATAAATGTGAGGATGGTCATAAGTGTGAGGACCAGTCAAAAGTGTCAGGACCTGTCAGAAATGACTTTTCAGCCCTCTGAGTAGTCCCTATACACACAGCCATGGCCACCCGGTCACATGACCAGCTAGCCACGCCCACCCAGTCACATGACCAGCTAGCCACGCCCACAAAATAAGCCATGCCCACAATGTCCCTCTTTACCAATGTTAAAATCTGGTCACCTTATTCAAAGATATAAATTGTAACCTAGCTGGTTTTAGTCTGCTGCATCTCATATTATAAGTTTAACTTACAAATGTTAAATAGCTCTGTCCAAAATGATTATCCTAGGCAATATACATTTTGATCAGCAAAAAAAGTCATCCATCACAGATAATTTAATAATTTCTAGAGAACCGGTCCCTAGCCTTATGCATTTTGCCATAGTTTTCAGCACTGAAAGTGACCAGCATTCTTCATAATTGCCTTCTTATACAAAAAGGATGCTAAGAATATTTTGATTTAGAATTATAGTTTATTGAACACCATTAGCAAATTTATATGCCAGCTACCTATTAATCAAACTCCAAATCTGGAGAATAGAGGAAGGAATAATCAATCCAGGTTTTCATCTGGGATGTTTCTACCATAGAATGTTGTCTAGTGCTTCAACATCTGGCAGATAAATATAGAAGCCACTCTGACAAATCTATATGAAGTCTTTATTGATTTCAAGGCAGCTTTTGATAATAGCCCCAGGGATTTGGGACATTCCAAGCAAATCCTCTATAGCAGGGGTGTTAAACTTGCAGTCCATGGGCCATATGCGTCATGTGCTGGTCCCGCCCCTGCCCAGTTTAGCGAAGGGGGAAAAAAGTCCTGATACATCATGTGACACCGTCGTGATGATGCGAGTTTGACACCCCTGCTCTACAGACAAAAACTCCAGTTCCTATTCCATAAACTATATAACACAACTGTCCTTACAGTAAAATAAGATGTAACCAAGTAGGGGATCTTTCCAAGTTTATTCTCGTATATGAACACTGTAATTAAAACTCTCCAGAGAGTCGATATCCATGTACCTAAATTAGCCTGTACAGACTCTATTTTACTCTCTGCTGATGATGCTGTTCTTCTCTCTTGGCATGAAGTGGGCATTGAGAACTCTGGCATCCTACTGTAATGAGGGACAATTAATAATCAATTATGTTAAATCTAAACTTGTAGTTTTCACTAACAAAAGCACAACTGGAAAATTGATTCCCATGAATTACAGCAGGTTAAATGTTTTAAATACTCGGTCATATTATTTCAGGCCTCCAATAAATTAACAGTCCAGGTAAATTATGCTACTTCTACTGGCCAAAAGAGCACACAAGCAATAATTAAATTTCATAGGCAGCAGGGGGCAAATTACATCCCAGCAGCTGTTAAATTGTTTATGGCTGAAACAGCTGCCCAAATATTATATGGAGTACAAGCGGGCCCATACAAAACCTAGAAATTTATTCAAATGTCCTTAGGACTTTGTTCGGTGCCCCCAAATGCTCCCCCAATGCAGTTTTGAGACTTGAAGTAACATGCTAAATATTAAGGTTCAGGCTTGGACCACGATTTCAAATCATGTTTGACCATACAAGGATGATGTTCCTGCTGTTGTCAGATTATTACCATTCTCATTGGCACTGTAACTGTATGGGAGACGTTTGCTGTCTTGGCCTTTCTCCTAAATATTTAGGCCAGTTAACCATGAAGAAGGCCAAATCAATAATAAAAGAGAGAATCAGGGAGACTGATTATCAAAATGATATCACCAATGTCCCTGAATTTTATCACCAAATGTTAGACAGTTTCAAACCCTCTACTCTGGGGTACAGACTAACCCTAAGCAAATATTGATGGGCCTTTTCCAGAGTCTGCTCTAAAGTTCTGCCATCAGTTCTACTGATGGTGGGAAGATTTTATGGTACTCCTTATTTGCAGAGGTTTTGATCCAGGGAGATAGAAACGCTCACTCATATCCTTATAGGGTGCCCTATTTATGATGCCCTAAGTTGAGCTCTGATCACCCCAATCATTTCCAAATACAAAGATCACAGTGATAAATTTTATGATTATTATTTGTAAGGGATGTTAATTCCACACTCATGCATCAGGTAGCAAAATATCTTCACCAAGTTATACAATTGTGGAAAATTTTTAATTAGATTTACCATTTTATTTTCCTGTTGGGCTTTCCCCCATCTTTTCCAATAACAAGTTCTTTTGTCAAGCTTTCTCACTTTCTTACCGTAAAGGCTGATCAAAGATTGTAATAAAAATATTTGATTTAATTTGATTTGATTTCCATTTGTTGCATGAGCTAAAAACTTTCAGCTCAAACTGCCTCTACAGTCAGCTTGTGGTTTGTCTACTGTACTCTACTTGTACATGTACTTTCACATAGTACTATGCATTGTGCACAGTATTACTACTAGTCAATATATATAAAATTTTCCCCAAAATAAGACCCTGTCTTATATTTTTTTGAACCCTGAAATAAGCGCTTGGCCTTATTGCCATGCACTCAAAAGGCTTATTATCAAGGGATGTCTTATTTTGGGGGAAACAGGGTAAATAATCATCTTAGTAGCATGCTGGGTTTTAAACAGTTAAAAATATTATTCAAATGGACTATTGTGTGTACACCTATCCTAGAATATCTGCACCAGATTGACAATAGTTTTCAAACAGTTTCCCATGATTCTACTTTTGCTTTCTAAAGAACCATCTTTTCTTTTCTGAACCTGCTAAAGTCTGCAGAGGCCTGCTTGTTAAATTTACAGAAAAAGAATTTTTCTAGTTTTCTCGCAAGCTTAGAATACACTTTTAAAATGTTTGTTCATTTAGTTACTTATTGTTTTTCATGTGCTCTGCTATCTAAAACAACATCTATCCTTGTTTAAATTAACATTTTAAATGGTTCAGTTTTGGTTTTGTTATGACTGCCATTTCACATCCACAAGTATTATAAAGTAGGATCCATATTTGCAGAGTGAAAGGTGAATCAGAGTATGTAGGGGTGCACATGTAATATCTGTCAATGACTCCTTAACAATGCTTAAAAGGGCTTTTTTGGGGGTGGGAATTCTGCAGGTTCAACATTATTTCAGGGGGGGGAAAGCATTTGACTTATGGAGGTGTTGACAGGTGCCTTTTGGATGCCCCCGCAAGCTATGAATCACCTTTCTTTTTTAGATCACTGAACAATCTTTTTATACTATTTTTGCTTTTAACTATGGTTGCGACTAATTTGTTCTTTTTAAAATAGCATTCCTTTGTGGTAGTAATAGCAAAAAGATGAGATACATCAAATACAGATAGTCCTTGATTTTGAATAAAATCTATGATAATGCCCCATCAATGGATTAATGTTCTTAAAATATTAAAAAGTATAATAAAAGTATTATATCATATGTGATCATTTGATATCTTATTGAAATAGTGAATTAATGTATATAAGCAGATTTATGAGAAAAATCTAAAAATTAACATGTTTGTGTGTCATTAAATTACATATCAAAGGTTTGGAATTTGATTGTTTATGATGAATTATGGTTAACTGAGAGATATGGTTGTCTACAGTTGGAGTTCTCGCTTCACAATCAGGAGACTGTGAGTTTGAACCTGTGTAGTGGCAGATATTTCTCTCTCTGGGCGCAAAGAGAAAATATTTACTGTGAACTGCATGTAGGAATATGGAAGGGCATCCAGCCAGTAAATTCTTACTTCCATTCAGTTGCCCTGACTACACCCTTATGCAAGGGATTAAAGAGTCATTAAAGGGGAAAAAAAAGATGAATTATGGTTAAGACTCAAATGTCTGTGTGTGGGTTTGTGTTTGTATAAGAGTGTGGCCATACATGTTACAGTGTGGATATTTTGTGATATTTTACAATACTATTTTGTATTTACTATATTATAGTAGTATATTTATTCCGAATCAGTGACTGTTAATAAATATAATATATAAAATAATTTTCCCTTTCTCCCTCTTTCTTTGTTTGATTTTATTTCTTATTTCTTATTCTTTTCTTGGGGCTTTTAGTAATTTTTCTTTAAAATAAAATATTATTTTGTTAATTCTGCATGTTCAAAATGTAGAAAGAAAATGATTAAAAAAATAAAATTACAGTTATCCTATGAATTTTTCCAAACTTTTCAGCCAAAAGCAAAAGACCATTCTGCAGTCATCATTAGCCAGTATAGTCAGAAGAAAAGAGTTGTGAGCTAAGCATTGAAAAAGTACCTATAGTTATGATCTCTTAGTTAGCAATCAGTATTTTGTGACTCTGGACTATTGAACTATATTTTTTTTTCTTGTCCCATTTTGTCCTTTTGTATTCTGTCATTCTGACCATAAAGTGAAACTAATGAATAATCAGCAACAAAAAGAAGGTGACAGGTGCAGTCAAAGCAAATTCTATAGAAGACAGAAATCTAAAAAATGTTATTCAGAAGAATTTCAATTTCCTATATCTTTCTCAAAAGAATGACTCATGCTGCACATGAACTGTGCACTCCGCAATAAAAGCTTCTTCCAGCCTCAAAAGCTTCCTACATTGGGCCGTCAGATGTCCAAAGGCACTATATTAATCTAGAAAAAAATGGGCAAGTAAATTAGCACTACCATATTTCCACTACTCCAAATTTAGAATCATCTACTGCTGTATGATTACAGAAATATTACTAATTTGGGGCCTGCAAGGCACAGAGCACTTCTATATACAATACTTGATTTAAGAGATTCATTTGGTCAATATCTTAATTGTTTGGGCAGTTTTATGGGACAGGATGAATATAAACTGGAAAGGTTCAGAGTAAACATACTGTATATAATGGAATAACAGTGTTGGAAGGAACCTTTGAGGTCTTCTAGTTCTGCTCAGGCAGGAAACCCTATATCTGTCAAGGTTGAATCAGATGCTGTTTTAGGACCTCTCCCCAGAGCACAATACCATAGTCTTTGGAGACTGAAGGTTGCCAATGATGATGATGATGATGAACCACTTTGGAACTGCTTAGGTCAGGTCAGGCAGGAGGGTCATGTTAGGGGTCTCATCTGCTAAGAATCCCAAAGGTGCTTTTTCAAAAGGCAACTGGACTTTCCTTGTTTTTGCTTGAAGATGAAGAGAAATGAAGAAGCTTCTTGCATGACAAGCGAAATGTCTTCAGGTAAAAACAAAGGAAGTCCAATTACCTTTTGGAAAAGCACCTTTGGGACAACCATGATCTGGATGACTGAGAATCTCCATAGACATCTGCTAAGGAGTTCCATTTGATAGGACCCAGGAGAAAGCGTTCTCTGCCATAGCATCCATCTCGTGGAACATCATTTCCCCCCAAGGTTAGACTGGCCTTGTGATTGTCTCTCCAGACATGGTATTTCCAATAGGTATGGGGTTCTCTTGGAAACAGAGAGTCCACAAGAAGAGTTTACTATGAATGATTTTTGTACAATCTCCAATGGTCTTTCATATATACACTGCTCAAAAAAATAAAGGGAACATAAGCAGAAGATATCCGAGATCTGAATGAATGAAATAGCCTTTTAAATACTTTGTTCGTAATATACATTAGTTTTGTGTTCCCTTTAGTTGTTTCAGCAGTGTATAAACTACTGTATGTAAAGAACAAAGTATTTAATAAGGCTATTTCATTCATTTAGATCTTGGATGTCTTCTGCTTGTGTTCCCTTTATTTTATTTATATATATATATATATATATATATATATATATATATATATATATATATATATATATATATATATATATATATATATATATGTTTTTAAAGGCTATTTAAGATACGTTTTATTATTCTTTTTATTGTACACCACCCAGAGAAAGTTTTGTGAGATGGATAGCTATATAAATCTAATCAATCAATCAATAAAACAATTTTGTCCAAAAGAATCTAAAACTAAGACTCTTAAGTACATATCTGAACACTGGAATCAATACTGTTCAATCTATACAGATAGTTGAAAAGATACAGCATTTAGGAAACCAATTCTGTGAATCTCCCACTGAGGGTTTGTTAAGAGCTTCTGTTTGCCAGATTGGCTTTCAATTATATCAGCTGATTTAATGAGAATTCTGTCAGCTTTCGAATGGATTAGAGAGGTCCAAATTGAAATAGCAGTAATACAGATTTTTCTTTGTTTCTTTGTTTCTTTATTTATTTTTGGTCAGAATTGATCATTGGTCCTAATGGGGATGCAGGAACAATTTGGGGAATGAAACGTATCTACATACAGCATTGCAGTTGCTGGGGATTTTCATTCACTTCTGTTGAATCTCAGCTCATATGGGTACTTTGGAGAATAAAAAGAGGCATCACGCAGTTCAGGAAGATTCATGTAAAGTTGTTGAGGATATCCCTGCACTTTCTTTTTCTCAAATTAGATGAACAACATCAATGACAGATCAAATGGTAAAGACAGTAAAGATAATGCAATAGGACATACTGGAAGGAAAATGTATTTCTTCCATTCTGATTTGAATTATTTTTAAGGTTTTAATTGTCATGGCCAGGTGCACCAAATCATTTTTTTCAGAGCTGAGAAAACTATACATAAAGGAAGAAGCTCTTCAGAATTGGAAGGTTGTCACAGGAACTTTTTGATGTTTGTAGAATAGAAGAAACAGCCAATCACATCCTTTGTGTTTGCATTATGATAATGACTGTTAATGACTCTCCTGTTGGAGGGACTCTCTGTCCTGAGTATTTGTGTTCTTTCTTCAAGAACTAAGCAATTCAAAAGCCTCTTTGCAGCTATTGTGGATACTTTTGCTGGATCATGAGATTTGTGATTTAGTATAAAGATGTACTTTGAAGGTAATGATAATATGCTTATGCTGCTCTTGGTTTGTTCTCTTTGTATCTCTTGGTTTGTTCTCTTTGTATCTCTAAAAATTGGGAGAGGGACAAAGAGGAAGAGGAGGAGGAAGAAGATGAGGAGGAGAGGAAGAGGAGGAGGTGAATTCTTTTATTTTTTTAGATTTTGCCTTTAACTTTTATTTTTTAGATATTTTAACTTTTATAATTATTATTATTATTTTAGACTTTGATTATTTTTAAAATATTTTTAAGTGACTGTATCCCAGTCTACTTATGCTGGTCCTTGACCATAATGAAAGTTCAATTTGATTTGGTCAAAGTGGAGATGACTAAGAGTCATTTTAAAGCTGTTTCTGTAATATTAGGGAGTAGAGGCAAGGCAAGACATTTTGCTTGCTTTGTCTTTGAGCTTTTCCTCACTGTTAAGTTAAAGTGTTAACATAAAGTGTTGGCATAAAAAGTGCCTGCATAAAATGGGCTGCTCCCACTGCCAGTCCTTTTCCTGCTTCTGCTGAATCTGTTCCGAGTTGCTGCCAAATATTGTTTTCCCGATTTGTGAATGTGCTACTCATTATAGTCAAAGCTATTGATTTTTCCTCAGGTTTTGCTGCCTTCCCACTTCAACAAGTCATTGATGGAAGAAACATCCACCAATCAAAGCATGATAGCATGAATGGCTTGGGTTTGATTTCAGGATTCTGCCAGACCTTCTCTGTGTGATTTGCCTATCTCTTCCTTTCATAGTACCATTTAATCATATCCCACTTTTCTTAAAATGTAAAATAAAAAAAGACACCAGATTAATAAAAAAAAAAAAAACCTAGCAAATAGTTGATAGCAATCCAGCTATCCATTCCCCATTATTTTTGGACATTGCAATCAGGAAGATCGGGGCTGCTGTATTTACAAGTAAAGGTTCATCCAATGATGAGATGAGCCTCCACTTTTCTTGCCTTTCAGAAAGGATGAAAACAGGGCTCTGTGGCCATACACATAGCTGTGGAGGTAGTTTGTGCCCTGAACCCCCCTCCCCGTGCCTTTTAATTAACTTTTAATATTGATTTGTAATTCATCCTTGCCTTAAAGTTTGGATAGATGGATGGATGGATGGATGGATGGATGGATGAATAAAAAGATAGATGAAGAGCAGAGCAGAGCAGAGCAGAGGAGAAGAGAAGAGAAGAGAAGAGAAGAGAAGAGAAGAGAAGAGAAGAGAAGAGAAGAGAAGATACACATTTATGTCATTTCATAACACTAGTGCAATGGAATAACACTAATATATCCCTTCTTTTCCTCAGAGGAAAACAATGGAGAGCTGATCATTTTCCAGTGCTGTGCAAATACAATTTTCTCTTGCCTACGTCTGATCATTTTATAAAACTATTATAGCAGAATTGTGTAACTTTGCTGGCTTTTCTTCCATAACTAAAATGAAGATCACCTCCTCTTTTCTCTTCATCCTTGTGGGCATCCTGGAGAAGATTAGTCAAGGCGTGATTGTGTCATGCTAAGTGAATCTTCTGTAACAAAATATTAATAAGCCAGCTACATTTGAGATGTTGAAGCTCTTATATGCTGCAAGGAGATGACCTCAATCTTTTCCCCATGTGAATAAATTAGAAAAACTCATAGGAAATCCAGGAAACAGATTTGAGAGGAGCATTTTTATTCACAAGTTGGCAAAAGCTGTGCATCAAAAGAATAAAAATGATGTCAGCTAGAATCTGGAGAAGGTTTCTTAAAGGTGATCCATCACAATGCTAACATCCACTTAAATTTCCTCACATTTATAATCATGCTTCTGTAAAATATTATGGAGGAAATAGCAGGGAAGTGGAGGATGCAAATGTTTTCCTCTATATTTTGTGTATTTTGTATATTCCTGTATATTGTGAAAAGCAGGCTCTGGAGACAAAACTATGATGCAAATAATACAATTGCATAAACATACACACACACACACACTTATATACACAATCACCTAACCTCTTGTCCCAAGGGCCTGGTGAAAGAGCAAAGTTATGCCTTGTGAAAGTGTAGCAGTGTCAGGTCTATCTGAAAGCCTGGGAAGATTGTTTCCCATGGGTCTTAATAATAACTTTGGAGAGTCCTCTCTGTGAAACAGTGTGGTGCCAGTCCAATCTATGAATTGATAAGAAAGTAAATAAATAAATATGCATTCACAACAGTAACATTATAAGATAAGTTCAACGAATAAATGCAATAAAGATATTTTACCTATATTGTATGATTTTTCTGAAAAATAATGTGAACTGTAACTGCTAGAATTGTACTTTTGCTAATATTGATTTTACATTTAGTATAAACATATTAAGGCCAGAATATCCCAACACTGTAGTAAACACAATTAATTGGTTTCTTCCATCTATATTACCACATTGATTTTTTGTAAAATATTTATACATTGTCTGTTCTTTACATTAAAAGAGGTTACAGAAATGTGGGTTGAAAATATTTAAACTGTATGATAATAAATTTAATGTAACTGACTGAATTATGAATGCTGTAGAAGTGTTACTGAATTGGACTGAATCACCAACCGTGGGGAGAAGTAGATATGAAGGTTTAGGGAGAAAAGTAGATTAAAACTGTATATAAAGTTTAGGAAATAAGGGCAGAATCATTTTAAAAGATATCATTTTTAAATATAATTCTTGGTGCCTTTTATTAATGTCCGGAATAAATAAAAATTATGACATTTGGGAATTACTCAAAAACCCTGGGTTCTTTAAAATTTTACTGATTTGAAAGGGAGAGTGGAGAATATTAGACATTTATTCAGTTCTTTTGAAATGAATGGGAATAACATAAAAGTCCTATTTACCTTTTATTGCTCTAATATTCAAAAGGGAAGTAAATAATGAAAAAGAAAAAGAAAAGGGAAAAAATGTACCTACATGCATATATATTGATTAGAACAGAACAGAACAGAACAGAACAGAACAGAACAGCTTTATTGGCCGAGTGTCATTAGACACACAAGGAATTTGTGGGCAAAAGCTCCCAGTGTACATGCAAAGCAAGTGAGTAATAATAATCATAATAACAATACCGATAAGAGGGAGTAGTAAAGAAGATGGGAAGGATAATAATAATACTATAGCCATACAACAAGAATAAGTATACTTAGACATAAGACAGTACTGTGAAAATTATGTGTTCAGCAGAGTGATGATACAAGGGAAAAAATTGTCGCTGTGTCTAGTTGTTTTGGTTTTAGTTGGTTTTAATGTGTCTGTCCCTACACACACATACATATATAAAAACACATTATTCATATTTAAATCTTGATGAAAGAGAAATACATCATTCAGTCTCCTTGCTATGTTGATAGAGACCATTTCATAAGCACTAGAGCTGTGCTGGCGAACCTATGGCACGTGTGCCGGAAGTGGCACGCAGAACCATTTCACCTGGTACGCAAGGTGTCGCCCATTCCTCTTCCGGGTTTCTGGCACATGCATGCGCATCGGCCAGCTAGTCTTCTGGTTACTGGTGCACATGCGCGCGCGATGATCAGCTGACCTTCACATGTGCAGCAATACCAGAAACCGAAAGGTCAGCTGGCCAGCTGATAGTCACGCACACATGCATGCCAGTAAACAGAAGACTAGCTGGCACATGCATGCCCCAGGACATCCACCCTCTTGCCAGCCAGGACCACTCCCCCATTCGCTCCCCTGCACCTGCTCACCTGCCTGCCTACCTTGTCATCGACACCGCAAGGAAAGGCCCCGAAGCTGCACTGCCTGGGATCCACATGGACTGCTGCAGGGAGGAAGGGAAGCCCTGGCCAGCCAGTCCTTGCCGCTGCCACCCCCTTGCCCCTGGCAATGGGGGTTCCCTCACTGCCGCTTCCCCAGTGGCAGCAGGAATAGTGGCATGGGGCTTCCCTCCCTCACTGCCAGAGGTTTGGGGCCGCTTGGGCGGGGAGACAGGGAAACCCCAGCCTAGCTGGCAGGTCTGCTCCTTTTCCTCTTCTGGGTTGCAGCATGCCCCCTCACTCCTTGCAGCCAGGAGAAGCAAGCTGCCCCCATGAGGACTGGAGGAGAGTGTGGTAAACGGTAAGAGGCCTGCCGGCTGGGAAACAGTCATGCTCCCTTGGAAGAAGTGGCTGAAGAGGGCTGCACCAACTTTTGCCGGTGTGAATGGCCATTCTGGATGCTGCCCGGAGCTCTAGGCTGGCTGGAGGAGGAGGAGCAGTTTTGGCAAACTCTTCGTGCTGGCAAAGTTTGGTGCAGGAACCTTTCCAGGCCCAAAATGGGGCACTGGGGCCTATGTGCGGGTGGTGGCGGCAACATCTTGACTTGGGCCACTTCAGCCTCCAAATGCGCGGACTCCGCTGCCCTGCCTGGGCTCCTCTGGCTGGGAGCCACTGGACTAGCAGGTGTGGCTGGCGGGGCTTTGGCGGACCAGCAGCTGGTGAGGGTGGGGGTATAGGCTGCCTGCGCAGGTGACCACATGGCCACCATCAAAGCAGGGCTGAGAAACCCTCTTGGCTCATGCCGCCAGTCGCCCGTTGCCCTGGATTGTGGGTGTTGCCACCTCCCCCTGTGGCAGCTGGAGAGCCTGGCTTGGTGGCAGGGGTTGGGCTGGGGTGCCATGCTTCCTGCGGTTGGATCCGTCACCTGATCTCCACCATGCCCGCTGCTGTGCTGCCGGCTGAGCCAACACCGGAGAAGGACCAGCGGGCAGGGCAGCTGGCCACCCTTCTGCTCCTTCCCCGGCATTGACTCAAGGACACAACTGCGAAACCCATCTGGAGTCACTCTTGCCTTACTCGCCAATTGAAAACTGTGTTGAGTTGCAGAGAGCGGCAAACTCCAGAGCTGAAAGAGGCTGAGGAGAGGCAGGGCCGGGATTGGAGTCAGCCAGGGGGAAAGGGAGGTGTTTGGTGCCATGCCCCCCTACAAGCACAGCATCCATCTGCCCCTCTCTCGGCAAGGAAGCTTCCCAGCTACTCGCTTCAAAGTAGTTGAGCCGTTCCCTTGGAAGCAGGCGCCCCTGGGGCTTGTGATTGATGGCCTCCCCATGGAGCTTTTGGCTGCCTTTCCCCGGAGCCCCAAGTCATAGCAGCTGCCTGCTTCTCCCTCTCTGCCTCCTGGCTGCCCTCAGCCCCATACCAAAGTTTGGGAAGCATCGGGGAAAGCTTGTGCACTGCGCTCAGGGCATGAAAGCAAACCACTGCTTTTGCCAGCATGATGGCGAGCAGGCCAGCTGGGTCGGAGGAGGCCACCCAACCAGCTCCCTGCTCCTTTGGCAGCTCGCTTCTTCCCCGGAGAAGGGACGGTGATGTACAGCAGAAGTGCTCTCAGCCCCAACAGGGAAGCTCCGAATGCATGGCGGCTTGCTTGGGCTCCTCCCTGCTGGGAGCCGCAGGCTGCAGGGGGAAGGGCAAGAGCGACCGGCTGGCTCAGGTGCATGGGGCAGCATTTGCTGGCTGGGCAGCTAGCTGCCCCACCCCCTGCTCCTTCCCCGGCATTGGCTCGGCTGGCGGCGCAGCAGCAGGTGTGATGGGGGTCGGGTGATGGGCCCAACCACAGGTAGCGCAGTGGTGAGGGTCGGGTGGGGGTGCCGCACCGAGCCAGGAAATGGCGGCTCCCAGCAGAAAGGAGCCCAGGCAAGCCACACATTCAGAGCTTCCCTGGTAGCGCACTTGGCCCCGCCATCTTGGCAGCACCATGCGCTGGCTGAGGAACGGCTGTCTTGCCATGGAACAGGCCGGTACCTAATTGTCCTCCGTTAAGAATACTGGCCCTCTTGGAAAAAAGGGGGGCATGTTTGGGGATGCGCATGCACAATGCGGGGTGCATGCGCAGGGGGAGAATGGGGGGTGTCCTATGTGCATGCACAAATGGGGGCGCGTATTGCATTATGGGTGCCAGCACGTGGGAGCACAAGAGCGCTCACGTGCTCAGACTTTTGGCATGCAAGTCCAAAAAGTTTCACCATCACTGCACTAGAGAAACACATATCATCAGTCAAATACTGTAAATAAAAATGGCAATGTCTTTTCATGCTAACAGAGCAATATTTTTGCTACACCCCATATCGGCTGTATCCAGTTCTTCATATGCAGATACATTTCACACAGTAATAAATAATTCAAAAATGCACATTTTTAATCCACATTCTTCCCAAAACAATATTAACAATCTACAGATATTAAACCAATATCTCTACCCATGTCTCTAACCATGACCTGGATGATTGAGAATCTTTACAGACTTTTGGCTACACAATTTAGGATGAACACCCTTTGAATGGTATGGGAGTAGGAATGGCTTTCCAGAGAAAAAATTGCAGTCTACAGGAACCAGGAACACTACTCAGGTGACCCTGAGGACACAGATAAACCTCCAAATGCTTCAAGGACTCTCTAAACAGTGGGTCTCAACCTTCCTAATGCCACGACCCTTTAATACAGTTCCTCATGTTGTGGTGACCCCCAACCATAAAATTATTCCTAAAACCATTGAAAATATGTGTTTTCCGATGGTCTTAGGCGACCCCTGTGAAAGGGTCGTTCGACCCCCAAAGGGGTCCCGACCCACAGGTTGAGAACCACTGCTCTAAAAGGATGCAAATGACCAGCTGTCTGAAAGGAATATAAATCCTTCCATTCCCCACTATCCATCTCAGAGCTGAAGAAGCTTCTTGGATGAGAAGTGAAACATCTTCAAAGAAAAAAAAACAAGGAAGCCCAGTTGCTTCCAGAAAAAGCATCTTTGGGACATTCTCCTGAGTATTGAGTGGCTGGAGTTTAGAAAAAGTGGCTTTTACAAAAGGATTTGGGAATAGATATGGTAGAAATTGTGTTGGTTTTTATAATTTGGGGTCTTATTGAAATGAAGTTCTTGCATTGTTTCTTGGTGGGAAAATGTAAATTGATGTAGGCCAAACAGAGTCTGGAAGAATTGGAACAGTATATGAGTGCAATAAATAAATAATAAATAAATAATGAAGTTGATAGCTTACACAGTCGGCAGAATCTTTACCGGCCTTCAAAAGTGCAATTATATAAGCTTCTGTAAAAGAGGTTTGAAAGAAAAACACCCTTTATTCAGAAAAGCCTTCTTATAAATCTCCAACAATATAGGAACCGAAAACATCAATATATGGTTTATACCACTCAGTAGGATAGCCGTCAAGCCTGGGTGCATTTTCTTTTTAAAAGATTTAATGGTATCTATTATTTTCTGAAGAGATAAATGTGCAGTTAGATTAAACAGCGTGGTCGTGTATAATCTTCAGAAGAACTATATTGTTTAAAAATGATTAATTTCTTCCCCAGTAACCTTTGATTTAATGTTATATATTGACAGGTACTATAATTTTTAAAAATGGTAATCTGTTATATCAGAGTCATTATATACTTTGCACTGATTATCTTTAACAATAAAAATCTCACTGACTTGAAGCTGTTTCGGTTGAAAAGCCAGTATCCCAATATTTTTGGTTTATGTGATTCAGTGAATATACAATAACAAATGCATAGAGCAAATTGTTCTAATTTAGCCGGCAAATGTGCTTCACAGAATTTTAATATAGATGCTCTAAAGTTCTTAAAATCTACTTTCCAAATTTTCTATAGATTTGTTATTAATTTTCCATGAAGCATATACAATTAAATTACTCTCTGTTTGTGTGTCTGTGTCTGTGTGTGTACACCCTAATATCAGTGAGGTTAGAGGTATAATTTCTTTGCCTGGGTCTTAGCTAGGCTGAACTCTAGACAGTGACAGGAAAGTTATTAAAGAACACATTGCATAGATAGTGAAATCAGGATTTCACCTATGGAAATCTATATCAACAGATCTACATTGGTAGATATGTTTGGCCTGAGAGTGTTGTCTGCAATTTGGGTCTGAGTCTGGTGCCGAGGCCAGTGATGGATGCCAGACACAAGGTGCAAGTTTTTTTATTGCTTTTTTTAAAAAAATATTTTTTATTAAACATATTTTAAAAACAAAAAAGAATCTTCAACAATTTTTCTTTCCAACAATTTCGCATTGGTAAAACATTTCTTACTTATACATTTTTTCTCCCTTATTTCAATGTATTCTTTATACATATAATTCTAATATTAATTTATTTACATATATACATAATATTTACATAAATAACAGTGTACACGATTTCATTTCTACAATCTTCATTTTTTCTCTTTCCTCTTATTTATTATTATTACTTTTTATTGGAGTACTCCAAGGAAAAGGGCTCCTGGCCAAAATGCCAAAAACCAAGAACAAAGGATTAAGAAAGCTGTATACATTTTCACTAAAGGAGAAGGCAGGACAAGGCAGGATAATAAGAAATATCATCTAATAAACATTTTAGTAATAATTCAACAATTTGTTCTCTTGGTCTCTAGCTGTCCCTATTCCTAAGCTTTAGCTAATGAATGCCCCAGGAGTTATTTAATACACATTTTATTTGCTCCAAGCCAACTCTAATCCTAACTTCTAGCTGAGGTCTGCAAGTTGCCTAACTCTTTGTTACTTTTATCAGCTTTCTAACTACCTAGAATTTTACAAACTTTACACATGCATATTTCCTGTTAATAAGCATTCTTTGTTTTTGCCAGACAGACTCCACAATTATAAGCTTCCTGATTTAGTTTCAAGTTTGTGTCATGACCTGGCTTTATTTTAGCAGACAGCCCATCATCATCGGCATTTTACAAGTTGGGATAAAATATCACATTATCTCAAATTATCTGCTCATAAATATCTAGCCAATGTGAGGTATGATTCAGTAATGTTCAGTAAATATTAGATTAGTGAGTATAAAAGAAGTCATTTGAAGCCAGTTCCTGTATATAAAATGAAAACTAAAAGTCTTCATAGGTACATGATCCAGATCACAGAATTCTTTAGAGGAGTCAGAATCTGTAAGATGGCAAATTTTATTTTATTTTTTATTTTATTTTAAATTTATATACCGCCCTTCTCCCTGAGGACTCAGGGCGGTGTACAGCCAGAATTAAAAAACATGAAATACAAATATTAAAAACAATTAAAATATATATAAATTTGGCCCAAAATTAAAAATACAAACCATTAAAACATTTAAAATTTCTTCTTAAGCCAGCCCGGCTTGCTGGAAAAAGTGGGTTTTAAGGGCACGGCAGAAGGCACTAAGGTCTTGGATTCTCCTTATCTCTGGGGGCAACTGATTCCATAGGGTAGGTGCCCCCACAGAGAAGGCCCTCCCCCTGGAGGTCACCAGCCTGCATTGATTGGCTGATGGCACCCTGAGGAGGCCCTCTCTGTGGGAGCGCACGGGTCGATGGGAGGTCGTTGGTAGCAGCAGGCGGTCTCAAAGATAGCTAGGCCCGATGCCATGGAGCGCTTTAAAGGTGATAACCAGCACCTTGAAGTGCACCCGGAAGACCACTGGGAGCCAGTGCAGCTCGCGCAGGACTGGTGTTACATGGGAGCGCCATGCTGCTCCCATCACTACCCACGCTGCTGCATTCTGGACCAGTTGGAGCCTCTGGGTGCTCTTCAAGGGGAGCCCCATGTAGAGAGTGTTGCAGTAGTCAAGGCGAGAGGTTATGAGGGTATGAGTGACTGTGCACAGGGAATCCCGATCAAGAATGGGCCGCAACTGGCGAATCAGGCGAACCTGACAAAAGGTCCCCCTGGTTACAGCTGTCAGATGTTCCTCCAAGGACAGCTGCATATCCAGGAGGACTCCCAGATTGCGAGCCCTTTCTGTGGGGGCCAAAGACTCGCCCCCAATAGTCAGTGATGGAGTGAACTGACTATATCGGGATGCCGGGAGCCACAGCCACTCAGTCTTGGAAGGGTTGAGCTTGAGCCTGTTCCTCCCCATCCAGATCTGCACAGCCTCCAGGCACTGGGACATCACTTCAAGGGCATCATTGGGGTGGCCTGGGGTGGAGATGTACAGCTGGGTGTCATCAGCGTACTGATGATATCTCACCCCGAAGCCACGGATAATCTCGCCCAGCAGCTTCACATAAATGTTGAACAGAAGGGGCGAGAGGATCGATCCCTGCGGCACTCCACAGATGAAAGGCCTCGAGGTCGACCTCTGCCCCCCTGCCAACACAAACTGCAACCGGTCGGAAAGAAAGGAGGAGAACCACCGAAACACGGTGCATCCCACCCCCAACTCTTCCAGCTGGTGCAGCATGATACCATGGTCGATGGTATCAAAAGCCGCTGAGAGATCTAACAGGACCAGAACAGAGGAGCAACCCCTGTCCCGAGCCCTCCAGAGATCATCAACCAACGCGACTAATGCTGTTTCCGTGCTGTGCCCAGACCTGAAACCCGACTGGAATGGATCTAGATAAGATGTTTCCTCCAGGAATTGTGGGAACTGTCGCGCGACCACACTCTCAATAACCTTCGCCATGAAGCAAAAGTTGGAGACAGGACGGTAGTTGGCCAATATTGCCGGATCCAGGGACGGCTTCTTGAGGAGAGGTCTCACCACCGCCTCTTTCAAGGCAGATGTTGCATGTAAGCCTTCCTGTGTGTGTGTGTGTGTGTGTGTGTGTGTGTGTGTGTGTGTATCATCAACAAACATGCAAAAGGAGTCAGGCTTGCTTCTTTCCAGTTTTCACCCTCACAGATACTGGTGTGACCTATCAGAACAACTTTCTCTACAAGACTCAGTGCAGAATGTGTCAATGAATTAATTTTGTTAGTGCTGTGTTCAGTTGACATTTTGATGTCATTTTATTTTTTGCTGTTTTCACTTGTAGAAAGAATTATACTTTGGGTAAAAAAAAGAGAAGGGTGCCTCAGAAAACAACTTAAAGGTTAACACTGTGCATTTAAGATCCCAGAGAGACATATCTCCCAAGGAAAGTTAAATAGTATACTTACAAAAATCCTCAAATATGCACACTTATTAATTACACTAATGACTTAACTAAATCATGGAAATGTGTGAGATTTTTTAAAAAAATATAAAGCAAACTGTGTCTTCTTATTGCTAGTGAATTGGTGAATCAAAATTGTCAAAAAATATATTAAGTTATACTAGTGCCAGGTGCAAGAAATCAGGAGCCAAGATTGTTCAATTGAATACAAGTGTATTCCATGCTACCTTTCTACAAGAAACTGAATAAATTTCTTGTAGAAGAAGGCAAATTGGTGGCATATAAGAATCAATGGAATTCAAGAATTGCTGGATGTAGATCTCTTGTAGGAATGAAGGGACATCAAACTAATGTTGTGTTTGACCCTTCCTTCAGGCTCAGCCTGGTCATCTTCTACAACGAACTTTTCCATAATATAGAAAATTTCTTCTCTTTAAAGTGAGTGATGATACCTGAGTTCTTAAAACACCCCACCTCAAATATTATCCTCTTGCATTATGTTGAGCCACATGTGTAAGGTCAATTAGATAAATTGCCTAGTTACCTGAAAGAAAGGCTGTTTCTTTCTCCCCAATGTTTTACCTTTCAAATATATGTATTGCATAGCTACCATAGTCCCAACAAATAATATAGGCTGCGGTCTCATATACTTTGAAATTTTTTTTTCCCAAAATTATTTGAAATTTTCTACATTACAAATATACCAGAGAAGGAATACTTTCACATATGCTATAGGTTCTGTGTTTGATGATAATGTAGAGGATTAAAAAAATACTGGAGCAACTGAAGATGTTGGCAAAGAATTTGAGATTTCAAGTCTTGAAATTATTAGTTCTCCTAAGCAGTTGTGGGGGATACTTTCAGAGTAACGGTCCCACAAATCACTTTGATTATATAAACAATAATGGGAGCAAGTGTACAACATAGAAATGTAAGGTTGGACAAAAATCCATCCACTAACAGATGTTTCTGCACTGGGCAGAAAATCACTCAAGCACTTTTCAATAATAAAGAGATTCACCACAAACAATTTTCCATCTTTCATGACACAAGTCTGATCATTCAGATTTCTGCTTCCTGTTTGTAATGGTAGGCTCACAACTGAAGAAATCCAGCTCTTAAATATTGAATGTTCATATGGTCATTGACATGCAAGAGATATGGTGGCAGATGACTTCACATGATGATGGAGAACCACAATACTAAAAGGGTTTGCTTCGGTGATGGATTGCTAGCGGTTTGGTCCAGATCTTACAAACTGGTAGTAACAGTGGTGGGAGGCTCTGCCCACCCGGCCGGACATCCTCACAGACGCTCGGCTCATGTCATTGTGAACCGGCAGCAAAGGTAAGTAGGACCCTCCCTTGGCTTGCTTCATAACCCAGAGAATAAACATGGAACTATATCATCTTTAGTGGATTTTGAAATATCAGATATGTGATATGTAATCAGTGCAGATACCTATGCCTGTGCTTCTATTCTCACTATTCAAACCTAGCTGGGTGGGAGGGAAGGAGGCTTTTGCACAGATTCATCTAGTCTGCCAGTTACAGCCTTTTTCTTGACTGGGAGGCCTTGCTCACCTCTCATCTGGATTACTGTAATGAACTCTACATAGGGTGGCTTTTGAAGATTATCCACAAACCTTACCTGATCCAGAATGCAGAAGGGCATACAGTAAATGGAACCCATAGGCTTACCCAGGATCGTCTTTCCGTAAGAACATTGACCACCCCTATCAAGTCAGATAGAGTGGGCAGGCGCCTAGTCCCTTGCCTGATATATTGCCATCTGGTGGGTAAGCATGCCTTATTTGTGGCAGCCCCTGCCTTATGGAACTCCCTGCCTCCTGAGGTTTGGTAGGCCTCCTTCCTTGTAACATTTTGTAAAGTTTTAAAGACTCGCTTTTTCTGGCTGTTTTAATCTAGTTAATTTTATAATTTTAATATGATTTTATATGTTGTTTTAACTTTTATTTTGGAGCTGCCCCAGAGTTGGTTAGAAGATGCACAACTATATAAATCTTACAAACAAACACATACATACCAGTGGTGGGTTTCAAAATTTTTTACTACCGGTTCTGTGGGTGTGGCTTGGTGGGCGTGGCATGGCATTGCTTGGTGGGTGTGGCTTGCTGGGCATGGCAGGGAAGGATACTGTAAAATCTCCATTTCCTCCCCAATCCAGGGGAACGTTACTGCAAAATCCCCATTTCTTCCCGATCAGCTGGGACTCGGGAGGCAGAGAATAGATGGGGGCGGGGCCAGTCAGAGGTGGTATTTACCGGTTCTTTGAACTACTCAAAATTTCCGCTACCGGTTCTCCAGAACTGGTCAGAACCTGCTGAAACCCACCTCTGATGCATACACACACATGTACATACATGCATATATGTTCTATCTGGTGACTCTGAGCTGATGTCTACTATTGATTTTATAGTTGTATACATAGCAGTTACTATTCATGTAATTATAGCAATACCAAGTCACACTGTTCATGCCACAGGTTTCATGAGATATTTCTTCTGTTATACTTTGGAGATAAGTTTCCTCTCTGATACACATACATGTCAAATAATAATTTATAGAATAGAATCAGTCTAGATTGCTATATCTTACTGAATTACATTAATACATATTAAAGGTATTAAGGAAAACCAAGAGCAACAAAATTGGAATGACTTGGAAAAGAGCAATACAAACATGAAATTTTCTAAAGTCTATTATTCTAAAATCTAATCTTGTCATAAAAAATATAAAAGTTTGAATGTTAACTTTGCACATGTTGACTATTCAGTGTATTCCAATTACAGTTTTTTTTTAAAAAAATCTGTAAAACACCATTTACATTGATAAAAGTAAAAAAAAAAATGTGGGGCTGCTTCTCATACTGATTCAACTTTATTTTAATGTAGATGTATTTACTTGTTTCTATCCACTAGCAAAATTTCATTGTGATTACAGCAAGAAGAGTGCAGCTGATTCACAATTTGTACAAGAATCTATATTTTATTCAGGTACAAAAAACCCCCCAATAAATCATGATATTCCCAGGCCACCGATGGGCTCCAGTCTAGGGAAGCTAGCAAAAACATCTTTCAGTTGCTTGGCAACCACGATCGGTTCAGTCCTCTCCTTCAGAGTCCTTAAAAAAGGAGAGAGTTTATGAAATGAACCTCTCTTAGGCCCATCAAGAGGCTGTTTCTGGACATGATACTAAAATAATCCAATTTTAAAAAAGAGTCCAAGGGACAGAGTATTTGTCTATGAGTAACACAGAAGAAGGAATTTAGTAGGGTTGGCCTGGAACGGTGAAATAGGGTGACTCATCCTGACTCTTCAACAAAACATGAAGCATATCTTTTTTGACTTACACAAAACATATCCAACAACATACACCAAAGCTCGGTGAAGAAAAATAATTCAGAAAACCTGCTTCCAATATATTTGGAATAGTGATTTAAATGAAATTATGGCAAGCAGCCACCTTTTAATCTCTCTGGAGGTTTAACAAATGTATATTTGTCAACATATGACACAGAAACTCTCTCCTACCTTTTATACCCTTTTCCTTTCCTTTTCTTTTACAACTTTCAATTAATCTTTAAAAGATTAATTAAGCTCATTTTTTGCCCCCATAAACCATTTAGAATACATTTATATAATAAAACTTGGGAAATTCACTCATATTCTCTGGCCATCTCATAACTGCAATTGCAAGTCTTTCAGTCAAATAAAGCTTGTTAGTTTCAGTACATAGAGAAAGTTACGTTAAAAATAGAAATATAAGGAAAATTATTAAGATACTAGGCAACCTGTGCCCTGTTGTGTCATCATCTCAGAGTATTTCCTTACCTAAACAGAGAATTAGATTGACTGCAAATGGCCAAAAAAGTTGGTGAGAGTTTGAGTGACTTCCAACTTCCTGCCGACCTCCTCATTAAGTTTCCTTGTAGGTACTGTAGCTGGCAAGAAGCATCAAAAATCTTCCTTTGTAACTGCTGAAAAGATTAGATGTAACTTATTTGCCTTGCCTTGCCCTGCCCTGCCCTGCCCTGCCACTCATTCTGAACACATTCTGTATGTTAACCCACCTGAGATACCTTTGTTCAATAATTGGCCCAGATGCATCATTTCACCCTTTTAAAGGTCATGATAAAAAGAGTTGTAGTAGCATATAGATAGATATAACTATGGAAGATGGTATACAAAAGTTTTGCGAATTAATGAAACTTTGCATATTCTAATTTTTTTTAATAATGGAAAAAATAATAATGGGTGATGACATACAGATAGAACCTGAAAAGTACGAAAACTTAAACTTTCCCTATAGTAGGGACTGAAATATTTATAAGCTTTATTTATTTCTAAAATTCATATCCTGTTCTCTTTCTCCGAAAAATCCTCGAGGCAGGTTTACCTTAACAAAGTTTAAAATGTATCATAATCAATATCTGAAAATACAAAATTGTCATCCTTTTTATTTATAGTTAGAATGGTTTAAAAAGTGATGAGATTGTGGTTTTCACTGCTTTTTCATTGCATGCTTATATTGATTTATGTATTGATTTCTTTAAGAATGTATATATACTGTTCATTACTTGATCCTAGGACAAAACACAAAATCATAAACATACAGTTTTAATGTCCATGAAACACAGCACTTAATTTTAAAGACTGCTGGCTTCACTAAAGGATTTAAGCATTTTCAAAGCATGCTTTAACAAAAATAAAAGACATAGAAATATATATGAAAACATGTAAACATTATTGGCTGAACTCTGAATGAGAAGATGATATGCAAGTCAGCCAGCCATCCACATGCTTGAAAACAGAAATTGTGCACCAGCTTTCATACTGACTCTTTTTTGACGGTCAATGACTTCATCATATAAATAGAATGACAAAGGGGGAAGCATACCTTAGGTACTGTAATGGTGAGAAAGACCTTGGGAGACAGTGGCAGAAAATGATGCCTAGGGTATGGTTAGATAAGAGATAGCATAGATCACAGTTGCATAATGGCTAGAGGAACAGGCATAGAAGAAACCCTCCATAGTTGCTCAGGCTGTAAGAAAGATGGTGGAAGGCAGTGGTGGGATTCCGCCAGTTCGCACCACTTCGGGAGAACCGGTTGTTAACTTTCTGAGCAGTTTGGAAACTGGTTGTTGGAAGAAATCATTACGGCAGAGAACCGGTTGTTAAATTACTTGAATCCCACCACTGGTAGGAGGTTTATACTTGCAAAATTATGTTATTATAGCTCTACAATAAAGTAGAATTAGCTTATCTGATCATATTTTCTGTCCGATCTACCTGTAAAGGCTGCAAGGTACTTTGATCTTATTTGATGAAAGGTATTTCAGTGAACTGCCAGCAATGTGAAATGAGATTGGAAAACAGAATGGGCAGTCTCCAGGCCTACAATTTCCACTAGTTCTAGTTTTATTAGAACTCCAAGATCTGGTAGATACATATACTTTAAAATACCGTAAATAATTTTAATCTCAGGGTGTTATTTTGAGTACCAGAATGGAATAAAATTCAGATTCTTCCTATTTCTAATTAGCTAACCCAAGCATTCTTTATTTAGCAGAAGTGTATATACATGCTACGTTGTTCCTGCTATTATTAAATAACTGAAGTCAGATCATTCATTATCTGTTACAGGAGTGCAAGTAATACAAAGATATACTACTTATCTATAAGTACACATTTCTATTGACATTGGAGAACTTTCAAGGTAGGGTGAAAGTCTTGAAATAATTTTAATCCCCATTGGGTAATCAGAAATAGCTATTCTCTAACTTGTTCAAGCACCTAGATATATAGCATCCTATGTTTCCACATCTCAGTGAGATGTGAACCTAATAATAGTCCTTGCAAATGTAATAGTATGTGCAAAAACAACTTCATATTTCTGGATATGGGAATAGATGGTAAAATGTTATAAGTGATGTCAAAACTCAAACAAAACATTGCGAGCTAACCATGAATAGAATGTTTCTATTTCTAAAGTTGTGTCACAGTCTTGATTAGTAAACCCTTATGTTAAATTTGACAGCTATTTGCAGTTGGGACAGTTTATTAATTGATTGGTATGTGATCAAACTGTTACATGTCAGAAAATCTGAATAGATTTCTTGCAGTAGCACAACTACACCCCCTTTTGAAAAAGCTTATCAAAGACATAGCTGTGATGTATTCTTCCTTGGGTGGTTATTATGTGGGTGTCTAAATAGATCCAGCACAAATTAATTATTTACTGGCTGTGTCTCTCCCATCATTCCTAGATTCAATTTTGCACAAGGAAATGGGTGGTCTACTTAATTAGGAAGTGATATTTCTCCCTTCAACTTCATATATGTGATATATGTTTAGATTATAATGGAGTCACAGAACATTTTGTATTCCTTATTTTGAAAACATACTGTAGATACATTTTAGTACAATCAGAAAGCTTCCAAAATCCCTGTTTCCTTACTGAACTTAAGACAGATAAAATGATAACATTCAGCTAAAAAAAAATTAAAGTATAATACAGAAAGAAAAACAGATCATGGTCTTCTTTAAGGAACTGAGGAATGGAAATTTCTAATTGGTTGCATCATATAATGATAGCTAGCTAGCTAGCTAGCTAGGTAGCTATCTAGCTAGCTAGGTAGCTAGGTAGCTACTGTATCTATCTATCTGTCTTTCTGTCTGTCTGTCTGTCTGTCTGTCTGTCTATCTATCTAGACGATAGATAGATAGACAGACAGACAGACAGACAGATGATAGATAGATAGATAGATAGATAGATAGATAGATAGATAGATTTATTGATTTAGGAACATTTACATAGATAAAAAACAATTGTGAAGTAAAAATGCCCTTAATTTATTTACTTTTTAAAACTTTCATTCAGTTCTTCTCTCAACCTTTTTTAAGATTTTTATTCAAAACTTCAAGAGCCAAAATAAACAACAATGATGAAAGCAGACATTCTTGTCTTGTCCCTTTTCATATTTCTCAAGGCTTCATCCATTCACCATTAACTTTAATTTGTACCATTTATGAGCCATATATAATCTTACCCATTTAATAAAATTTTCTCCAAAGTTCATATTCATAATTTATTTTTATTTATTTATATATTTATTTATATATATATTTATTTATATATCGGGATGCCGGGAACCACAGCCACTCAGTCTTGGAAGGGTTGAACTTGAGCTTGTTCCTCCCATTCAGATCCGTACAGCCTCCAGGCACTGGGCCATCACTTCAAGGGCATCACTGGGGTGGCCTGGGGTGGAGATGTACAGCTGGGTGTCATCAGTGTACTGGTGGTATCTCACCCCAAAGCCACGGATGATCTCGCCCAGCGGCTTCACATAAATATTGAACAGAAGGGGCGAGAGGACCGACCCTTGAGGCACTCGACAGAGGAGAGGCCTCGAGGTTGACCTCTGCCCCCCGTCAACACAAACTGCGACCGGTCAGAGAAAAAGGAGGAGAACCACCGTAACACTGTGCCCCCCATCCCCAACTCTTCCAACCGGTGCAGCATGATACCATGGTTGATGGTATCAAAAGCCACTGAGAAATCTAATAGGACCAGAACAGAGGAGCAACCCCTGTCCCGAGCCCTCCAGAGATCATCAACCAACGCGACCAATGCCATTTGCTGTGCCCAGGCCTGAAACCCGACTGGAACGGATCATGAGATCTTGAGTTGAAACCCGACTGGAACGTATAATGAGGTCTTGAGTTGCACAATAAAGCATCTTTTTGGTTTGAGGCAAATATTCTTTTTCTCTAAAAAAAGGTCCAGATTTCCAATCAGATAATATGATACTGGACACTAATTTGGATAGCTTTAAAAGATTAAATAAGTCCACAAAGGATAGATCTATAAAGTATTATTACCATTGAAGACCAAGTGTCTTTCTTGTGAACTCCCCAGAGACATCTCGTTAACAATTATTAGAAAGAAAATACTGGATTAAGATGGGTATTTATTTATTGGTATTCATTCATTCATTCATTCATTCATTCATTCAACCTGTATGCTGTCTATCTGACTTCTGCAGCATTGTTCAACTCTTCTTCAGCCTTGTGGACAGTCTTAAATGAGAAATACCTTCTCTCCTTTCTCTTTCATCCAGAACTACTTCATACCACTTTCATTTCCCTAGACTTTGTTGTTCAGGGAATTCTTTCCTTTCTTTTCCAAAAACATAAATATAGGTTTTTAAACTCTAGTTACAATTGTTTCTGGGCTTTTTCTCACTGACTGGATGGTAAAGAATGGAAAGGTGGCAAATGGGCACCTGAAGACTTGGCTCTTCTCCCACGCTTTGAATTGGAGGGTTTGTTTATTTTTTCATTCCTGTCAGCTTTTTCTCTATTTTTTTGATCATCTGTTGTAATGTAATGTAAAGTAAATTTTTATTTTAGCATATTTTTAGTGTGTGTGTGTGTGTGTGTGTGTGTGTGTGAGAGAGAGAGAGAGAGAGAGAGAGGGAGAGAGAGAGAGAGAGAGACACCTATCCCAAGTCACTGAGAGTCAGACAGTAATATAATGCTGTAAATTAAACATCAATATGAAGATATCAAACACCCATTTCCTTCAGGCTTCCTGGGAAAATTTGTTCTTTAAAAGCTATTGGAAGGCCATCTTAAAGAAGTGCACCCTTGTAGAAGGCAGTCATTCCTTAAAATAGCTAGATTGAAAGAGAAGAAAAACTTTCAAAAACTGGGAAACATCCCAGACCAAGCTAAGTTCAAAAACTCTAGAGAATTCCTGGAAGCCTGGCGCTCAGACAAATCACCCATCAACAGGCACATAGAGATAAATAACATATACACATCATTCAAAAGAGACAATTAAAAAGACAAAAAGGAGATAAAATGACCAAAACATTTCCTCACTAGCAATCAACAACCAGATGAGCAGAGATTAACATTAGACCAACAATCAAGAAGCAAACAATAATCAAGGAACTACCAACTCTGACAAACAAGGCAACTGTAAACAACAGCCCAATCAAAGAACCACCAAGACAGTTTCCCCCACAATTGACAGGGCAAACCACTAGAATATAAAATGAGAACAAACTCCACTCCTTTCTAGCACTGATGATGTTGCCTAGTTTGATAAGTCTGCAAGAAAACAACCAAACTTAGCACCAAGGACCCTCAGAAAAGCAAAACTTTCCAGCTTCGGTCCTCATCTCATGGAAGTAGCATATCACAAACATCTTTTCCTGGGAAGATCTCTATGAATGGATCAAATCAGAGGTGGTATTCAGCCGGTTCGGATCAGTTCGAGCAAACCAGTAGTGACAACCTGCGGGTGGAGTGGGCCCGCCCCCGCTCACCCACCCGGGTGCAATTCCGTCCTATATTGCTGTGTTTTTGACACCACACACATGTGTGGACGGCGCATGAGAGCAAATTGCCATGTTGTTTGAAGTTGCATGCATATGCGGACGGCACACACGAGTGAATTGCCGTGTTTTGTGATGCCACACACATGTATATCAAATCCAGTAAATGTAGGCAGTTGTGCCTGTACCTTACATGTATTTGTAAAAGAAAAAGAGAAAACAATAACATTATATGTTAATATTTCCCTTCAAATAGGTGTCAATGCAAGAAACTTTTGGGAAAATGAGGAAGAGTGTCTACAGTGGAAAGGATTGCTGTAAAATAGCTCTTTTCTTGGATTGTCAGATCTAAGAATTTCTCTTCCTTTTTTCTTCCCTGTTTTCTTCCCAGTTTGAAACTATCATTTTTCTCTTCTGCTGTTGTGGATATCGGTAAATAGCTTTTTGTATCCTTCCCTTCTCAAATGGACTTCTCACCAGAAAATCTGCTTAAGGTGGAATAGAGCACAAATAGATCAAAGACTTCCTGTGATTTGCCCCATATTAGAAGACCTTGTTGTCTTAGTTCCCCCTCCCAAAACGACCGTTCCATCTGGCTTGCTTAGCTACTTGTCCTGTGAATGACTTCCTAATCATTCTAAGGAACTGTATCTTATTTCTACAAACGATGCTGCCAACAGCAGAATTGCACATAAGGAGCTGAAATGCTTCCCTCTTAAAAAGATCTATCTGAGAGTCTAATAATGGCATTGCCTATGTTATCACAGTGCATAGCCAAAAATAAAGACACAATTCATCTATAGAAGAAAGAGAGAAAGAAAGCTTTCTGCAAAATTATCACATCCCAGTCAGCCCTGGATAACTGTTATGTAAATGAGTGTGATGACCTTTATGCTTCTACCATTGATTTCAGTGAAACACTGAACAAATAATTCTTTTTAATGGCTGCTTGCTGAACAGCCGCCTGAAGGGGGAGAAACAATTGTTTCTCTATCCTGAAAAGGATTCTAAAGGTGTTGTTCATAATATCCCCCATATTCCTTAGGTATTTTCTACTGGTAGTTGGTTTGAAAAACTGTTATACAGATGGCACTGCCAGCTGTATTTATAGATCAAAGCCAGTTCACTTGCAAAAATCTGTGTCAATTCCTGTTTCCATTCTCTCTCCCCCCCCCTTTTTTTCTCATTACAAAGAAGGTCTTTTAGCTCATTTTTGCCCCCATAAACCATTTAGAATACATTTATATAATAAAACTTGGGAAATTCACTCCTATTCTCTGGCCATCTCATAACTCTGCAATTGCAAGAATACTACATTCCATCTCTGAGAGCGTCACAGAAATTATCTTCTCCTTTGGGGGAGAAAAAAATAAAAGTAAATTCTGTTTCATCAAATAGAATAGGAAATGATGGAAGAAAAAAAAAAATGCAGAATTTCTCTGCTCGGCACTAATCCCAGGAAACTAAAGTGAGTGTCCTTCATGTTCCAGCATCCATAGAGGTCTTATCTTAATCACACAGGTTGATGAGATACTTCTATAGTGCTTCAGATGAGAAGTTTTACTTGCGTAGGAGATCTTTGCTAGGATCATAGATTTATACATTATTTATTACTACCAATGATTCAGACACATTAATATATACAACAAAATAAAAAAAATATATTTTATTTTCTTCCCTTCAATCACGTTCAATTCTTGGAAACTGCCTGGACAATTCCTTGCAGTTATACATTAGTTGATGACATGTTTTGATTGCTGCCACAGAAAATTTGCTCACAATGTTAGTGATGTTTCAATTAGAATTAGCTTAGAATTAGAAACTTTGTATGGTAAAGATTTGCCTGTCTTGTTGCAAGATAGAGGTAAAATAAATAAGTTCTTTGGGTCCTTTTAAAAATTACAATACAACAGTATATGATTGATGCATTCAATTTCTCCTAAACTGCATGGAAAGTCAATATTGATTCTTGGTATCTGTCTATACTAGTCTCTGATATTTAGAGCGAAAATGAGTGTTCCAAAAACACCTGTCTTCCTTTGTTCCAAAGGTGGAACTAGAACTCAAGTCTCTTGGTTTCTAGTCTTGTGCCTTAACCACTACATCAAATTGATATGTGCATATATGTACATATGATTTTGTGTGTGTGAGTGAGTCCGAAAGACACATAAACACACACACACACATACATTAGACAACCTGTGTCCTGTTGGGTCATCATTTCAGAGATATTTCCTTACTTAAAGATAGAAATAGAAACAGAATTACCAACTGTGAATAAAAAAGTAGTGGAAGCAGAAGTGATTTCTGACTTCCTGCTGGCTTCCCCATTGAGTTTCCTTGTGTGAAGATGGGAGAAACATTGGAAATCTTCCTTCCTTCCTCCCTCCCTCCATCCCTTCCTTCCTCCTTCTTTTCTTCCTTTCTCCATCCCTCCTTCCCTCTTTCTCTTCCCTCTTTCCCTTCCCTTCCCTTTGTTACTGTTAACCACACTTCTGTTTCCTTGGCCAGACCCCAATGGGCGTGACTGTTTAAAAAAATGTTCAGAATCCTATCAAAACCACAATCCTATCTTGTGGTCTATGAAGTGTGGACATCTCTGAATTTTGAACTGTTAAAAAGAAATTAAGTTTAGTTTAAAAAAAAGAGTAAGACTTACTACAATTTTTGCAAAGTAAACTATTCATCTCTCAATCCTTAATATGTCTGACCAATTCACTTAGTCAACAATACAGCAATGAATGGAAACAAATGCAGAAAAAATAAAATAGAATAGAAGCTGGTCATAAAATGAATTGGGCAACAACAAAAAATATGGACATTTAATATGTACTAACAGTGTAGACATTTATTAGAATTTCCCAGCCAACATAAAATCCCAGAAGTTCAAATTCTCTTATAGTGCTTTGAGCATTATAAATTACTCAGATGAAACACTGTTGGGAATATGTAGTAACCGGCATTTAAATAGAAAACTCTTGATGAACAACTCATTTATCTGCTATCTCTGTAATATTTTATTTAGGATGTTGCCTTTTTCAGGATTGTTGTTTTGATTTTTATCTTTAATTTGGGACACTTAGCAGTTTCCATTAAACAGTTAAGTTTCAGTTAACATTGTTAGTACAGAGACATCTGTGTTCAGTCTCTCTATCCCCCTTCTCTTTAAGTTTCTGTTGTTACATTTTTTTCTTCCTGAATTGAAACCAACAAGAATAACCTGCCATGTTCTAATCATGTAACAGTTGGAGATTTAATCTAGTACATCAGAAAAGGGAACACCGAGTGCTTGGAATGGAAAGATGCTAAGTATTTGCAGAAAGAAAGGCACAATACTATGTTCCTATATTTCTACATTATTTGGACATATTCCTGGGGGTTAAGGAGGCAAGAAAAATATGGAATGAGCAATTGAATTTTATGGTCTTTCAAACTATTTTATTCCAAGACTAGATTAGCAAATATCCTAAAATATTATTAAAAACAGTACCTAAAAATATAAACAAACAAATAATAAAACTAGTTATATTAGAAAATGACCTTGTAACATAAATATCTAAAATTAGCAAAGAGCTTTAGAATATAAATGGACGTCTGAAACGTTTAATTGATTAAAAGAACTTTGCTTATGTCATTTTGTTAGACTGTGGAATGTGAATAGAAAAATGGAAATCCCACGTCATCTCATTTTCCTCATGAAAAATCTATTGTTTACAGCAGGGGTCTCCAACCCTCAGGCTATGGCCTGTTCAAAACCAGGCTGCATGAGTGGTGGGCAAGTGTACGGGTGAAGCTCCACTCATACGAGCAGTGGGCCCTTCAGCTTGTGTGCGAAACTCCACTCACACGAGCAGTGGGCCCTTCAGCTCAAGGGCAAAATTCCACTCACACAAGCAGTGGGCCCCTCAGCTCGAGTGCAAAACTCCACTCACACAAGCAGTGGGCCCTTCAGCTTGTGTGCGAAACTCCACTCACACGAGCAGTGGGCCCTTCAGCTCAAGGGCAAAATTCCACTCACACAAGCAGTGGGCCCCTCAGCTCAAGGGCAAAATTCCACTCACACGAGCAGTGGGCCCTTCAGCTCAAGGGCAAAATTCCACTCACACAAGCAGTGGGCCCCTCAGCTTGAGTGCAAAACTCCACTCACATGAGCAGTGGGCCCTTCAGCTCGAGTGCAAAACTCCACTCGCATGATGTGGCCCTTCAGTTCGTGTGTGAAACTCCACTCACACTAATGGAGGGCGCTTGAATGGAGGGCGCTTGTGCTTGCGTGCAAATCTCCACTCATGTGAACAGAGGCCGCTCACACTTGAAGCTCCATTTGCATGAATGGAGGGCATGCACACCTGCCACTTGCACCAATAGAGCTATGCACATGGACCTGCTACTCACATACGCACCCCTGTGCTGGGCTGGGATGGGCTGGGCTGCCAAGGTGGAAAGGTTGGTGACTGCTGGTTTACAATATGGACAAAATAGATTGGCTTCAGGTTAGCAAAAGAATGAGACAAAGATGGATACTCTCTCCTTATTTATTCAGCTTCTATGCCAAATATATATTATGGGAAGCTGGAATAGAAAATGTGTGTGGTTTTTAAACTGGTGGAAGAGACATCAATAATCTGTGCTAGGATTTGACACTAGTCTCATGGTGGAAAAAAATGTTCTGCAAACTCTAGTTAGGAAAGTCATGGTACATAGTGAATAAAACGGGGCTTAAAATTAAATCTGTAAAAGATCAAACTAGTGCCACTTGTGGTACAACAAATAACCTTAGTAATAACAATGAAGAAATCTAATTTAGTCTGAATTCTCATTTGAGGCACAAATAACCAGGCTCAAATTATACTATACAGATAGTTCTCAATTTACAGCATTCATTTAGTGACTGTTCGAAGTTACAATGACACTGAAAAAGTGAACAATAGCAAACTCATGTACATAGTCTCAAAATAACTTTTTAATGTCAGAATAGAAATAATGTCAGCTCAAGGTTTTGGTGGGACCCATAAGCAGGATATTTTTAGCCTCCTTCTCAATAATATCTTCCAACTTTTTAAACATTGCTCATTTCTCTTTGAGCTCTGGCAAATGAGCAGAGGGAGAAATGTCCCTTCCTACTGCTTTCACTTCCTCTTAACATGGTGTTATAATTCAATAGGTATCAAAGAGAACATAATAAAGTAACTTTTCTATCCATCTAAGGGAAGCTTCTGGATCCATAGAAGATCTGTACTTTGCTGGAAGAAGCTCGACAAGAATAAATGACATGTTTGTTCCCGCTGCAGACCGGCAGTAAAGGTAAATAGAACCCACCCTGGTTTCAGTGTTGTTTATTCATTAACTGAAGACACCTCAACATTTATTGAGGATGATTGTACCTCCTAATGCAATATAAAGCAATGAAAGAAGACTGGGAAAATATTTCCAGGCAAGGAATTACAAAAAGTATATTAAAAAATCTATTAAACTCTTGCATTTATGGTTCACCCAAAGGAATGCAACCATTTCGATTAGCGAGCTTTCTATGGCTTTAACTACAATAATTATGCAACTTAATTTTGTTTGTAAATAGAGAAAAGCCATGTAATACTATGCAAATATGGGCTTCAAATTATTATTTTAGAAAAGGTTGAACATAAATTCCCTGATTCATTTTTAGTGACACAAAGCTGCAGGCATTTTTATTTCTTTCCCTCATTCCACAATAGAGTAAAAAAAAATCTCAGAGGTTATAAAACTGAAATAAAGAACCAGAAACTAAACAAGGCACTCCAAATGGCAATATTTAAATAATAATAATTTAAAAAAAAACTTCTAAGAATGTTATCTCATAGCTTGAATTAAGATGAATACAGAAGTTAGAGTCATTACTACCTTCTTAAGCTTTTTTGTGAAATAAACTGTGAAAAATAAAAGTAAATAAATAAAATTTGTTTCACTCCTTTGTGAAATAAAGAATGTATTGAAATTAGCATTTTGGTGAGGTAACAGTTCAAACAATGATATCCATGTTTGGAAAAGTTCAATAGTGATTGAATGCAGTCTCAAGGGATGACTTCAATATATACAAAACCTATAACAACTGCAAAAAATTTTCCTTTCTTTCAGGCAATAGTAACTTGTTACTTTTAGAATCAAGCATTCTAATGTTGGATTGTCAAATATGAAAACAAGAATAGATTCAAACTATATGGAATAACCATCTGTCAGTTTTGGAGTTGTGTCTTCTGATTTCAGTATTGCTCTGAAAGAGGCATTACGAGTGAACAAATTGAAAAGTCTAAACCTTCTGCAGGTAGCTTACACCTTTCTATATTGGCACATATTCCAATTTGCTGTTAATTTGGCATGTATTTAGCATATATTCCAATTGGCCACCTGTGCCAAACATCTGCAGTGCTGCAAAAAAGCATTTATACATGCCAAACTTTTGGAATGTGATTTCGGCAAAATGTTGTAAAATCAAGAACATTTCTGATAGCATTGAACACTTCTTCAAAAGGAATCTGTGATAGAGTATCTCAAACTTTTTTTAATTGCTTAATTTTAATTTGCTTTTAAAAAAGGGGTGTTTTAATTAGTATGGGCCAAATTTGTTTAATATGTTTTAAATTGTTTTTAAACTTTATATTGTATGTGTTTTATCTTTGGCTGTTCACCACCCTGAGTCCTTCGGGAGAAGGGCGGTATATAAATCCAAATAAACTTAAACCTAAACCTAAACCAAATATGTGTGAACCAAGGTTTATCAGTATTTAATCTGTAAACTGGAGACACCCCCCCACATTGGATCAGATCAATTAAAGTAGAATATAATCACATACAGGGAAGACATAATATATGCTAAATCAGATTATTTAAAGGGCTGCCTTTGAAACTCCTTAATATTTTGTCTTGAAGCATTCTTCAACTTATATCCTGAATTTAAGAGAAGATCTTAGTGTGTTTTCATTTGATTATGGCAATCAGATTTTAGCCTTTTATAGAAGTGTTGTTTCATTAACTGCAATCTAAGACTAGTTAATGGAATACTACAGATTTAACATTAATAAAATCAAAGAATAAATTAAGCATCAAATTCAATTTTTCCTCCTGACCTGACTTTCTTTTGGAGTGCAGCTCAACAAGAAAACAAACTTGGGAACTCCTAATAGCATTCACCCATTCAGACAATCTTCACTGATCCTATATCCACAAGAATCTGTTGGGAGTTGCAGCAAGGTTGAATTGGACTCTTACTTTTTGTTAGTATTTCTATGGCACAGCACAAGCATTTCTCTGTATTTGCCATAAAACATGATCTCTGGTACCTACACTGTTTCTTAACAGATGGCTGTTGGAGTTGACTACAGTCAAAGTATATTTTGTGGCTATGCCATCATTCCCTCCATAATGGGTTTTTGGTGTTAAAAAGAAAAGGAGGGAGAGGGGAAGGGATGATAGGGCTTACAAAGAGAAGTACGTGATTTTTGGATCTTCCTTTTGCCCCTCTAAAGTTCTGCAAAAGGGACAACGTGGCAATACAACAAGATTCAAGTACTGTACATTATTAATGAAACCAAGATTGGTTTGGCTTTAAGTCACTTTTGTGTATGTTTAAAAGCCAGGCAGTTTATTATTCTGACATACAGAAGCAAAGGCTATAGTATTTTACGTCCTGTACTTTACACCCAGGCAGATATAATAGTACTGAAACAATTAAGGATTTTTGGTTCAGACAAAAAAGTTCAAGATTCAGAGCCAAGAATGTTTCTTGTTTAACATTTTTTTTAAAAAAGTGAAAATTTAAAGTGAATTTAGGGCTATTAAAATACAGATCAAACAGTTCTTTGGATTGCTGTAGAAATACTATAAAATTAAAATTATGAATGCTAATGTGGCTATATTCTACTCAAGTCAGGGACTGTCATTTTGGGCAGAAGCATTTGGGCTAGCTACTTTTCCATGTTTCTTTTTAATGAGTCCAGCCGTGGGGGATTTGATTGTTTTCCAGTCACTTGAGGTAAAAAGAAATAAAGACATAGTGAAGCACTGGACATTACAAAGTGTGGGTGACCTCTTAGACATAGTTACAATGGATGTAATAAAAATAATAGGGCTTAAATAGCTGGGATTCAATTAAATCCTAGAAATTTAAATGAGCCCATAATTTCCTAGAATTCACAAGAATACATGAACTTGCAGTCCTACACCTAATAGCAATAGTAATAGCACTTAGATTTACATACCACTCCACACTGCTTTACAGTTTACAGAGTCAGCATATTGCCCCCAACTATGTAGGTCTTCATTTTACCAACCTCAGAAGGATGGAAGGCTAGTCAACCATGTGCTGATCAGAATCAAACTGCAGAACTGCAAAATTAGCTTGCAATACTGGATTCTAACCACTGTACCACCACAGCTGTTAATCCTTTCTCTCCCAGCAAATAGTCTTCCAAAATCCATCCAGTTGGCTAGTACCCTGTTTCCCTGAAAATAAGAAATCCCCTGCTAATAAGCCCAATCGTGCTTTTGAGCACATGCACTAAAATAAGCCTCCCCCCAAAAATAAGCCCTCCCCGAAAATATTAAATTGCAGAGCTGGAAATGAGGTAAGATGGCAAGAAGAGCCCCATCTTGCTCCATGTGCCCCAAAATAATAAGACCTCCCCGAAAATAAGGCCAAGCACTTATTTCTGGGTTAAAAAAAAATATAAGACAGGGTCTTATTTTGGGGGAAACACGGTATGTATGACAAAATGCTGGATCAGATGATTGTTCAGAATGACAAGGTTGAAAGGGACCTTGGAGGTATCCTAGTCAAATTCTCTGTTCAAGCAGGAAACCTTACATCATTTCAGACAAATGTTGATCTATGACAGTGATGGCTAACCTTTTTGCCGTTGCATGCGCGGGGGGTTGTGCACATGCGTGCCCACATGCAATGCCCCCCACCCCACGCATGTGCACACAGCCCGCCGTGCTTCCCCTGCTTTTGGCATATGATGGCACGGTGGGCCCGGAGGCCTGTTTTCGCCCTCCCCAGGCTCCAGAGGCTTTCTTAGAGCTTGGGGATGGTGAAAATGGCCTTCCTCACCGCCCCAGAGGCCCTCTGGAGGCTGGAAATGGCTCGTTTCCCAACTTCCAGTGGGACCAAAAGGCCCAAAAATCAGCTGGCTGGCATGCGCATGCGCGCTGGAGCTGAGCTAGGGGAAGGCTTGTCTGCCCGCAGATATGTCTCCGCGTGCCACTTGTGGCACACATGCCATAGGTTCACCATCATGGGTCTATGACCTAAAGGAGCAAACTGTTTTTATATTCTTAGATCTTGAAAATGTCTGAGGGTAATGTCTTGCATTTGCAATGCTTCCACTGTTTCAGCCACCTTGACTCTATTAATTCAGAACACTAAGTAAAAGGAGCTAAGGATGTACTACTATCACTGCTCTGCCTCACTACAAATCCTGTAGAAATAAAAATATTTTTTAAAAGGCCTCTTCACCATTAAAAGAACCAAGAAACACCCCCACAGTATAGACTCTTTTCACAAGACTGGTTGCTGCTGAATGAAGAGAAGGTAGAAATCAACAGCATATTGTTAATTGTATCCCCCACCCCTCATCTATCTCTCATCTATCTATCTAATTTGTATGTCACTATCTCTCCAATTGGTCAAAAATTTCTTAGGCTACTGAATGGAAGATAGAAAGCTGTCAAGTTAATATTTCTCTTAAAGCACCTACTACAATCAGTAAAGGAGAATATTTGTCGCTCAGGATTGAAATGAAGGGTCCTTGGAGCTCTATGAGCTTGGTTGTTTTCTTGAAATGTCTGAAACAACCAAACTCATCAAGAGGCAACCTTTCAGATTATTTCAAAAGGAAATATTAGCTTCACTGCAGTTTCAGCTACACCGTAGCAGAGCCAAAAATAAATTGACTCAGTTCTCCAGCACTGCTGACATCATGGAACCAGGGAGACCCAGAGCTGCTTTCAAATCTGTGAAGCATCCCCAGGGGAATTGTCTCTGACAGACCTTATGCAGAAAAAAAGACCCTAGCGGCTAAACCTCTCAGACTGTAAAAACAACATGTGCTTAAAAAACAAGAGTTACTGATTTTAGTATATTTTTCTTCCAGGTGAGGACATACAGAGCTGCTGCTGACACATTGGAGAAAAACGACCCCACGAGTTTCATGAAACTAAATACATAATACATTGCAGGTTATGTATAAATCATGGACATAGAAAGATTTCAGCTTGCAGAGTCCATTATTTTTATATGCTGCATTGTGCAAAGTATATAGAATCCTCTGTAGAATCCTCCAGCTGCTTTGAAGCTATGGCCTCAATAAGGATTACTGGCCAGAATGTCTATTTTGATAATTTTTGCAGTCTTATGCTTTCTGAAGTATTAAGAAGGACTGAGACATTCCCAACTGCTATTCAGAAATTTCCTTTCATTCACAAATAAATTCATTAGCTAGTTTAGAAAAAATACACACCATAGAACAGGAACTAGTGTAGACCATGTAAACATGGAGGTTGCATTTCATTTCAGATTTGTCTTTTACTTTGGATAATTTTACAAGTGTAGGATTTGGTTTTTCATTTTTTTATCAGCTCTGAATCAGTCCAATGGTCCTCATTAAGCTCATCCTTGATAACTAGATGTTGTTTGCAGAATAAAAAGTAAAAGATTCAAATGCTATCATAAAGATGGACATTATACTTAAGAATTGGCCAAACTGACTTACAATTAAAAGCATTACAATTATTGCATAATTGCATCAATGTATCGTCTATTTTGGTGCTCACCTACTATTGTAAGCTGCCCAAAGTCACTTGGTTGTCTGCTATAAAAATTGAATGTATGTATGTATGTATGTATGAATGAATGAATGAACAAATGAATGAACAAATGAACAAACAAACGAATGAATGAATGAATGTACAAATGAATGAACAAAATAATGAACAAATGAACGAATGAATGAAATGAAATGAAATGAAATGAAATGACAAGGAATTGTGTCAATGCCGACCTACTGGCCCCATCCTTATTTGCATTTTAAACATCTTCCAGATGGCACCTAAACGTACCTTTTGAAATTTCATAAAAGAAAGTGTCAGACATTATCCTCAAATGTCTTTAAAAGCCTAATCCTGTCCCTTATTCTTCTTTATGGCCTTGCCTCTTAGTTGCCTCACTTGGAAACACAAGATGGAGCCACACAAACACTGTTTGGAAAGCCACAAACCACACAACCACCTCTCATTTTCTCAGAATGTACAAAAGCGAAAGCTAACAATAGGCAGCAATTCAGTCATGTGGTTGAAGGAGTGATTACAGCAAAGAGGACAGAAAAAATATCTCTAAGGACATTTAGTAATGTGATATCAGTGTTGCACACACAGACACGTACACACTTGTCAGGAACACTTAAGTATGCCCCTCTTTTCATGCATTGTGTTAGAGAAGGAACAAAAATTATTGGCGCTGATCTCTCATATTTACCCTTATGCTACAGTATTCGCTGGCAACTCTGGTTAAAACTATGCTCTACCTGCAAGAAGAAAGGGCAAACATCATTTTTTATATCTTATAATTGTAGCTAAACATATATGTATGTTTTATTCAGCCTCTTCTAATGATCTAAAGCATAATGTGATCACTGTACACAATTTCATCTTCATCTCTCTAGCAACTGGCATGCTTGGGGAGAAAGACTAATGATATTCAGCATAGCATTTCAAAGCTCTTTACCCTATTAGCACACATAAAATTGGGAATGATCAGGAGGAAACTTTTTATCTAATTTCCCCAGGGAAAGGAGAAATTCATATTCCTTTCTTCTGCCTCTAGAAGACTCATTTTCTCCAGAGTAAAGCTCAACATCACGTGTCAATCATACAGTAGTTTCACTTTGCCTAAGGTCTCTCCTTCTGCTCAATTGTTGCTTGGACATTGTTTTGTGTCTTTGCGCCCTGGCTGTTCTTATGGAACGGTCATGACTGTTGAGTGAGAATTTTGTAATGAATTCTCCAATTGATCAGAAATCCTCCTCTTTTCAACTTGTCTTCACATAGTTTCCCAGTATTGCACAATTTTAGACTTATGGTAGATGGAAAAACCTTTCTAGTAAGGGGTTACTATAAGGCTATGCTCCTGTTACTTCCTCCTGCCTCCCTGCCTCTTTATAGTTGTAATATTTTGCTCAGGCTTAATGTAAATACTGCCTAAGGACATTATACTGCCTAAGGACATTATATCCCTGAGAAAGCATATAAGACATCCCGCAATGAATTGATTGAATATTTTTTTCTTTGCCTTTAGAATGTATATGGTTGCCTATATCATAATAATGATTCTGGGAAGCATACAGAGAATACTCACCACTCACCCACCTCTCCACCCCCACCCCCAAACACACATCAATAGAATTAAAGCAACCAAGCATCATTTGCAATTAACAGACAGAAAAAATAACCCATCAATAGAGCCAATTAAGCTACATTGCTCACTTAACTACCTGGCTCAAATGTCTGAGGGAACAGCATGACTTGCAAAAGACCAATAGGATTGGTGTCATCTGGATTTTCAGAGGGATACTCTTCCACTGAATCTGTAACAGAGAAGGTTGTTGTTGCTGTTATAATATGGCATTGTTACATTAGCCCAGAGACTACAATGCTATTGTAGAGTAGTAGTTTGGCTGCCTGTTTACCAGCTTTGTCAGGTATAGGGTTGCATGCTTCCCATGGTGTGCCACAAGAGGGCAAGCTACATTTGCTCCAGAAAGAAAGAGGAGTAGCTCTTTCCTGCAGTGTCATCCAAGGGCCTACTCCAGTGGTGGGTTGCTACCTGTTCATCCCCAGATTGAGTGAACTGGTAGCGGCAGCGGTAGGAGGCTCTGCCCACCCGCTGGACGTCTCTGCGCATGCGCAGAAGCATCACACATGCACACTGACAAGTGAACTGGCAGCGAACAAAATTGAAACCCACTACTGGCCTACTCACTCCCCTGGAGCTCCTCACAACTGGGCATCACAATGGGGAAAGGAAGGAATCTAAACAGCTCTTCTGTATATTGTTTTCATATTCCTCCCTTCAGAAGCACAGCCTTTCTCATCCTGTTGAGAAATTGAGTGCATTTCACAGCCCCTCTCCCCCCTCTCCCCGTTACAATGGCAGCCAAGCAAGCAAGCAATGAAAAAGCGGAGGCTGACACACTCTCTCTCTCTCTCACTCATCTGTGAGAAGCAAGAGTAGAGGTTAGTGGCACGGTGGTCCTTTGCCTCCTCCTCTACCAATCTATTTCTTCTTCCTCTGGTTGAAAACCAAACTATTAGTGCTAAGGATGAGGGCCAATACATCTTTTCCCCTGATTATCACAGACTCTCATACAAACACACTTCAAAGAAAGAAAATATCACATATTAAGCTGTCTCTCTTCCCTGAACATTTCTCTGTATTCATTGTACGTCCTGTCACTAGCAAGCAGGAATTGTTCATTGTTATTCTCCCAATGCTGTTTCAAATGGGATTTCCCCAGTGATTACTACTTTCCTCTTCATTGCCATATCCTATTGACTGTAACTTCCCCCTTCAGTACTTTGTGAATGTTTGTCATGAGTTTGTTCTGATTTCCTCAGCAAGGTTTATTGTTTCAAAGGCTGTTTCCACATTGAATGCTATTTACCCAAGATTTGCTATTTTCTACTTCATTGCCATTTTCCATTGGCAATGGAAAGCTTCATTGGATTGTTCCTTGGTAAAATCTACCTTCTTTTTTGGAATATTATGGGTGCCATTTTAGAGGTCCTCTGGAATGCATTGTTGTAAAAACTTCTTTAGTGGAAAGAATTTGTCTACACATCTGTCCCTGCATCAATATTCCGTAGAGTGGCCTTCTTACTACATATCAGACATGCAATAAAGCAACTATTTCAGAAACCTTAAGAAAATGCCTTCTGAAAAGTATTTGCTCCAGTGAAGACTTACAGTACATTCCAAAGGAGTAGCAGAGTAGAGTAAGAAGAATATAAGTTATAATATAACTTATAATATAATTTATAATATAACTTATAATATAACTTATAATATAAGTAAGAAGTTCTATAATATTGGCATTGATGTATGTAAGAGACAAAAAATACTACATTATGTATTTCCAATATGAAATAGTATATGGTATATTCCCAAAATAGTTGAATTAGTACAATAGGTATTGCATTGATTCCACTATTGGGAGGGAGGGCGGAGGGGGAGGCGGGAGGGAGGGAGAGAGAGAAAGAGAGAAGGAGCTAAAGAGTTCTGTATTCAGTTTCGGTTTTTTCATGTCCTCTGATGGGAAGACTATTTATATATATATATATTTGACTACAGATGACAAGTCATAATACCACTAAGGATATGCTGAAGTACAGGTTAATGAGGTGGTATCTCCAGTTATTTATAGCTAAGTACTCTAGTTCTCTTAATCTACATTTGGAGTATTTAAAATGTCATTAGTAAGGTGAAATAACTTTGTTGAGCATAGTTAAAATCAATTTTCAAATCACTGGTAATAAAAACTTACTTACTGTAAGTTCAATGGAGCTTTTGTAGCATGATATTTGAGTTATTAGGTTCTATGGTGAAACATGGGATTGCTTACTGACTGCCAAATTATGAGAGAACATATACTGTAGTGGTGAAATTCAATTTTTTTTATTAACGGTTCTGTGGGCGTGGCTTGGTGGGCGTGGCTTGGTGGGTATGGCAGGGGAAGGATACTGCAAAATCTCCATTCTCACCCCACTTCAGGGGAAGGTTACTGCAAAATCCCCATTCCCACCCCACTCTGGGCCCAACCAGAGGTGGTATTTGCAAGTTCTCTGAATTACTCAAAATTTCCACTACTGGTTCTCTAGAACCTGTCAGAACCTGCTGAATTTCACCCCGATATACTGCATATACATGGTAGAGCCTCCCCCTCAGACACAGAAGATACTGTGCATTTTCTGCTTGACTGCTGACTATATGCTTCAGTAAAAAGACTATATGTAGAGTTATTATTTGACAGAACAGCCTCTTGGGCAAATAAGTCTATCTTATTTTCTCCAAAGAATAAACTCATTTGTTACTAGTAGGATTGTCAAATTTATAGTCAAAGCCATTCAATTGAGAACTTGTTTTACAGAACACAATGGGGTAATGTGCAAAGATTATGAATTTATCTGAATACACGTCATGTTACAACTTCATTTTACAATTTTGAGGTATTTCTTGACGCCCATACATTAGCTGTGCACCTACAATTCACAACTAGCTGGCTCTGCACTTCTGTATTCATGATTACGACTATGTATGTCCTCAACTACTGTTTTTTCAAGGTAGTTAGTCACATTAAAAGTATCAAATAGGATTATTACAAATATTACTTTAAAATAGAATAGAATAACAGAGTTGGAAGGGACCTTGGAGGTCTTTAAGTCCAACCCCTGCTTAGGCTTTAATAATTCAAAATAATAATAATAATAATAATAATAATAATAATAATAATAATAATAATAAATAATTAATAATAATTAATAATAATAATAATAATAATAATAATAATAATAATAATAATGGACTTGAACAGTTCCTAGGTCCTTGGTTAGGACTCGAGCTGCTGAGCTATTAACCAGCCTCAAAGGCTGTGAATCTCACTAAAGATTAACCAATAATAATAATAATAATAATAATAATAATAATAATAATAATAATTGTCCCAATTGTAATTGGAGCCCTTGGAGCAATACCCAAAGGGCTACCTCGCTATTTAGAAATCCTAAATTTACCGAATTTGAATACTTTGACTCTACAAAAAAACACCTTACTCGGAACAGCTTACATCCTCCGACGATACCTTAACAGTTCCTAGGTCCTTGGTTAGGACTCGAGCTGCTGAGCTATTAACCAGCCTCAAAGGCTGTGAATCTCACCAAAGATTAACCATAATAATAATAGTGATTTGGGATTAATAATAATTATTATTATTTTAACCATTGGCAATTAAGCCTATTTCATGGACCATTTTAAAGACTAGCAAGGTGGGCAGTTCTCACAATTCAGCAGCAAAGAAGTTTATTCCTAAAATCAGCTGTGATCATTGAAAATGTTGACCCAAGTTACTATCATACAGGTCCACAAGGGATACCTGTCCAGTTGAACTACATGGGCAAATTGTATAATATAAATCATTTTTCTGTAAAACCTAGCACTTTATAATTTGCTCCAAAATGAAATGCAGCTTGTTGTTGTTGTTAGTTGTGAAGTTGTGTCGGGCCCATCGCAACCACATGGATAACTTTCCTCCAGGCCTTCCTGTCCTCTACCATCCTCTGGAGTCCATTTAAGCTCACACCTCCTGCTTCAGTGACCAGCCACCTTCTTCTCTGTTGTCCCCTTCTTCTTTTGCCCTCAATCTTTTCCAGCATTAGGCTCTTCTCCAGTGGGTCCTTCCTTCTCATTAAGTGGCCAAAGTATTTGAGAAATGCAGCTAGCCTAAGGCTTTTGACATAAATTGAATCTGACCTCTTTGAGTATCCTAGAGAACAGATTGCCAGCAAATTTCTGTTCTGATTGACTTATAAAGCCAGTTCCGTGTTCAGCACATTACAGTAATCAAGGTTGGGACTCACTAGTGTGTGTATCACCGTTTTAAGGTCATTTCTTTCCAAGAAAGAGTGCAGTTGCTACATCAGCCAAAGCTAGAAGAACACCACCCTAGCTATTGTTTTAGTCTGGAAAGCCAGAGAGATATACTAATGTGGAAATCAATCCAAAGGAATGTTATTTGAATTGAATTGAATGAGCTGAGTTGAATTAAATTGAACAGAACACTTTATTTGTCCATGTGTGATTGGACATACAAGGAATCTGTCTCTGGTACTGAAGCTCTCACTGTACATGCAAAGCAACATAATAAATAATAACAATAACAACAGCAATAATAATACCACTAATAAAATGAGGGACTAAAGAAGGTAATAAGGATTAAATAATAATACTATAGCCATACTACATGGGTAAGTATACATAGACATTAGGCAGCAGTGTGAGAATTAGGTGTTCAGCAGAGTGAAAAATCTGTCCCTGGGTCTAACTGTTTTGGTATGCAATGTCCTATAGCAGTGGTGATTAACCACCTGGGAGATTATAGAATCCAAAAACCTGAAGGACTCTACTGCTTATACTGTGCTGTCGAATGGAGTGGAAGAGGGGTTTGAGAATAGGAGGGCTCCTCTTAAAATCAACTCTCATCTCTACAGTTTTAAGCAAGTTCATCTCCAGATTGTTATGATTGCACCACAGGGCCAGTTGTTCAACCTCTCATCTGTATGTAGACTCATCACTGTCTTGAATGAGGCTGATGACCATGTTGTCTGCAATTTTCAGAAATTTAATTTAATTTCTTATCCCCTACCCCAGTGGTGGGTTGCCCCCGGTTCGGACTGGTTTACAAGAAACGGTAGTAAAACCAGTGGGAGGCTCCGCTCACTAACCCGGACGTCATCATAGGTGATTTGCGCATGCGCAGAAGCTTCTGTGCATGCACAGAAGAGTGTGCAGGACGCGAGCCAAGTGAGTGCTCGTGCATGGGCGCAATACAAACTGGTAGTAAAGGTAAGTAGAACCCACCCCTGCCCTCCCCCCCAAATTCTAGGGAATCTGGAAGAATATCATGGTACCAAGGGCCACTGGGACCTGAAGAAGAATAACAAATAATAGCAACAAAATATTATATTTTGTCTGTTGATCATCAAACAATGATCTTTCATTTGGCCAACAAAGGAAGGTTCATCCGTATAACCTGTTTAGAAGCCTGATTGAAATAAACCAAAATTGTATACTGCATCTTAATCGCTTTTTCTGACTTTGCCATAATAAGTGCCTGACCTATAACTGTCCGTCTCCAAAAGATAAAAACAAGCTTCTTGCTATCTCTCAGAAAGGCATTAATGATTGACTGAGACATCTCTAATCATTTTCCTGGTAGAGTGTACAGGCCATGTTGGCAGGGATGAAGATGACAAGTGATTGTACAAACATGTCCACATCCTTGGATGTCACCAATTGAAACTTCAAAAGGAATTGCTAAACACACTTATAATTATCTCAGCATCGGTGGTGGTAATCCAGACTGCCTCAGTTTCAAAAAAAACAACTGATGATTTTACAGGGGAGGAAGCTTACAGCTCAAAACAATTTAGTAGACTTTCAGCAGTACACACTCTGGTGATGCAGTGGGAACTACTTCATATGATTATAGAATAATGTCAATGTCAATGACCTACTATCACCATCTATTCATCTCCACCACATAAATATGCAAACAATATAATAGTAATATCCTCATACTTGCTCTTTCACCTACTGTAGAACCTCTCAGTCAAAGAATGGGGTCAGATTAACAGAGTTGGAAGGGACCTTGTAGATTATCTAATCTAACCCCCTGCCCAGCAGGAGACCCTACACCATTTCTGACAAATGGCAGTCCAATCTCTTCTTGAAAATCTCAAGTGATGAAGCTCCCACAACTTCCGAAGGCAACTTCTGTTCCATTGGTTGATTGTTCTCACTGTCAGAAAGTTCTTCCTTATTTCTAGATTGAATCTCTCCTTGGTCACTTTCCATCCATTATTCCTTGTCTGGCCTTCTGGTGCTTTGGAAAAATAGCTTGACCCCCTCCTCTCTGTGGCAGCCCCTCAAATGCTATCATTGTGATTAGGCCCAGAGAGTGAGAGAAAGGGACATTGATTTTAATCATAGTAATGAAGAGGAATTTTGCTCCACTGAGAACTTTTTTTTTCTAAAAAAAAAAAAAAGACTCCAAGACTTAGAGCCAGCACTAAAAAAATAATAATGCAAAGAGCATATGCTAGAGCATCAGATTAAAACACTGGAAGAATTTATTACAGATTGTATTGTTTTATAAATTAAAAATAATATGCACTTTGCATCAAACCAATAGAGCTTAATTTGGACTTGCTTTGTATCATTGAGCATCATGGCTGAAATAAAAAGGTTTTCATTGAAATGTTTTATATAATGCTTTGTCGGCAATTATAGAATATGTTAGGCAGATGGTGTGAGAGTTTGGCTGGAAGCAAACACTAAAGTAGTAACTGGCAGGAGAAACTACAATTGTACATTGCAACCTGACCAATGCAGTAGAAGGTGGATAATCTGTTGGCTGTCCCCCCTCTCTTTCAGGTTGCTGTCTAGCCAAAGAAATTTAGGAAACAGGAACATAGATTGTTCAAGCTAATGTCTTTTATTTTTTTATGCCAAAGTGGTTGCAGGTAAAAATATTAATTATCCAGGACTTAATCTTGAATGATGGCACTAAGCTAGAGTATTCCACCATTCTATCATGCAGCAATTTAGATTTGGAGGGTAGGAAAGTAATGTATCTATAGGAACTTCATCACACTGAGCAGAATCTCCATTCAACAATCTGCTGATTTTGATGCTTGTGTGTCATCTAGGCCAGGGTCTGCAACCTTAAACACTCAAAGAGCCATTTGGACTCATTTCCCACAGAAAAGAAAACACCGGGAGCCACAAAACCCTTCCCATGCCTGACTATTTCTTGAGCGGCCACAAAACTAGCATATGCAGTTGAATTAAACGTTTTGTTTTCTTCTGAAACTTTTCTTTTCTTGGATTTATCATGGTTGGCCTACCGGGTATCAAAAAGCTCAATAAATCGTGTGCCAGTGGATGTTGCATGTTGGCAGTTGCGACGCATATTTTGAGTGACAGGGAGCTGCAGCAGTGGGGTGAAAGAGCCACATGCGGCTCCAGAACCGCAGGTTGCTGACCTCTGATCTACACACACAGATTTGTACATTCAGTGTATTGTTCACTTTATTATCAATAGTCTTTCCTTCAGAATTAGCCAGAGTGATCTCTATCATGGCACTCAACTATCTTAAATCTCTTGGCTTGAGGGATTTTAACATTTATCCTGCAGGTGCTGAATCAGGAATGGCTCAGAATTCCACAAGGGATTCTGACCTATCCCAGTTGAGGATTATAGCTCTATCTCAATTGATATTTGGCTTTGCTAGTGCTGGTGACCTCAAAGTGGATGATTTTTTAAAAAACTTGCAGCTACTATAAAGTCAAGTAGAAGTTTCCTGCAGTTCTAGGTTGAAGATTTATGCCAGAAACAAAACTGGGGGCATGTGGGGTGATAAATCTTGGAAGTGTTTTTATTATCATCAGCCATAGCATTCTTCTGGTATATCTGCATGATCTGGGTCTTGGATTCAGTGATTCTAGTCTGGTGTTGCTCAATCTTTCCAGGTTTAAAATGAGTGAATTTCAACTCTCAGAATTTCCCAGTCACCATTCTAGTTCTTACTTTCAGGATACATCCAGAAGGTTGTCCTGAGGAAACTAGTATTTGACACCTTGGTTGTTATAATATGATGTTCCATGAGGTTTTATCTTGTATCCTACATTGTTGAACATCTATATGATGCTTCTGAGAGAAAACTTTCAGAGTTTTGGACTGGGATGCCAAGAATGTTGTTGCGACCGAGCTCCACTAATCCTTTAACTCTAAATCCACTACCTTTAACAGAGTAACAGAGTTGGAAGGGATTTTGTAGGTCATCTAGTCCAACCCTCTGCCCAAGCAGGAGACCCTACACCATTTCTGACAGATGGCAGTCCAGTCTTTCCTTGAAAACCTCCAGTGATGAAGCTCCCACAACTTTTTTTTTGGAATGAAGTTTTATTAGTTTCCCCCCCAACACCCCTCCCCACATATTTTATGAAACAGAGTATTGACTATATCATAGCATATCATATACAACTTGTCATATCCAAATATATTTTACTTAGTTACTATTTCTGCCAAAGTGTTCTTTTTCCATATTTTTTAATCAAATCTTAATATTTCTATTCTTGTTTCTATAAACAGTATCTTCTTTCGCCCTCAAATTCTATTTTCTCAATTTTTAATCAGATATCTTTTAATTTTTATTAATTCATTCTTTATCCTAATATATTTAAACATGTTCGGGGATGCCTTTCTTCCATTTCATCTTTTTTTTTTTACAGCAATCTTTCTTCTCTTTCTCTTCTTCTCCCTCCCTTCTTTTATTCTTCGTACCTTCTTCTTCCCTCCTCTCCAGTGGTGGGTTGCTACCGGTTCTCCCCAGTTCTTGCGAACCAGTAGTGGAAATTTTGAGTAGTTTGGAGAACCGGTAAATACCACCTCTGCCTGGCCCCGCCCCCAATCTATTCACTGCCTCCCAGTCTCCCAGCTGATCGGCTAGAAGGAAAAAATCAGGGCTCACTTGACAAAGAAGAGAAAAAAAAAACAAGACACTATCACTTTAAATCGAGAAGCCAAGATGCCTTCCAACTGATCGGCTAGAAGGAAAAAATCAGGGCTTGCTTTTCACCCAGGAGATCACTTGGCAAAGAAGAAGAAGCAGGGGAGGCGGGGAAGACGCCGTCACTTTAAATTGACAAGCCAAGAAGCAGCTGCTGGAAAGAGGTTTTTACTTGCAGAAGCAAAGTGACATTCAACAGTTCGTTTCTGGGTCATCTGAACAACAAACTGGATAAGAGGAGGGATTCTAATATGGTTCTATGTTTTTGAAGTTTTGGGGTTTGTGCAACAATGTTTGTGTTTCTAAAAAGGTTTGGGTGATTTCCATTGTGAAATATCCTGTCTTGAATGAGTTTTCTGCCTGCTTGAAAATGGAGCCGAACTTCCGGCTTCCACTTTCTATTATCTCTAAGCACCAGTAGCTGTTTTCTTCTTACAAAGTTTCCTTTATGCAGCTGGCAGGAATGTGGAATGAGTATCAGGCAGGTTCCTTGTTATCAGCTTGATATTTCCTTGCTTTTCTGGGAGCCTTTTCTTATGAGTAATATTTTATTTGGGGAAATGAAGAGGGGCGAGTTTGATTCCTTCCCAGAGCAGGTTAGTGGGGTGGAGAGGGATTGGGGATTTTGCAGTATCCTTCCCCTGTCACGCCCACCAAGCCACACCCACAGAACCGGTAGTAAATTTTTTTGAAACCCACCACTGCTCCTCTCCTACTCCTTTTCTACTTCCCCTTCCTTTTTCCCTCTCCTCCTTTCTTCCCCCATCTAACCTTCTCTCCTACTCTTATTTCCCCTTCCTTCCTTTCTTCCTCTCCCCTTCTCTTTCTTTTATTCCTCTCTCTCCTTCTCCCTTCCTTCGATCTCCCTATTCCTTCTTCCATCTCTCTCTATTGCTGTATTCATTTTTAATTCAATGTTTTTTTTTCCTATGGTGTCCAGGCATCCCCGATTTTCTCTCCATTTATTGAATATATTCCTCAAGATTCCCATCATGTTTTTTAATTCTTAACAATGTTTTTCAACTCATTCCATTTTTACCTTAAAATCTTTCAACTTAATTAACCTTCCACTTCTTATTTTCTTTAATTTCTAATTTCTTATTCCCACTTCAATAATTATTTTTCTCTTTTCCTAATATTTCAATCACTTTCATTTATTTTTAGATATAAACCATTCTGTATCTGCTGATCTATTTTACATTGAACAATATACTCCTGTTTTTTAATTCTTACATAGGTTTCATTTCATCTTTACTTACATCATTTACTTACATCATTTACTAACATTTCAATTTTATTTCTTAATTTAAATTAATTCCTTTGTTTTTTTCAATCTTTGGCACACATTTCTTTACCCTCAGCAGGTGTTTCTCTCCAATCTATAGATCCCCAGACAACAAAATATAAACCTTTCTATCTTTCACATTGCATCTACTGATCTGTTTTACATTATAAAATATTTTTTCTTCAGTGATTTATTTTTCTTTACTTTCAATTGTATGAAATTTAATTTTAATTTAATTTAATTTAATTTCCAATTTATATACCGCCCTTCTCCCTGAGGACTCAGGGCAGTGTACAGCCAAGATAAAAAACATAGAATACAAATATTAAAACATTTAAAAATATATATAAATTTGGGCCGAAAGTTAAGAATCACAAACAATTAAAAGAATTTAAAAATTTATTCTAAGCCAACCCGGCTTGTTGGAAAAGATGGGTTTTCAGGGAACGACGGAAGGCATTGAGGTCATGGATTCTTCTTATCTCTGGGGGCAACTGATTCCAGAGGGTAGGAGCCCCCACAGAGAAGGCCCTCTCCCTGGGGGCCACCAGCCTACATTGTTTGGCTAATGGCACCCTGAGGAGGCCCTCTCTGTGGGAGTGCACGGGTCGATGGGAGGTCGTCGGTAGCAGCAGACGGTCTCGGAGATAGCTAGGCCCTATGCCATGGAGCGCTTTAAAGGTGATAACCAACACCTTGAAGCGCACCCGGAAGACCAGCAGCTTCCATGAAAGAATCCCATGCATATAATATATGTTTATTGATATTGTACATGGATTCCATATATACTGTCAAGACATATATGGTTTATTAAAATGAACTCAATTAAAAACAAACAAATGGTAAGAACAACACCAGAACCAACCATGAAAGGAATGGTAATGTAAACTTGTGAAATATAATTGTGCTTTCATATAATTTAAAACTATTTATCCTAAGTTTGATAATTTTGAGGTCAAGGTGAATATATTACAAGGTAAAACTGAGTGTTAATTTGAGTTCTGCTTTGTTGTGTTTTTGAAAAACACTTTACCTTGGAGGGTATTGTTTCTCACATTGCTATTTTACAAACTCTTGATTTCATCCCATGGTTGAATAACGATGATAATTGTAACAGAAAACACTGGTGATCAGGAACTAGTTTCAAAATATAACTTGAAATGAAGCAAAATAGATGCAATTCTGAACATATGCATTCAAATATTTGAACCCATTAGGGCAAATAAATACATTTAGCAGCATTTTGGTGCCCTCTGGATTATATGAAGCTGTAATTCCCAAAATGTTTCCTCTTGCAAATTATTGCACTCTCTTTCCTCTATGTTTCTTCAAGTGGGAAACATTAGCCTGAGAACAATAATTAAGAATGAATAAGAAAAATTCTACATCACACACACAAAAAATATTAAACAGAAGAAGAGATCCCATACGATATAAAATATCTGTGGGGCAAAAAACTGAGCTTGCAATTAAATGTGAGGCTAATGTTTAAGGCCACATATAGGAACAAGCAAGAAATGTTCAATAGTGCCTCATATGGAAAGATGCAGCTTTCAATTAGCACTGCAAAGGATGTGTCTGTGTCAATGAGGCAGAGACAGAGTTGAAGAGGATAAAGTTTAATAAAGATCAATCAACCTTCAAGTCAAACTTGACTCCTGATCACTTCATGGGAATATTGATGTAATGGTCTTTTGCAACTGAATACAAGGGAATTCCCACTGCCTCTGTCCAGAATGTTTTTCCTTTTAGCGCTACCAAAATCGGCTGATATTGCATAGCTACTGCTACTTACTGCCAAAGATTCCTTCTATATGAGCTCCATTCTTTATCCATGTTATTAATTTGACAACACTACAGAAGCAATGTGATATTGTTTGTGTACTCAGACTAGCTGACAACCCTGGAATTGCTTGATCTAGGGTATTACCAGATCTAATAATTTTAGGTCAAGATAGGTAAGATCCTACCACTGCTAATTACTAGAGTTGGACAGCAAGTCAAATGTGAAAGAAAAAAGGTGATTCAGGTGTGCATATTCACCTGGATTCCTTCAAACCAAACATATCCCTCCTCCTCAGGATTCTGCAGCTGCTGCCATTTGAATTTATTTACTGATAAGTATGCTACATGTGCCCAGGAGTGCACTGAGTCATGTTTGCTCCTCCAAATTCAGACGTAAAATAGTTAATTTACATCAGATAACTTGGAAGTTATCTTTGGATAGAATAATCTTCAATCTGAGTGTTACTAAACAGAATTTAGAAAAACTTATGGAACATGATGACAGCTAGTTATGCAAATCATACATCATTCTGTGTGTGGAACTTATATAATAAGCAATGTTACCACTTGCCTTAGAAAACAGAAACACATGAGTTTATGGCCTTCAAGAGCTTCTGGTGTTGGAGTATCCAAGAGGTATTTCTTAGCTTCTTGAAATAGGATAGGCCAGAAGACATGCTGATGCATTTTTTGTTATATGGTATAATAAAAAAATCTTGAAAGCCTGACAGAGATTTGTTTTCCTTTCCTTTTATATCCAGAAGAATCAAGGTAGGTTATACTTGAGTTTCTTTCTCAATTGCTTCCTACTTTTCAGGGCTAAACTGATGTTTTGGTAATGGATGCCATTTTACTTTGTTCAAAGCTATTTCTATTTCTTCTGAGGAAAAGGATGCTTAATTTAGTAGGTTCTGGCCTCATCCAGCAAATATCTTCTGTAGTTCTTACATTTCTAGCAATGTATATATTGTACTGGAATCAAACTGCAGGATTTTAAAAAAAGGTAAAGAAATATTCAGAATCATTGTCACTGAGGTTGTTAGAATAGCTTAATTCATAGGGTCTGTGGAAGGGGTTAAAAAGTCAAAATCTCCGTTACAATATGATGAGTGAAGCCCTACCCTTTTTGCACATGTGAACAAAAGGGAGAAACTTCAATGTGCAAATACTATTTTGATTTTTTGGCCTGTTCCTGTCAATTAGTAGGAAATAAAATGTAGATGAGCTCCTTATTTATGCATCTGTTTTTTTTTTTCATTTGAAATATATTTTTATACTATGATATTAATTACAGGCATTTGCTCAAACAAGAATGCATCTAGAATTCTTTTGATATGTTGTTCAATATTTCTCTATGTGGAAATATGAATATCTGTTTTAGAGTGAGTGTGAAAGATTTAATCTCCCCCCCACCTCTCTCACTCACTCACTCTCACTCACACCTACATACAAGAAGTCCAGCTGAGGCAGGACTAAAGTAGGCTTCCTATAGCCATAACCAGTGAGGATAAATGATAGGGCTTCAGAGTTAGAACTGAAAGAATTTCCCTCACTGTTTTTTCTATTGATAGTACTGTCAGTTTAAGTAGTTCAAAGGGAAAAAGAAAGATACCTGTGTACTGCAGTAATTTAATGTTTATGATTGGACAGAGAGCACAAGTGCTTCCTAAATCATCTTTAATTGGGTATAGATTATGGGTCCAATTTACCACAAATTTGTGACCTTAACTGTGACTTATTAATGGAGACAAGGTAGTAGAAAATATCTTTTCTCAGAGTACCTTGAATTGGACCTTAAAGTCAGTAGTGGAAGCTTTAATTAATCATGCAATTGCTTTTTTTTATTTAACCTGTCTTCAGTAAAGCATCTGCTGTAAGGAACTGAACGCAGAAGGAGAGAACCTGGCTCAGATGTAACCAATGAGTTCACAATGTATGACTACTTATACCTGTGTAATAATAAGTATGAATGCACATCACACTTTTTTGTACCTCAAAAATGTCAGGACTGAAAGCTGCTATGAATTTAGGGATATTCAAATCCAGTTATTGAACTCAGCTGTTTATTTTAACGCATACAATTATCTAAAGCATGTTTCCCCCCCCCAACCAAACAAAAAACAGTTTATAATAATCAAATCAACACATTGAATGTTTTTGGTTTGTTTTTGTTTTGTTTTGTTTTGTTTTGTTTTGTTTTGTTTTGTTTTGTTTTGTTTTGTTTTGTTTTGTTTTGTTTTGTTTTGTTTTGTTTTGTTTTGTTTTGTTTTGTTTTGTTTTGTTTTGTTTTGTTTTGTTTTGTTTTGTTTTGTTTTGTTTTGTTTTGTTTTGTTTTGTTTTGTTTTGCTAAACCCTGCCTTGTCCTATACATAAATTTAAATTTCCCAAAGGGTTCTAGAAAGGCATTGAATCAGGAGGCCAGTGAAAAACATCAAATTGTTGATTGCCACTCCAATTCATTGGGGATATTTAAACCTACTGAAATCCAAAAGACTTACTGGAGGATGTATTGCCAAGGTCCCTTTAGTTCTAGTCAGTGACGTCTTGAAGGGTAAAAAATGTCACAATACTTCATTGCTGCTTCTTTGTGTGGGGTGGAATCTCCAGCTAAAGGGGAGGTGAGGCATGAAGAGATTGGGGAGCTTGGAGTCATTGCAGGAAAGGAAGTGACGGAGGCCAGACTTCCCCTCCCACCAAAAAATAATCTCTGAAGTCTTTATCCAGCTAATCTCAAGCAATTACAGTCAATTTGGCAATATTCTTATAAATAGGTTAGCAACAATAAAGAAACAACTCACAGTTCAGCTCACAGTGTCATTCTTTGATGCTTGTGTCTAACATTCACATACAAGTGAATTTTTATTGTGCTGCCATGAAATCCCTCTCCATGGATTCTAATTGTACTGCTTTTAAGCTACTGTGAAGGTATAGAGCAGGGGTGTCAAATTCAATTTCATTGAGGGCCGCATCAGGGTTGTGTTTGACCTCAGGAGGCTGGGTAGGCTTGGCCAGGGTAGGCGTGACCAGCTCGACATTACTCATGTTAGGGGTGCCTGTGGCGGCCCGAGTGCTCTGCCAGTGAAAATAGAGCTCAGGAGGGTTGCAAGAAGCCATCACATCTGAAAATGGAGCTCAGAAGGGCCGCACATGGCCTTTCCAAGCTCTATTTTCGCTGTCAGAGGCACTGTGGTCTGGTCCGTCCCTATTTCCAGGGCAGCCCCGTGGACCAGATATAAGCACCCTGCAGGCCAGATGCAGCCTGCGGGCCTTGAGTTTGATACCCCTGATATAGAGTATGGTTTAGTTTTAAAAAGAACTTAAATGCACTGAATGGAAACCTGAAGTAGACAAGATAGGGCTGAAAATATGATTTATTTTGACACAAAGACTCATTATAAAATATGATTTATAATGAGTCTTTGTGTCAGTACACAGCATGGTCAAGCAAATATTATTGGCCTAATTGCTACTAGCATTTTTCTGGCATTCATTCAATCACTCACCTACTCTACTTGTACTTGATAAAGAAGAGTACTTGATAAAGAAGAGTACTTGATAAAGTAGAGTACTCGATAAAGTAGAACTAAGCCAAGCAAGTGTCTCTGCCCTATCTTCAGTGCTCCTAATTCAGCTGGTCCCATTTTCAATGTATTATCCCTCTGTGATTCAATTGGAAAACTGAAACAAAGGAAACAGGGCCAGACCTATTGTTAATGAGATAGGTGACTCACATGGCAGATCTTGCTAGATAAGGCACGTTAGCAAGATATGTTGGTTCTTAATATATCAGGATACCAAAGAGATATTTGTTTCATGCTAAATAGACAGCAACATTAGGTCCCAAAATGCTTAATTGCAAGCCCTAAATGGTATGAGCACATGTATGTAAATTAAATCAGCTAAATAAAGTTAAGCCAGCCATTTCAATAGTATGTGCTCTCAACCATGCCTGCCACTTCCAGTTCAGTATCCTACCATTTATGATCCCTTGGATCTCCTGGCAGTTTCCACATCTCAGGCACCCTCTCCTCTTGAAAATGTTGGTCATGTATAGCAGTGTTACAATAATTTGGGAAGTAACATGGATTCATAATAGATAGTGAAGATGTTGTGTGCATCCTTCAAGTACAATAATGCCAAAACATGTGGTATAATCATGTCTTATTGTCTTACCTTACTTTGTCTTATTCTACTTAGATCATGATATTGCATATACATTGATAAGAAACCTAGTTTTCATTGGGCAACCATTTGCCTTCTTTCTTTCCCTATATGTGCCTATGGATTACCACAATTTGAAAAGTACAATAAAGCATCTGGATTACTTTGTTTGACCTCACTTCTTAGTCCTCTTCCAGCAGAAGGCTCTTTTCTTTTAACTTCCAGAAGAACAAATTCTACCCTGAAATCAGCAATGGGAAAATCATGAAAGAGAACTTCGAAGTTATTTAGCTTCCTAAATTGGCAATGAGTTTGGAACCCTCATTGATTGCCTAGTGAGAAAATCTCAGCTGTGAAGCAAGTATAATACTATTGATATATTCTGAAGATAAAATATTTAGTATCCTCTTTCTTATGTACTCTGTTTGACCAGCATAGCTAATGATCTCAGAATCACTACTCATAACAATCAAGAGTCATATTCAATGTCTCCAGAATTCATAAATATCAGTCTTTACTGGCAAACAGATGCTAAAAAACACATTTTTAATCTGTCAGAAAAGAGAAATATTCATTCAACTTTTGAAACATGCCAACAGCAAAAATTCATCAAGAATACTTTCCTAAGAAGCAACAAAAGAATTTTCTAGTAGAAATAATTCAGTGTCTCATCATTATAATTCACAGTATACTGGCTCCTAGTGAGAATTAATTTGAAACAGAAGATGAATTGAGCATTTAGCAATTGTAAAACAATTGTTTATTCCCATCATTTTTTTTGCTTCTTTTCATTAAGCATTATCATCTCTCTCCCTCTCTCCCTCTCCCTCTCCCTCTCTCCCCTCCCTCCCTCCCTCCCTCTCTCTCTCTCTCTCTCTCTCTCTCTCTCTCTCTCTCTCTCTCCTCTCTCTCTCTCTCTCTCTCTCTCTCTTTTCCTTTCATCAATCCAACTTGGCTTATTTTACCTATTTGGATGTTATCTTTAGGTCAGGCCGCTTCGTATAAAGGATCCTGAACCAAAAACTGGATAAGGGATTTCTGAAGGTACTGCCAAGTTACTGATGCATGCCTACATTCAAACTTTTTTTTTAATTTCCAAGGAAACACAGCTGTTTTAAAAGAGCCTAGAGATTTAATGGTGCTCATGTGTAAAATGAAGCTTGCTACCTGTAAACTGAGTTCTTTTTAAATGCTTCTGTTCACTCATATTGAAAAACCTAAGCAAATGCAGACTAAATCAGTATAATAAGACTTTTTTCCTGCTTATTGCTCCTACAATAGAACCTATGACACATGCAGAGATATACATATGCACCCTGATCATATATAATCATTTACTATTTCTCCACTAAAAATAGATATATCTATATTCTAGATGTAGCCAGATTCAGTGAGTAGTGGTAGAACCGAGACAATCCACACTAGCAGAATAATGTCAAAACTAAGGCAATGTGCCATGGAATCATGGAACTGGAAGGGTAGTTTAATCTTCAGGGTCCAAGATCTTGCTCATTGCAGGAATTCAAATGAAAGGCATCTATCCAGTCTCTATTTCGAACATATTCAGTGAAGGGGATCTTCATTCTTTGCACTTAGATTTAACAGGAATAATGCAGAATAGGTTACTATTTGGAAGTAAGCTCACCAGAGGCCTTCAAAAGAAGATTGGCTCAAAATATATTTTATATTATTCTAATTATTGAGACATTGTTGAGACTCTAGAAAGAGTGCAGAGAAAGTAATAAAGATGATTAGGGGACTGGGGGCTAAAACATATGAAGAACAGTTGCAGGAACTGGGTATATCTAGTTTAATGAAAAGAAGGACTAGGGGAGACATGATAGTAGTGTTCCGATATCTCAGGGGCTGCCACAAAGAAGAGGGAGTCAAGCTATTCTCCAAAGCACCTGAGGGCAGGACAAGAAGCAATGGGTGGAAACTAATCAAGGAGAGAAGCAATTTAGAACTAAGGAGAAATTTCCTGACAGTTAGAACAATTAATAAGTGGAACAACTTGCCTGCAGAAGTTGTGAATGCCCCAACACTGGAAACTTTTAAGAAGATGTTGGATAACCATTTGTCTGAAGTGGTGTAGGGTTTCCTGCCTGGGCAGGGGGTTGGACAAAAGACCTCCAAGCTCCCTTCCAACTCTGTTATTCTATTCTATTCTATTCTATTCTATTCTATTCTATTCTATTCTATTCTATTCTATTCTATTCTATTCTATTCTATTCCTCTATAAACTGTCATTAGCCCATGCTTACCATTAAAGAGTAGGAAAAAAACATAAAGAACAAAAAAACAAAATTTGACTTCTGCAATGATGTGAAATAGAACATTGGTGGCTGGGAATTCTGCAGGATTTTCCTCCACTTCGAAATAAGCCTTATCCATATCAGTCAAAAAGAAATACAATCTATGAGACTCAGGTTTCAGTTATTAACAATTATAGTTAATCATTGACGTCAACAAGTCTAGGAATGCCTTCCAATGTGTTTGGGAATTCCAGAATAGTAAATGAACTTTTATCACAAGTATGAACATTAATTGTTTCTATAATTCATATTTCTCTCAAAGATACTACATATGTAGTATCGTTTGCTAACTTTTACGTTTGGTGAGCAACAACCTCTGACGAGAAAATGATGCTAATGCTTCCCTTGAGTACATAACTCTTTGTCTCATGTATTGCTGTTTTGTCTTGATTGGTTTTGCTATGGGGACTACTCTTATCAAGATCAAACCTATGCTGGAGCTAGTGTTGCCGGTTTAATTTAGAGATGCCAAATTGTTCCTTAATGTAACAACCATGATTATCATCTCGATACAAGTGCCATCTACCTCTTTGTTGTTTCACCAAGCAGAAATTGTAATGTTTAATCATTGGAAGACTTACATGTCCTTAAATATGTTTCTCTTTCTTTTTCAGTCCCAGATTATTCGATGGGGTGCCACCTCAACCTATTTGCAAAGGAGGTAGCTTTCAATAGAAAAAAAAAATATTTGTAGCTCAGGATAGCTTTTAATAAATGGAACTGTTGCTCTTCCATTTTTAACATGATGGGATTTGCAGGAACTGGTTTATAATAGTAATCTTGTAAAATATTCTGACCTTTTTTTGGCTACTACCAGATGTTTGTTGGACCACTGACCTTACTAGGAAACCAAACCCCATTTTTCTTTCTTTATCTTGCTGTGAAATCTTAGGCTTTTTGCTCATTTTTTTTTCTTATTAACTATATCAAGCTTGCACTGAGTGGTTAATGAATGTTTATAATGGATTCACAGCAATAAATATTATTACTATGCCATTGGCCTTATTTAAATCCTAAGAAAGCAAAATAATTTTTTTTTTAGTTTTCTAGGAACCCTATTCTCTTACTATAATTGGTCTCATGTCCCCATCTTGCGATTTTCCTCCCTTCCTAATTGCTTTATGTTAAATACTTTCTGACTTGCATTGCCTTCCCATCCTCCCTCTTGCTGGAGGAGGTATGCAATTTGTTTTTTTTAAAAAAAAAAAAAAAAACACAATGGATTTTTAAAACGTACAGGCAATGGCAAAGAAATTTGCAAATTGCAGCACTGCCGTTACAATTTCTTTGCCAAAATATAAAGCTTTATTTTGCATTAGCATAAATAGAGTGGGTACATTTCAGAATAAAAACCCAATTATTCTTTGATGGAGTAGCTAATAATTTCTTCCAAACATTGTTGCTGACATTTCAAACATTTTCATTCCCAAACATTTTAGAGAAACATGGACCCCTGCCTATGGAAAAACTGTCTTCGGGAAAGAGGATTTTGAGAAGAGATGGAAAAGCATATTTTAATTGCATTCTTCATTCTGATCTTTCCATGTTGGCAGGAAAGCTTGTAGGTAGAGGGGTTCCATGTTTTTTTCTGAATGGAATTGAGAATTTGATACCCTGAGTGCAGACCTTCTGCATTAGCCCAAGAAATCTGTAGATACAGTAGTGGCCAAAATTGTGGAAACCTTTTGTGAAAAGTATATTTTCTAAAACTAGCTAATAGCACCACTTTTTTTTTTTTTTTTGGAATAGTACCATAAAATTATATATCAATGGTAAGGTAATTTAATCAAGAATGCAATGCAATAACTTTTATGAAGTATTTGCTATTAGAATAGCAGTTACAGTATAAAGAAGAAAAGTGAAACACGTAGAAAAAACAAGATATACAAAAATTATCATGACAGTTAATACTTAGTTGGGTAACCTTTAGCATAAATTAAGACCTTACAACATCTTCCCATGGAGTGACCCAAGTCTTTTAGTTTTCTGTAGCTGTTATAATGTGAAACCAAGATTGAATGATTGCTTCTATTAACTGGGTTTTATTGCTGGGTCACTTCTGACTAACAAGTTTCCTTAGTTGGTGCCATAGATTTTCAATTGGCCTATTCCCAGGCTATTCCAGCAGTGGAATATGATTATCTTGAAACTCAAAAAAAAAAAAAAAAAAAAAAAAAAGTGGTGTTATTAGCCATCAAACCTCAAAAATACACTTTTCCAAAAAGGTTCCCACAATTTTGGCCACTACTGTATGTTTCTTCTTGTTGTTGTTAGATACATTATCAGCATCCACCAAATTGTTTCTTTAAAAGTACTGAATAGAGGAGGAATCACAGGAAGGTTCTGTATTCCATCTCTATTCTATTGTTATTATGTAAATAAAAGAATATTTACCCACAGTATTGGCTCTGAAATGTTCTCTGTCTTTTGATATATACATCTAGAGCTATATAGATAATATGAATTATTGGCTCTTGTTCATGTCTCTTTTTTGTCCTTTGTTTTCATCTATCTCATATCCTTGTTTTGCCAGTTAACTGGATTATTCATATATACTGAGTGGCTTGAGTTTGAACTGATCTGAATATGGGGACTGATTTCGAGTATGCTGGGTTTCGACTAAACTGGATATAACCCACAGTATAACCCGTCCCTCTCCTTGCTTCCATTTTTGCAACATCCTGAAAAGGATTAAAAAGGCCTTGAATTTGCAAGCACCAGATATTAATACAGAGCGAAGCAAAGAACAAAAATGGTATGAAATCCAATAAGATCACTGAACTGAGCATACATTTTCATAAGTAGCTGTCAGGGGCAATGTTGACTGGTTTCAGGAATGTATAGTTCTGCAGCTCTTTGAGGGAACCTCATATGCACGCCACTGGAATTCAACAGCAATCATAAATATTTGGTGGCAAGAGGCTTTGCTTGCATGTTTGTTTCTATTCACATTCCCAGGTTTTAAATTTGGGAGCTGGCAGAAAATATGAGGTTGGCTAGACCTTAAATAGTGCTATTACTAAAAGATGGGTATTCTTGTTGAATTTATATAATGAAGGTGGTTGAAGCTGTTTTTCAGTGAAAGTATTATGAGTATACTGTTGTTTGCCTTGGAAATGATTGTCTTTGGCATCTGACTAAGCTAATATATTACAGTGACAACATGCCCAGATGGAAGTTGCTTGGTAATGTGGTGGCTGAAAGGTAATAACTAGATCTAAAGGGATAATGCCCAGCTTGCTGGCAAGCATCTAGATCTCTGACAGATCTTTAAAGCTGAGGAGGGCCAGACTTAATTGGACAGGCAACAAAAACATCCTAGGATGTCAACTTGACTGAAACATCAGGGGAAAATGTGCCAAAGAATATACTGGCACACCATTTCCTTGCTGTGGCCAAGAAAACTATACTATTGGTACTTGTCCATTAAGTCACAGATGCCAACTGTAGTTCAAAAGGGACCCTCCCTTTTAATAAAGAGTTTGCCTTCATGATTTTGAAGGTCATGCCCTGTATCTTGTTGGGAGAAAAAGTGTGAATAATAGTAGAATGTTCAGATTGTTTCAGCGTGGAGCTCAAAATGTAGTGATTGTGATCGTTTCATCATGCGTTACTCTTTTGTTTGTTTCTTTATCCATGCCTACTTGTACTTGCGTATTATGGAGGACTGATTTTTAAATAAAACTGTGAGCGATTGATAGAAACTTTAATTTGAAAGGGATTTTGAAGTGACAATGATCATACTTTTTCTAAGCAGCAGCTTATTTGAAGTATACATACCTACAGAAAAAATCTTCTCATACAGTTAGTGGCTTTGGCTCGGGCCCATTTCTTTCTTTCCAACACTCAAAATTTTCTAACATAGCCCAAAAAAGTAATTTTCAGTTCTTAGTTCTCTAATCATGACCTGGATGACTGAGAATCTCCATAGACATGATTTAAATTTTAATATGGTAAAATCCTATTGAGGTTGCCAAAGACCAACCAACCGCAATAGCTTTTTAGCTATTGTGTAACCCAGGGATTCTCAACCTGTGGTCCGTGGGCTCCTGGGGATCCACAATGTCATAACAGGGGATCTGCATAGGCTTGAAGAAATGTTATAATTTAAATCTTGAGTTAAATCTTGGTGGTCCATGGCCATGGTCTGTGGCAGGGAAATTAAAAAAATTCCCATACCGGTTCTGTGGGCATGGCTTATTGGGAATAGGTCATGTGACTGGGTGGGTGTGGCCAACTCAACATCACTCACATTGGGGGCCCTCCCCTCCCCACCACTCCTTGTCATGAATGGCAGGAAAATGGGGAGAGGAATACTCCTGTCTACCATCCTTCCCTCAGTCTGTGCTGAGATTAAGGAATGGATGACAGGCAGGAAAATCCCCTTCCTCATTTTCTTGCCTTTCACGAAAACGACTCCATTCCAACTGCTCCCCTCCATCCCCATCCCTCCTTGGGACTACCTTAAAAGGGACAGGCTGCAGCAGCTCTGTTCTGAATGGAGGGAGAAAAGTTAGCATCCTCTCTGCTGCATTTAACATTCTGTGGCAGAGAGAATGCTAACTTTTCTCCCTCCATTCAGAACGGAGCTGCTGCTCCCTTTGTGGTTCCCTCCTGGCCCCCTTTCTCATGGGGACTACCTTAAAGGGACAGGCTGCAGCAGCTCCGTTCTGAATGGAGAGAGAAAAGTTAGCATTCTCTCTGCTGCATTTAACATTGAATTCTGTGGAATATCGAGTGGCCGGAAGAGGTGAGCAGTGACCGGCTGGGCATGGGTGGGGCCAAGGAGGGGTAATTACTACCGGTTTGGTAAACTGATGCCCATAATCCCTAGCAGTTCACCCGAACCGGTCCAAATCGGTAGGATTTCATCCCTGGTCTGTGGCCACAAAAGGTATTTAAAGGGGGCTAGTGGTAAAGAAAAGGTTGAGAACCACTGATATAGCCCACATCCCTGACTGCTCAAAGTACATCCATAAAGTCAAGTCGATTTTAGAAAGATAATTGTAAAGTCATAGAAGGAGGAAACCCATATTAGGGCCATTATGCTTTAAAAATGATTTGGAAGTATTACTTTGGATCTTACATAGGCATTTTTTTCTTTGTGAACTGAAAAAGGTTGTGGCTTCTTTAAGAATCAAGCTCCTTAAAGCAACAGCATCTTAAGGCTCATATAGGAATTGGAGTAAAGAGCAAATGTTAATGCATAATAGAGAGATTCTGTGTTATATACAACTTTTTCCTTATCATTTCTGAAAAATTCACAGCCATGGTCCATCCAGGAGATTGAACCTATTTGTTATTTATTCATTTAATAAATGTATAGCTTGACCATTTCATGTATAGTACATGACTCTGGGTGGCTAACAGTTAACAGAATAACAGAGTTTGAAGGGACCTTGGAGGTCTTCTAGTCCAATCCCCTGCTCAGGCAAGAAACCCTCTACCAATTAAGACAAATGGTTATCCAAAATATAAGTGACAGGACAAGCACAACTAGCACAAACCAGGAATGTGCACAACTGGCACACCCCATGAAGATATGCAAAAGCCTTCCTGATCACTCCTGCCACCTTCTATTTGAACAGGAGTCATAATCCAGTAGGAGCCTCAAATTGTGCATATGATCTGTCTGGGGCATACTTACCTATTACAGAACAAGGGATAAAAGGTCCCCAAGACCCAGAGAACCTAAAACCTAGAGCCCGTCAATCTTACTAGGGTTGAGTCAAAGCCTGTTGTTCTCCATCTAGACCCCTTCAGATGCCTCTAGACACTGGCGTCACTCTGCCTAAAATGGAGACATATAACTGAGTGGAGGCATACTACTGATACCTCATATCAGAAGTATTGAATGACTCCATCAAGAAACTTCAAGTAGATATTAAACAAGAAAGGATTCCTGCAGTCCGGACCTCTCTCCCCCTATCAATACTGACTGGAACTTAGCCCCCCAAAAGTAAGAGATCCAACACAATACTGTACATGGTTCCAAAGTGCAATTTACTTAGCGCAGAGTTCCAAAATAAAGATCTCTTAATAATGACTAGTCAGCTATTACGTAAAGACTGCCAATGAAGAGAAACCCACCCAGTCACCAAGATATTGGTTCCATTTCCACACTGCTTGTACCTTCAAATATTTTCCTTAATACTCATTCCCCCTCCTGCAATTTATGACTATTACTCTGTGACCAGCACTCTGGAATGATAGAGGAGAGAACGTAGCTTTCTTCAGGTACTTGAAAATGCTACCATACATCTATGGTTCTCTCTTAAGATTAAATGAGATTCTTCGCTGCTCCCTTGATGAGCTCCCTAAAGAAGCTCATCAAGAACTGTATTAAGCCTTTTAAGGCCAGGCAAAGGACAGTAGAAAAGAAAACCTTCCTTGCAGCTATTTATAGAGACATACTGTAGGTCAAATGCAGACAAATTCTATCTGCTGTTAAAGGTTCTTCCCATCCCAACCCCAGTTAATACGTTCAGTCTCATTCTTCATTAGCTATTCAGTTCTATTTTCATTCAGTGTCCTTGCTTTTTTCATAAAACATTCCTTTGATCTCATCATATTATTCACTGCCTGTCAAGACCTGCCTCATCTCTTTTTTTTTCCTCTGAACTCTTCTCCTGTCAAAAATTTCCTCTCTGGAAAAAAAAAAGAACAGAACAATAACAATGGTATGCTTTATTGCCAAGTGAGACAGAAAATAAATAACAAAGCCACTTTGATGTAGTGGTGTGTGTGTGTGTGTGTGTGTGTGTGTGTGTGTGTACGTACATGCACATATACTTTGACCTTTGATTTTTAAATAGGAAAACATGCCTCAGACCTCTTTCTTTGAATTTGTTAGTTCTGCTGCCCTACCTGACATCATGATGAGGACTAGAAAGGGGAAGAGGAGAAAGGGTTTTACTCACTGAATAACCAAATAAAATGAATGACATGTTTGATTAGTGTTTTTTGAAAATTCAAGTTCAAGGTAGGACACTAGATATTATTGAGGTAACATCTTAAGATAAGCATGTCCAGCAAGATGGGGTTCTTAAAGGTCCAAGGTCCAGACCGACACCAGTAGGAAAAAATGCCACACACCTGAATTCAAACTGGGTTTATTCAGCCACACTCCAGCACACAGTGAGTTCATTCAGCAGCAAAATAGCAGTTTGTAAAGTCTGTTTGAAGCAAGTCTGTTAGATGCAAAGTCAGCACTGGGAGCGTCCTCCTCCCAGTGCCCTTAAATAGGTAAGCCATGCCTCTCCTCTGTGCTGGCCTCACCCTGGTGGTTATTATGCCCTGAAACTCTGGCCCAGCTGTTTGTCAGGCCGGAACAATTGCTTGGCGCGTTCCTCTCCTGTCCATGCCTCCGCGCCTCTCAGCTGAGCTCGCTGCAGCCTTCATCACTGCTGGGGCTGCCAAGTTGACTCTATTGTGATAAGGCCTCCTCTGTTGCTGCTGCATCTGTCCCGGCAGGCCCCCCCCCATCACTGGTGCTCTGTGGTTGCCGCTATGGCATTCCCGACAGGCCCCTTCACCCATGCACCATCCTTCTCCGATGTGGCAAGCCCCGGGCTTGCAGGGGTTTTCTTGTAAATCCACAGTCACTTTATCTATTTTGTTTAAAAGTTTTAATATATTGTAAATTATATTAGAAAAAGAACAGGGATACAACTTGAAACAGCAAAATGATTTCTGGAACTTAGAAGCTGGAACTCAGAAGATCAAATGATTATGCAAAGGAAGGGATGACAAGAGAGTACACAGGCACACAATGGGGAATATGTAACAATATCTAATTGTGGCAGCAGTCCCATTAAATCCCCTATTTATGAATAAATCTGTTTCAGTTGTAAAAATGAGTTGTAAGTGTATTTTCCACTATCCTAATCAAAACTCAGCAGTAGTTGTAAATAATGGAAATATAATCAAGAGTAATGTGAAATTTGGCATGAACTGCAATGTTTTGCTTATATGTTTCTCATGACATGATTTATTAATTATGTACCATTTTAGCACTTACACGTTCATCATTTGTACATAGTCCAGTTTCAAATTCTGTTTTGTGCATGCTTGAGTTACCAAGTATCCTGTTATCTACCTTAATTTTTTCTCTTAACTGTGTATTTGGAAACTATTGGGAAATAAACCCCTCTGCAGTCAATTGATCTTTTGATTTCATTTTATATTTTCATGCCCTTGTTGTAACCATTCTAAATAGGTTAACCCATTGCTCTTTGCCTGCTGTTCCTTTTCTGCTCCTTAATGTTCTGAAGAAAATGAAACCTCTTGCTTAGTGGTCATTGTAATTTATAGTGATCAGATTCTTTCTCCAGCATCTAACATTACATGCTTATTTTGCTTATATATATTAATCTGATTAATACATAGTAATCAGTGGTGGGATTCAAATAAATTAACAACTGGTTCTCTGCCCTATTGACCAGCTGAGTGGGCATGGCCATGATGGGCATGGCCAGGGGGTGTGATAGGCAGCACTCTGCCTCCTGCACTGCCCCCCTGGGAGCAAAAACGGGCCACTGGGAGCCACTGGGCTTATTTTTCACCTCCCCGGGCTCTGGAGGTCTTTGGAGACAGGAAATAGGGCCATTTTTGCCCTCACGAGTCTCTGGGAGGCCGTTTTCCACTTTCCTGGGCTCCACACACCCCCTGCACTTACCTGGGATCCAAAATAGGCCATGTGGGGACTCCTGGGAGGGGCAGGGCAGGGGAGGGCCAGCCGGTCATTGGAACTACCTGTTTGCGGAACTAGATGTAAAATTAACATCCGGTTCACCCAAAGTCTGAACCGGCTGAATCCCACCTCTGATATTAATTAGATATTTCCTGATATTTCTTAAAAATATTTTTGTTCTTACAATCGCTGCTTCATTTGAAAGGTTTCCGATTATCTCTTGCTAGTTCCTAGTACAGAATGAACAGTGGAATATTTCAGGAGATTCTGCCAATATTTTCATCATAGAAGTCAAGATGTCATAATTAATGACAAAATATATATTGAAAAAGATTCCTGAGAATACTATGGATAGTATGGATAGCTAAGAATAAATCAGTCCAGAGTTCTCACTTGAGACCCAAATGATCAGGTTTAAATGGTCATATTTTGGACATATTATGGAAAGACCTAACTCTCTTGAAAAATCTGCAATGTTTTGAAGGAAAGAGAATAAGAGGATAAGTAGCAGGTGACCTCAATTATAGCAGCAATGAATGCTATAATGGATAGATTATATCTATTATATCCCCAAGTTTTTAGACTGACTTTATAAGAAGTTTACATCTAGTTCATTCACACACATGCACACCATATCTAGTACTGACTAACTTGGATTTAGAGCCAGTTTTATTACAGCTGGATGTGAGGACTGGAGTGGGGGGCGGGGAATCTAGATTTGGAACTACAGCAGACGGAAAACCTCTAAGCAAAATTTTCTGCTTGGCTCAGAGTTTTTCTGTCTGCTGTATTTCCAAAGTTGTGTGATGTTTGCAATTTGCTTGTCATTCAGTCAGCAGGGGATGCAAAATACATTGTTCTGAAAGGAACCAACTCTCGGTAAGAAGGAGAGAATCCAAATCTAGAAAAAAAAGAGTGAATTCTCAGGACTGACAGGTGCTTTTAATAAATTGACTGATCTTTCTTCCTCCTTCAGATCATGCCATAACCTAATGAATGTCCAGTTCTTATTCAACAACTGGGGTACAATTTCAGAATCAGAGCTTGATACGGTATATAGTGAAGCCTTCCAGAGCAGGTATTTACTACCTGTCAAGCAGTTCAAAGAATAGTTTTACCTTTCAGCTGCCATTGCAACTTTTTTTCCCCCACAGAAAATAGAAGATGACAAACAATATGCTGCATTCAGTCATGATGACTACATGATGGAGATGTTTTTCCTGTATATTAGCTTGTGCTTCCTTGCTAAGACAAATGTAATTCCTTACTGTAATGTACAGCTAGTGAGAGGATTGCTGATGAATGAGCACTGAGGATCCCTTAGACAATGAGCTTTGCTACAGCAACACTCATGTTGTTTGTATAGCATTCCCAAAGCATGAGAAGTACAATGTACTTTTCTGCCAGGATGACCTCATTACCAGTGGATTTGAGATGCATTCTAAATTGAAGTGAGTTTTATAAAGAGCACCTTCAGAAACTTCTGTCTACCTGAGTTCAGTCTGCCTGTATTGCAACTACTGAGTACAGGTAGTCCTTGAGTTATGACCACAATTGAGCCCAAAGTTTATGTTGCTAAGTGAAATGTTTGTTAAGTGAGTTTGCTCCATTTTACGACTTTTCTTGCCATAGTTTTTCTTGCCTTAGCAGTGTTCCAATATTTGAGGGGCTGCCACAGAGAGGAAAGGGTCAAGCTATTTTCTAAAGCACCTGAAGGCCAGACAAGGAATAATGGATGGAAACCAAACAAGGAGAGATTCAAGCTGGAAATAAGGAGGAACTTTCCGGCAGTGAGAACAATCAACCAGTGGAACAGCTTGCCTTTGGAAGTTGTGGGAGCTTCATTACTTGAGGCTTTCAAGAAAAGATTGGACTGCCATTTGTCAGAAATAGTGTAGGGTCTCCTGCTTGGGCAGGGGGTTAGATTAGATAACCTACAAGGTCTCTTCCAACTCTTAATCTGTAAACCAATAAACAAGTTGTTAACAGAATCATTGCATTTGTTAAGTTAGTAATATGGTTCTTAAGTGAATTTGGATTCCCCATTGACTTTGCTTATCAGAAGGTCACAAAAGCTGATCACACGATCCCGGGACACTGCAACGGTCATAAATATGAACCACTTGCCAAGCATCTGAATGTTGTCCATGTGACCACCGGGATGCTGCAAAGGTTGTAAGTGTGAAAAATGATCATAAGTCACTTTTTTCAGTGCCGTTGTAACTTTGAATGGTCATTAAATTAACTATTGTAAGTCCAGGACTACCTGTAACTGTTTGTCCTCAGCAATCCAGGAACTTCTGATGTCTTTTCAATATACAGATTTCCAAAGAGACTGGGGGTCAGGGCAGGGGTGAAATCTATTTACCTTCCCTACCAGTTCGGAAGTGCACACGTCTCATGCACAGACCCTCTGCACATGCGCAAACCCTTCTGCACATGCGCAGAGGGTAAAAAACAGATTACTTCCTGGTTAAAACCAGGAAGTAATGACAACCGGGCAGGTGGGTGGAGCGTCGCACTGCCATCGCTACCAGTTCTCCAAACCACCTGCCGCCATCGCTACCAGTTCAGCTGAACTGGTCTAAACTGGTAGCATTTCACCCCTGGGTGGGGGGAATATCTCTTCCACTGAAATAACATATAACAGATAGATTTGTGTGATGTTCCCCTGGCATACTCCAGAAGATTAGCAATCCTCCTTTTTTATCCAGTATGCTCAAATTACTTTCCAAGATTGTGAAACAGAGCTGGGAGGTGGGCAGGCGGTCGATCAAACATCCATAATAGTATGGCTTTCTTCCACTGCTGACATAAATGAAAAGGAAAATCTGTCTGGAACGAGAAATCAAGGAAGTGTTTGGATTCTGTCTGTGGCACATGATGGGACATTTGCTACTGTCCATATGCCAGCATTGGATGGCATCTCCAAGCAGCAGGCATGGGATTTTCCCTGCATGCAGTAAGATTTAATGTAAGAATCTGCAGTGGGTCATGACATCTATGCATTATCATAACTGTTTTCAGGAAAAGGCATGAAGCATCCATTTAATGAAGAGAAATGCAATAATATAAATGAATACTAAGCAGTTATATCCTTTAGAGCTGCTAATCCAAAACAGCATTTGATTCACTTCTATACTTTGACATATTATTCTTAGTTTCATAATGATCTCTAACAACTCCTTTTAAGTTTCCATTACTTTGATTTTATCCCATATTATTTTTATACTATATTTTTTTTTAAAAAAAAATCCTTTTGACATTGTTGGTGGCTTCTAGCTTAGCACTCTTCATTCGCTCCCAACTCATTTCTAAAATTCACTTCAAAATCATTCTGCATTTCTTTGCCACTTTTAATGTTGAACATTCCTTGCTTTTTTTAATTATATCCTTTGTCATTGTCTTTTTTTCCCCTCTATATATTATACCGTTTAATTTCTTGAAGCAATATTTCTTTATATACGACTATGAAACTAAGGAAACGGGTGAATGCAGTAGCATTAAAAGATGGATTGATCTTGCCTAGTAGATCATATGAATACATGGAGAGAAATGAAGAATTTGATGTAACCACAAACAGCAGGCTAAAATGTATGTCAGAAAGAAATAATTAAAGCAATATATGTTGTTGTGTGTATATTTTAAAGTAGGAGTCCATACCTTTAATGCTCCATTATAAATATATTATTATGATGAAAGAAGTAGGGATGAAATTGAGGGGAAATTTTTTATTTATTTATTTATTTTTCATTCATTCATTCATTCATTCATTCATTCATTCAATTTATTTAAATTTACATGCTGCCCATCTCACTGGTAAGGCAATTCTGGGCAGCGTGTGGCAACTTAATGAAAGAATGTAATCCAGATGATTTAAATGTACAAATGAGAAAGAGATAAAATATATCTCTTGCTAGTGGGGTTTGTTTGATGTATACTAGCTTGGAAAAAGATTAGAGGTTGGGGACATGAATGTATGTGAACTTTGGTAGGCAGATGATACCATGTTGCGAGAACCTAAATGATTTATAGGGAATGTTAGATAAACGTGGAATAGGGTGCATGGATATGAAAATTAATGCATCAAAGGCCATGCATTTGAGAGAGAATGCTCATGTGAATGTGAATGGTTTTTCACATGGTGAAAAACTAAAGGAAGCAGATGAATGTGTGAACCTTGGTGGGATATTTACTAAAGATGGAAAAATGGAAAGATGGAAGGGAAATATTTTTAAATGTTAATAGTTAATAGGCAAAATGTAGTCTGTTGTTAGGAAAGAATGTTGAAAGAAGTAAAAATATCTCTCCATAAGAATATGTTTCTCAATGCCCATATGTATGGTATTGTAGTAGGGTTATCAGGAGGTACATAAATGTAGGTAAGAAGAATGCAGTAGGAATGAGACATTTCCCTGTCTCGCATATTTAATTTCTTTGTCCTGCCATTTATTATTCCTTTTTTTTATTTTGCATAATATTGTTTGTTCCAAAAGGGAATAACATGATGAGTATGTATGTAAATTGTTCTCCATTTATGCATAACTTGTGCATTTTTTACATACAGTGTATGTATGCAATCTCAAACAAAAGAAAATCAGATCCAAATAGGAGTCACCTGATCAATTTAAAGGACTCACTCAATCTAGTCCAAAAAATATGTAACAAAACAAATGGTAAGTAAACTAGTACCAATAAGTCACTGCCATTGGAAAATAAAAGAAAGTCACTCTCCTTTTTACTAAGTAGCTAGATTTCCTTCCTTTCTTCCTTCCTTCTTTCCTTCCTTCCTTCCTTCCTTCCTTCCTTCCTTCCTTCCTTCCTTCCTTCTGTAATTAACTCAGTAGTCTATAATCCTTGAACATTCTCCTTTTTTAAACATTTATATTCCAGCTAAATTTGGGTTTACAAGGTTCAGAACAACAAAATAGCAAGTTATTAATAGAATGTATTGGAAAAAATGCAGCAGCCAACTGTTTCAAGAAGTAAGGAATGCTTCAGTTAAACAAATGTACTATCCTAATCAAATATGATGATGATGATGATGATGATGATGATGATGATGATGATGATGATATGATGATGATTCAGTTTCTGGTTTATGACAAATTAGCAGATTAGACTTCCATATCCATATAATGAAGTTCTCTTCTGTTCCACTTTTTATTATTGTTTTGTTTTGTTTTTGTTTGGTAGATTATAAACTATACTATTCTATTCCACATTGGAATATAAGCTAAATATAAATTTTCTTTAAGGAGTTATACATTTTAATTGGCTTCTATGCATATCCTAAAGTAAGGAAGATATGTAGCTGAATACTAAAAGCACATGGCCATCAAGTATGTTTCATGATGCATGCTAGCAGGAAACTTGAGAAAGACAATATATTTTGACAGTTTGCACAGATTTATACCCTAAGGAATTCACTGTCTATGTCTTTACAACTGAAACAATTTATCTTTGTAAAAAGTGGTATGTGCTGAAATCCCAACGGGTTGCAATTCATGGATTTCTTAGGTGGCAATAGTAAATTTTCCATTTAATTGTTTCCATATTATGTTTTATTAATGTGATTTCTTTCTCTCTTTTGAAATATTTCCAGTGCTGAGTATGATTAAAAAAATCTACTTGCTTAATCTAATATTTGTGAATAAAATATTTGGTACAAAGAAAAATGTCATTATCACTGTGGATTATTTAATAAAAATGGGGTATTTCATAATAACATCTATCTTTGTATGAATCAGCCTGGAGTTGTGTTGCATTTTTTTAATGTGTGTTGTGATTTCTTTCTTTACCCAAGCATTCCCTATATGGAATTGTCACATATATTTTGGGTTCAGAGTTATAACTAATAACCTCACCACACATACTAAACTTTGGCTAAAGATTTCCTTTATACTAGATAATAAAACTAAGAACAAAGAACTAATAATCAGAAAATCTAGATAAGCAGGTTCTCTTTGTAATAGTGGAAAGTGGCTTGGATGTATAACTAAGTAAATTACTATCCTACTGAGAAAATAAATCCTAAACTTCTAGCTTGTAAGTATATACACCAGTCCCCTTCTTAGAGTTAAGCAGCCGCATTCATTAGACTTAGCAGATAACTCCTCAGAGTGGAGGTGAAGCTTTTTTGGTAAATCTTCTCCTCCGGAATATGATCCCACGTTGAATGATCTCTTTGCATTCTGGATAAGTTCCCACAATGTAAGGATCTTCCATCTTTCTTCAGTGGCCTTCTTTGGATCCAGGAGTCTTGATTAAGGGTGGCCTTAGTACTAAATGGTTTAATTAAAAAAGAAAGGGGGAAAGACATACTGCATTGAACAAATGAAGTAAAAAAAAGATCTCCACCAAGATTAGGGACAGGGGGAAATGTCAATGATTTCTCTAAATTTCTCCAAGACAAATTCATCAAAAAAATGTCTCAGGATCAGAATTTAGCACTGATAACAGCCCAGGTACTTAACAAGCCCAACAGGGACAAAAAAATTTCAACATGTCTTCCCTTCTGATAGTATTGAAAGGAGGGAAGAAAGAAAGTCTGCAGATTGCTGCATAGATTACCGATCAAGAAAAAAAGAGAAGTTTACCCATTTCCTTGATCACCTCATCATTCAATAAGTGCATGAACCCTATATTTCTCTCATGAGAATGTCTCTCAGATTCTCTTTTCCATGAAGAGCATTTCTACTGTGGATTTTCTCCCATCATGTTAAATGATAACTAGATTTTTTTTAGATAAAGGAGGGGGGAAATCCTATACACTAAACAAAATTTGAGGAAATAAGATATGTATAAGAAAAAAGAAATAGGTATAGGATGATTTAGCAGCTTTCCGAAGTTATCTTAGATTACTTTTGTCAATTAATAAACCAACCATCCAGGAATGAGTTTCCTTGGGAAGTGTTTGCCAACACCTAAAGTACTTGGCCAAACATTCAGGTTGATTACTGTTTTCCTTCAACAGTGGAACAGTTTAGTGTTATGTCCTTTTAAGGACATCCGCCGGGGATTGGCCAAATCCACCAGCGGGAAATTCAAATAGCTGTCTAGGGGGCGGTGCGACTGCCGGAGCGAATATAAGGAGAGCTCCGGCAGCACAGCGCCAGTCTATTCTTACCCAATAAAAGGTACTGAATGGACCTGAGCTGGTCGCGTCTTCTTTTCCTGCGCCTGATCTAACATTTAGAATAGTATTAAGTAACAGCATTAGGAAGACACTAGAAACAATGTGTAGAAAATATCCATATTGTTGGGACAAATGCTTTCTTTTCTGACATTTTCCAAGCTAAAATAACAGAATAACAGAGTTGGGAGGGATCTTAGAGGTCTTCTAGTCCAACCCCCTTGCTCAAGCAGGAAACCCTATATCATTTTAGACAGATATACCATTTCAGACAAATGAAATCTGACACACAATTAAACAGGATGCTAAAATCAGATTAAGCAAATAAACATTGCACCTGTACAGATAACTAATCTGAGGAATTACCTGCATATTTCAATTGGTCCAGCACAAAATGCACTTCTAACCATTTCTTGAGGACAGAAACATATAATGCCATCTTCAATCTGTCACTGGTCCACCAGAAAGTCAATTGCCACCCATCTTTCCTTACTCAACCTCATAAGTGTTGGTTTTTTTCAAAATAAGACTGTATTAAATTTGAAAAAAGATAGCAGTAATCATCTAAATGGAGAAATTTTAATGTACCTCTCTAAAAGCAATCTATCCTTTCAACTATCAGAAGAAATCTGGAAGCACCTTTCTGTCTAATAATTTTATTAAAGGCATAAACTTTTGTGAGCTGCATCTCACTTTATCAGATGCACAGTATGGCTAGACTGATGTATGAATTAATACGGGGTGAGGTGGAGGGGGAAAGGGAGGAGAAGACAGGGAGGTTTTACAAGTGTGAATGACATGTGAGATAGATGTGGTTTATCGATTAACAATTGTAATGTGCTGAAGTCCACTCTGCTTTTTGGGACCTTTTGAAATTGTCTGAAACCTATTGATGTATCTGAGTCAGAGGTGGTTTCAGCAGGTTCTGACCAGTTCTGGAGAAACGGTAGCAGAAATTTTGAGTAGTTTGGAAACCAGTAGTAAAAATTCTGACTGGCCCCACCCCCATCTATTCTCTGCCTCCCAAGTCCCAGCTGATCGGGAGGAAGTGGGGATTTTGCAGTAACCTTCCCCTGGATTGGGGAGGGAATGGAGATTTTACAGTATCCTTCCCATGCCACGCCCACCAAGCCACGCCCACCAAGCCATGCCATGCCATGCCCACCAAGCCACACCCACAGAACCAGTAGTAAAAAATTTTAAAACCCACCACTGATCTGAGTTTAGCAATTTCCTGCTAAATAGGACAAGGGCCCCATTTTTCAAGATGGCCACTTTGAGGTCTTTCATACTGCCCTGAGAATTTAAAATGTTGTGATATTATTTTGTTTCGACAAGATAAAGTTTGCCTGGAAGAATTAATCAACACAGGTTGGACATCAGGACTCAGAAAAAGTTTATGCCTTTTAAAACTTGTTAGAAAAACTATGGTGTTGTGTCACTATAGACAATTCTCATCTTAGAATGCCTGTCTATTATGTGCAAAAACATGTTAAACAATAATCCACAGATACCAGATCAAATGGCAGTGAATATTTTTGAGGCTTATATCACAGAACGTCACAGTCACAACCAATACCCTGCTCAGCACAATGCTAATTCAGTAAAAGCGAGCCTCAACTCAAGTTCTGAAGAATGATTGTTGTGAATTGTTTGTTCATTCACACACTCTTATTTCATGAATATGAACATTGAGCTCAAGCTAGAATAAGATACCTGAATATAATACTCATTTAATAGGATTGCAGTAAGACTTATATTCAATTTAAAATCCTCTTGCTTTTTATTGCATTACCTGATAAGAATGTGCAATATGACTTTAAAAAAAGTATTTACAAATACATTAAAGCAAACAGGACCTAGGACAGAGCTTTATGTCACACCACTTGTTTAATTATGTGTACAGTTTAACCTCGTCTAAGAGACTGGGTTTGTTGACCAGGAGGTGAATAGAATAGAATAGAATAGAATAGAATAGAATAGAATAGAATAGAATAGAATAGAATAGAATAGAATAGAATAGAATAGAATAGAATAGAATAGAATAGTTGGAAGGGACCTTGGAGGTCTTCTAGTCCAACCCCCTGCTTAGGCAGGAAACCTTACACCATTTCATACAAATGGTTATCCAACATATTCTTAAAAACCTCCAGTGTTGGAATACCCACAATTTCTTGAGGCAAGTCATTCCACTGATTAATTGTTCTGTCAGGAAATTTCTCCTTAGTTCTAAGTTGCTTCTCTCCTTGATTAGTTTCCACCCATTGCTTCTTATCCTACCCCCAGGTGCTTTGGAGAATAGTTTGACTCCCTCTTCTTTGTGGCAGCCCCTGAGATATTGGAACATGTCTCCCAGTTCAAAACCCAAGTATCACATGACAGGATGAGCTCCTGTTACTCCCCAGCTCCTGTATACCTTGCAGTTTGAAAGCAGGCAAATACAAGTAGATAAATAGATATTACCTCAGTGGGAAAGTAACAATGTTCTGTGCCTTTGACACATAGCCCTGCTGGCCACATGACCATGGAAGTGTCTCTGATCAATGCTGGCTCCCTCAGCTAAAAAGTGGAGATGAGCACTGCCTCCTAGAATCAGAAATGAATGGATAAGGGAAACTTTACTTTCCCCTTTTTATTCTAATATTAATGTTTCTTGGCTTTTTTTCTAATATTAATGCTTCTTGGCTTGTTCATATTGGAATATTTTCAGTATTCAATAACTGGACAGGGGAACTGACTCCAAGGACTTCAACAAAGTTGTTAATTGAAATTCAGCTAGCTTCTTTTCTCTTGAGGCTGGGATAGAATAGATGCTGCTGGGTTTTTCAGGTATACTTTCACAGAAGTGGTAAACTGTAAGCTTTAACTTCAACTTTAAAAGGAAAGCATATAATGAGGTTTTTCAGTGCATTCAAGGCTCAGAGTATGCTGCTGAGTTCTTCCTTTGGATGTGGGGGAGAGTAAATGAGCAAGTGCATTGTATGCTAACAGCCAACTATATCAGAAAAATGTCCTTTTTATTTTCTCATAAAATAATTATACTGAGAAAAGCAAATTAGTTTTTTCCCCCATTGCATCTATAGTATTTACTAACTTTGACCCCATGGCTTTGAAATTCTATTCATTAAAAAAAATTCAAGCTATGTAAATCTATACTACTGGCAACTATGTAAATTCTCATTCCTTATTAAGATAAACAGATAAATAATCCAGATTTTCACATTTTGTCATGTTCTGTTTGCTTGCTTTTTGTCATCCCCATGATTCTACCTGAGTTGTCATCCCTAGAGATCTAAGTAATATTTATCAAAAGGCTTCAAGGAAAAAAGGAAGTAAAGAAAAACAGGGCCAACCAAAAAAGTATACATCTTCTAAACCTGATTTAGAACAAAAGAGATCAAAAAGGAGAGAAATAAATCTTTTTTTTAAAAAAAAAAAACCAGTTTCCCTTGTAAACTAATAAGGAAAGTGGCTAATAGACTGTTAATAAATGCTTAATATAAATTAAAATAAGAGACTTCTACAGATATGTTCCAACTGAAGATACTGCAGAGAAGATTTTTTTTATGCAATGCATGTCCTTCCATTACATGTGCTGGTACAGTTATATTATCACATTTAGGAAATATATAAAGGTTCATGATAGAGATTAGAATTGAGCAGTTGAATCACAACAGCCAATACTGTCACCAATTAACGCTTAAATGAACATTTCAACTATATTGAGAAAGGCCAGGTTTAATTCATTACCCAGTTGGAGACATTGTCCTCCCAACCTCTGAATTTTCTGTTAGTTCTTTTGCCAGCAACATGTACCTACACTCACATTTTCTCTTGAATATGATGTTTCATGGCATTTACTGTAGTTCTGTGTCAAAATCTGCTTTGCAACTTTTCAAAAAGTGTCCTTTCCCTTTGAAAGAGGCTTCTCAGGGAATTTCTTTTTAATTTCACTTATATTTGATATTCACTTCTATTTCACTTCCATTATTGTTGGAAGTGACAGAGGATGCTATTGCTGGTATATTATATTATTCTGAAACATCTCTGATATAAAGCCTCTGTTATACTGCATTGAACCATTCACATTTGAAAAATCCCCATAGGAAGTGCTCCTTCATGTTCTGTGTTGGCATTGCATTAAAGTGCAGGAAGCCAGGGAGGCTGGATATTTCTCAGGACACATAATGAAAGAATGTAAGAGAGTTTTTGATAATCTCCAAAACTGCACATCAACAGGTGGAGAGCTACAGAACCCATTTCATTGGGCCCTGTAATCATAGGGAGTTCTCATTCAAGAGATAAAGAAATGACAAGCAAGTAAGAATTGTTATCATATTGGCTACCTTATACCTCATCAGAAACAATGATTGTCACACAGCCTGGCAATCAACTAAAATGGCACCTTGATGCATCTTAAGTATTATTTCTCTCCTTCCCAATACATTGTTTATTCAGTTTATCCTCATTCTACAATAACTGCTGGTAAGCTTTATAATAAACCACTTTATAATGTCTTGGTTAAGCCACACTTGGAATACTGCATCCAGTTTTGGTTGCCACAATGTAAAAAAAGATGTTGGGACTCTAGAAAGAATGCAGAGAAGAGCAACAAAGGTGATTAGGAGACTGGAGGCTAAAACATATGAAGAACGGTTGCAGGAACTGGATATGTCTAGTTTAATGAAAAGAAGGACTAGGGGAAACATGATAGCAGTGTTCCAATATCTCAAAGGCTGCCACAAAGAAGAGGGAGTCAAGCTATTCTCCAAAGCACCTGAGGGCAGAATGGGTGGAAACTAATCAAGGAGAGAAGCAATCTAGAACTAAGGAGAAATTTCCTGAGAGTTAGAACAATTAATCAGTGGAACAACTTGCCTCCAGAAGTTGAGAATCTTCCAACACTGGAAGTTTTTAATGAGATGTTGGATAACCATTTGTCTGAAGTGGTGTAGGGTTTCCTGCCTAAGCTGGGGGTTGGACTAGAAGACCTCCAAGGTCCCTTCTAACTCTGTTATTCTAAATTCTAAAAGCTTGCCTTTGAAAGTTGTAATGTAAATATACTCTAAAATGGTGCCATTTTACTGGACATGCCCACAGCTATCCTTCTTGACCCTTTTGTATATAAATAAGTGCAGGAGCTTTGCATTCTGCCTCTGAGAATGTCACTGAAATGCTATTGTCTTTTAAAATGTACCTTCAGGGCAAATTCTCCTTGATGAAACTGAATGAGAAGTGTAGAAACAAAGACAGAGAAAAAATTGAGCATGGCTCTAATTAATGATGATGGCATTTGGGGAAGTTTCAAGGAATGGCGATACAATCCAAAATGCTTTTTATGTAAATAGTAAATCAACTGAAGATGTCAGTGCTTAATAGGTCATTAATTTCTCACCAGTGTCATCCTTCTCATCTGTTTTTCTATTTCTCTATTACCAATCCAGTAGAGAAAGTCAAGGCTGTTTAGCAAGGGCAGACAGATGTTTCTACTGAAATCAAAGTTTCATTACTCGATGCTTCTATTACTGAGATTTTGGCTGTGGCATGTTAAACTGAATAATTGCAGTGGATGGTTCAAAAATACTTTTTTAAAACATTATTGCAAAAGTGCCTCTTTTGTCACTGCCTCTGATGAAAATACTATCTATTTTCACTCAGCTAGGCCTTCCTTAGAAAAATGTGGCTTTTCTGTTTATGGATACCTTGTTATACCTGTGTGTTTCAATTTTAAAAGAATAGAACAGTCCTGTCTTCTTCAAGGTAAACCTGACTTTCAGAAATATTACAGATACAGGATGTCCTCAACTTACAACCACTTGTCTAGTGACCCTTTGCAGTTACAATGACACTAAAAAGTGACATATGACATGTTTTCACACTTATGAGTGTTACTGCATCCCTATGGTCACATGATCAAAATTTGACCATTGACAACAAGCATGTATTTATGACAGTTGCACTATCCTGGGTTTATGCAGTGTAATGCAGTGAGTCATGTGTAGATCTGTACATTGGGGAAACAAAACAACCACTTCATAAACCCATGACACAACATAGAAAAACAAACCTATCAGGACAAGATTCAGCAATTGATCTGCATTTAAAAGACAAAGGCCACTCTTTAGAAGACAGCAAAATCATTATTTATACAATAATGTTGAGTTGAAGCTAGTCTCTGTTGCATAGGCATTGGAGAAGTACTATGTTGTATAATGGTAATACAGCAGTAATTCTAACTATTCCCTAAAGCTGTTCCCTTCAATCTAGTTATCTGTAGAGCAGACACTGTGAAAACCTATAGTGATTCATGGAAAACAATAACTATCCCACCTCCCTCTCCTAAGCCCTCAACTGATGCTAAACCTGACACCTCAGTAAGCTCATTTCTAAGAGGAGATCAACTCCTCCAGGACCACCCAAATCTTGGCTATACATGTTAGATCACTACCTCATCCACAGTAAGGAGAGTTTTATTGTACATTGAGGTGACATTCAGAACCTAGAGCTTCCAAATATCTGGCTGCCTGATATAGAGATTGGATAGCAGGACCACATTTAAAAAGGACCTCCATATTCCCAGGTGTGGCCTGTCCCAAATTCTTCTTCCCATCACAGTCTCAATATTCTTACCCTGTTCCCTCTCCTAGCTTCTGAGGCCAAGATATTCATACTGTCATTCATTCATGCATTCCCCCTCACAATTTATGTATCAAACACCTACATAGCCACAGTCATCTAAGCCTGCTCATAGTCTCTGCCAAGCCTTCTTCATCCAGTTGCTTCTGCCTAGGCTCTCATGGTTTAACATGGTTACTATGGTAGCTGCACATAGATTACATTTTCTTTAGATTTGAGCTCTGCATTTTCAAAGCTGCATGTAGCTCCCAAGTTCCATTTTTCATCTCTTTTATCTGCTATGGCCATGTCTGCTGAAAACTAACAACTGCATTTCAAACTGCTGTGAGGTGACAATCCTTAACTTAATCACAATATGGTGGCAGGGGAACGGCTCCAATTTCTAAGAAAAGGTAAACAATCCCAGACTAACTTATGTGTATGGCAGGGGTGGGCAAATATGGACCTTTTATGTGGACTTCAACTCCCAGAATTCCTGAACCAGCTTGGCTGTCTCACGAATTCTGGGAGTTGAAGTCCACAGGTTGTAAAAGGGCCACAGCTGCCCACCCCTGGTGTACGGTATTGTCCTCTCAAATTTGCATATCACAGAGTTATTATGTCTCTTGTTGTTCCTTGAAATGGAGTGGGCTGGAAAAACCAGGACAAAAGCATCACCATGCCTGATCTTTTTCAAAATTTTTGTTGTTTTGCTTTAAAAATTATTTGAATATTATTGCATTTATTTAATAATATTAATAATAACTTATCCAAAGTTAGCTTTAAAGGTACGCTATCCCATCTTCTACTGTGGTCAAAAGCAATCTGATGGATGAAAATAAATATTCCAATTAAACTGTTTTTAAATTTTCTTCATTACTTGCCCCTGCTGTTATCTCCCAGAAGGTATAAAGAAGGAGACAATATAATAGGAAGATGGAAAAGATCACTGATGTTGCTTGAGTTAACAAAAAAGTCTTTTTTCTCTTTTTCTTACTTATTTTAATTCTGACTTGTATTAATAACTTTTATTTGGTTAGAAAACTTGCATGCTCATTAATATATCTAGCAAAATTATTTGCTAATGAAGAGAAGGAGAGTTTAATCAAGTAACTTATTAATTATATCTTTCATATTGTTATTACTCACTCTGACCACCAAAGTAATTGGGCTGTAAATCTAGGCAAATGAATAAAGCCTAAGCAACTAACAAAATGAAGATGCAAATACTCAAAAACAAAGACATGTACTTTCTGTGCAAAGAAACCATTGTTTAAATAGTTCATTAACATAGTGATAGTCTAAGCTTTAGTTTGATTCATAATTGATTTGTTACTATCAATCTTTCTTATCAAACCTTTAGAAAACAGCACAACTGTACTCTGGGATCTCTTCCATGTTCACCTCGTCAATAATCTAGTTTTTCTTTCCTTTATCAATTATAAAAATGAAATGAACTAACAATCAAATCATTTATGTTGTCTGTCTATGTAAGCCACCAAGAGTCTTCAGGATAGAAATATGTAAAACAAAGACATCTCCCTAGATTTCAACAGGACTCCAAGGAGTCTGTTAATCAGAACACAAGAAAATATATATTCAGATGTGCAGATATTTGAATCCAAAGAGAGAATATCCTTTGTGTCCTTGAAGGAACTAGACTAGAGTCACATTGAACCTAGTCTGATTAACAGATTAATAGAGTTGGAAGGGACCTTGTAGGTCATCTAATCCAATCCCCCACCCAAACAAGAGACCCTACACCATTTTGGACAAATGGCAGTTCAATCTCTTCTTGAAGGTCTCAAGTGATGAGACCTTCAGCTTCTGAAGGCAAGCTGTTCCATTGGTTGATTGTTCTTACTGTCAGAAAATTTATCATTTCCAGGTTGAATCTCTCCTTGTTCAGTTTCTATCCATTATTCAGTTTCCATCCATTATTCCTTGTTTGGCCTACAGGTGCTTTGGAAAATAGCTTGACCCCTTCTTCTCTGTGGCAGCCCCTCAAATATTGGAAGACTACTATCATGTCCCCCCCCCCCCCCGGTCCTTCTCTTCACTAGACTAGCCATGCCCAGTTCCTGCAACCGTTCATTGTATGTTTTAGTCTTCAATCCCACAATCATCCTGGTTGCACTTTTCTGCTCTTTGAGACTTTTTCTAGAGCCTCAACATCTTTTTTATAGTGTGATGACCAAAACTGGATGCAGTACTCTAGATGTGGTCTTACTAGGGCTTTATAGAGTGGTATTAGTACCTCACTTGATCTTGATTGTATCCTTCTGTTAATGCAATTTAGGATTGCATTGGCTCTTTTGGCTGCCACTGCCCATTGCTGGCTCATATTTAACTGGTTGTCCACTAAGACTCCAAGATCCAAGACAATTATTGCTATTAAGCCTGGTTTCACCCAGACTATATGTGTACTTTTGGTTTTTCCTGCCTAAGTGTAGGACTTTACTTGGTCTTCCTGTAGCCATAAAGAAAATACTTTCTGAATGAAGGAGGCTCTGCCAGGAAACAACAAATGGTCCTATCCTGTTGCAACCTTCTTAGTAACTTCTTAACACATGCTAACTAGTTGAACCAAGGGGAAAAATCATGTTTTTTTTTAAATGTGCAGTGAGCATATCCACTATCCTTGCCACCCATCTTTTTCTGTTTTGAATCTTCATAGGTGGACACCCTTACGAAAACACTTTAGAGCATATATTGAACAATTATATCTAATATATACTCAAATATCTGGTATTTTAAGCTACAGAACCTATAGAAATGAAGAAACTGGAATAAAATTACTTTTATTGTAGTTGGAAACAAAACCCCAGAATACACCTAATATTGCTAAAGCATTTCAGACACATAGCTATATAGTTCCTGTTTCAAGAATTCCAGGAAGAGGAAGATACAACTTTTGAAGCAATCCATCCCATTGATTGACTGCCAATAAATTCCTCCTAATTACTAATCTGCAAATTACTTCCTGTAATTTCAGCCTTCTGGTTCTGCCCTCCAGGGCAGTGAAGAACAAGTCCATTCTCTTCTTTGTAGGACAATTAGATAATTGAAATCTTGTATTCTACTTTCCTTCAGTCTTTTTTCCACTCAAGTTTAAATATACTCAATTCTTGTAAGTGTACTTAGTTTGCACGTCACTCATCACCTTAATAGCCTTCTTTGGAAGACCTTCCAATTTGTTGATGACCTTTTTGGATTCCGTTACCCAGGTAAAGATAAAGGAAAAGGTTCCCCTCGCACATATGTTCTAGTCTTTTCCGAGTCTAGGGGGAGGTGCTCATTTCTATTTCAAAGCCAAAGAGCTAGCACTGTCCGAAGACATCTCTGTGGTCATGTGGCCGGCATGACTAAATGCCAAAAGTGCATGGAACACTGTTACCTTCCCACCAAAAGTGGTCCCTATTTTTCTACTTGCATTTTCTATGGGCTTTCGAACTGCTAGGTTGGCAGAAGTTGGGACAAGTAATAGGAGCTCACCCTGTTACACAGCACTAGGGATTCAAATCGTGGAACTGCTGACCTTTCACTCAGCGTCTTAGCCACTGAGCCACCACATCTGTTAACCAGGACAGTACATATTACAAACAGGGCCTGACAATGGGTTTATCCACATTTTTGGTTTGCCCCAGCACAAGGACAAACCACCAACCACGTTGGATGGGCAATCTTAATCTATTTTTACCCTACTGAAAAAGCAAGAGTTTTCTGCTCTGCATCAAAAATTCTTTTGTTGTTTTTCCTTTCCTCATAGCCACAAGCAAGACAGCCAGTCCAAAAGCTGCATTTTCTTCTGATCCACACAACACCTCCATTACAATTGGTAACATTGGTAAGTGCTTTGGTGGGCATGAGATATAATTAAAGCAATGAAAAATCAGAGTCAGGAACTACAATTCTATCAAATTTGGATGGATTTTATAGTTAATCTCAAAAGTAATGCAGTATAATCTGGTAATATTTTAAATATATCGGAAAATGTGTTTAATAATTGTCTTTTTATTTGCATTTCAATAGATTTTTGTCTGTGTGCAGGATCCAATCTGGTTCGGTCACTGGGACCAGAGGTTTTGCTGTCTGAGTTTTTGGACTCGTGCTGGAGCCCATCCTCGGGGAGTTTCTCTCTAGCAGATTTTTTTTTTTTTTGTATTTTCTATATCTTACTTCTCTATGATTGGTATTTTATATAGTTACTTGATAATATTTGCTATAATGTTCGAAGTAGTTCAATAACAAATGTGTGTGTGTGTTGTTTTGTTTTGTTTTACCATCCAGCACCAACATGTGTCAAAAACAGCAATAGAAGCAATATTTGGAAACATCCCATGCATCTTTTTGTATTTATTTTATTTATTTATTTTATTATTCATATTTCTATGCCGCCCACATTCCGAGGACTCTGGGCGGCTTACACCAAAGACAGTATACTAAATAGCATATTGCCCCCAACAATCTGGGTCCTCATTTTACCCACCTCAGAAGGATGGAAGGCTGAGTCAACCTTGAGCCGGTGAGATTTGATCTGCTAATCTGCTGAACTAGCAGTCATCTGAAGTAGCTGCAGTACTGCACCCTAACCACTGTGCCACCTCGGCTCTTGTAGCCTGCAAGGATAGCTGTTTACAAAATTTAGGAAGTTTTAGACTGATTATTTTGAAGGAATATTGCCATCCACAGAGAGACAGCTCAGAATCAGCTCAAGATCCAGGCAAATCCAATGCATCTCCCTAGTATTAGAAATCAACACTATGAATATTCTACAGAAGAATAAAAAATGATATCTCAAATATAATCCATAGTAGACGTATCAGCATACCCGCAGAGAAAAGAAAGCAAAGTTTAATATCAGAAGAAAAGTACATATAAATGCTAATTTTTTTTAAAAAAGGATATCTCATAGAATATCTGTTTCTTCAGTTTTGCACCTTAAATGATATTGCTTCTTTTTCCAGAGATGAAGCGGAAGTTCTTCTTCATTGGATCATTCAAGGCTATAAGGAAACTGTCCATTGGTTTAATTGCAAATGACAGATAGTGAACATTTTACCAAAAGATAAGATGAAATGTCAGCTATTACAAAAAGTTAAGCTGAGGCATCAATGCCCTGCCTTCCAGTGGCATATTGTTTTTAAGTCTAGAATTTTAAGATTTATTTTTTTAGGTGGGAGAGGAAGCATTCTGAAAGGATGTATCCCAGGGGAAAAAAGGTTTCTATATTAGAAACAATATCTTGAAGATTGCGAACAGGAAAGGGTTGAAAGCTGGCTGCTATCCGCAGAGAGAAATATTTCTGGGATCAGAAAAAATAGCTGTACAGGGAACATTTGAATGCCTTCAGTTTTTTTACATGCATTGTACCTCCATTGACAGGAGCTGGAGCAAGTAACAGGAGCTCACCCCATCATGTGGTGCTTGGGTTTCAAACTCAGCGTCTTTAACTGCTGAACCATCCCATCCCATCTAGCAGTTTGAAAGCATGCAAATGCGAATAGATGAATAGGTAATGAGAAGGTAACAGCATTTCATGTGCCTCAGTATATAGTCATGCTGGCCATATCGACCACAGAAATGTCTTTGGATAATACTGGCTACTTTGGATAAGAAATGGAGATGACTACCACCCCCTAGAGTCTGACATGACTGGGCAAGGGAATCCTTTACTTTACATTACCTATACCATTACCCCACATTGGAAGAAAATGAGAATTACACCAAAGCTTATTGTATTTGCGTTGATGCAACATGACTGCCAGGGTTATTCCTATACTAGTAAAACTTCTCCAGCTCCAAAGAACTGCTTGTGTGAGTGTAGGAATTGCTTGCAGTTGGCATTCCATGTCATTCTGAAATCACTCCTCTATCAAAAGCCCAGGTAAAAATATGCTGACTTCAAAGAAAGCAGCAGGATTAAAAGAGCAGGCCTGTCAAACTGGCAGCCTGTGGGTAGGATGCATCACATGCAGGCTACACCCACCCTGGCTTTGCAAAGGCAAAAAATGTCATGATACGTTGTGATATGTCACGTGACATGATCGAGTTTGACACCCGTGCTCTAGCGTGACCATGTAAACCGAAGTCCAAGAACATAGGTTAGAAATAGGCTGAAACACAGGATAAGCTACATTTCTGGAATTTTAGTTTTAGCTGGTTGGATGCCCACAAGTCATCTTCAAATGATGAGAGTAAGTCGAATTAGCATTAGCAGGCAACTGGTGGATTGAGAACACAGAGAATTGTACTTCACACATCAAGTTATTCAATTAGTTTAAAAACATATGTAAAACAAGGAACAGACATTGTAGAAGATGCTATTTATTAATAGAACAAAGGGATTTATGCAAAAAATGAGCAGTGAGCATAGGAGCAAAAATGAGAGAATGCCACTAAGAGATCCTAGAAAAAAACAGGAGGCCGTGAGCATCAAATGAAAAGAGAAGTCAGAAATGGGGATGTGGAAACTTTGAATGGACCCAAGTGGAATGTGGAAATATTATCTTGTTAAATAAAACATTTTAAATAAGAACAGAAGAAAGCATTTTAACATTTGTCCTTATATGAGGCTACTGGCAACTGATCACATGCCAGGGAATACTGAGAAAAATAAAATATGATAGATTCCATTTCTGTCCTACACGTTGAATATATACATAAAAGTATGTGTGTTGTAACTATACAGATATCAAATAGTCAGAACTTTGGACTGTTTCCTTGTTGAAGAATAAATGACAAGTAACTTGGTGTTAAACCAAAACAATGGAAAAGCCAACACAATTTTCCTGGACTCAGGTCTCATATTTTGCAGATCCAATGCAGATTTTGCAGATCCAATGATCTGACTATATGCCTCTACAGTTTCAAAGCAATCAAACTTAAACATGTTTCCCATATATTTGTTGCAATCTCTCCAAATTTAAAAAGCCTGCCGCTTTATATTCTTGTCTTGCAACGAGATACAGTCTGCAATCCTGTTTATCCAAAAGATGATTGACTCGAAGAGAAACAGAGAGAAATGCTAGCAATGTCTTTCCCAACACATTTTCTTAGTTCAGGTGTTATTGCACAAACAATTGTCACAGTTATCTTTTTGTGTGAAATGCCATACAGGTCAATCCAAGAAACGTACTGATTTCATATCAGACACTACATGACAAGAATATCTGCTGTGCCCAAGCAGAAACAAGGGTCTGGTTCTTTTCAACAAGAGAGGACAGTCTGGAGACACTGAAATTTTGTTTAGTAAATCTCATTCCATGTGAATTGCCAAGGGACTTTCAGCGAGCTAAAATGGAACATATTTGAATTTGTCTCCCTTCTTTCAATGTGGTATGATTAAGAATATATGAAGAGGCCCAAGGGTCTATTTAATCCATCATTTGGATCCCCTAGGCTCAAACTAGATCCCCATGAGAAATCCTGCATCTGATTTTGGAACATTTAGCCATTATAAAAATAGTTGATGTTTGTCCATTCCTCAATGATTTTGTTGAATTCCTCTTTAAAATCATCCTCTGTGCTAATATACCCCATGATTTAGTTTTATATCCCTCCTGACTCTAAGCCACAGGTTTAGAGGTTAATACATCTGCCTAACATGCAGGCAAGCCCAGGTTCGAATCCCAGAAGGGTATGGCTGGCTGATGAGAGCTAAATAGCTTGAAATAGATCTTTACTAGTCTCTCTTATTTCTTTGTCAGTAAATATAAATTATATAAATTATTATAAATTATATAAATTGTCAGTAAGTATAAATTATATTTATACATACATATATATATATATATATATATATATATATATATATATATATATATATATATATATATTTCTCTAGCCAGTTTTTTCCTACGTAACCAAAGTTTTCCTGCAGCCTGATGATGATGGCTAACGAGCCAGAAATAGATCTATATAAGTGTCTCATCAGGCAGCAAGAGCTTGCTGGCTGCCAGAAAGAAAAAAGCCCAGAATCGAGTGGATGTGATTCCACTGAGCTAGGGCTCAGGAAAACCTTGGTTACGTAGGAAAAACCTGGCTAGAGGAAAAACACACATAAATCCTACGAAGAAATAAGAAAATAGATATTGTTCCTTTACAGGGAGGATACATGAGATGTGGGTGTGGCTTACTGATGATGGCTAACGAGCCAGAAATAGATCTGTATAAGTCTCTCACCAGGCAGCAAGAGCTTGCTGGCTGCCAGAAAGAAAAAAGCCCAGAATCGAGTGGATGTGATTCCACTGAGCTAGGGCTCAGGAAAACCTTGGTTACATAGGAAAAATGTACACATAAATCCTACGAAGCACATAAATCCTACGAAGAAGTAAGAAAATATATATAGCAAAACATCTGCAACCTTACGCAGAATCTGCTGCTTCATATGTACAGAACTCAAATAATGTCAAAGAAGCCCTGTCATCAATTAAAAACAAATATCAACTACCGAAACATATCACAGATTTAACAGAACATTGTTTATCCAACACATATTTCATACACAGAGGACAGAGATATAAACAAGTAGAAGGTGCACCAGTGGGATTTATTTCTGTAGAAATAAAGTCATCAATATGATCAAACATACAACACCAAGACAGAATAAAAAACAACAAGAGGAACAAAACAATGGGAAAGCCATCTTGCCCTATATAAGGGGAACAACAGATAAAATTAGCAAAGTACTACATAGACACAACATCAAAACCATATTTTGCACAGATAGAAAGATATCGTCCATTCTGAGAAACCCTAAAGACAAAATAGAATTAGAAGATCAAGGCATATACGAACTCCCGTGTGCTTCCTGCCCATCAACATACATTGGACAGACCAACAGAAGAATGAGTGTGCACATCGAGGAACACAAAAACTCAATACAAAAGCAAGAACACACATCATCATTAGTTCAACACATAAATACAACAGGACACAATATTAATTTTAATAACACAAAAACAGTTGCAAAAATAGAACATCTCAATGGCAGGATAATCAGAGAAGCAATTGAAATAGAAAAAAGACCATATTGCATGAATAAACGGGATGACACTTCATGTCTGCCTACTATTTGGAAACCTGCTCTCATAGATAGACGAATCTTAACACCAAATATAAAACATAGACCAAACATTAATCAAAAAACAAATCCCAACCAAATCATATTCAAACCAGCCACAAAGATGAAGCCCTGCCACCTAGTGGAGAAAAACTGACCATACACCTAAAGCCAAGCCAATAAACACAAACTGGGACTCCCAACCAATCAGAATGAAAAGGTGGAGCCATCCCAGAATACCAGCACCAGATTTCAAATAGCAACGGCAGTTACTACAAAAGATTCCTCACATAAGCCTGATGATGGCAGATGAGATTCTGTCGAAACGTCGCTTCTACCCTTTTAGGGATATATCCACAATTACACGGGAAGAAACCCGAAATATTAACTATACACACATATATACCCGTGAAAACTTACATAGACAAATATCAAACCTCTACGGGGAGGAGATGTATAAACTTACCAGAACTTATGAGAAGTTAGAGGTAAAAAGAACTCGAATACTGTGTGATTTAACATTTTTATGTCAATGTCGTGACCAAAATATAATACCATCTTGCTTTAAATTGAAATTCCATACCCACACAACATCTATCCAACGTATTCTGAAAAGAACTGAAATGGCATTACTTAGAAATGAAATCCATAGCAAAAGATTCCTATTAGATCAAGTAAACAAGGGTCTATTAACTTCATACTTAAAGATAAGCAATATTATTCACCCCATATTATGGGACAAAATAAAACAGCTTGCCACCTGGAGATCTGAAATAGAAACCACTCATAAAACTTACAGACATTTAAAGAAACTTAAGAAATTAGAACATAAAAAATCTCCAACCACAACACAACATCATTTAAAACAAGTAGTATACAATGCTTCCGATAGAAAGCTAACAACAGCAGAAACAAATGTCTTAGCAAAAGGCTTTAATTTTGCAGTGGCACCCAATAAAATTCCGATAGAAACCATCACAGGCGAAGTTGAAACCAGCTTAAAGAAACTCAGTGCTGACGATGCTGATAAAGTCAGACATGACGTCACCAACATTCTATGCACTAGTAAACCACCTAAAAGCAACGTATCAAAAGAAGAACAAAAAGCACTGCAAGTTTTAAAAAACGATAATAGCATAATGATATTACCAGCAGATAAAGGCAATGCAACAGTAGTAATGAACACAGTGGACTATGAAAAGAAACTGTCTGACTTACTTCAAGACGCCACATATAAACCCATAAACACAGACCCAACAACATATCTAGAAAAAACCACGAAGATAAAGATAAAATCAAGTACTATAAGTAAAGAAATCCAACAAACAATTATTCCCAGAGAAAAATCATCAAAATGCCCAAAACTGTATGGCCTCCCAAAAATACACAAAGATGGAATACCTCTCAGACCCATAATAAGTTCCATAGGCTCACCGTTACAAAATCTAGCCAGATATTTAGCAAAACATCTGCAACCTTACGCAGAATCTGCTGCTTCATATGTACAGAACTCATACCATTTCATACAAATAATAAAAAAGCAACACATAAAAGAAAATGACCTTCTTGTAAGCGTGGATGTTGTATCACTATTCACACAAATACCTGTCAAAGAAGCCCTGTCATCAATTAAAAACAAATATCAACTACCGAAACATATCACAGATTTAACAGAACATTGTTTATCCTACACATATTTCATACACAGAGGACAGAGATATAAACAAGTAGAAGGTGCACCAGTGGGATTTATTTCTGTAGAAATAAAGTCATCAATATGATCAAACATACAACACCAAGACAGAATAAAAAACAACAAGAGGAACAAAACAATGGGAAAGCCATCTTGCCCTATATAAGGGGAACAACAGATAAAATTAGCAAAGTACTACATAGACACAACATCAAAACCATATTTTGCACAGATAGAAAGATATCGTCCATTCTGAGAAACCCTAAAGACAAAATAGAATTAGAAGATCAAGGCATATACGAACTCCCGTGTGCTTCCTGCCCATCAACATACATTGGACAGACCAACAGAAGAATGAGTGTGCACATCGAGGAACACAAAAACTCAATACAAAAGCAAGAACACACATCATCATTAGTTCAACACATAAATACAACAGGACACAATATTAATTTTAATAACACAAAAACAGTTGCAAAAATAGAACATCTCAATAGCAGGATAATCAGAGAAGCAATTGAAATAGAAAAAAGACCATATTGCATGAATAAACGGGATGACACTTCATGTCTGCCTACTATTTGGAAACCTGCTCTCATAGATAGACGAATCTTAACACCAAATATAAAACATAGACCAAACATTAATCAAAAAACAAATCCCAACCAAATCATATTCAAACCAGCCACAAAGATGAAGCCCTGCCACCTAGTGGAGAAAAACTGACCATACACCTGAAGCCAAGCCAATAAACACAAACTGGGACTCCCAACCAATCAGAATGAAAAGGTGGAGCCATCCCAGAATACCAGCACCAGATTTCAAATAGCAACGGCAGTTACTACAAAAGATTCCTCACATAAGCCTGATGATGGCAGATGAGATTCTGTCGAAACGTCGCTTCTACCCTTTTAGGGATATATCCACAATTACACGGGAAGAAACCCGAAATATTAACTATACACACATATATACCCGTGAAAACTTACATAGACAAATATCAAACCTCTACGGGGAGGAGATGTATAAACTTACCAGAACTTATGAGAAGTTAGAGATAAAAAGAACTCGAATACTGTGTGATTTAACATTTTTATGTCAATGTCGTGACCAAAATATAATACCATCTTGCTTTAAATTGAAATTCCATACCCACACAACATCTATCCAACGTATTCTGAAAAGAACTGAAATGGCATTACTTAGAAATGAAATCCATAGCAAAAGATTCCTATTAGATCAAGTAAACAAGGGTCTATTAGCTTCATACTTAAAGATAAGCAATATTATTCACCCCATATTATGGGACAAAATAAAACAGCTTGCCACCTGGAGATCTGAAATAGAAACCACTCATAAAACTTACAGACATTTAAAGAAACTTAAGAAATTAGAACATAAAAAACCTCCAACCACAACACAACATCATTTAAAACAAGTAGTATACAATGCTTCCGATAGAAAGCTAACAACAGCAGAAACAAATGTCTTAGCAAAAGGCTTTAATTTTGCAGTGGCACCCAATAAAATTCCGATAGAAACCATCACAGGCGAAGTTGAAACCAGCTTAAAGAAACTCAGTGCTGACGATGCTGATAAAGTCAGACATGACGTCACCAACATTCTATGCACTAGTAAGTAGAGGGTAGAGGGTGCACCAATGGGATCACCATTATCACCAGTCATCGCTAACCTTTTCATGAAAGAATTCGAATCCAATGCTTTAGAAAAAACTGTTAACAAACCAAAATTATGGCTTATGATCTGGCCACATGGAAGAGATAAACTGGAAAACTTCTTAGTATATTTGAACAGCCTCCATCCCAAAATAAAGTTCACCATGGAGATAGAATCAGAAAACCAGTTACCTTTCCTCGATGTATTAATTTATAAAAAATCTGATGGCACCTTAGGACATATCATCTATCAAAAGAAGATACATATGAACCACTATCTCAATGCCAAATCACACCACCATCCAGCATAAATAAACTCTATTGCCAAAACATTAACAACAAGAACTAAACGTCTGGCTGATGAAGCACATTTACAAACAGAATTATATACACTAACTAATGTACTGACATCAAATGGGTTCTGTAGAAATAAAATCATCAGTATGATCCAACATGCAACACCTAGACAGAAGAAAAAACAACAAGAGGAACAAAACAATGGGAAAGCCATCTTGCCCTATATAAACAGTTAGAGCTTGCTAGGTGTCAGAAAGGAAAAAAGCTCAGAACCGAGTAGATGTGATTCTACTGAGCTGGAGCTACAAAAAAACCTTGGCTACGTAGGGAAAACCTGGCTAGAAGAAAAACACACATAAACCCTACAAAGAAGTAAGAAAATTGATACTATGCCTTTACAGGGAGGAGATGGGTGTGGCCTACTGATGACAGTTAACGAGCTAGAAATGGATCTATTTAGGTCTCCCACCTAGCAGTTAGAGCTTGCTAGGTGTTAGAAAGGAAAAAAGCCCAGAACCGAGTAGATGTGATTCTACTGAGCTGGAGCTACAAAAAACCTTGGCTACGTAGGGAAAACCTGGCTAGAAGAAAAACATGTGTGTGTGTGTGTGTGTGTGTATGTATATATGTATGTATGTATGTACATACCATGTTTTCCCCAAAGTAAGATCCTGACTTATATTTTTTGAACCCCGAAATAAGTGCTTGGCCTTATTATTTTGGGGCGTGTGGAACAAGATGGGGCTCATCTTGCCGTCTTACCTGATTTCCAGCTCTGCATTTAAATATTTCCGGGGAGGGTTTATTTTCGGAGGGAGGCTTATTTTAGCACATGCGCTCAAAAGCCCGATTGGGCTTATTATTAGGGGATGTCTTATTTTTGAGGAAACAGGATCACATAGTATCTGTATATATTTCTTTTCACATGCAGAGAGAATCATTCCATGAAACTATCACAATACCTTAAGTAACCCATGAAAGTGTTTTGCCTGGTAAACTGGATAACCATCTGCTTTGTGTAGTTGGAGTGTGTCAGCTTCATATTTAGAGATACAGAGCTCTGAGATTGGTGAATTATGTATGTATTCAGGAAACATAAAAAAAAAGACATTTGTATGCTTAGAACAAAGTTTATATCCTTGTGTTTCTTGAAAAAGATGGATAATATCATTTATTTAGGTTAGTTAGGTAGCACTAGGAATAATGGGGTGGGGAGAAAGGTTAAGCATATCCATCTTACTCTAGTCAACTTGAGTAAATGACAGGAATTAAAGCCAGAGAAAGGAAAAGCCAAACAGCACATGCCAGGTAACAACCAATTCCAGCATATTTTAAATTCAAGTTGATCTATTATGGCTACCATGTGGAGATCACTTTTAAAATTGCTTAGTGTGGCAGATGCTATCACACCGTAAGCTCAGTGTGAGCACTGTTTTCTATTGAAATGAATTCCACAGCCTCTGCCGTAACATGGAGAAACTCTAGCATTGTCTCTCAACTACATTGTTCAGCTGCTGAGTACCGTTGTGTGTGAGAGAGAGAAGGGGGAGAGAGAGAAAGAGGGGGGGAAGAGAAAGAGGGAGGGAGAGAGGGGGGAGGGAGGGGAGAGAGAGAGGGGGGAGGGAGAAAGAGAGAGAGAGATGATAATGCTTAATGAAAAGAAGCAAAAAAAAAAAGTGATGGGATTTCTTATATTTCTAGGCCAACAAAACTATCACCTAAACTGTGATTATGTCAGGCAGCAGTTAAAAACAGAAGAACTGGGTCATTCAAAAAGATGCCTATCTGAGCCCAAATTAGAAATATTTGAGTGACAAAGTGTCACAAATATGAAAATTATAAAAAGATGCTAAGCAATCTGCATGCCTCTATGTGGGCTGGGGAAGATAATATAAAAAATGTCATTTCATGAAGACTAACCAAACAGGAAGAAAATAAAGATCAGATTGTCCCAGTAAATGACTGGTCATTTAGTGGAGAGAGAATGGGAGAGAGTGAGAATGATGCAGTCATAAACATTATAAAACTCAATCTTAAATTACTGTGTTTCAAATGAGATTTGGTATTACTTACTACTCCTTAGTGTTGAATTCCCAATGTTTTTGAGAAGAGTCTTTTATCAGCCTGCATGATTCAGCTGGTATCTGCAAGATGCAATTTGGGTCAGTCACTAGGACCAGAGGCTTAGTCTTCCAAGCTTCTGGAATTGTGTTGAAGCCCATTATGGGAAGAAATATCCAACTGGTTCAGTTCCAAACCAGAAGAAATACACTGGAAACATGGAGGCTGATTGAAAAGACGGTTTAATGATGAAGCAGAACCAATGGATTGAGAGCGGGTGGCTTTTATACCTTCTCTTGGGCTTTGCACTTGAACTTCCTGTTCCTGTGCAAGAACATGTATTCTATTGGCTGTTGTAGGGGTCATAGCTGGCTCTATAGGTTGCCTGAGCTCCCAGGTTTGGTTGAAGTTTGGACTGCTGAGATGATGCAATGAAGAGGCTTGTGTTCTGAAAGAGTGTTGGGAAATTCCTATTATGGCTTAATGGTTTTGTCCTGGTTTGGATCTTGAGTGAGGGCTAATCCTACACTATGCCTTTGCTGCAGGGCATTTCAAAATGTCCTGTCTTGAATGGATTTCTGCTGCCAGTATTTGCTTTGCCTATGAATACAGCTATCAATCTCTTTATCTCTTAAGTGCTGACATCCGCTGTGGGCTATTAAGAAATGGTGGGGGCTGTTTTCTCCCTCTAAAAAAACTTCTCATCCAGGAAAATATAATATTCTGCCTTTTTAATATTTCTCAAAATATTTCATTCTTCTAGGTGGTGGCTTCCCACACCATCTTCAGGAAACATATCTCTCACCATATTGTGTATTTGTCTCTACCAAGTGGTATCTGTCATTCATAAAACATGTGTGTGTCAGTGGGGGTTGCTCCCGGTTCGGTCCGGTTCTATAGACCCAGTAATAAAACCGGCAGGAGGCTCCACCCATCCACCATGACGTCATCATGGGTGATTTGTGCATGTGCAGAAGCTTCGCGCTCCCATTGCGAACCGGTAGTAAAGGTAAGTAGAACCCATCCCTGGTGTGCATGACCATGCAGAGTCATTTAACAGATTAACAGAGTTGGAAGGGACCTTGCAGGTCATCGAGTCCAACCCCCTGCCCAAGCAGGGGACCCTACATCTGCTTCTACCTAGGATCAAGCTCACATCCTTCTGATTGTGAGGCAAGAGCTCCACCTCTATCATGCTCACCTATCATACCAAGCTTGACTTTTAAAATATTTTTTAACCAGACTATATTATAAACCAATTAGTAAATGAGACAATGTTAAGCTGAATCTAAACAAATCATTTTATGACTTAATGGGCTGTTTGAACCCAGAACTTCCTTTTCAAATTTTATATCATTGGTGAGCTATAGTTGATGAACTTGAAAGAGCTAATTAGCTCTTTTCTCTAGCCAGATGCATTTTCCCCCATTTCAAATAACACCTCTGTTGAGAAACTGGATACCTAAACTCTGCAAAGAATCAGATATTTACATTTTTAAAGCAATAAATATACTTCATTTCAGAGACATCAGTTCCTTCTTCTAAGAGGCTGAAATGCCTTCTGATACAAGTGATTACCTTAATTCAGGGGTGTCAAACCCGCGGCGTCACAATGTTTTCCCCTCCGCTAAACTGGGGGCGGGTGTGGCCAGCACGTGATGCATCTGGGCCGCGGGCCGTAAGTTTGACACCCCTGCCTTAATTTCATGCCTCAATTTTTTTTAATTTTTTTTAATTTTATTTTTTTAATTTGATTTATATGCTGCCCTTCTCCGGAGACTCAGGGCGGCTTACAATGTGCTCAGCAATAGCCTTCATCCTTTTGTATATTTATACAAAGTCAGCTTATTGCCCCCACAACTGTGTCCTCAATTTACCTACCTTAGAAAGGATGGAAGGCTGAGTCAACCTTGAGCCTTGGCGAGATTCGAACCTGCAGTAATTACAGGCAGCTGGTCTTAATAACCAGCCTAATAACAGGGTGCCTTAGACCACTGTACTACCAAGGTCTTTTGGCAAGAAGCAATTAAGTGTCTTCCCACCCTAATAATAGAAGCCTGCTAAAGTCTAGCACTTTTTCCCTGGAATGTCACCCACATGTAGCTTGGTCCTAACATGCCTGACGTAACAATCATTGACCGGGGTGGGGGTGGGGAGAAAGTCTGGTTCATTGATGTTACTATTATAGATGAGGCTAAGATTGAGGAAAAGCAATCAAGAAAAAAAATCCAAAATAGTGAGACTTGAAATTCAAAATTGAATGCTTATGTAAAAAAAAAAAAAAAAAAAAAAAACCTTGCTGTTAAACCAATCATGATTGGACCAGGGGTGAAATGCTACCGGTTCGGACGAACTGGTATTTCCGATGATCAGCTGTGCCGCGCGATTTATATTCACTAGAAAGCAAGAAGTCCTGCTTTCTAGTGAATCTAAATCATGTCGCACAGCTATTCCCCCCCTCGCTGTTCTCCTTACCTTTGCAGACTCAGAAAAGGCTTCTTAATCCTCCTTTTTCAGCACTGTGTGGTAGTGCCTGTGGTGCACATGCGCGCAAAGCGAACCAGTGAACCGGTAGCAGACTTCAGAGCATTTCACCCCTGGATTGGACCCTTTCGAGCAATATCTAAAACTGTCCCTCAATATTAGGAAATTGTGAATTTATCAGACCTGAACACCCTAAATTTACAAATTAAATACTCTGTTTGGGACTGCCTATATTCTCAGACACTATCTTAATCCTTAGTTAGAATTTGAATTCAATGTCAATATCAAACAACATCTGCCCATCCCAGGTTTTTGGGAAGGGCTTTAGGAGTGAATAAAATATCCCAAATCCAGTATAAACTTCTGACTGATTGTGTGTGTAACAATAATAATTTATTAAATGTATATGCTACCCAATTCAGCCTTGGTAGTACAGTGGTCTAAGGCACCCTGTTATTAAGACCAGCTGCCTGCAATTACTTCAGGTTCGAATCTCGCCAAGGCTCAAGGTTGACTCAGCCTTCCATCCTTTCTAAGGTAGGTAAATTGAGGACCCAGTTTGTGGGGGCAATAAACTGACTTTGTATAAATATACAAAAGAATGAAGGCTATTGCTTAGCGCATTGTAAGCCGCCCTGAGTCTTCGGAGAAGGGCGGCATATAAATCAAATTTAAAAAAAAAAATTCCCAGTGACACTTGTCTTTTTCCAAATCCTTAAAAACAAGAAAAATACACATACAAACCCCCCTTCCCCCAGAAAACAACACAAAACAAAGATGGCAGAGATCACAAATCCAGATGGAAACAATGAAAAAAGAAACAAAGTGGGTTTCAATCACCTCTATCAAAGGCCTAAGCGAAGAGCCACCTCTTTAAGAGCTGTGGTGGCACAGTGGTTAGAATGCAGTATTGCAGGCTGACCCTGCTCACTGCCAGGAGTTCGATCCTGACTGGCTTGAGGTTGTCTCAGCCTTCCATTCTTCTGAGGTTGGTAAAATGAGGACCCAAATTGATGGGGCCAATATGCTGAGATTGTAAACCACTCTGAGAGTGCTGCAAATCATTATGGGGTGATATATAAGTCTAAGTGCTATTGCTATAATCGCTGTTTGAAACACCAACAGTAGGCACTGCTCCTGGGAAGGAGTGGATTCAATAAGGGTGGGAAATATTGATGTTTCACCATCTTTAATGCCATGCGATAATCCTTAATATCAGTCCTTACCCATGTCCAGTCAGATTTAGTTTGAGTCTTTAGATGTCTCTTCTGGTGCTTCATCTCCCAGAGCTACCTTCTCTGAAATTATGATTTCCCACTTTTTTACAAAGATAGTTCTATAATTTATATCCATGCCTATTTTATACCTATATAAAATAGGAGATAGAGACAGAGAGATACATGGGTAGGTCTACACGGGACACTAAGCTTGATTTAGCATTAGCAGTGAGTAAAATACTTACTCAAAAATTCATGTCATATTTCCTTCCTTCCTTCCTTCCTTTTCTGTGTCTATTTTAGTCTATATATTTTTGTGAGAGGGACATGGGTCATATCCTACTCATAAAGCAACATGAAGGCAGTGGAATCTAGAGAAAAGTGGTGACAGTAGTGAGCTATCTGTACTTCTCATTATCATTGGGATTAATTTTAATGCAATTCTTTTTGTTTTCATTGAATATTAGTTTTTTTTTTTTTCTAACGGGACTTATTATAATCATATGGCTTTCCTGGGAGTTGTGGAGATCCTGCTGTAATCTTAACAGTTCCTAAAAGAAGTAAGCAAAGAGCTGTTTCAATTCTTCCTCCTCTTTACTATTCTCTTTTGGAGATTCATGAAGGAGAACTATTTTTTAAAAAATGAGTGGAAAAGAGTGTAATTTCCCATAATTACATAAACAACAACACAGAGAAGGAGCTTTCGGAAAAAGCAGAAGGAGTAATAATATTAAGACACATAGGAATGTGCACACAACACCCAGACAATTTTAAAATACTCTCTTGCACACCCACAGACATGAATACCCACATTCACAGACAAGAGGAGGGGCATACAGTGTCTCTCTATACATAAACACTACATATATACATTCGGTCTCTCATATAGATAGAAGATAGATAGATAGATAGATAGATAGATAGATAGATAGATAGATAGATAGATAGATAGAGATAGATAGAGATAGACAGACAGAGAGAGAGACAAGATAGAGACAGAGAGAAGATGATAGATAGATAGATAGATAGATAGATAGATAGATAGATAGATAGAGATAGACAGATAGAGATAGATAGATAGAGATAGACAGATAGAGATAGATAGATAGATAGATAGATAGAGATAGACAGATAGAGATAGATAGATAGACAGAGATAGATAGACAGATAGAGATAGATAGATAGATAGATAGAGATAGACAGAGAGAGAGAGAGAGAGAGAGAGAGAAGATAGAGACAGAGAGTAGATAGATAGATGATAGACAGATGATTGATAACATACACACACACTACACAGCACATACTATACACATACAGAACAGACATGCTTATACACATATGTAATATAACTGAATTTTTAATGATAAAAAAAATACAATCAAACATGGAAATCACATTTCTAAGTTTCAGACTTAGTTTATATGTCCCCTCCTGTGTAGGTAATTTTATAGGTTAAGACATCATTATAACTCTTGATGGAAGCTCATTGATGATTATTGACATCTCAGTGCAAAAGGGACATAGCCATAAAAAAAAATACAGTGTACTCCTTCTGTTCTTGCCACCATTTGATTGCTCCATTAACTTTGCTATTTCTTCAGTGAAAGATGTAATCTCAATCTTTTATTGGCCCCTCTCAAAAACTATTTAATAACACAATTGGAGAGAACATACCATGTTGGAATGGAAATTGATTCCAGTAAATGTGGTAATAAAAATTACATTGGATAAACTAGACGATCTGGGTTTTGTTCCCACAAGACTAGGAAATGAGATATCAGAATCCTTAGTGGAAGCCTCTTTTGTGTGTGGGGGTGGATGGGCAGGGAAAATATGGCAAGAGACAGAACATATATTATGAATTGGTGGATTTGTGTTTCTTACTTTTCTCTTTCCATTTTTTGTCTAAAATGCCTTGATCAAAGGTTATTTGCAGAAAAACTTGCATCTTTGAGAATACAAACAGGAACAGAGGAAAGTCATTCCGTCATCGGTATCTGTAACTGCTTTTTCCTGGGTTGTTACTAATAATATATTAGAATATCAAAGACATTTTAACATAGAATCAGGTTCGTATGATATCAAGAGATTTTTTTGTATCTTTCCAACCAATGACCTTTACCAAGTGCAATCTTGAAATTAGAGTTATGGTTTCAATTGTATTTATCTGACCATTCTTAAAATCTTATGTAATTCTTTTTTTTTTTTTTTAATAAAAAAGTTTTATTTTCTGATCAAACGAGTATACAATATAAACATTCATTCAAACTATCATCAAGAAAAAGAAAAAAAAATCAATCCTTGGTAAACTCAATCTTCAACCCCTCCTCACCACCCCCCACCCCCGACTTCCCAGAACAAAAACAGGGCATAAATTTCACCAAACATTTGCTATAATAAACTAGCTAACTGCAAGATTTAATAACTCCCAAAACCCCTTAACTCCCCTTTTATAATTTCATCAACCTCCAAATCTTATGTAATTCTAATTACACAGGATTCCCAGCATCACAAAGAATACAAGTATAGTCATATAAATGTGCTTACACCCTCACTTTAGACCTTCCCTGTTAACCTGGGAGGTTGGGATGAAGAGAGTTTAGTTTCATGTTTTCTTTTTCTCAATGCCTGAAAAGGCCCAACATAAAAACTTTCACCTGACTTCTTTAAGATTCACATCCTGGCTTTGACTGTGGAATTAAATCATGTCAAGAAGCCAACAACAAAATAATTGAGCAATTCTTTTGATATTCTTGGATTCCCACAGGGCAGCTTTCTGCAACTTTAGCATTTGCTAGTGGTATAGTGAATAAAACTGCCAAAATATCTAGTTAGGAAGATCAAACTATAAACATTCTGACAAATATGTTCCCATTTTTCTCTAGTGGTTACTATGCCTGGAAAGGCTGTTAGAAAATCACCCAGATCACATAGGAAATTAGCCCAAGGTTGGTATGGTTGAGAATAAAATGGGAAGAAGGGAAGGAGGGAGGAAGGAAGGAAGGAAGGAGGAAGGAAGGAAGGAAGGAAGGAAGGAAGGAAGGAAGGAAGGAAGGAAGGAAGGAAGGAAGGGTTTTTCCCAAAGTGTCATGTGTATTTATTTTTCAGTTTGTTTGTTTGTTATTTATTTATTTAATTTTAAAGGCCACACAAGTCCAAACAACTCTTTGTAACATGCTTTTTTTTTTTTTTTTAAAGTAAAGATTTGGGGGGTAGAGAGGGAGGAGAACATGAAAGCATGTCTGTATTTCTGCTATGGGATTTTGCCAATGGAGAGACAATGGCATGAAAATGTGTTTCATTACTTGGAATGCACTAATACACACACACAAAGAGAGACCAGAGGTGGATTTCAGCAGGTTCTGACCAGTTCTGGTGAACCAGTACAGAAATTTTGAGTAGTTCGGAGAACCGGTAGTAAAAATTCTGACTGGCCCCATCCCCATCCATTCTCTCCCTCCCAAGTCCCAGCTGATTTGGAGGAAATGGGGATTTTGCAGTATCCTTCCCCTGGATTGGGGAGGGAATGGAGATTTTACAGTATCCTTCCCTTGCCACACCCACCAAGCCACACCCACAGATCTGGTAGTAAAAAATGTTGAAACCCACCACTGACAGAGACTAATAAATTAAGAAATTAGATATGATATTTCATTGTTGAAAGATGTTGGTGCTAGTAATTTTATGTGTGTGCAACAAAGAATATTCTGTGCTATCACAATTTCTGAAAACAAACTCAGATAACCTGCCTGAGGACTAAACATACCTCTTTGCTCCAGAAATAGCACAGTACACATTGTTTTACATATATCATTAAAATTGTTAGAACAAAAATATATGTTGCCTTAATAAATTGAGAATGACATAAATCTCCTGGAGCAGGATTCCACTTAGATAATAAAATTAAGGCCTGGCAACAAACTTAATACATTAGTCAAGTGCATTTAAAAAACTACAGAGAAGATTCACCTGCCCTAATAATTTCCCCTAAAATTCATCATCAAATTTTGGAAAGGCCAGGCAGGGACAAAGGAGCTAGCTTACAGATCTGTGGCATCTATTTGAGGTGCAAGAGCCAGTAGTGGGTTCCACATACCTTCACTACTGGTTCGGAACTGTGAGCGCACACGTGGCGCTTCTGCACATGCACAGAACCTTCTGCGCTTGTGCAGAGCAACCATGATGACATATGGGTGGGTGGGTGGAGCCTCCCGCCGCCACGACTACCGGTTTGCCTGAACCAGGGCGAACTGGTAGAAACCCACAACTGGCAAGGCCCAGTAACAAATAAATAAATATTTGTCTATTAAATATTTGTCTTATTAAGTCATAAGATGATTTGCATGTGGTCTCAAAACAGAACTTTCTACCTGCAAAGACACATTTCTGGAACTTTTGTCACAAATATATTCAGTTGGTTTATTCATATCTGCCCTTTAGATAGCTGATAAAGTGTATATTTATGCTTAATGATCACTGATCAGAGAGTTTCCCTATTTTGTGCAATGTACCATTTTATCATTTTTTTAAATTATATTTTTTTACTGTTTTGAGTAAAGCAGTTGTCAAATAAAAAGAAAGGTAAAAATACAGTAAAAAAAATAAAATAACATTCCATACTCTTTTGGATAGTGGTATAGAGATTTGCCTCCCAGAAGTAGAGTTACCTCTCAAATGAACGCATCCTACAAATTCAAAGTCATGCTGAAATAATCAGTTGTATAATGTAAATAATCTTACAGAAATCGCAGGCAACCTAAGCAAGAAAATAATAAAATCATAAAGATCTTAGCCTTAAGCCAAACTAGAAATAGACAGTGGCTAGATGCATACATTAAAAGAAAAAAATGTTTTTCAAGATATTACTCAAAATAAATATTTTATGTTTTGTAAATTGTCATAAAGAGCTAATAGAAAACCTCATCCCACTTTCTTTTAACAAACATTGGCCTTCTACATTAGAACAACATCAATAAGCAGTCTGGCTTGATTAGGAACGATAACATTATGTGTTGTAGAATTCTATAATCAGATAAAGAACAGTTTGATTTTCCTATACTGAAAATAGATAGTATAAAATACGAGCCAATGACTATGGAGTACTTTCTTAACCTTATGTCCTCTGTGACTCAATCATGCTGGATATATAATCTTGGTGGTTTGGGAAATACTTCAGAATGCAGAAGTGTCAGGGCATTTATTAATCCCATGTTTGGCTCTGGGAAAAAACACCCTGGTTTAGAGGAGATGGATCGTGGCTTATTCCAAGTTGCAATATTCTGATAAAGAAAACGCGAAGAAAAGTATCTAATAAAACTCATTTATTTGTTATAAAGAAAATAAAACACCTCACTAACTAAGAAAAGTTAATTGCTACATTTTTGAAAATAATTGCCGGCTATCTCAGCCGGACCTTGCTGGAAAGAGAAAAAAGGAAAGAGTGTGTGAAGCAAATGAAGGAATGTGGGTGGATACGGAAACACGTAGCTTACTGATAAGAAGTTGGCAAGCTACGGAGAGTCTGACAGTCCAGAAATGATGAGTTCAGCTGGCAAATAAAATAACGCAGTGACATTCTCCTTCTTTTGCCAGTTGAGCGAATATCAGTACATCATCAATTAAGGCACATCTTCTTACGCAGATACTCATGTTGAGCTGCTGGAAGTGGTTTGTTGAGCATATCAGCAATTTGATCATGTGTAGATACATATTGCATTTTGACAAAACCTTTTTTCACTAAATGTTTTATGTTTTGGTAACAAATGTCAATGTGTCTGGACCTAGAACCTGTAAAATGAGATTCAGAAATATAAACCACCAATTCATTGTCTTCCATCACGGTGATCGGTCGGATCGGGTGTGTCCAGATATCTGTGACTAAAGCATCAAACCAAGTTAGAGAATTACATGCATCTGAAACACAAGCATATTCAGCTTCAGTAGATGAACAAGAAACAAAATTCTGTTTACGTACTTGCCAATAAACAGGACATCCATTTAAGAACATCATATAACCTGAAGTACTTTTACGTGATTTCTTATCACTTGCCCAATCAGAATCTGCATAACAACATAATTCTGCATAATCAGTATGTGTTGGTTCTAACAATAACTTCAAATGTTTAGTGTATTTTAGGTATCTCAATAATTTCTTAATACATGTCCAATGAAACTGTTTTGCCTTATCTACGTGTCGTGATAAGAGATTAACACTAAGTGCAATGTCGGGTCTGGTCCAACTACTAATGTATAACAATGACCCAATGACTGAACGATAAAGTGTTTGATCCTCGAACTCAGGACTTGCTTCTTGTGTCAAGTTGTGAAAATCTGTTTGCATGGGTGTCTTTGTTGTGTTAGCATCTTTCATGTTGCAATGATGCAAAATTCGTTCAATTTTATCTTCTTGTGAAAGACTAAACCCCTTCTGTGTTTTTTCAATCTGAACACCTAAATAAGTGCTAATGTAACCTAATGATTTCAATGTGAAGTATCTCTGCAAAGCTTTGGCAAAAATTTCACTCATTTGCTTATTTGGACCAATATAAACAATATCATCAACATAAACAAGAACTATCTCATATGCATTGTTAGATCCTTTTGTGAACATGCACTCATCAGTTTCGGACTTAATAAAGCCCATTGAATTTAGTTTGTCAATAAGACATAAATACCACATTAAACCAGATTGTTTCAGACCATAAAGACTTTTGTTTAGGAACCAGGTATCCCCTTCTTGCTGTTGGAATCCTGGAGGACTTTTCACGGAGATCTCTTCATCTAGGTCTGCATGCAGATAAGCCGTGTCAACGTCAAACTGGAAAACTTCTAAACCAAGGATAGTTGCAGTTGCTAAAGCAATTTTTACACTCTCAGTTCTGACTGTCGGTGAGTAAGTATTTGTGTAGTCCTCAGGATAACGTTGAGCGAAACCCTGAGCTACAAGTCTGGCCTTGTACAGTGACTCACCATTTGGTTTCTTTTTGATTCTGTAGACCCATTGAGTGCCAATGATCTTTTTGTTTGCTGGAGGTTTTGCAGGTGTAAATACTTTAAGTTTCTTTAGACTGTCCATTTCAACCTGCATTGCCTCATACCATTTGTCTTGCTCTGAATCAGGGAGCTGCTTGATTTGTGTGAAATTATCAGATGGAAGTGTAACATTGCAAATCAAAGGCAAGGGTGCTTTTGTCAGTTGCCAAGAATATCGTTGCGGAGGGATTCCTTTTGTGACCCTCTTGGAACGTCTCGGAACAACTGTCCAGTCTTCTTCTGCTTCGTCCTCGTCCTCACTTTCGTCGCTAGCATCAGCATCCGCGGCTTACGAAGACGGAACATTGGGTTGGGAAGAATCAGTGGAATCTTGATCATCAATCTGTGTAGCATCAGCAGTATCATCTCTGGGAAAATAAACTCCGGGATCATTGGAATGAATCCTGGACCAGTCAATATCTTCTTCAAAATTAGCAGATTGGGAAATCACAATTGCATGTTTAGAGTCAATAAATCTGCTCCATTTTGAGTTATCATCAATACCCATAAATCTCAGTCTCTTTGCTGCTGGACTTCCTTTTCTTCTTTGAGCTAAGGGAATGTTCACCATAGCATATGAACCAAAAATGTGAATGTTTTTAAGATCGGGCTTGTAGCCATACAACATGAAGAAAGGAGTCTGATTTATTACACTGCTCCAAGTATGGTTGACAATGTAATTTGCGTACTTGATAGCTTCACCCCAGTATATCATATTGAGGTTGGCGTCTTCTAGGAGACAACGCATCATGGTTTGCAGGACCTCTCCATTGTGAGCCGATGTGTCAGGCGCCGACGTCTGATGAATAATTCCATTCTTACGCATCCAGTCCTGGAAACGCTGCGACATGAACTCGGCACCACGATCACTCTGGATTCTGGTGATGCGAACTTGGTGTTGGGTAGAAACAAGGGCTGCAAAGTCTTTAAAGATCTGAAAAGTCTCTGATTTTTGTTTCATAGGATATCCATATCCACATCTAGAGTAATTATCAACAATTGTTAGAAAATATTTTCTACCACCAAATGATGGCGGGAATGGACCAACTATGTCAATGTGAACCAAATCAAAAATGCGTGTTGACAGGTGTGTAGCATGTTTGGGAATGTCTGCTGTTTTGGATTTGGCCTTTTTGCATACAGCACAATCCAGAAACACCTTACACCCCTTTAGATCCAAACCTTTTGCGAACTCCGGCATCTTCCTAAGAACACGGAAACTGGCATGCCCTAATCTTCTATGCCATTTGTGGATACACCTGGAATGCAAAGGTTTACCAGTTAGTGAATTCTCAACATTAACATTTTTATGCGGAACCTCAGGCTTGTTCTGAGCAACCTGTTTACCAATTCTATTTTTGTTGGCTTTAGAAGCCTTAGGAATAGCAACAGGATCTCTCACTGGAGCATCTCTCTCTGGGCCTGGGCCTTCCCTTTTTGGAGTTTGTATACTTGCCTGTGTTTGCGGTTTAGGCTTTGGCTTTAAGTAATAAACACCACCAATTAATATGGTTTCAGCAACAATATCTCCATCTTTAACTATGTAACTTGCTTTTTCAAGGTGGTGAACTTGGAACTTTAACATTCTAGACAAGTGACACTGACTAAGCAAATTACTGGTTGCTGTTGGTATGTAATAAACATCAGGAATGAATGCATCGAGCTCTTCAACATAAACAGTTCCTTTTCCTCTGACCTGACAAGGATGATTGGAAAAAGAATAAAGTTCACATAGTTCAGGTTCAGGCTCGTGCATCTCTGTGAAAAGTTCCTTTCTGTAGGTAACGTGCAATGCTGCACCACTGTCCAAAGTCCACAGGAGTCGTCTGTCGTACTCTGGTTGAGGTTGTGGATCATTGGTTAAAGCCAATGTGGCGAGTGGAGTTTGTGGATCACGCCGGGGACCACGACGACCTTGTCTTCCGCCTCTGCCTCTGCCTCTGCCTCTGGAATCTGTTCCTCTGGGCTGGTATGTGACGGGAGCTGGAACTCGTTGGGGACAATCCCGGGTGGCATGTCCCACACGATTGCAGGTGTAGCATCTTGGCGTCCTTGGAGTGTAGGTCCTTCCTCGGAAGGGGCGCCTAGCTGGAGCTCTTGATGCGGGTGGTCCTCTCAAGTGTGGTGTGGCCAACATGAATGCCTCTTATTCAATTAAAAGTCTACACACATTGTCCACTGTGCGTTGAGCAATTGGGACTTGGTTAATTTTTGTAACAGCATCTTTCCATTCATAGTTCAAAGAGTTAATAATGATGCTGATCATTTGAATATTTTCAATGTTATGGCCTCTTTCTCTCAATTCTGTTCTCAGACCTCTCAGTTTGGTCAAATGTCCTCCAATTTGTTCACCGGGTTTCAATCTCGAACCGTGGAGTTCAGACATGAGTAAACATGAAGATTCAATTGAGATAGGCCTGTAGCAATTTTCCAATTCAGCCCAAATTTGACGGGCTGTTGTATTTGGTGGAAAAGTGACCTGCAGTTCAGTATCCATGGACATCAATAATGTTGTACGAGCTCTTATCTCTAGATCTCGTATTGCAAAATCCCATGGTTGTGCAGGAGGGTTAAATACCATACAGTGTGTGCCTTCTCTAAGAAGCAATAGTGTAATCTCACTGACCCAGGCTTTGTAATTGTGTCCTGACATTTTTAGTTTTGACTCACCAGTTAGTGGAGAGACAGAAAATGCCTGGTAAGGAGCCTGCACTTGGTATGCTGGCTGTGCTGGCAGAAATGCCTGTGGTATTTGCTGTGCCTGTTGTGGACCTAAAAATGGTCTTGGTTGTGCCATTGGAGGTGGGCCAGGAGGTGGCCCTATTTGCACTTGTGGCTGGGGCACATTTGCAGGCATTTGTAGCTGCTGTATTCCAGTTGCCATTTGTGCTTGAGCTGCAATATTGGCATGACCTGCTGGAGATGCAGTCATTTGCCTTTGCTTCATAAAGCGTGCCTGTGTTCCATCTAAAAAGGCACCATCACCACCAGGGGGTGTTTGAGTTCGGGCCTGTGGAAACACTTGTGGCATTTCAGCTTCCTGTAGTAAATTACTTTTGCCAGCAGATGGTGCTGCACCTTTAGCTTCGGGCAGCTTTGCACTTACAAGGAATGATTGCATGGCAGGTTTATATGTAACTTGATCAGAGAGACTTTCATGTGACGTATGCAGGGCCCTCTGTCTTAATTGGCCTGACACAGAATCCACCAGGGGGAGTGTCTTTGGCTCCGAGGAAGAAGACAATATGGCGCTTTTTGAAAATCTTAAGTTATCTTCCTATATCAAGCATAGATATAGCCATTTTTGCCTGGGATAGCTGCTGTTCATAGAGTTTTATACGGTCATGATAGGCTTTCATAGCCAGCTCATCCAGGGTGAGCTTAGAGCTTCGAGAAGAATAATGAATTGTTTCTCTCTCTGCGTGGGAGGAATTTTGCTCAGCAGTTTGCTTTAGCCTTGCACCGAGCGTTACAAATTCAGAAGGTTCTGGGGAGACAGGTTGAGAGCTGGCATAATTAGAAGGGGGAGTTACTGACCTCAGTCGTAGTGCTTCTCCTTCAAAAACAGCTTCTGTCTTATCTGTCTCCATTTCTGTTCCCACGGCTTTTTCTTGTTCCAGGCGTGTGGCTGTAGTAAGGGGCTGGAAATCTGGAAATCTCCTGTCTGCCACCTCTTCGTTGGAAAGATCAATCAAATCATTTACGAAGAGTGGACTTAGTTTCATTTTGCCTTTTTTTCTTCTGTTTCAGCATCTTAGCAATATAATTAGCGTACCTCAGTAGCTAAAAAGTAATTGCCTATGCGCTCTTATCAGAAATAACAAAACAAGGAAAAAGCCATAAATCAACCGTCCGAGTGCTACCAGATGTCAGGGCATTTATTAATCCCATGTTTGGCTATGGGAAAAAACACCCTGGTTTAGAGGAGATGGATCGTGGCTTATTCCAAGTTGCAATATTCTGATAAAGAAAACGCGAAGAAAAGTATCTAATAAAACTCATTTATTTGTTATAAAGAAAATAAAACACCTCACTAACTAAGAAAAGTTAATTGCTACATTTTTGAAAATAATTGCCGGCTATCTCAGCCGGACCTTGCTGGAAAGAGAATAAAGGAAAGAGTGTGTGAAGCAAGTGAAGGAATGTGGGTGGATACGGAAACACATAGCTTACTGATAAGAAGTTGGCAAGCTACGGAGAGTCTGACAGTCCAGAAATGATGAGTTCAGCTGGCAAATAAAATAACGCAGTGACATAATGCTGAAATAATCAGTTGTATAATGTAAATAATCTTACAGAAATCGCAGGCAACCTAAGCAAGAAAATAATAAAATCATAAAGATCTTAGCCTTAAGCCAAACTAGAAATAGTCAGTGGCTAGATGCATACATTAAAAGAAAAAAATGTTTTTCAAGATATTACTCAAAATAAATATTTTATGTTTTGTAAATTGTCATAAAGAGCTGATAGAAAACCTCATCCCACTTTCTTTTAACAAACATTGGCCTTCTACATTAAAACAACATCAATAAGCAGTCTGGCTTGATTAGGAACGAAAACATTATGTGTTGTAGAATTTTATAATCAGATAAAGAACAGTTTGATTTTCCTATACTGAAAATAGATAGTATAAAATATGAGCCAATGACTATGGAGTACTTTCTTAACCTGAGGTCCTCTGTGACTCAATCATGCTGGATAGTCAAGGAAATATAATCTTGGTGGTTTGGGAAATACTTCAGAATGCAGAAGGGTGCTTTACGGTATAAAGAAAATCACATCCAAAAGTCATACAACAGCAAAATGTAAGAATGTTCGCCGTACTTAACAGAAGGGGCCAGATCTTGAGTGTTGGATGAAGCACTGATGATGATCTGGTGATGGAGTGGGAAAGGAATGCCAATAGTTCTTTTAGCCCCAAGCATTACCATGGCAAATACAAATGGTTCAGCTGCCTGCCTTTTATGAGAATCTGCAGCAAATGACATTATCAAAGCTTCAAAAAGAAATCAATGTATGATTTACCACCCAAGGTTTTCCTTCACGTTTGCATTATTACACAAACAATGCTGTTAAATGGATAAGGAACTGAACGTTTGGACTACTCCCTTGTTCAGCTGACAAATTATATTCTGATAAGTAATTACTGGGAAGAGTCACCTTGAAGAGATTCAGCAAGGGTGGGTGGGTGGAGGGAGGAATCTGCTAGACTGTTCAGTAAGGTGTCTCTAGAAACAGAAGGAAAAAAAAAGAATTTGGTTCGTTGCAGAGAAATGAAACTTGACTTCTGCACACAGCTCTGGAATTATCCCTTTAACAAAATCCAATTCTAAAAAGCAGCAGAATCCCAATGAATTCTGTTCTACATTGAGCTTGGTTTGCTCAAAATTGACTCAAATTCTATTACGGGGTTAAGTCTATGTCTCAGTCAGGGCTTGTTAGGATGAGCTGAATTCCCCTGTTTCCTCCTTCCCCCAAAAGCGTTAATTCTCCATAAAAGCAAGCATCTATTTTCTGCTGAAATGTCTATAAAATCCAGCAAATACTTGAAGCATACATTTTTCAAAGTATTGTAGTTTCTTCATCCTTTATGTCTCCCTTTTAGACAGATGACTCTACCTGTCTGGGATGGGGGAACAGAATTCTGGGTAGAGGAGCAGTGAAAGGCAGATTCTTAGAATGAAGGTATGGGTGATTGGCAAGTGGAAGCAACCACAACAATATACAAGCACCCAATAGAACAAACTTAAGGTAAACTGCTCCAAACTCAACTGCAGAAAATACAACTTCAGCAACAAAGTAGTCAATGCCTGGAATGCACTACCTGACTCTGAGGTTTCTTCCCCAACCCCAAACCTCTTAGATTGTCTATTGTTGACCTCGTCCCATTCCTAAGAGATCTGTAAGGGGCGTGCATAAGCGCACCAATGTGCCTACCGTCCCTGTCCTACTGTCCCCATTTATCCGTATCCATTTCCTGTATTCATAATTATGTTTATACTTATATCTGTTATCTAATACATGCTTGAGGAAATAAGTAAATAAAAATAAAATAAAATTGTATGCTGAAAAATTTTGTAGTGGGAGCCCCTCACACCAAGGAAAAGCACAGAGATTATATTGATTGATGGGCCAATGAAGAATTCTGAGCACCTGGAAAAAATCTGTGTAGTGGTCATTGAGAATGAACAACTGGAGACTTCCGGCGGTGACGTAGAGTCGTGGCGGCACAGAAGAGAAACGCTCTCTCTCTCTGTTGCCGATTTTCCGAGCTTTGGTGCCTGTTTTTGGCGGAGTCCGGTCCCGAAGAGACCGGGAATAAAGAGGGGAAGCTTTGGGGGAGGCGAGGAGAGGTGTGATCTCCCGCCGTACCGTAAAGAACCCTCAATCCAGGCTCGGGAAGAAGTCGGCTGGCGTGGTGAGCACAGTCGGCCCGGAGACCTGAACGAGCCGATTGAGACCATCGGGAGCAAAGGAGGGAGTACAGTGCAGAACTGCTGAGGTCGAACAGAAAGCGGAACTAATTTGGATTACTAACTTTGGCGCAAAACTGAGGAGAAAGTTTCTTTTCTTTCCGGAGGGACAGTGTGAAAAAGGGAGATCTCAAAGCGTAACCGGGTGGCAACTGAAAAGGCGAGCAAAAAGGAAGGGGAAAAATATGGAACAGCGAAGAAAGTCTAAAAATTTTTAAAACAGGCAAAATGAAGGTGAGGAGAAATAACTTAAACAGTGGAGATTAAAAGAAGAATGGACTTTTTTTTATACCCCCGTTTCTAGCTGCTTGAGCGGAAGGAGTGAGAAAGTTTTGGCAAAGTAAGGATTGCATACAGTGACTGTGCAGAATAGAGGTCGCCATATTGTAACCGGAAAAGACTTCAACAGTAGTAGAAGAACTTGTTTTTTGTTTCTTTCTCTTTATTGAAAACATACCGAGGCCAACAAAAACATTGAAAAGCACTGCTCCAACTTATCATTATTTTCTTTACTTAAGTATAGATAAATTAATATTAATGTTATTTATTGGAATTAATTAATTAAGAAATATAGAGTGTATTTAACCAATTTAGAAAATATTTATAATACATAGAGATTTAGAAGTACTATTATTAGAATACCATATTACTATTAATTAATTAATTATTATATATTAACCAGTATATATTATTAGAATATTTTCTGTTTGTGGACTTTATTGAATAATTAATTACTAGATATTAAGATACTAAGAATTGATCAACTGTATAGTCTTTAATTAGATAAGATATTTATATATATATATATATATATATATATATATATATATATATATATATATATATATATATATATATTTGTAGCTATATTTATATTCATATTTAGATTTAGATTTAGATTTAGATTTAGATTCTTACCACATTCTTAACTGAATTTTATATAATTTTATATAGAGAGAATTAATTATTTAAAAGAATTTATTTAAAGAAGGTTTATTGGATTGATCTTTTATAAGGAGAGGGAAAAAAGAGAAAAGAAAAGAAAGGAATTATAGAAATTATAGAAATTTGGATGGTAATTTGGGAGAAAGTTGATAAAATACTGGGAGAACAATACAAGATTTTGAAAGAAATGACCAGCACTACCACAACCATGTTGAAGACAGCTAAGAAGCCAACACCATTTTTAACAGGAACAGCGGCCTCCCCAGTGACACAGAAAACCTTGGAGGGAATGTTTGCATCAGACAAGCAACCCAGTACACCTAATATGCCAACAATGCAGGCCACGCTCATAACAATTCAGGAAACTATGGCCAAAATGCAAGAGTGTATGACCAGAAACCATGAACAATCTAGAAAAGACATGGACGTGGTAAAGAGAGAAGTCAAGAATGATATTCAAAAGATTGATGGAAAAATGGACTTAATACAAGAAATCATTCAAAAAAATGACCAAAGGATAAAAGAAATAGAACAAAAAACCGAATTGATGGAAGAAAAGTTAGAAGCATTAGATACAAAAATGACAGGATTAAATAAGGAACTTGAGAACACCGTGGCCCAATTAGAAATGGAGAATGCGGCATTTTATTTGCATTTCCAGAACGTAGCGGAAGACCGGGAGGAAGATCTGACGATGGTGATGGCTGAGATGATAGCAGAGGCACTCCAGAGAGAAAAAGATGAGATAATTAATGAATTAGATGAAGTCTACTGAATCCACACTAACTATGCCCGACAAAACAAACTCCCTCGGGAGGTACACATAAGATTTGTAAGAAGGAAGGTGAGGGATATTGTATATAAGATAACAAAGGACAAACCAATGTACTATAGAAATAAAGAAATAATCACCCTAAAGCAAATACCTAAAAGAATATGAGATTTGCAAAGAGATTATTGGTTCCTGGCCATGTTACTAAACAGAAGATATATACCATTCAAATGGATAACCCCGGAAGGAATGTTAGTAACGTGGCAGGGAAAGAAAATCAAGGTGGATTCGCACAGCAAAGCAAAAGAATTATATGACCAAATGATGGGTGCTGAAGCAACAAATGGTAATAAAGAAGAAGAAGGACAGAATATCAAAGGAAAACAGAAGAGAGATCGGGAAAGAACACCACAACAAGGAGGGAAAGTAGATGAAGGAGAGACCCAGGAAGAGGAAGGAGTGCAGACAAGAGGCAAAAAAAAAGGAACAGGAAGAAATAAAGAAGAAACAACAGGAAAATCAATAAAAAAATGGAACAGACTTTAAAAATACTATCTGTAAATGTTAATGGACTCAACTCACCATCCAAACGACACCAAATTTACAAAAAAAAATTGAAACAAAAATCAGACATTGTGTGCCTCCAGGAGGTACATATAAGAAAACAGGATATCAAATATATACAATATAAAAAATTAGGTAAAGAATACGCTTCATTGGCAGAGGAAAAAAAAGAGGAGTGATGGTATATATCAAGGAAGGAATAAACAGTAATTTGAGGTATGTGGATACAGAAGTAGGATAGTCATGGTAGAGCTAAATCTTGAGTTCAAAAAGATATTATTTGTAGCAATATACGCCCCAAATAGTCAACAATTAGAATTCTACAAAAATGAGAATGTCATGAGAAAATTATAGAACAAAAAACGGAGAATGTCTGTCTGATTGGGGATTTTAATGCTATTTTAGATGTAAGAAAAGATTATGAATGTGGTCAGCAAAACAAAAATAAAAAAAACATATTACCTAAAACCTTTATGGATATGGTGGAAGAGTTAGATATGGTAGATAGCTGGAGATGTCTTAACCCCGAAACAAGAAATTATACATATTATTCGAATCCGCATAAATCTTGGTCAAGGTTGGATATGATTTGGGTAACTAAGATGTTAATAATGGAGATAGAAGAAGTAGATATTTTACCAAATAATTGGGCAGACCACAACCCAATAATGATGAAGTGGAGAGGACAGCAGAGAAAGAAGAATAGATGGACTATGAACACACAGATATTGCAAGAAAAAGAATATAAGAATTACATAGAAAAGGAGCTAGAATGGTTTTATAAGGAAAACACAAAGCAACACACTTCCCTACAAAACTTATGGGATACAACCAAAGCATATGTAAGAGGCCTCACGATATCATATAATGTAAAACGGAGAAAAGAGAGAGAGAAAGAATATAACAAATTATTAGAAGAAATTCAAAATTGGGAACGTAAATTGCAAAGAAACCCAGGGGATGAAAAAATAAGGTTAAATTGGTTAACAGCAAAACATAACTTAAACATATTAGAGCAGGGGAAATATGCAACAGCATTGAAATATATAAGACAAAATTACTTTGAAAACGCAAACAAACCAGGGAGATGGCTGGCGTATAGGCTGAGGAAGGAAAGAGAAAAAAGAACAATTCAGAAGTTACGAGATGATGAGGGAAGGATTCAATGGGCCCTAGAGGGAAAAAAGGACATAACAGTTCAATATTATCAAAAATTGTATGAAAAGGATATAGTAACAGAGGAGGAAATTGAATATTATTTAAAAGGGGAGGGATTGCAAATATTAACAGAGGAAGAAAGAGAATTATTAGATAAGGAGATTATGATGGGGGAGCTTAAAGAGGTGCTGAAGAGGCAAAAAAATAATAAAACCCCGGGGACAGACGGTTTACCAACAGAGTTCTATAAGACATTTGGAGATTCATTAAATGGAATACTGTTAGAAATATATAATGAGGCCCTAATGGAGGCAAAGCTACCCAATACATGGAAAGAAGCATACATTTCCTTAATACCTAAAGAGGGGACAGATACCACACTAATAAAAAATTATAGGCCGATTTCTTTGTTGAATACCGATTACAAAGTTTTCATGAGCATAATTGCCAATAGGATGAAAATAATATTACAAAATAAAATACACCAGGATCAAAATGGTTTTCTGCCTACAAGGCAGATAAAAAACAATTTAAGAATAGCATTGGATGTTTTAGAATATTATGAGGTGCATCCAAAGAGACAGGTAGTGCTGATCTTTCTGGATGCACAAAAAGCGTTTGACCAAGTTAACTGGCAATTTATGAAGCAACAAATCAAAAGTATGAATTTTGGAGAAAGATTTACTAAAATGATAACATCGATATATCAGAATCAGAAAGCATGTGTCTTGGTGAATGGTGACCCAACAAAATTCTTTGGAATAAATAAAGGAGTAAGGCAGGGATGTCCGCTTTCCCCTCTACTATTTATTTTAACATTGGAAAATTTGTTAATCAGAATTAGAGCAAATAAAGAAATTCAAGGATTAAAGATCAAGAGAGAGGATTACAAGGTCCAAGCATTTGCAGACGACCTTGTCTTTTTCGTAGAAAACCCATTAGAAACAACCCCAAAATTAATAAAAGAGATTGAAAAATTTGGAAAGGTAGCAGGTTTAAACATTAATAAAGAAAAGACAAAAATGATAACAAAAAACATGACAACAAAACAAGTAGAGAAATTAGTAAAAGAATCGGGTCTGCAGACAGTTAAAAAAGTTAAATATCTAGGGATAAATTTGACGGCCAAAACGACAACAATAAAAGAAGACAATTACGATACTTTAGTCCAGAAAATAAAGGAAGATTTAGAAAAATGGGGGAAACTAAAATTGTCTTTACTGGGGAAAATAGCAGCAATAAAATCAAACATACTGCCAAGACTCCTTTATTTATTCCAAACAATCCCAATAAAATTAGTTAAGAAATTCTTTGATAATTTGGATAAAATAACTAAAAAATTCGTGTGGGAAGGGAAGAAATCAAGAATAAAATTGAATATACTACAAGATGATAAAAGTAGAGGTGGATTCGGACTCCCGGCATGGGATAAATATTACAAGGCTGCCAGTTTATTATGGATTAAAGATTGGATAACCTTAGATAATCAAAGATTGTTAAATTTAGAAGGGCATGATTTAATGAAGGGATGGCACGCCTATATATGGAGTTCAGGAAATAAAATATATAAACATTTTAATAACCATACAATTAGGAGATCTTTAATTAACACATGGCTACAAATTAAACACAAACACTACATGAAAATTCCCGGCTGGCTATCGACTATAGAAGCAATAACTCACCCCAACATATTATCAAAACAAAAGATTCTAAGATATAGGGAAATAGTAGATGTTCAGGGGAAATTGAAAACTAGGGAAGAGCTCAAAGAACAAGGAATAGTAATAGACTGGTGGCCCTACTCACAAATAAAAGTAAGATACAGAAAAGACCAAGAGGAAGAAGGAATAGATTTAAAACAAAATCGATTGGACAAACTATTAGAATCAAAAGAAGGGAAATTAATTTCAAAAATTTACAAATATTTACTCGAATTCGATTTGGCGGAAGAGTTGGTCAAAGGGCAGATGATAGCCTGGGCAAGGAATATAGGGCATAATATACAATTAGAAGATTGGGAAAGAGCATGAGAAGATAATTATGACAAAATCGGTATCATACAAAGAAAATCACTATAAAATGTGGTATCGATGGTATCTGCCACCCGCAAGGTTAGCAAAATGTATCCAAATGTGAACCCGGCTTGTTGGAAATATAAAAAAGCGCAGGGAACTTTTTACCATGCTTGGTGGCTTTGCCCAAAAATCAAAAAATATTGGAATAAAATAAAAACATGGATATTAGAGATAACAAATCAAGAAATTGAATTAACACCTGAAGTCTTTTTACTCGGCATGATCAATAAGAATATTAGGAAGGACATAAAATACCTAATACTCCACATTATAACAGCGGCAAGATTAGCGTTGGCACAACTCTGGAAAATAAACCGTTTGCCAACTGATCAAGAAGTAATACAGAAAATTTATGTATGCTCAGAGATGGATAAATTAACCCTAAAATTACAGGATAAGGAAGATTCAAAATACTTTAAAATATGGAATAGCTGGTACCAGTGGATAAGTCAGAGAGAGGGAATGCTTAGAGATGAAAGTTAGCAGAAATCAATGCAAATAAACAACTGCGCTGTCAGAGAGATATAGAAGGAAATAAGTCACTGTGCGTATATATATATATGTATATATAACATTAGGAAGTAGTTAATAGATGAAGTTGAGCACTATATATGTATAGTATATGTACTTGTAATTTGTATGTTTGATTAAGAAAAACTTGTTCAGTTTTTCTTATAATTGTTTTAAATGTCTTTTTTAAATACGAATAAAGTTTGTTTGTTTTTTTAAAAAAAGAGAGAGAATGAACAACTGACTTGATGATTATTTCAGAGAAATAGCCTTAACATGACCTATTAACCCAACTTCCCACAATTTCTGTATTTCAGAATTACTGGAAAGACCATGTGACCTTTGGATGAGCTTATTGATTAATGCAGATGGTGCACTTATGGTGGATCTGACTAGTTTTTCAACAATTATACTCCCACAACTAGGTTGACATAAAGAGATTGTTTGGTTTTGGAAGCTACTTTGCAACATCAATAGAACTGTCATCCAATACCTGGTCTCCATTCTCCCTAAGCAATACCATGCAGTGCTGAAAGATAGTTGTGAGCTGCCCTGAATCCTTTTGGAGATAGGGCGACATATAAGTCCTAATAACAACAACAACAACAATAATAATAATAACAACAATAACAATAACAGTAGTAGTAGTAGTAGTAGTAGTAGTAGTAGTAGTAGTAGTAGCTGGCGAGGGAATGACTACCTGAGCTCCCTAAAAGATGGAGCTGAGGGGTGATTTTTCCCCTATGTTTTTTTCTAGGTTTCCCAGTTGGCAACCTCATTTGTCTTAATGTCTTCCTTCTGTTACATAGATGATATTTTACCAGAACACAAAAGGAAGCAGGAGTCACAACATTTTCACTATATGCTAATGATTCAGCCCTAGGATGATTTGTAACTAAGCTTCAGAGGAAATGGAATACAAGGAATTGCCTTTGGTTTTGTGTTATTAGATAATTTGTCAATTCTGGCATTGAAAGAGCACCTACTAGAAATAAAAGCGAAAGACAAAAGGCAGAATCTGATATATTGCTCTTTTTAAAAAAATCTTTATTGCCCTTTATGCCAAAGCTATCATAAATGAAATTTGTAAGCATCATATGTGCACTGCGCACGCGCACACACACACACACACATGGCAGAAGATGATTTTAGTGTATCAAGATTTTGCATACCTGTAAAGGATACTACAGGTAGCCCTTGACTTATGATCATATTTCAGCCCAAAACCTCTGTTGCTAAGCAAGGCAGCTGTTAAGGGAGATTTGCCCCATTCTACAACCTTTTTTTGCCACACTTTTAAGCGAATCACTGTAGTTGTTAAAAAGAATCGTAATTGTTAAGTGAATCTGGCTTCCCCTATTGACTTAGCTTGTTGGAAGCTGGCTGAGAAGCTTACAAATAGTGATCAAATGGCCCCTGTACAACACAACCATCATTAATGTAAGACAGTTGCCAAGCACTCAAATTTTGCCTCATGGGGATACTGCAATGGTTATAAGTGTGAAATCCGGTCATAAGTCATTTTTTTCAGTGCTGTTGTAACTTTGAATGATCAGTAGACCTAGGGTTGTAGATTAAGGACTCTCTGTATTGGCATTTTAGACAATGACACCATCTTTGCATTGAAAGAGTATTTCCTAAATCCCTTCCATTCTTCCCTTACTACAACTACATTAGTGGGAGGTTTACTTCTAGATGAACTTTGTACAAAATTAAATATTAATTTTAAATATTAAATATTAGGGAGAGGCACCATATTAAATATGACATCATGAACATTTCAAAGTTGGCATCTTCAGTTATTTTTGAAAAAGTAAAAAAGTTGGATGATTGGGATTGACTGAATATGTAAGAAAGAGAAAGGTGTATGATCTCTTGATCTTTACAAGAGGGAGCAGCAGACCAATCAATTCAATATAAATGTTGGATTAAAATCTTTTCAAGAGAAAACTGCTCATAAAATAGCAGATATAATTCTAAGGGAAAATTTATTCTAGTGAGTAAGTTAAAACATCTAGGTTTTGTTGACGCAATATATCCATTCCTTGCTCCTACCTCAGCCTGGCAAGAGTGAATTGTACATTTATTTATGGAAGTAGCCCAAATAAATCAGAAGTCTAATGCAAAACATGAGGAAGTGGGCATCTTTAAGAAAAAAAAAACCTCATAGATACATGTTTTCCATGGATGAACCTGACTGTTTCTATACTGCATTAGAAGTGGAAGCTTTCAAAAAGAGAGCACAAAAATAATGAAAGAAACCAATAAAACAAGTAGTACAACAGAAACCAATAAAAAAGTAGTACTTTTGAAAGTGAAATATAGTGTAAACATTCCATTGACAGTAAAAAGGATCTCCAGACTTTTCCTGAAAGCCTGAAAAAAGTCAAGTGATAAGAATTCATTCCAAAACTACTAGGCCTCTGCTGAAAAAGTCCCCCTCTTTCCCCCAAATACATCACTTTGAAGCCTCACTGATCTCCATTAAATTAAGCTATCTCTCATTTAAAGATACACACACACACACACACACACACACACACACACACAGATAGGTGACATTCAGTAAGGATGGGATCTCACCATTCCTCTACTCTGATACTAAGCACAGGAGCCCCCCAGGGTTGTGTGCTAAGCCCTTTCCTTTATTCCCTGTACACACATGACTGCACCCCATTGTATAACATCAATGCAATTATTAAATTTGCGAATGACACAACAGTGGTGGGGCTCATTAATAAGAACAATGAGTCTGCTTACAAAAAGGAAGTACAAGGTCAGACATTGTGGTATAAAGAAAACAATCTTACACTTAACACCAAAAAAAACCCTAAAGAACTTATAATTGACTTCAGGAGGAAGAGAGATGTACATTTACCATTGTACATAAATGAGGTGGAGAGGGTGGATAGTTTTAAATTTCTGGGCATTTATATCTCGAAGGACCTCTCATGGACTATGAATGTTAACATGCTTGTGAAGAAGGCACAGAAGAGGTTGTACTTCCTGAGAATGCTCAGGAACATAAATCTATCTCAGCTATCTACTTCTGTCCTACTATCGCAGCACCATTGAGAGTGTCCTGACATACGGCATTCTTGCATGGTATTGGAGCATCTCTGTAGCAGACAAAAAAGCTCCACAGAGAATCATTAAAACTGCCCAGAATATCATCGGACTCCAATTATCAGCCCTGGACGACATCTTCGAATATCGCTGTTTGAGAAAGTTGCATAACATTCTCAGAGACTCTTCCCATCCTGCTTACAATCTTTTTGGACTGTTGCCTTCTGGAGAAGATACAGAACAATTAAAACTCAGACCACACGTTTTCTGAATAGTTTTTATCCCAGAGCTATAATTGCACTCAATGAACTAAAGGGCCACCATCAGTGAGCTATTGGACAGCATTACTTGGTCTGTTGTGTGAATGTTTGGGTTGTTTAGGGGTGGGGAATTGTGGTGGGTGGGAGTGTGTTTGGGGATTGTTATGTGTGTTGGACCTGGTCTTTGGGTGTTAACTGAATTTCGTTGAATAGGTATACTGTGTATACACGTACAATGACAATAAAGTTATTATTATTATTATCTTCCACAGTCATAAACAGAATTTCCATTTTCTGGGTCAGATCATAGCACATTTTACACTGATAGCATAATGTTAGTTTTTCCAAAATATCAAAATATTATGCATGTTAGCTGGCCCTGTATAGTGATAGGCAAAAAGAGAGTAAATTGGTAATACCAAATCAGGGTGTTTTTCAGGGAAAATCTTTTTTTTTACAAGCAGGCTTTTCATTGATAAAATTCTAAAAAAAATATCAAATGGAGTGCAATGTTCCAGAAATAGGAGAAACTAAATAAAGAATGGTAATAATAAAACAAAACAGGTGGTAGGTTGTTTTCCAATCATTAAACAACTAGTCTAGAGAGCAGACTAAAAATGAAGCTCTGGAGGTTTGGAAGCCAATCACACACATACTGTACATTGTTAGAAAATGATATTCTACGGTTTGGCATCCATATCTGCTGAGCCATCTCTTCAACTACAATGACCAAAGCTGTCAGGAACTTCACTGATCCATGTGGAGGTGGAAATAGAATTGAATCAAAGCTGACAGAAAATATGATGATGTCCTGACAATGCATTAATAGAATTATATGAGAGTGACGAGCCAATCCTTCATTTTTGGTCCAATTACTTCGTTAAAAGAAAAAAGAAAAAGTAGCATGAGTATGGGAAAGCTCATTTAAGACAAAAAGAAAAGGTTTCGTGAAGCTGAGACTTTACTCTCTGAGACCACATCCCATATAATGTGGTAATAAAGCTACCCCATTGGAGGTTTTAAATGATATTTTAAAAGCAGCTTTGTTGATATGAAGTGATCTAGTTTCTTGTTATTTTGTGAACTAGTTCTATTTCAGGTGGATACTTTCTAGGTCACTTGAAGTCCCTGAGGAAATATCAGAACTTCTTTGCCATATATGATGTTACATGATTTCCTAAGAGAAGTGAGCTGGGGACAGTATTGGTCTCATTTATACCTCTGACCTGTTACATAGATTAGATGAAGAAGCCTCCTATGATAGCAGCTTTGCTTTGGCAAAAAGTAGATGCTTTGGAGTACAGAGATATATTGTTCATCTTTGCATGAGGAAAATATTTTTATGAGAGAGGGAGTGAACAATGGATATTACAAAACAGTTTTTGCTTTGTTGAAGGTTTGGAGACAATGCTTAATTTAAAAAAAAAAGTTTGATCCAAGGAATAGTGGACAAGGAAAGTTGTCATCTTGTATTTTATGGGGGTATATGTATCTGTTTATATGAGGTTAGTAGGCTTTCTAGATATGGTGATTTTGTAGCTCAGATACACCTGAAAGATATTGATTTTCCAGATTCATTGATTTGGTCCTTTGGCACATGATACATACCAGATATTGAATAGTTTGATGGATAACTTCACTTGGATAGTGAAATGGACAGCATCTCAATTTTATAAATAAATAAAATAAATAGTGAGAGCGCAGCCCTGCTAATTCTCCTGCATCTCACTTTTAATTTTATTGCCCATGATAATCTTCTGAATACATGTTGGGATTTAGGAGATTTATTTGTACTGGTTTTAATCTTTCCTTTTAGCTGAATCTAGAAGGTAATGCTGAGGGAATATTCTTTGACACCTAAATTCTTGTTCTATGTTGTCCCAGCTACCAGGTTTACTAGATGTATCTTGTTTCTTCCCTTGGTAAACTAGCATACTGTAGATTACAGTAATAGAATCCAAAGCCTTCGTGATCATAATTTCTGTAGCCACTTGTTGACTTCCAGAATCCTGATTTTTTTTTCTTGTGCTGTAATCCTCATGAGGAAAAAAAAACACACTAGTATGCATTCCCAATTCCTGCCCTTTCCTACCCAAGAAGACTTCATCCAGAGGGTTTTTCTTTTTTCCCAAAGTCCCTTTTCACTATATCATTTGTCCCCATATGGACCAACAGGAAAGGATAACTGTTCATGGGTTGAATAGTTCTTGGTGTAGTATGACATAGTTGCTGAGATGGCTGTTGCTTGCCCATTAGAGGGAGCCTTGTAGCCATCTAAATTCCATTGGTGCTGACTGTCTACAGATATTTTTGCTCTTTGGAATCATATTCTTCCAATTCATTTGCCTTTTCCAAAAAGGGATTTCTCCTTGTTCTTTGGCTTATGTATTCTTAGAAGAGGATGGAGTCAAGATCAGATTTAATTGGCCACACTACCTTCTCTCTGACAGAGAAGCTATGCTGAATAAGGAACTGCTATTTTCCATGGGAATTTCTATTCTACTTTTCAAATAATTTACTAGGGCGGGTAACAATCAATATTTTTAGCAAACACGTTATTTAGGATAAAGCCTGTTAAATTTTCATGCATTCTTGTTTTTGTTTAAATCTCAACTTGATAAAAATCAAATTTAAGATTTAAAAAAATGGAAAACAAAGGAAAAATATTGGCCAGTCCACTTTTGTTTGTTACTGATTAGAATGGCAATCGCTGTCATAAAAATCACATGCATTAGAAAATAAAGTAGGCACTCATGAATCTCTGACATTTGTCAGATTCTCTGTCAAAACTGGCAAAATTTATGGAATAAAAATCCCAAGGTTGTTTGTTCCCTCATTGGTAAGAAAGTTGGAGCTTTCAAATCCTCTTATCTCCAATCTTATTAAGGTTATTCAGAAACATTATTCCATCAAAAAAAAAAAAATAGTAATAGCATGTCATCATAAGAGTCAACACAGAGATTTCACTTCCACTTTGAACCATTGTGTTCAGATTCCATATATTTCAATAAACAAGGAGTTATTTGTGAACACAGATTTAGTAAAACTGAAGTATATGCAGCTTTGGCAAGTGAAGGTCAAATATGAGTGTTTATGTTCTTTGTGAACTATTGAAGTCCGTATTGTAGTAATATGCTAAATTTGATATATGCTGGAGATTAATCTTTCAGGCACATTCAATTCCTCAATGAAAGGTTTGTTTATTTTGTCCTTCTGAAGAATCAAGCTTTCATCTTGAAGAAATAAAATAATTTAAATAAGAGTTAGATATGTCATGCTGTTAAGTATCTCTTCATTTATTACTCTTTTATCTGAGAGTTCATGATCTTGACCTCTTTTCTGCAGAGAAATGAATTAATAATATGTTCAATATTGCGGAAGGTTTCAGGAAAAGTTTCCAATGGCACTAAGTGCAACTGGGTTCTTGACTCTCAGTGGAGGTCAGAACCAACAAAACACCCAATTTCCATACATTATGAATGTTAATAATAGGAATGTTCATTTCCTGACTACAATGACCAAAATTGTGTCTAGACACTTTCTATTTCTCAGGAACTAAATTCTATTTCATTGTTACAATAAATCAGTCTTTATTCTATGTTTTATGGCTTTTAATGTCCATTAGAAATGAAGAAACTGAATTTTCCTAGATCGTGTGTCAATTGTTTGCTCTTTTATTAACCAAAGAGCCACTCATACTTACAAAATGGTGCCAAAGACCGATGACCAAGGAAAAAAAAAAGTTCTCTAGATATCTATGTAGAAATAAGCCCTATTGGGGTTTATTCTCATATAGTTGTGTGTAGGATCTCAGCTTTAATCCTACTACCTTAAAAATAATTATAAAATCTGTATCCGGGAAAACAACAACAGGAAATGATTACAGATTCTCTTTTATAGTGAAAGCAAGCAAGAAGATTGTGAATCTGAACACTGCAGAACAATGGCATATGTGAATGGGTTATCCCACTTTACATTATCCCAGTCATGTATTCATGTGTTAAGTGAACGTTATAATTTAAGTCTTAATCCTTCATCAGTTTACATGAAACTCAAAATACTATTCAGGAATTAGAAGATACTGTATATATAATCACACACACACACACCACTATGTCTTCAGGGAAATAGCATCCACAAAACCATTCTGCTTGTATGATTATATAACTTAGAAGGAAAAGTGATGAGAAAGAATGACCTATAAGCATATACATAATACTGTATGTTTTCTAGACTCTTCAACAGCAACATCATTCATACTCATATGGATGGGATCTTGAACAAGGCCTTTCACTTATCTAAAATAATTAGTGGAATAATATCTTGTACTATTAAGAAAGAGGAAGGAAAGAAAAATCTGCCCATCAGTACCCATATCATGATTGCTGCACAATCTATACTCCGGCTAGCGTCTTTGCATTGAGGAGGGATAGATTCAAGTGCTGGTGAATGAGTATCTGGAACACTAATCTCCAAATCAATCTAAGCCTGATTTCCAATCTCACATCTTGTGAAAATGGTATGGAACAGTTTCTTGCCTTTCCTCCATTATCTTGTCAGGGCTTTACTTCAGTCAAATTGGGCAAAACACCCTCTGTCCATCAAGGTATATGTCTTTGTGGGAACAGCTCAGTAAAGTCCCTGAACCATATACTCTTTTCCCACTCTCTGTACAGTGAATTGCAGATCACTTTTATGTACGTATCCTGAATAAATAAATAAATAAATAAATAAATAAATAAATAAATAAATAAATAAATAAATAAGTAACTTTATTATTGTTGTACATGTATACACAGTATACCCATACAACAAAATTCACTTAACACCCAAAGACCAGGTCCAACACACATAATAATTCCCAAACACACTCCCACCCACCACAATTCTCCACCCCTAAACCACCCAAACATCCTTACAAAAGACCAAGTAATACTGTCCAACAGCTCACTGATGGTGGCCCTTTAGTTCATTGTTGAGTGCAATTATAGCTCTGGGATAAAAACTATTCAGAAAACATGTGGTCCGAGTTTTAATTGTTCTGTATCTTCTGCCAGAAAACAACAGTCCCAAAAAATTGTAAGCAGGATGGGAAGAGTCAGGATGCAAGAATGCCGTATGTCAGGACACTCTCAATGGTGCTGCGATAGTAGGACAGAAGTAGATGCTGCGATAGATTTATCTTCCTGAGCATTCTCAGGAAGTACAGCCTCTTCTGTGCCTTCATCACAAGTATGTTAGCATTCATAGTCCATGAGAGGTCCTCTGAGATATAAATGCCCAGAAATTTAAAACTACCCACCCTCTCCACCTCCTCACCATTTATGTACAATGGTAAATGTACAGCTCTCTTCCTCCTGAAGTCAACTTTAAGTTCTCTGGTAGAGAGCACAACTTCTGTTTGTTTCTTTTTTTGCCTTACAAATCCAAATATATCCTCCCAGTTGCTCAGTTTTTATCCTTATATGTACTATCTAATTTGCTTTGTGATTGAAAAATTGTGGGCTTTTTTCTTTAATTTCTAATTTTATCTTGTTATACTTAGATATGTGTATATGTGTGTATATTTATATTTTATCTATATTTGACTTCTGGCCTTATGGTTATTAATAAAGACTGTTTTGATGAGGGTTTGTTTTAAGAGAGAGTCTTGAAAGAGGAATGATGATTGAAGAAGCCATCTGTTTATTCAATCTTGTTGATAACTATCACTATATCTCTAATTTCTATTTCTTGAAGTAATTTCAGTATACAGGATCCTAGAAGACATAAATTATCTGAATCTTTTTTTTTTCCATTCAGAATTCAGCTAGGGATGTGGGGTGAAAACAGCAAAAATCATTGTGATGGATGACTCAAACCAGGGCATAAAGGGTAATACTTTCATGGTCCTATTTAAACTTCATAGTGGGTTTTGATGGCATTCTACAGATCTGCTTGTAGGACAGAGGTGGTATTCAGATGGTTCGGACCAGTTCAGGCGAACCAGTAGCTCCGACGATCAGTTGGCCCCGCCCACCCGTCCCCGCTCTATCCTGCCCTTTATTTCCTGTTTTGTAGCTCATCTCAATCATGTGGCACAGCTGAATTCCTCCCTCTCACTGTTCTACTTACCATTGCTGACTTGGAAGATAAGCAGCTGAGCTTCTAAATGCTCCATTTTTGCCTTAGGCACATGCACATGCTCACCAAACTGGTTGTTAAAAGGGCAGCATCCCACCACTATTGCATGGGATGTAATAAATAAACAGAGAAATTGTGAATTTGCATTCTCTTTGATGAGAAATGGAGAAAGATGAAGATGGGATAGAATCCCAGCTAAGGTTATGTTGGGATGTGTTAGGACTTTCTTACTTTGAAAAAACTCTAATTATTGAAGTGATTTAAGACTATGATCAAAATAAAATAGCATATATGCAAATAGTTTTGTCATGCTGTAGTCTAGCTTTGAAATGTTGATAAAGATGGGGAAAAATTCTAAACATAATTAATCTACACACAAGTGAAGATAATTAAAATCCCCACAGCGAATGTAAAGGCTTCGTGTTCGGGACTCACTTCCAATATCTGATGTCTGATATTGACATGGATTATAATTGTAATCCAAATCAATCAGAAGTTGGTTGAATAGACAATGAAATGAAGTGAGTTGCCTTGCAATGATAACTTTTGAGCTTATGGTTGCAATGAAGATAGGGAGGGGTGACACTTTCCCAGAGTATGGGCCTGAAGGAATTCATTAGGGCAAATCTTCCCCTTCCTTTTTATGAAGAGAATTGTACTGTTTCTAGAGCAAATCTTTTCCTTGAAGTCAGTCTGAATCACTTGGTCCAAACCTGCAATCAGAGAAAAGGCTTATTTTGGAACAATACTTCAACAACTAATACAATGTGTATCATGATCTTTCATAAGTGCAGAGGTAACTATGTCTCATACCCGATTTTAAATTATATTTAAGTGCTGAAGTTGCTTGAGGCAAACAATGAAATCAAGGGAAAGCTAAAACTAATGAAAATGTGGAGAATGAATGTTGATGTTTTCCTACATCGGGTGTGTAGAGTTCCTCCTCATTGCAAGCTCTTGAATTATGTTATGGAGGTTGATGTCCAATTCTGTGTTTTTCCCCCCGCAGCAGACTTTGGTGCTTTTATAGAAAGCAGCCTGAAGATATGGAAGTATCCTGAAGATGATGTCTTAATGATAAATCCAGTATGCCTTTTGCAGTGCAATACTTACAAAACGAATCTTGTACATTCCCTGCCAAATAGTGAGGCATATAATAATAGATGAGCTAGTTCTTTTGAACCTGAATCTGATTTTAACAGATTTCCCTATTGAAAGTAGTCAGACCAGGCTCCTTTTTCTGTCATATTTTATCCTGCATTTCCAGAGGGGGGAGGAGAGGGGGGGATTCAGAGGGGGAGAGAGGGAGAGGGTAGGTGGTTTGGGTTATTTTGCAAGTTAAATGCAAAAGAAAGAAAATGTGAAATGGGGGAATATTCTAAGTATTTATTGGTGGTAAAGTAGTAAGGAGATAGAGACAGCGACTATAAATCATTTTGTGTTTCAGAAACTTCTACATCTGGAAGGACTGAGACTCTGAAAGTGAAAAACTAAGCTATTTTCTGATTTCTTGATATATGTTTTGTAAATTCACCCATCACTGGCTGTGAAGTGTAAAAACAGCAGTTGCTAAATTATAGAGCAGAGACAGCAGTGATCTTCCATTTTGTAACCTTGTACTGTTTCATATTCTTTTACTGTAATCATTTGCTCTCAGACTGTTAAGAAACTATAATATCTAAAATCACCAGTATTTTCTCTGGGAAGATTACAACAATATGGTGGATGTGTGAATCCCAGGATTTCATTCACTTTAATTACTACATTTTCAGGGGTTCATTTTTTCAGCAAGTTGAAGGACTAAATCATGGATAAGTTCTATTAAGCAGTAATGGGATTTGTTTCTGAAGTTTCTTCTTACTGTCTTGATTTCCATATTTCTGCATTCTCAGCTCAGCTGGTTTACTTCTTCAATTTCTAATTTGGAAATGAAATAGATCTAATCAAATAGATCTAATCTAAGATTCCAATAAATAAACACCTTTTTGTGGGGGACAAGTCACACTTAGAAACAATATGTAAGACACAGAGCTTTCAATATAATTTCATGTTTAAAAATGTTTAAATATTTATATAAACAGCAAGCATTCACTCACAGGAGCAAATAAATGCTCTTTTAAATTGTGAATAAGCAGATGCAATTTGCAGTATTATAATCTGGGCAGGAATAATAATCATCCCCTTGCCAATAATTTAGGGAAGAATAGAATTTGAACAATTGTTCAGAAATCTTGGCTAATACATATATTATCCCCCCAAATATGGCTGTTTTTTATTCCAATTAAATAAATTATTTTCCCTTGCACTTTTGATAATTTCCCAATTGAAGAGGTATATTTAGCTATGAGACACAATTGCAGTGGTGTGGATTTGACTAGCTTTGCTTCTTTCTTTTTTTAAAATAAATTTTATTAAGTATACAGTTTAAAAACATTAGACTTGGTGCGACTTGTCTGATACATACTTTTCTAACACTTTTTCTTTTGCGTATATTACAATATAATATCATGCATATTCCATATATACTTTTTGTACATTCAATCTCACTTCAATTACATACATATTCCCTTCATCTCTATTCAAATCCAATTTATTCCTATCTAATATTTCTTAATTTTTTAAATTTATTTTTCTCCCCTTTTCTTCACTCTGTTTCTAATTCTCTATCCCTACATTCCTCCTTTTCTCTAGCCATTTATAAAATGTATTCCAGGTTACATAGAATTCCGATTCATCTTTATCTTTGAGCTCCATTGTTAACCTGTCCATTTCTGCACAGGTCAATATTTTATTAATTATTTCTACCTCTTGTGGATTCTCTTTGCATTTCCAATTTTGTGCGAATATCAACCTCGCTGACTAGCTTTTATTCATTGCCAGGCTGATGGTAGCAATGCCAACACCTGGTTTTTAGAAGGTATGGACAAACTGGAGATGGTGCTAAGGCAGTCAGAGTAAAGCAGTGGATTTCTGAGGGGCCAGCCTGTGTTTTGCACTTGCCACAAGACATATCACATTGGTGGCAGCAACTATTTTATCTTTTCAATACTTAAGTTTAGCAAATATTCAAAAAAAGGGGTTGCATCTATCAGCAGTTCCCAGTTCTGACTGAGGGACAGAAAATGTCAGTATATTGCTATGAGGAGCTGGTATTGATTAGGATGAAGATTTCCATCCCTTTCTGGGTGAGATAGAGACAAAGTGGTACTGCCTGTTCATTGTGCCAGCTTAGTAAGGTTTGTAGATGCAGTTTACTGAGTGGAAGAGTAAGGGGAGCAAAGAAGATGATGTGTGTGTGCATAGATGGCTTGAAGGGGGCAGACTGAGTATCCAAGATTAGGGCCCTGAGTGCTAAGTTAAAAGCATCTTGAAGAACTGGTTGGCTAATAATTGGATGATTATGGCATCTGGATATGAGACTACCTTCCCTAGATAGAGATGATTTGGGAGTTCATGGTCACTAAGGTAACTAAGGACTTGATCCAGATTATTGAAGGCCCAATTTACTCTCACAAGATTATTTTTAATGTTGTTATTGTCTATCAGCCCAGGGTTAAATGTATTGATGATAAAAAATTACACACCTCTATTCTTGACCAAACATATTATATGACCAAGGTTCTTTCATAGTATCTGGAGATTATGGGGGTCTGCAGGGGATTAACAGGCTTTGACTCAATCTAAATTGTGGGGTTTAGCCCCGTTCTTCCAATATCCATAGACCGCTTACATTAATTGTGTATGTGGTTTCACTCCCCAGACAGAACTGCTGAACAATTTGTGGGTTCTCTTTGACCCCCTGCTTGAAGAGCTGATGCTAGCTGGATCCAAGTTGTCTTTGTACAACTTTGTCTTGCACATATTCCTGGATCAGGAATATCTGCTCATGATCACTCATGTCTTGGTCTCCTCACACTTCTCTTCAATACCATCTGGCAGTTACAATTAGTAACAAATCACAAAGATTTGGAAAATCTTCCATAAGGCTTTAATTTTTTTCCCCCCTCTGAGCACTGTGGTTAATTGTGCCTGTCTGGTAAAAGGATTAGATAGTTGATCATGTTGGGTTAGGCTTCAGTTTGCACTGTTTTATGTTTTGCTGTACAGTTTTTATATTTACAGTTTAGTTTGTTCTTGTTTTTAATCCTACCTTAGCTACCCATGGTTGCAATTTGTGTGTTGGGCAGCCAAATAAATAACAAAACAAATGCCATAAGTTTTTTTTTTTCAAATTCCTTTTGTGTATGTTTTGCTCCATTTTAAATTCTTTCTCCATCAGGTCTTACCCATTTTTTATCTGTATCCAATCTCCTCAAATCAATGGCTGAGAAGCTATTTGTGAGTTTATCAGGGTTAAATGTTTCATTCCATTCCATCCAGGAAGGATTGCTTGGGTGCTTCAGTAACTAAAGTACATCCTTTTCTATTATTTTAATATATTTTTTAAACTCATAAGATTGATGTTTCTGTTCTGATTCCCGGCAAACCCCTCCCTCCCCCTCCCCCAAAAAAGCAGGACTGCTGTTTCTGTCTACTTACTGTACCTCTAAGAAGTAAGGTCCAGGAAGTGGTACTACAAAGTTTCATTTTGTACCTAGAATTAATGAGAAGCTTCCTAACAGTGAGAACAATTAACCAGTGAAACAGCTTGCCTTCAGAAGTTGTGAAGTTAAAAGCTTCATCACTGGAAGCTTTTAAGAAGAGACTGGACAGCCCAGTCACTTGTTTAAATAGCATAGGTTGTCCTGCTTGAACAGAGCGTTGAACTACAAGACCTCCCAGACTCATGTTTTGGTCTCCTTCCACTTCTCTTCAAGATCCCTTCCAGCTCTGTTCTGTATTGTAGTACTGTTTTAACTTTTCTTGTTTATTATAATTATTGTTGCTGTTGATACTAGCATCACTATAATATCTGTCAAATTATACCTCCTCTCCAATCATTCTTCACAGAGCGAAAGGGATAAATTACCATTTGATTTACTTAGATTGGGATACAGTTCATTCTAATAGTGACAGGAAACAAAGAAAATGAACTGCCTACCTGAGCTCCTGAAGAACCAGCAAAAACCTTAAATAACTGTCAGAGTAATTTGGCAATATGCAAACCAACTTCTGTTTGAGGCTACTGAACATGCAGTACAATAAAAAAAATGTGCTTAACCTTTTGGAGAAAGGGCAAAAGCCACAGTGACCAGCAATCCCATGACTTTGTCTAATGATCAATAATTCTCACTTGCAGATTTTTTTGAGTGCTTCAGTAATCATCAAACAATGGCCTCTCTTATCTTCACCTGTATGTGCCTTTTCATATGCAATCATTGAAATTTGTCATGTACCATCAATCATATATTAAACAACCTAAACACACAGTGTGCGTTGCATGCAAATAAAGAAACAAACAAACAAGGAAAAAAATATGAAAGCAACCTACAGCCACATATTAACTTAGGGGTGGACACTTGAGGAATTAGGATCACATAATTTTACATGGTGTTGATGACTGGCTGGGGTGTACCGATATAAGTACATGGCAGTGGTGGGTTGCCCCAGTTTGGACCGGTTCTATAGAAGTGGTAGTAAAACCAGTGGGAGGCTCCGCCTGACATCATCAGGAAGCTTCTGTGCATGCAAAGCGAGTGTGTGCGTGTGGCCCCCTTGTGAACCGGTAGTAAAAGTAAGTAGAACCCACCCCAGTACAAGGTGGGTCAATGGAGAAGGAGGTGGGGCTTCCATAGTCCCTTTCAGTCTTTTCCACGTGGGCGTGCAAATCTCCATTGGGTCAGCTGTTGACATACAAATGTGCTTCTTCTCCTCTTAGCTTCTTCTGGCTAAGTGTAATGTTACCTAGACATTACCTGAAACAAGATAATTGGATTAAAAAGGAACTGTTGGACTTTTATATACTTGTGTTCTTAATGAAGGATACTGGAAGCCAATTTAATTGTTTCATAAACATGGTAGGTGTTCTTAATAACACACTCCTACCTAGAAGAGTCCCAAATAAAATTTGCTGCTGGGGAAAGGTGCTTCAAAACAACAGAAAGGAAAAATTGTCCTTATTACTGACTGTTAGGTACCTATTTCTGCATGCATGTAATCCCTAGTTAGTTCGATTAAGACTAGTGATAATTCCTTCTGCTTTGTATGATTGGATCTGAACTTTTCACGGTCAAGTCAAGAATTCATGTGAACAAGCCAGATAATTCTTAACGCTTTCAAAAGTTACTTTATAGAAAGAAAACCTTGATAGCCAGTGCTTGCAGACAGCATCTGAAAGAAACTACCTCCAAAAATCTATTGCAGACTATTAAACATGCTCGTTATGATTTTCTTAGTGGCAGAGATTGATGCTTGTAAACCAGGAAACATACTAGGTGTAATTGACAAAAATGAATGCTGACCCACTACCTATCTTTACCATCTAATTATAGCAAATAATTATATTGAACAGAATATAGTTATTATCTCAGAGTTCATTGCAGCCCAGTGAGATTAAAGAACACTGGGTTGTCACTTTTTGTCCCAGGGGTAAAATAATCCTAGCAATTACTCTATATTATCTAAGCACTGTTGCTCATATGTATCATCTCTAATGATTACTGAGTTCTTCTGCAGGTCATTTGAATACATAAAATAAGCAGTTGCCAATACTTGTTTCCCTTTTGTATAACAAATAGTAATTCTTTTGCCGGATAAAAAGTTGTAAAGTGGCAGGATATTGTGTGACTGACTGACTGATTGACCGACTGACTGACTAACTGACTGACTGATTACGTGCCATCAAGTTGTCAAATCTTAGGAAACACATAGATAGATTTTTGTCTATGACAAGCCGGCCTTAACCTGAATTGATATCTTTGTCACTGTTACTTAAGTAATAGCTGCCTTCAGCATCTTTTTATATCATTGCTGTCTAATACAGGTGTCCGCATGCTTTACCTGGGCAGCTGGCATGATTTTCATACCTTTGGTGACCCTGCTAGGAATATACATACTCGGCTTACATTCCCAGTGTTTGTTAGCCATTCCTCCCAGGGACATACGCTCCCCACACTACCACTACCATGATGTGGCAGCACAGCACAGCATGAGGAAGGAGGGGATATTCTGTGTATTATGATGGTTCCTTCCTTCCTGCCTGCCTGCCTTCTTTCCCCTTCCCCTCCCTCTCCTTCTGCCCTCTCCTCTCCTCTCCTCTCTATCTCTTCCTTCTCCCTTTCCTTCCTTTCCTCCCTCCTTCCCTCCCTGAAAGGGGAGGGAAGGGAATATACCCATAAGCATCCATCCAGGAGGCCCTTTCCAGTTTGTATCATCTGTGCAATGAAATATATTAAGGGTTTTAAAGGTCATTTGATTTTGGATATTATGTTATGTTGCTATTATTGATGGTTTAGAAAGAAAACCTGCACCGTGCAGTGATCTTATTCTTAGTTATTTACAAATCTGGCAAACCAATAAACAAACAAAACTAATTGCTATATTAACTTTTATTCTGTCCAGTTCTCATTCTATGTATTTTATCTTTATTTAAAATTAACCAAAAGAAATGGGCTAACCATGTATTATTTCCTCTATTATTTATACACCAGCTTTTTTCCCCTCAAAGGAAGTGTTCTGCTTATTTAATGACTTTCCTCCCATTAACACATCACTGCCTAATTAATACTAATTTGTATTTTTCTATACAGCACAGCAGAGTGATTGATTTCAATTATTCTGAAATACAAAGCTTTGAGATAAGTTATACTTAGTTATATCCCTTTTCCTTGTTTCTCCAGATCTTTTGTAAAGCTTTGCCCAGGGTCAGTCCAAAGGGGTCAAAGTCACAGAGTAGCTGCCTCCCAATAGAAATGGAAAGTATGAACACCTCCATTTGAAATGCAAACCTCAAAGAGAACACTTTGATGAAAAAGCAGATTACTGGTAGCAAAGCTGAAACAAAGAACAATGCAATTAGTTCAGCATGCCCTTAGATGGCTAAAGTGTAAATTCCTAGAATATATTGGGTGATAGATCTAGAAGGGGGTATGAATTTCAAAAGCTATGAAACCTGTGGGTTCATTTCTTTTTAATTTTAGATTTTTTTTAACACCTTTGTTATTTTATAAATAACTCAACACCACAATCCTCCTACTTCCTTCTCTTTTTCCCACATTAGCAACCTGTGAGATGAATTGAGCTGAGTGAGTGAGTGAGTGACTGACTGGCCCAAAGTCACCCAGCTAGCTTTTATATGTAAGACAGAATTAGAACTCACACTCTCCTAGTTTCTAGCATGGTGCCTTAATTACTAGGCCAAACTGGTTTATAATCTACAAAGCTCCACCCTAAATTACTGAACCAATTTGGAGGATGGGGTAAGAGGAGATCCAATTATCTTGCAATCTTATGTTATGCTTAATAGTATTACAAAACTATCATCAATGCTTGATGATAATAAATTATATATATTTATTATCATCTTATAATTTCTAAATAGGCTTCTGGTGTTAATGTTGTTATTATAAAGAAAATAGTTTTCAGGAGATCATTGAAGTACATTGGCAAGGAAAGTCTTCAAGAAATCATCTAAAGATGAAGACCTCCCTCCCCTATAATTTGCTTGTGTGGAACCATTGTTGAGGCCTCAATAGTTTATCTGCTTTAGCCTACCTATCAGTCCCTAAACTCTTCCCCATTCTGTCTTTTTTGGCATATCCATGAGGAGTAATTCTGAGCAGTCTGAGGCCTTGCAGTCTGAGGGGCCTCCAGATAGCAACATTCAGAGTAGGCTAAGCACCATGCTATAAACATAGTGGCCCCAGTAGAAAGTATGGTCTCATCGCCTATTTGATTCAATTGCTTATAGCCTTTCATATGACAAGCCGCTTAACCTCCAATTCACTGGCCTGCACAGGATTTCCTTTCCCATGCAGATGCGCCCATAGGCAAGCTATCAAGCAGTAAGGGAGGAAATGTTTGACTCACTTCAAAGAGAACTCCTGCCTCTCCAAAAACAAGGCAGCAGTGATAAAAGCATGGCCTGTACACTGCCTCACAATGTTCCTGGTAAAGTTGATGGCAGGACTTGAGAGAACAAAATAACATTTCCCCCATTTGCTGTCAGCTGTTCTTTCCTCTCATCTGTGACTAAAATTAAACCAAACCACTATAGATTTTAGAGTCAATCTTAATTGTTTCTGTGCAAAGAATAGGGCCTTCCCTGCAGCTTCCCAATGTCACTAGCCACAATATCCCTGTAAAAATGTTTCACAAGCAGTGGGCATATCTGAAGCAGATGGACTTCAGCAGCCACTTGGAGATGGCTCGATTTTTACCCCTGACTACTGTACATTACGACCAACATAAACATCAAGGATTGAGTTGGGAGAAGAGGGAAAGGACCACTTTAACAGCAGAAGAAATACAACTTCAGATTGTTAGACAGTGTTAGAGAGAAGTAATGTCAGAGACCTAGCCCTTAATTGCAGTTAGAAAGCTATTATTATGCTATGGTGAGGAGAATGTAGGTATGTGTCCAAGGCTGAGAATATGGCTTCTCAGAACTTCTGACCACACTTCACCACACTCTTTTGTGGGTTTCTGACCTCTAGATTTTCCATTCATAGAGAATCAGCTTGAGGGATGAATGATAAACCTAAGGGACAGATATCAGAAAACAATCCCTTCCTACTACAACTCCCACAACTTGACAAGATGTTGGAATACAAAGAAATGTAAGAAGTTTTCCCTGTTGTTGGCTATAACAATTTAAACTTTAAATGTATATTTGTGTGTCAGACCGTGAACAACTGTCTTAGTCTTTTGTATCTGCCAGATTGTGGGGGAATGAAAATACAAAACCTAGTACAAAACACACAAGGAGAGATCATTGTGGTATTGAACATGTGCACAGTGATTTATTGTTCTATCCATCTCTGACCGAGCCTTTTCTAGTTAGTAATTAATCCTACTTTATATTTAACTATCCTGTATATCTGCCAACAAGGTGGTTGGTGTTTATTAGTAAGATAATTGTGCTTATTACTTAAGCCTAGTGCTTCCCTGGCTTACAGCCCAGATGTGGAGTTCATTGTATCTATCTTCATTGTATCGGGGGAATAAAAATTTGGATTAATTTCAAGGGAAGCAGATGTTTTCACAATTAGAAGAAACTTCATAAAATGTTACTACCATAAAAAAAATAAATTTGTTCCCTGCATGTAATCTAAGAGTGAATATTAACAGAACAAAAAAAGGTTGGGGATGGAGCATCAGATCAATGACCCATGCCAACTTCCCCCAACCATACCTCTCCAACCCACAGCCTGATTGAAATTAGACCTGAAGCAGAGGTCTTCTAAGTGTCTGCTGGGAGGGAGGGAATGCCCTGCTTTCTGAAAAGCTGAAGTAAAATATGAATTGAATTTACAGTAGCTATCAGTGTACTGTATTGGGTATTTCTCAGATTTATGGAACAGGTATTTTGGAGACAGTTGAAGTGGAAGAAAAGCCATTTTGTACAACCTATTACTCTGCAAGAATTCCATTAGACAGGGCACTGAGTAATTCTGTGTAAGAAACTGGAATGGGCAGAAAGAACAACAACTGAAATGCTTTTTGTCTCTAAATAAATTAACATACCACATCCACAACACTCTCATTTCAAACTTTCAAGAAAAATTAATGCTTCAAAACGAATTATACGTTCTGATCTGAAATTTATTCAACAATTACTCATATATCCATAAGACCTCATGCACTGGCCAACAGGCAGCATCCTTGAGTGGCTTTGCTATATTTATTAAAAAGATAGAAGAAGAAGGATTTAACAAAAGGGAAGGCATTGGTTAACTTCATATCTTAGATTGGATTATTTTGCATCTTAGAGGCATATATATATTTGATAAACTCATTTGAGAAGCCTCATACAGCTATAAAGCCCTGAATAATGTGATGGAGCTTCCTTGGAGTAGACATGCTTATTTGCATTGCCCCATACTCATTTTTCCCCATGTGTCAATTACAGAAGCTTAATGTACCTGAATGGAGAATCCTTTAAGACTCAGTCTTTTAAGAGACTTTTAGCTGAGAGTCTTTTAATTCTGTCTGATGCCGAAAATGATTATTAAAACAAATAACATGTTTTTTCCATTCTCCTACTGTTGGTATCTGTAGATAATAACTCTTAAGCTCCTTAAGAGCTCCATTTTGCTGTGGCAATGAAAAGGTTTTATTGTTTTTAGATTGCAGAATCATTTTTTTCCCCATGGAACCATCCTGAAAATAAATGCCAACAATCATACTAGTCTTCTGTGCAATGATCCTTCCATATAACATGTGAGCATTATAGGTCCTTATTGCGGCAGGAAACAACTTGGAGAATTTGTTATGCACTAATGTTGCTGTCTTCTGTATAAAATAGACCCTTTGGTTTCTTTATCATTTTTTTCTATAATATGATCCATTCCCGTCAAGAATAGAAAAGAGTGGTGAAACACTGTTTATGTTTTGGTTTTTCTTCCTTAGTAAAACAATAACAGTGCAATAAATAGGGCTCTTTCTAGAAGGATAACAGAATAACAGGACCTTGGAGATCTCTTTTTTATTATTAAAAAGTTTTACAACAATTTTTCCCATCCCTCCTCCCCTCTTCCCTCCTTTGCCTAAAAACTTAGGCAAAACATTCATTTTTGCTGCTGTTATTCTTTCTAACAAGGATAATTGTAATTTTTTTCCAGTTTTCCATCTCTCTATATTTTTTGCCACAACAACATATCATAATTATGCTTAAATAATTTCGCATTTGATGTCATAATATAGACCCCTAAATACTTAACTTTTTTTACAATTTCAGATCCTGTTAGTCTTTCTAATTCATCTTTTTGATTTATAGTCATATTTTTAGTTATTATCTTTGTTTTCCCTGCATTTATTTTAAATCCAGATACTTGTCCATATTGATTAATTATGTCCATTAAACCTACAACCAACTGTAATGGTTGGGTTAAAGTAACAACCAAGTCGTCTGCGAATGCTCGTAATCTGTAGTCATACTATCTAATTTTAATTCCATTTATTTTGTCTGATCCACGTATCTTACTTAACAGAAATTCCAAGGTCAAGATAAACAATAATGGAAACAAAGGACATCCTTGTCCTTTTTCTTGTTCCTTTTTCTATGTTAAAAGTATCTGTTAAACTACCATTAATTATTATTTGCGCTGTTTGTTTCTGATATATTGAATTAATAGATTGTGTAAAATATTCTCCAAACTGCATCTTTTCTATTATTTTTAATAAGAATTGCCAGTTCAATCGATCAAATGCTTTCTCCGCATCAAGAAATATCAGCACCGCAGGGATTTGGTTGTTCTTCCCCAAATACTCCAATAAGTTAACAACTTGCCTTACATTACTCTTCATTTGTCTGCCATTTATAAAACCAGTTTGATCATTATGAATCATTTGTTGCATGACTGTCATTAACCTATTTGCTAGTATTTTAGCAAAAATCTTGTAATCTGTATTTAAAACTGATATAGGCCTATAATTTTTTGGCTGAGTGTGGTCTTGCTCCTCCTTTGGAATCAGAGAAATATAAGCTGTCCTCCAGGATGGGGGTACATCTCCTCCAGATTGTATGTTAGTAAATAATTCTTTGAGCGATCCCACCATTTTTAACTGCAAGTGTTTATAATAAGCAGCTGTCAAACCATCCATCCCAGGAGCTTTACCCACTTTCAACTGCTTAATTGCAAACATAATCTCCTCGGAAGTTATTGGTTGATTTAGACCTTCCTTTGCTCTTTTGTAATTGTAGGAATATTCTCTTTCTGTAAGTATCTATCTATATCTATACTTTGAATTTTATCACTAGCTTACAACCTCGCATAGAATTCTAAAAATGCTTTTTTAATCATATTTTGCTGATAAACCTCTTTACTTTTATATTCTATTTTCTCTATGGTCCGTGACTTTTGTTTTTTCCTTAACAAATATGCTAACCATCTCCCTGGTTTATTAGCATTGCAAAAAGTATTATGTTTAGCATATTGCAAATTAGTTGTGACCTGATCTGCCATTAACATATTAAATTGCCCTCACAATAAGTTAATTGCCTCTTTTATTTTCTTGTCTACTGGGTTCAGTATCAAAACTTGTTCTTTTTTTTTAATTTCCTCTTCTAAGTCCTTCCTTTTTTTTCCTGTTTAGTCTATGTTTATTATTCAAATATATCAAAATACCTCTCATATATGCTTTACTTGCATCCCAAACCATTTCCATAGATGTACCCTTATGCATATTTATAATGAAAAATTCTCTCATAATTTTTTTTTACATTCTGTTATATTTTCCTCATATCTAAACAGATTTTCATTTAACCTCCAAGACCTCTTAGATCCCATTCCATACTCTACTTCCATCCAAACTGGACTATGATCCGTTAAAACTCTTGGGCAGATCTTCGTCTTCTTCACCCTAAAGAAAAGATCATTAGTAATTAATATAAAATTAATCCTAGAGAAAAATTGGTGTCTATCAGAAAAAAAAGGTAAAGTCTTTTTCTTCGGGGTTCCTCTCTCGCCAGATATCTTTCAACTCCATATCATCCATCATTTCAAAAAACGATTTTGGCAATCTGGAACGCGTTGAGATATTCTGCGAGAGCCCCTTATTGTCTTTTTTAGTGTCCAAAACCCCATTCCAATCGCCCAGTAAGATACATGATTTATAATCCCATTGTAATAACTTGGAATGTAAAAGCTTATAAAATTTTTCCTGTTGTTGGTTCGGTGCATAGACTCCAATTAAAAGTATTTTTTTTCCTTTTATTAAAAGTTCAATTGCTATAAATCTTCCTTGATCATCTGCTTCAATTAATTTGGCAATTAAGTCTTTTTTTAGGTATATAACTATACCATTCTTCTTCTCGGGAGCAGATGCAACAAAATGTATACCTAACCTTGCATTTATTAAGTATTTTTGATCTTTACTTCTAATATGAGTCTCTTGTAAACAAATTACACCATTTTTAAACTGTTTCAAATAATGAAATATTTTTCTCCTCTTTTGTGGTGAATTTAGGCCATTAACATTCCAAGTCAAAAATCTAGTTGCCATTCTTGGCCCCCTGAAGCTTTTGGAGCATCTGCTGGAAATCTCCATGCATTTTACTTTTTGGCGGCCGCTCGGGTCTGTCTTTGATCCTTAGGTTCTTCTATCTCCAAGGCTTGAACAGTAGTTGAAAGTTGTATTAATTCTTCTTGAGTAATCAAAGCTCCCTTTTGGGCCTGTGCCAACAATTCTTCCTTCTCCCCCTTTCTTGCCCCCTCTGCTTCCGTCTTCCTTCTAGCTTCTGGGGGCTGTGGGCATCCAGCCTTTAGTACATTGGTGTAAAAATCTCTTGCCTTCCACATGAGTTAAGATGATATCTTTCTCCTGAATAGTTCACCACTAGTCCAGCTGGAACTTCCCATCTGTACTGTATCTGACGGTTTCTCAGTTCTTCCACCAGAAAGGCATAATCCCTTCTGGCTCTCAACATTTTGGGGGGGATTTCTTTCAGTATTAAAACCTCCTGCCCCTGCACAAGTTTATTTTTAAAAGTGATTTGTAGGATTTCATTGCATATTCTCCTTGTTGTAAAATAGACTACAATGTCTCTTGGTAAATGTTTCTGTCTGGCAACCCATGAATTGACACAATAAATTTTGATAATTTGACATTCAAGATTTACTTTTTGATCTCCCATTATCTGTGCAAATGCTTCTGAAAAGATCTCTCTCAAATTCTCTTGCTTATTTTCTTTGAGGCCTCTTATTCTCAAAGCAAATTCCATATCTCTATATTGTATCATTATCACATCAGCCTCTGCTCTCTCCATCTTATCCTGGACCTCCACCATTTTATTTTCCATGTTCTCATTAGACTGCTTAATTTCTTCCACTTTTTCATCTACTGCTTCAATATGGCCTGCCAGACCTTGAACTGCCATGATAATATCTTCTCTAATTTCTTGATTTCACTTTTGAATAATCTCTTTAATTTGAACTATCTCCTCAGTAATATCTTGAATTTTATCCTCAAACACTGAAGCATTTTTTTTTCCGTAACAGAGGCTTGTGTTTTAAGAACTTCCTGCAACATTTCAAGTGTTAATATTGTTGGTTCTGTTGGAACAGAGAGTGATTGCAATTTGGACATTTGAGCTGGCGAGCTCCCAGCACTTTTGGGTACAATAGTCTTTATTTGTTTTGAAGCCATTTTTAATTCCAATTTAAATTTATTCAGCAGCCAGAACAATAAATCCACCAAATCCAAAAATTCCCAGGCTTTAAATAATATCAATCCTTTTTTTTAAAGATCACTGCTGTAGTCTTCTTTTTTTTAAAAAAAGCAGAAATCTCTAATTTTGAACAGGGGCTGCCAGTGCTAAACAAAACTTTCCTTTTTAACTTTCACTTTCATGCCCCATTAAAGCTCAATCACCATCTTGGTTTCACTTTCTCCCCTTAATGAGTCAGAAGGAAGTAATACACATTTGGAGTTAAAGTTCAGTACTTGCAAATGTGATCTCTCCTGCGTTGCTCAGCCTAGATCAGATCAGATCCCAGATCAGGAGCTCTGTCAGGCTTCCAGGGAGCTCTCACCCTTCGAGCCCCAGAATTGTTCCTGGGGCTCCTTGGGGAGCTCTACCTACGCCCGTCTGTTCTCTTCCTCCCCTTTTCCTGGGGAGAAAGTTTTCAAGCCACTAGACAGCTGATTTGTGCTGTTACAGCGGCTTTACGAGATCGCGAGGCTGGCGCTCACAAAAGGGGCGTCTTCGGTGCCTGCGGTGCCACCGGAAGTCAACCTTGGAGATCTCTTAGTCCAGCCCCCTGCTCAAGCAGGAAATACAACCATTTCAGACAAATGGTTGTCCAATCTCTTCATAAAAACCTCCCAACACTGGAAGGGAAGAAGAAAAGAGGTATAAATGCTGTGTGATGTCTGTCTTCTTATCAATGTTGCTCTCCTTTTGACTTACTCAAATTTATCAATGTTCTCCTTAACATGGCAGTGCCCAATGCTTTAGATATGATCTGTTATGCAAAACAGATGCTTTTCAACAGAGCAGATTTTTTAAAAAATTTTTAATTTGATTTTATTTATATGCCACCCTTCTCCGGAGACTCAGGGCAGCTTACAATGCGTTAAGCAATAGCCTTCATACTTTTGTATATTTATACAAAGTCAGCTTATTGCCCCCACAAACTGGGTCCTCATTTTACCTACCTTAGAAAGGATGGAAGGCTGAGTCAACCTTGCAAGTAATTGAGAACAATTACTTGCACATATATTTGTGTATATGTATATAGAAGTAATTCTCACTTACTGACTGCAATTGGGATGTCCACTCTTGTCAGTAAGTGACATGGTTGCCAAGTGAAACATCACAGGACAGTGCTGGAATTACAACTTTTCCCCTGCAGTCATTAATGACCCCATTGTGAGTTGTTAAGCACAACCTCACATGACCACAATCCTGCTCTTTGGAACATCTCATTCTCTAAACTGAATTTGGCTCCCACCTTTTTAACTTTCTACAGGAGCCTGAAGACTGGTTCTGCCTGATGGCTTGAGGCCCTAACAGAAGAGCATCACACTGGAGGCGGATGTTGAAGTAAGGAGCAGTCCCATCTTCCTATTGCACATCCTTGTCCCTTCCTTCCCATCTCTTATGTATATTTTTTTTCTTGATTAGGATTACTATTTTTACTGTTTTAGAGATATTTATTTGTTAGGATTTTAATGTTTGGGAACTGCCAGAGACATTTTGTTATGAGTTGGGTAGTAAATAAATTATATAAATAAATAATCAGAAAGATGAAATCTGAATTTACCTGAGTATGGGGTTCCAAAGTGATGAAATGTATACTAAATAATAATATTAATATAATTATTATTAATAATAGTACCAGGAAGGCTTACTGACCACTGAAAAGATCAAATTGGCCTATAAGAAAGAATGGATAAATGCAGAACAGAATAGAAGCATGGGAAGACAAAGTACTATCTGACCAATAATTTTTTTTTAAAAAAAAAAAGCTTAGAAAGTAAATAACAAGACCTGGTAAAGAACAAAAAAGTTGAAGAAAGAGATAGAGGGGCTAATTCTGGCTACATAACACCAAGCCTTAAGAACAAATGCATACAAAGCCAGAATTGTGAAGACAGCAACAGACAGTAAGTACTGCCTATGCAAAGAAGCTGAAGAAACACTGGACCACATGGTAAGCTGCTTCAAGAAGATCGCACACACTGACTATGAGCAATCACAAAGTAGCAACAATGCATTGGAAGATCTTCAAGAAATGACATTGATGTACTCCATCTTAAACATAAATAGGGACATTGCCAGGGCATTCTGTAATAAATAGGGACACAATTAGCACCGTAGGTAAACAAAGACTCCCCAGCTATAACTATTGCCAGCCTATCTGGAAGTACGCATGAGTTTAGGACAACCTCACAGATTTGTTCCTTCAGGTGTAGCTCCAAGAGTTACACCTGAACAAGTTACAGTTGTTACTTGTGTAACAAGCAGAGCAAAGAATCAGATAATTTCTGGACAAACAGCACTTCCGTCTTGCCAGTTTTAATTTCAACTTGTCCCTTCCCATCCAATTTCCCACAGCCTCCAAACAAATGAGTGAATTGGCAATCCTACAGAGAGCATCTGGAATGGAATAAGTGGTGGAATAAATAAAATCAATACTGTTGTTGGCATCTGCTGTCACCATCTGGACTAAGGAAGAGATGTAGATGATGTTCATCAAAGCAAACTGCAGATACTTCAAAGCAGTATCAGGACATAGTGGTGAGAGATTGTAATTACACAAAGATCTGTTGGGAGACAAAAATCTGCCAAACTTGGTCTTGACTTTACTTGATGGCAATTACCTTCTTTGGATGGTGGAGGAATGTAAAAAAGGATCAGTTGTCACTGAATTGATACAAGGCTTAGTTGAGGAACTAGAAGATGCATAAACATTGAATAAAGTGACCAAATAATACTGTGGGTTGGGTTTTTTTTTTTTTTTTTAATTTATTTTAAAGGAAATTGAGCTCAAACTATATCCTGGTGAAGATCTGAAAATGGAAAAAAAAAGTCACATACAGAAAGCTTAAGAGGGCCAGGTGACAATATTAGTCGGCATGGAACTGTAGAGGTGTTGTCAGGAAAGTAAAAATCTAGAGTGAATTGAGCTTAGCAAAGAAGGTTAAGAATGAAAAAATAGGCTTTCATTAAATATGTTCAAAATAAATGGACAACCAAGGCATCTTCCATGAAACTAGTGTAATATTTTAAAGAAAAGGATCAGGGTAGCAGTTGTTCGATGAAGGAGGCAAAATGTTAACAAATAGCAAAGAAAAACCAGGAAAATAGCCTGAGTGCTCCTAAGGCAGCATTTAACATCCAGCTGCCTGCAATTGCGAGTTCAATTTTCACCAGGCTCAAGGTCGACTCAGCCTTCCATCCTTTCTAAGGTGGGTAAATTGAGGACCCAGTTTGTGGGGGCAATAAGCTGACTTTGTATAAATATACAAAAGTATGAAGGCTATTGCTTAACGCATTGTAAGCCGCCCTGAGTCTCCAAGAAGGGCGGCATATAAATCAAATTAAAAAAAAAAAAGATTGAAACCAAGTTAAACTATGTGTAATACAGGGGTGAAATCCAGCAGGTTATGGAGAACCCGTAGTGGAAATTTTGAGTAGTTCAGAGAACCAGTAGTGGAAATTTTGAGTAGTTCAGAGAACTGGCAAATACCACCTCTGGCTGGCCCCAGAGTGGGGTGGGAATGGAGATTTTGCAATATCCTTTCCCCAGGAGTAGGAGGGAATGGGAATTTTGCAGTATCCTTCCCCTGCCACGCCCACCAAGCCACGCCCACAGAACTGGTAGTAAAAAAATTTGGATTTCACCACTGGTGTAATACCAAGAAATTGTGAAGAGTGGGATGAAACAGTAAGATGGAAGTCTGATTGATGTAAACATGATTAGCAAATATCTTTTTTTTAACTTTAAATTTCCAGAGCTAGCAAGAAATAGGAAGAAACTGTTCTTCCTGCCCCAAAAGGAGTAACTTCTAACTTCATTGTATAAGCAAGAGAAAAAGGCCCAAGAATTTAACCTTGATTTCACTATAAATAGAGCTTGCATTTGATAAACAGCAGTTGCTGGGATTCTTTTGTAATGACTGCGTTAGCTTTTCAACAATAAATCTTCTTCTAAGAACTTGTGTCCTTGGAAGTCTATTCACAGCAGTTTCTAGTCTAGCTCATTGTGAGATCCCTGACAAGCTGCTTCTAAAAGTCATGAATTACTATTGAAATGTGTTTTGATAATTTTAAATCCATCACACACACACACACACACACACACACACACACACACAGAGAGAGAGAGAGAGAGAGAGAGAGAGAGAGAGAGAGAGAGAGAGAGAGAGAGAGAGAGAGAGAGAAGGTATATGACTATATTGTTTTGCTAAATCCCTTATTTAGTAAAATGCAGCTAAATTTATTTACTTAGAATATTTGGAATATTTCATATGTAACCAATCAGTTGCTAACAATCTTAAATAAATTTCTTAAAAGCTTTTTCATAATTATTGGATACCTCAAAGAATGTTGAACAAGTGTTGGTAAAAAAATTATTCTATTGTTGGGTTACAATGGATGAAAGTTCATACACTCTCTGTGTGTATGTCCCATTATTACATCATTGGTTTGATACTCATAAAATTGTTAATGTTACAAAATAAATCCATTTTAAACTTGGAAATGTGTTTTTGAATGATATAATAAAAATATGGAACATGTTACAGGAAGAATTAACGATTTATTGATTATGGGGAGTGGTCAACAACAATATTTCTTTTTATTACATGATTCCAGTGTATAGTTTGTTTTGAACTCTCCCAAATGTTAGATCCCCCTCTCCCAGTTAGAAGAAAAACTCTCATCAGAAAATTCCCTAAGAAGTGAGAAGAAATACCATGGGAAAATATACTTATCTCTCCCTTTTCTTTTAAAACTGTTTATTGTTGCTTGTTAAAAAGTGAATGGAAGGAAAAATCAAATGAGGGACACAACTAGATTGAGATACAATAAGGGGAAGATATTTTTATTTATTTATTTGTCAAGCATGTATAAGATAACAGATATAAGTATAAACATGATTATGAATACAGGATATGGATGCAAATAAATGGGGACAGTAGGACAGGGATGGAAGGCGTGTTGGTGCGTTTATGCACGCCCCTACAGACCTCTTAGGAATGGGGTAAGTAGACAGTCTAAGGTTAAAGTTGTGGGGGTTGGGGAAGAAACCACAGAGTCAGGTAGCACATTCCAGGCATTAACCACTCTGTTGCTGTGAAATCATAATTTCTGCAATTGAGTTTGGAACGGTTTACCTTGAGTTTGTAACTATTATTTGCTCGCATATTGTTGTGGTTGAAGCTGAAGTAATCATTGACAGGTAGGACACTGTAGCAGATAATTTTATGTACTACGCTTAGGTCAGACCGAAGGCAGCAAAGTGTTGTGGCTCCGTTACCTGAGCCTGTGTCATCAGCAGGAGAGGACTCCGAGAGTGAAGGAGAGGAGTTGGCAAGGCCTCCCTCTCCAGGACCCTCCTCTCTGGCAATGCCTTCGGTGTCCGCCGAAGAGCAAAAGATAGGGCCAGGGCCAAGCACGTCCACGCAGCCACAGATGGACAGTGATGAGGGTAATAAGTCTTGGCTGGACCCACGCCAGCATCGCAGAGATAAATGCGCGCAACAGAAGAAAGGCGTGCCTGAGATTAGGCTGAGACACTGGACCACACCCCACAGGATATAAAAGGGAGCGTGGTGGCCAGTCAAACCTTGTGACGAACAAAGCTGAAAGCTTCCACGCCATTCTGCATTGCCGGACTTTTGCTTTAAGACTTTGCTGGAAGTATCTCTGGACTTGATTTAATTCTGTAATTATTGAACTGCTTTCCTTTGATGTATTAGAAGTGGGGAGAAGTTATCTCACCTCTTTGTAAATAATAAACTTTTGGCAGGCAGCCACTAGGTTGTTGCCAAGTTCCGTTATCATAAGGAAAAGGATTTTGCCAGCTGGTTTGGTCTTTAATTCCTGAACGTCTGGTGGTGTGTGTGCGTGGGGTTGGGGACAGAACACAAAGTTCTAAGTTGTCTAAGCCCAAAATTTCAAGCCTAGAGAATATAGCTAGAGAAAGAGAAAGAGAAAGAAAATGCATATTTAGAAAGTTCAAAAGGAGTAATTTACCAGAGAAATAACCCCTCCCAAGAGACTGCTAATCTTCAGGTTATTCTTCAAAAGCATCTGTGCTTTGCAGCTGGGATTTCTGTAGCCATATGTATTTTAGCTGATTCCTTTGTTTTCAGCAGCTTCTATTATCAGTAACCACCCCCCATCTTCAAAGTCACAGTAAATTATTTTGTGGATGGGAGGACTGTCATCTTCCTATCAACTAAATAGGATTTAGTCCTACTTCCATATAAGGATGAATGAAGTGTTTACTGCATGATAATATTGCTAATTGGCCTCGTCTGACAGATAAAATGGAGCACATATACTCTGAAGCAAATTATAAGGCAGGGAGGATGACATATATACATGCACACATACACAAACACATGTGGCAGCAGGGAGGAATGGAAATAATTAAATATATCGGCAGAGGTAAACAATTCTCATTCCCCACCCCTTGTTCTTGCTACAAATCGTCACTTCTTCAAAGCCTGATAAATTGTATAGGATCCCTACTATAGTCCTGCACACACTCAAATTTAGTGGCAAAATGCAGGGATGAAGAGTGTCTGAAGATATACTGAGTTAATGGGAAGAGCTCTTGACAATTGAATAAAGGTTGTGGACAGTGATGTTCTTTCCTTCATGCAAGACTCTTCAAAAAAAAAAGTCCAGATGTACCTAGACCTAATTGAGGGCACAAAAGAAACCAGCTTGGAATCATAAAGAGATCATGCAAAAGTTATAGCAATAGCACTTAGACTTCTATACCACTGCATTGTGCTTTACAGCCCTTTCTAAGCGGTTTACAGAGTCAGCATATTGTCCCCAACAATCCAGGCCCTCATTTTACTGACCTTGGAAGGATGGAAGTCTGAGTCAACCTTGAGTCGGTCAGGATCAAACTGCTATTAGTGAGCAGAGTCAGCCTGCAATATTGCATTCTAATCATTGTGCCTCCACGGCTCATTATAGACAAGATTTGGTCTCTGACCAAAACAAACACTGCCAGGATCCTGAAAGGTTCAATGTAGAGATTAAATACTAGATTAACTCTAACCAAGAGATATATTGGATTGGCATGTTTCCGTGGTTTTGCAGGATGATAGAACTCTTGGTTGTCTACTTGGTGCAAGTTGACTCTAATCTCGAAAAAGTGTCCCTTTTTGAAGTTCTAGAATTTTCAGTTATATGTATGATATTTGTCTCAAAGGTCTGGATGAACACTAATTGCATCAATGTCATTGATGTCATTAGTGGTCAAATATTCAGAAAATACAGTGTCAACTAGTAATTATCTGCAATACAGGCAAGATTGCCCAATTTGAAGATTAATTGTCTTTAGAGGCGGAAATTTGTAATCAACAAACAGAATTTGTTGGTAAATAGCTAGACTACCTCATGTATTAATTGAATGTAAATAAATGCCAATAGACATAAATCAGGAAATAAAGCCCAAATGGTTTAGGAAGGCAAGGAATTCAGATAACAGAATGGCAAGAATAATTATTGACTGTTGTTTCTGGCACTTGACTGAAGAATTGGTCAGCATAGAGTGCAAATGAACTGTGTGGTTTTGCATGAAGTGTTCAGGAAGTTCTGGTGGCCAAGGATGAAAGCCTATGTCAAAGACTTTATTGTTCAATACTGTTCCTGAAAGGTCAGCTAGTTAATTTCACTTCTTCCTTTCCCTTGTTGGGACCATTGCATTCTGTTTTAATGGATTTTACTATTCAACTTCCCTCTGTACAAGATTATACAACAATTTTATTCCTTGCAAGGGGTTTCTGTCACCTCAAGAAATTGCATATTTTCTTGAACAGTTTTAGTCAATCATATGATCTTGAATCCCGGCTCTCAATTTACATCCACGTTTTTAAAGGCCATTTCAGCTATTAGGCATTCAGATTAATTTGTCATCCTCAAATCATATGGCTTCTAATAGAAAAACAGAGAGAGCAAAGCAATTATTAGGATGTTATTTGAGTATATCCTGCTGATTTCTCATCAGCATGACAATTGGACTGAACTGATGTCTCTTGTAAAATTTGTGAATATCAACTTAATACATTCATCCATAGGCATGTCTCCTTTTCAGGCAGTCAATTCCTATCACCCCAGCATCTTGCCCTTTGGGACCCCAGTATCTGATGTTTCTGGCACCTCAGATTTTTTTGCAAGAAAGATTCTTAAAGGAACATTTGACAAAGGCTGCCCATAGATGGGCCACACACCCACTTATGCAAGAAGGCACCAACATCGTAGTGGCAGGCTTGGTGTATCTTTTCACCAAGTTATTTTATCCAGCATAACTTGGTGAAAAGCTGGACTCCATGTTTATTGGCTCTTTCTTTCCCAGACACACAGCAAATTAACCCTGCAGCCTTTTCTCTGCAATTGGCTGCTTCACTGAAGATTCAATTGATCTTCCTCCTGATTACTGTTTGTCTGGGAGGATCCCTCCTGTTCTTGCATTCTAACACTGTTGTTGTTGTTTTTCCTTATCCCCTATACTGGAGAATAGACAAGAAGAATATGAAATGGTATATATTCTTGATTCTGGATTCAGATGTTGTTTGGAATATTTTGATTTACTTAAAGACCCTACCCTGAGTGGTTGTGTGAGAACACAATAGATGTTCCTATCTCACACTTTTTATATCAATTTCATCTGAAATACCTACACAAACCCTGCCCATGAGATCTGCCATTGCTATCAATAAACAGTGAAATCCAGGGTGAAGAAGAGTGTGTTTCCTACTATGTGAAACTCTCCAATATAGGTTGTCATGTACAAAAAGAGGACTTTCCAGCTCCATGACACTGGCTAGTAAGCAAAGGTATGGGGAGTGTAGCTCGTCCCCATAGCAATTTACCAATACCGTTTTTGCATGCAGGAGAGGAAATTAAATCTGATGAGGGAGATGTTATAGAGGAGTAATCATGGAATGATTCTAGGGAAAGGAAATGGAATAAATATTCTAGAAGAAGACATGGCTAGAAACTTGTAGTTCTGGACTACTTCACATTGTATTATTTTGGAGTATGTCCCATTTGTCCAGAATGCATCTTTCTGGTATATATAATCTTCCTTCCTTCCTTCCTTCCTTCCTTCCTTCCTTCCTTCCTTCCTTCCTTCCTTCCTTCCTTCCTTAGAATAACAGAGTTGGGAGGGACCTTGGAGGTCTTCTAGTCCAGGGGTGTCAAGCTCACGCCATTATGGCGATGTCATGTGATGTATCAGGACCTTTTTTCCCTTTGCTAAATCCAGCCCGTGGGCTGTGAGTTTGACACCCATGTTCTAGTCCAACCACCTACTTAGGCAGAAAACCATTTCAGACAAATGGTTGTCCAATCTCTTCTTAAAAACTTCCAGTGTTGGAGCATTCACAACATCTGGAGTATAGATATAAACATGGAGAAGCTTAGAATAATAAGCAAGAATTTGGAGATTGATTAACATCTGGCAAAACCTAACTGATAATGAAAGATCCAGAGAAAACTTAGGGGAGTTAGCAGTAGAGGAAGCAAGCATAACTATTGAATAGTTTTCATTCTTAAACCAAAGACTCTTTTACTGAAAAGAACAAAGTCCATCTACTAAAAAAAAAGAGAGAGAAAGTGAAGTATTGAACACCTAGAATAGCATAAAAACAAACAGAATAAAGTTACTTGTATTGCAGTTTATTCCAAGAAAACAACTAGCACAAGCATTAAAAGATGTCTATACTATAATATCAAATATAGGCACAAGTTCACTGCAAGAAATTAATAGCATGGCTACAGTTATATCTGAAAACCTTGGATGCAAAATCAACAAACAAGAGGGGGGAAAGCCAAACAGTGCACCACCAAAATATAAGATCAGCATGCTAGGATCAGATATATCCAAGCAATTTAGCACAGATGAAAGGGGAAAAAAAGGCTGAAGACCAAAAAATAGTTGATCAAGAAATGCCACCTAGAAACAAGAAAGATCAATCAGCTTTGAAGCTCAAATTGGTCACTAATGCAGAATCTACAATTTCAGTTGAATTAGAAACATTTCTACCAATTTATCAATGGAAAGACTGCAATGAACCAGGCAACACATGACAAATAAAACAATAGTGCAGTTCTGGATACAGATATAGGGCAAACCCAAAGAAATATTTTTTTAAAAAAAAAAAACCTGCAACTTGGATAAAGGAGGTGGAGAAGAAAAAAAATACAAGCTGAAATATAAAGAACTGCCAACAACAGCAGAAATGATGGAGAAAGGGGTAAGGAAGATCAAGGATTGGTCAGGACCAAGTGAAGATGAACAGCGTGATTTTTTATTGAAACATCCAACTGGTCTAATTGCCACTCATTGCCAAGCAGTTTAACAACATATTGCAATTGAAGACTACTTTTACATGTGACAAAACCTACCAAATAATGAAAACAGACTACCGTATTTTTCAGAGTATAAGATGCACCTTCCCCCCCCCCCCACAAAAAGAGGGTGAAAATCTGGGTGCATCTTATAGTCCAAATGTAGCCCCACCCAGCTTCTCAAACGGAGGTTTCAGAGGCTGAAAAAAGTATCAGAAAAGAAGTTTCAGAAAAGACGCCCCCAAACAGAGCTACTTGTTAATCTTCTTAAAAAAGAAGGCACAGCGTTCACAACCAAGAAACCTGTTGCTAAAATTCACCTATGGGAACAACTGATTGGGGGAATTCCGGGAGGCCAATCCACCAGCCAATCAGCTTTTTTCTTATTTTCCTCCCCAAAAATTAAGGTGAGTCTTATACTCCAGTGCATCTTATACTCTGAAAAATACGGTAAGTAATAGAAAATGAAGAATCTACAGTGCTCTGGGACTTTAGAATTCACACAGACAGATACCTGCCACACAACACCCCAGATTTAACAATTGTTGATAAGAAAGACAAAAAAAAAGTCTGCTTAGTGGATGAGGCAGTATCTGGAGACAACAGAATAGAAGAGGAAGAACTGAAGAAATCACAAAAATGCAAATAACAGCAAATAGAAATAGACAACTAGAAAACAAAGATACTAACAATAGTGATAGGTGCTTTGAATGCAATCTCAAAACATCTGGAGCACGACTTGGACACCATCAGTATTGACAAATTCACCATCAATCAATTGCAAAAGGCAGTTTTATTTGGAACAGCTTACATCCTGTGATGATACCTTTAACATTATTTGAAAAAAACAAAAACCCAATATCTGCCAACCCACAGGACTAGGACTCAATAAGTGAACAAAAATGTCAAATCCAGTCTAAACATCTGGAGACAGTGTGACCAACATCAATAATAAAGGCAGATCATCAAATATTCTTATCCTAATTTGCATGAATATCTAAAAATATCATCTAACACTTTTTTCCCTGCATAATTTCTACCAAACATTTCTATAAAGGGATGAGCCTGAATATGATATAGTGCAAAATTTTGCTTTTCTCACAAGGCAGAGGTTACAGAGAATAAATAAGCATATGTCTAGAGATCAATTTCAATGACACAACAGTAAAAACAGTGAGATTTCCAAGTGCTCAGTTAAAGAGCACATTTTAGATAGAATTAATAATAAAATGTAACATTGAAGGGTACAAACACTGAGACTTCCTGACAGAATGCAGTTTAAATAGAATGTTGTGATCTACAATATCTTACACATATAGTATAAAATGTGAATATCTAATACATGAAATCATTTCAGTTTTATTCTGGCTTGATGACCTACTGACTGATTTCAGATGAGTGCTTCGTGGACTATTTCTAATCTACTTACTCTACTCTAATCTAATCAGATCACAGAATGAGAAGGGTAAAATAAACTGTCTAGCTAAATTAGCTTGATAGAGAACATACAAATCTAAACCATTGCCAGCAGATAGCTATCCAAATTGTGCACAAAAATGTCCAGCACAAGAGAGCCCTTCTGCCATGTATAATTTATTTTATTGCAAAACTAGATAAAAAGTTTATCCTGTTGTTCATATACCATCTAGCTTCTATAACATAAGAAATTAAATCTGGTCCTGTTCCCTGGGGAGAGACGTGTGAATTGCCTTCCTTTGTGTGACAGCCCCTTGGTTATGTACTGTACAGCATGTCTGATCTGTTTAGAGCATGCATAAAGTAAAGCAAAAGGCATTAAAATAGTAAAAGAAGTAACAGTTCAGCTGGCTTAAAGCCTATTATGTGTCAGTCTGAAACTCAGCACAGGATGGATGATGATGATGATGATGATGATCTGTATTATTTTTTGTGGCATCCATCTCATCTAAGCTACTCTGGGCAGTTCATAGCAGGTAAAAACAGTTCACTAAAAACAAGTTAAAAACCAATATACAAACATAAAAACTACTCATAATCAATTTAATAACAGAAAATCAAATCAGCAGCAATATTCACTGTACATCACCCACCGTAAGAAATCACCAACATTGCTGGATCCCAAGCATGGAAGCAGAGTCATGTTGTATGGCCTTCCAAAAGGCTGGAAGAATCAGAGCCAATCTAACGGCTGGGGGAGGATGTTCTACAGCAGGAGTGTCAAACTAGATGTCATTGAGGGCCGCATCAGGATTGTGTTTGACCTGGGGGAGGGCAGGGGAGGCATGGCCAGGTTGGGTGTGGCCAGCTTAATATCACTCGTACCAGGGGCACCTGTGGCCCGAACTAAGCTCCTGAGCTAATTTTTTGGCTGGAATGACCTCCTGCAACCCTCTACCAGTGAAAACAGCAGTGTGTTTTCAGACTGGGCCCTCTTGAGCTCTGTTTTCACTGGCAGAGGCACCACAGACTTGTCATTTGCCAGGGCGGCCCCATGGACCAGATCTAAGTACCCCATGGGCCAGATGGGGTCCACGAGCCTTGAGTTTGACACCCCTGTTCTATAGGATGGGTGCCACAGCAGAAAGGATGTTTGTAGATGGGACTTGTAACATTCCTCTCTTTCTGGTTCTGATAGGAAGGATAGAGAGGCAGTCCCTCAAAAAATTGGATCATTGAGGCTTCCGGTTTGGCTTCCGTCGCCGTCAGACGGTCCTTTGAGACCGCCAGCCCCGTCGCCCATAAAGAGCCGCCTTTACAGCTGAAAGGCAGCTCGAAAAACTCCATTTCCTTAAGGAAATGCGAGATAGAGCCGGCGAGGGCAGGTAGAGCCCTCTGCGAAGTCCCCAGAGTTTTTGTTTTATTCTTGGGGACGAAGCAGGATGAGGCTCCCTATTTTCCTCACCGCTGCTCCGGGCTTCGGGAGAACTCTGCTTTTTGCAGAGCCAGGCAATGGGATCAAGCCATTTACTGAAAACTAACAGATTGCTTAAACAAATAGGATGAAATCTGGATTTTGGACCTTAAATCGCAAGTATTTCTAACAATTTTATAAGAGATTTTAAAAAGCAAAGAAAAGAGGAAAAAAAGTTTAAAATGGCGACTGACTGAGGCTTGAGAAGAAGAAAGCTGAAAGTGAAAGACCTTCCGCCTGAATAGCTTAACAAGTTACAAAGTAGCAGAAATAATAGTGTTGGCTAGAACTGAAAAGAAAAATTTCTACTTTATGTTTCTTTCTTCTTGGAGATTTGATATTGATGCTGTTTGGAGAGAAGTCTTTTTCTTTAAAAAGAGTTTGTCTGTGTGTCAGGATGGCGCTAAAACTGACAAAGCCAGACAAACAAGCAGCGGGGGGGGGCGGTTCCCCCATTCACAAACCATATGAACAAGTTTTGAATTTGCAGACTCAGAAGAATGGTTTTAACTTAAAATAATTTGTCTTGGAGGAGATGGCAAGACATGAGATTGTGAACCAGAATCTTAAAAAATTCAGGCAGGAAATTAAAGAGTTGGTACAACAAAAATATGACAATTTGAAACAACAGTTTGTAACAGCTTTGAAAACTTTTTCAGAAATAGTTATAAAGATGGATAAAGATACTAATTTAGAACTAGAGTCTAAAATGGAGGAAGTTGATCATAAGATTTATAATTTGGACAATAAAATACAAAGAATTGAAAATGATTTGATAAAAATTCAAGACATTAGCTCAGAAGTAAAGTCTAAAAAGGAAGCTGATCATGAGACTTACAATGCAGATAATATAAAACAAAGAATTGAAAAAGAAATTACAATGATGCAATACAGGTCCATGGAATTTGTGGTCAGAATGAGGGGATTACAGGAAAATAATAGAGATGATTTGAGAAAGATGTCTGCTGAAGTTCTGGCTGTGATTTTAAAGGTTAGTCCTGAAGAGGTATCCTGTAAGATTGATAAGGCCTACAAAGTAAATTCTTGGGTTGCAAAGCAAAGACAGTTGCCTAGAGACGTGGTGATTTATTTTACAGATAAAGGAACAAGAAATGATATTGTGCAAAAGTCTTTTAACTCCACTCTAGAATTGAATGGAAGGAAGATTTGGATATATAAAGAGCTGCCATCCAAGATGCTAAAAGATAGAAAGGAATTTGGATTTTTGGTGACTAAGCTAAAGAAACAAAACATCCCATTTAGGTGGGATGTTCCAGTTGGTATAATATTGAGATATCAAGGAGAAAGATATCAATTAAATACTGTTGAAAAAGCAGAAGAATTTTACTACAAGGTTCTTAAAATGGATTTAACATCTCCATGTATGCCATCAGTGTTAGGAACACAGGAGGGGAATAAAGAAATGCAAAATGAACAAGAGAGTGAAACCCAGGCCAAGCAGATGGAGATGGAGGTAATGGAAAAACAACAAGTCACAGAGGCCCTTTCGAATGAGTCGCTTTTGGATTCTCCTTTAAAGGTTATAGCTGGATTACTTATAAATACAAGAAAGGCAGCTTTGGATATTAATACGATGTCTCATCAAGTTACAGACCAGCACGGAAATCAATCAGCTGATATACAAGTCCTAGAAAGGCAATCAGGATGGAGATCTAAACCACAAAAAGTTAAGAAAAGAAGAAGCAGGTCTTACAAAACTAAAAAAATTTAGACTAAACAACAGTCTAATGCCAGTTACTTAAGAGACGAATATAATAAGCGGGATAGCTGAGGCAAATTATTGACTTGTACTATTTTGAGAAGAATAACAGATCTCTGCAGTGCTGTGCCTTAGGATGTGGAAGAAGGCCTCTAACTGAGTGGATTGGAACTTTCTATTTTGTACTCTGTAAAATGGATTACGTATATGCTGAGCTATAAGGCATGAGAATTATGGTGGGGCATGCAGAAGATCTGGTTGTTACCCTAACACGGTGGTTGGAATTAATAATCTAGATGAAAGACACTACAGAAGATATCATATGGAATATAAATATAAAGTCACTCGGGTGGTTTTTTATATACCATAACATTTATTACTGATGGGGGCAGATGGTAATTGAAGATACTGAATATACTGTTGGAAACAGAACTTGATGTTACTCTAACACGGACGATGGAATTAATAATCTAGCTGAAAGACATTACAGAAGATATTATATGGATTACAAATTTAAAGTCATTTGAGGATTCTGTTTATATATGGAAATATTTTTAGTGGTGTGGTATGGGCAGAAGAACAAAGATATTAAAATATTATGTATGGTAGACCTGTAGCAAAATGGGTGGAGATAGGTTAGGTTATTGATTGTTTAGCTTAGTAAAAGGGAGGTTATGTTTAGATATGAATATATGTAAAAGATCTGAATTAAGAGATATATGTTTGGGGGTGGAGGATATGGGTAGATTATGAGTTGAATAAATGTCAAATTAGGAATTACTATAAAGTTTTATAGCTGAAGGTTGCTTTGAAATGTTTAGTATAAGGGGATATCATAACAATGTTAGAAAGAAATGGTTAGCATGTGGGGTGGTGTAAAAGGATGGTAAAGTATTATTTAGCTTGATATTAATGATTTTATTTTGAAGAAGCCATGGGGGGAGGGGGGAGGGGGTTAGGGAGTGGGGGGAGGGGGGAAAGGGGGAAAAATTTGTATTTGAAAAACTTTTTCAATAAAAAAAATGGATCATTACCAGAACTGAATGGAACCTGAACACAAATTGGTAACCAAAGTAGCTCATGGAGCACAGATGTAATGTGTGCCATTCTGAGACCACATATAACTGCCCATATCATTGCATTTTGCACCTGTTGAAGCTATCAAATAGTCTTCAAGGGCAGCTCCAGGTAGAGCAGGTGAAATTCTTACAGTATATTTAATCACTGTACATTATAAGAAATCTGAAGACTTTTAGCCTGCATTTGTTAAAGTTCTTATGAATACAGTTTCAACTATCATAAAGTTAATAGTGTAATCGTGTTACCTATTAAATCTTCAAGAAATTAACTGAAACCGTGCTATGAAATCCTGATGTGATATTACAGTTTTTATGCAGATCTGATATTTTGATGTAACTATTGCTTAAAGATATGGTATTAAACAATATAACAGCTATTCTATGGAAAGGATAAAACATGAAAGAAACATTACCATCATCATGATTGTGATAAGGACAACATTATCAGAATTTGAGTTTTATTCTAGGTATTAATAGGAAAAATGAGAATTTAAACAAAGTGCCAAGAATATATAACATGCTGAGCAGACTACTAAAAATCAGATGCATTGAGCTCCTTGATAAGTATATACAATGTTTTTTTCCCTCACTTCCAAATGTACTGGAACTGCAAATCTGAGGATTTTCACTAAACCATGTTGAGGAAGACAAGTGCTTAAAATTGCAAACTAAGTGTTCTTCTGCTTGATACCCTTAAGCTTTTTTTCCTCCTGTATTGAAATTGTCTGCAAGTGACAAAGAAAATGTTGTCCAGTTTTCAATCTGGTCTTCAGTTTTGGCAATGATGATGGTGTTCTGTATGGGAGCAGTTAACACTGTCCCAATTGGTAGATTAACCTGCTTCTTTACTCTTTCCACTCATGCCAGGAAACCAAAAACCAACTGTTTTCCTGTCAGTGGGCAGGTGTTTGAGACAGATGGTTTCCATTGATAAGTTGGGCCCACTTTATACTGATTTCTTGCCTTTTATGCCTTTCATCTGGCACATCCACCTGTGGACCAATGAGAAAGAAAGAGGGGGGAAGGCAGGAAGGCAGGAAGGGAAGGAAGGAAGGAAGGAAGGTCCATGGTTTTCTTCTTTTCTATCACTCCTGTTCTGACCTAGGCTTCCTCAGAAAGCATGAAGCAAAGCCTTAATTCTGGTCAAACCTCTTTTATTTACATGACTGTGAATTACTATCATTCACAGTTAACAAGGCTTTCAGAAGAATGTTTATCAACACCCACTGTATCTCACTTGGAATGCAGCCAGAGAACCAATTTCCAAACACAGGGCGAGGCCAAACTTGGCACAGATTCTATTAGAGTCACGAACAGAACTTTCCAATCTTGAAACTACCAAATGAACTAATTGCTTCCTGCAAAAGCCCACATCCTGTTTGCTCCTCTTTTATGTCCTATGGGAGGGGCAAATTATCTCCAAACTGTGGCCTTACTCCCAAGTTGACCCTGCTTTCTTAATTGTTCTTGTCTTCTGGCAGCTCTGCACATGCACACACTGGGAACGGGCTCCAGCTGTTCCTCTGCCTTGCTGCTGTCTATCTACCATTCTGCCTCCAATGCAGAGCTCTTGTCCAAGCTTTCCCCAGCCCCCAGGACTCACCTATGTTCCTCCCCAACCTCCTCACTGTCTGACTCTGCTGCCAGCTCCACTGGCCGCTGGCAGACCACAACAACACCACCGGGAAGGGGAAAATGTCAGAATTCTTCTCCATTTTATCTGAAAGGAAGAAAGGTCTATCTTTCCACAGCTGAATTTATAAAGAACTTGATAATCTTATAATAGGAACAAACTCCCAAAAGAGGTACATGTCTGATTTAAGAAGAAAACAATAAAAGAAGAGATATACAGAAAAATGAGGGAGGAGGCGATGTACCACAAAGGGAAAGAAATAATAACACTAAAGCAAATCCTGAAACGTGTGAGAGACCAGAGGAAAAACTACAGCTTCCTCACATCACAACTAAACAAGCATAAAGTGATGTCTCGTTGGCTACTACCAGATGGCATTTTGATCTCATGGCAAAATAAGGAAGTGAGGATAGACAACCTAGAGGGAGCCCAAAATTTTTTTGATCAGTATTTTGTCATGGAAGAAGAGCAAGAAACCAGAGAGGAGTCGGAAAATAAAAGCCAGGAAGAACAACCTATAGAAGGAACGGAAGAGGAACAAAAGGGAAGAGAGAAACTGGAAAGAGAAAAATTGGAGAGAGAAGGAGCAAGGGGAAAAACACAACGAATAACAAGGAACAGAAGCAAACAAAAGACAACTAATAAATAAGAGGGAAGATGGAACAGGAAATAAAAATGATTTCGATAAATATAAATGGATTGAACGCTCCAATTAAAAGAACATGAACATTTGCTAAACTATATAAACTGGAGATGGATATAATTAGCCTACAAGAAGTTCACATCAAAAAAAGTCATCAAAAAATATTAGAAAACACAAGATAATGCAAATAACTTTAAAAGTTCAGGGTTTCGCTAATGCATTGGTGCAGCTGTTAACATAGATAAAAGGCAATGTCCTGCCTTTCACCTGCCCACTGTAGGAGGTAGGATGGTCTCTTCAGAAGAGGGCAAACAACCCAGGATGGAAAGACCTTGGAGGACTACAATCAGTAATTGGAGGGGAAGAGGCATCAGAACCACAATGAACTATCTGTTGAGCCGCGTCCGCAGCTCAACACACAAGCCGCAAATGAGAAGGAAATGCAGGAAGCCGGGTGGGCACGAGGGCTTGCAGTGAGAAAATGCACGGGGGGGAGGGGAAGCTGCAACAAAGACAGGAACACAAACGATGGTGGTAGCACAAGGTAATCGAGCGAGCGAGCGAGCTAGATTTACAGCGTTATCGGATGACAGATGGCTCTGGATCAAATGAGCAAACAGCTTGTTTCATCCAGACTGCAAAACAGCTAAGAGAGCCACCGCCACTCACCTAGGCAATTGGAGGGGCGGGGCATTGCCTTGAAAACTGGCACTGAGACTATCCTTAATTGAAACAGAAGCAATTGTCTACTACAAAATGAAGTTCAGCACTACACAGCACCACTTGTGCTGGCAAAAAAAATAATCAGAAAAATGGCAAAACAAAAATACAGGCAGAAGTTGCCATCATAGTGAACTGAGAACACGTTGAGGGGCCATTCATTCTTGACAAATGGTGGATCATCTTTGCTCTGGACTAATGGATGACCCTTAAAGTTCCTTAAGCAAAACATCTATTTTTCTGAAGCATTGAGCAGTGAGAGACTCTGTTTGTGACAAAGTTGATGACTTTTTTTCAGATATCATTTGCAAATCCTGTGGCAAATTCAATGAAACTTGCCAAGTGTGAACTACAAAGCTGAATATGTTTTTTTAAAGGGGAGCATTCTATATATTTTGTGAATAGTCAAAACACCTACTAAGTAAAGTAAATAACTCTTAGCAATAACACTTAGACTTATATACTGTTTCATGGTGCTTTTACAGCCCTCTCTAAGAGGTTTACAGAGTCAGCATATTGACCCCAAAAATCTGGGTCCTCATTTTACCCACCTCAGAAGGATGGAAAGCTGAGTCAACTTTGAGCCTGGTGAGATTTGAATTGCCAAATTGTAGGCAGACGGCAGTCAGCAGAAGTAGCCTGTAGTACTGAATTCTAACCACTGTGCCACCATGGCTCTTGCCAGTAGAAATTCGTTTTACGTTAGTTGGACAAAGAATGGGACCTTAGAAGCCAAAGACACGCATATAACCCAAACCAACCATTGTTGTTATAACGTCTGTTCCATTCCTTCACTTAATTCCCAGGAAACTCTTTTATTATGAAACATTTTGATCCTAATTAATAGGATAGCTCATATGTGAATGCGGCTGGTTATTCAGTTAGGTAGAATACATTCAGTGATGCCTTTTATCTTAATAATAAGGTATTTAAAGCTACAATTGTAACAAGCGCCACTGCTTAATTGTGTTATACCAAAATAATGTTGAGATGTTATTCTTCAAAGAAAACAAACAAAAAATCAGATTTTAGCAAGTGGTTGGATCTGTGATGGGCAGAGAATGGGAGAACGTCAGTGAAATCTTTGTTTTACAATAACTTTAGGAGGTACCAGCTGTTGCCGAGCTCAAATCTCTGTGGAAGATAGTTGATTTCTAGCCAATTCTGTAGGATTTTTAGCATAATGTCTCAGTAACAGTGAAGAGTGATTGTTGACAGGTTTCTATGCCAAAAAAATGCAATCTGTTTTTTATTTTTTTTACCAGTTTCATTTATATGAAAGGGATTATATTGGGGAAATGCTTCTGAGAATCAAAATTGTGCTTTTGAAGCCTTTTATGTCTCAGAGCATGGGGACATGCTGGGGACATGATTCTGTCATTTCAGATTGAAGAGTTTGTCACAGAGATCCTTGAGAATAATAGCAATAGCAATAGCACTTAGCTGTATATACCGTTCCATAGTACAGCACTCTCTGAGCAGTTTACAATATCAGCATATTTCCACCAACAATCTGGGTTCTCATTTTACCAACGTCAAAAGGACAGAAAGCTGAGTCAACCTTGAACCCCATCAGGATCAAACTCCAGGCTGAGGGCAAAGTTAATCTACAATATTGAAATTTAACTACTTTGCACCCAAGGGTTCATCACATTGTGCCCTCAAAATCTCCTTCCTGAGCTGTGCTCTTCTCGTGAAATGGCAATTCCCTCATAAATCTTGTTGTGAAAGAGCTGGACTTGTAAAAATATAATTATATATAATGTAAATTTTAATGTGCTTTAGAAACAAGTGTTGCCAGCCATTTTTTATGTTATTGTTGGTGCTGATTTGCAGAGTTTGGAAGAATCTTGAGAATTTACTGCTTGGGTTTACTATATAGTGTTCTTATACATAGTAAATTGTGTGGCATCAGCTCAAATAAGTTCTGATTTAATGAAGCTTGAATATAAAGCTTTGGGCCTAAATGCTAGCTATTTTTGTGAGTCTCTTTTATTCCTGTCAGGCTTGTGATATAGACAGCTGATCTGGTGCCGAAAACACTCTGCACTGTTTTGTTATAAAAACAAGGTTGAATTCATGAATAAGCAAAACCCCCATGATGTTGTGGTGTGAGGGAGTGCCAGCTGATAGGATATTGCACACATATCACTCCTGACAGGGCCAAGCTATAGGTGATGGAGATAAGTGGGTTGGCATAAAATATGATTAATCCAGCCATTTCTATTCTGTTTTGATTTTAAAATAGACAGAGCCAGCTATTCATTTTCAGTCTGGAAGGAGTAAATCAGTTGATAAGTAAAACTGAAATATAAATGGGATGCTGAGGAAGTCAAATGGCTATGAGTTCATAATCTCTTTATGCAAAGCAGGAAAAAGGCCACAATCCTCTAGATTCTAGAGAGTGAATTTTATAGAATTGGTTTTTAGAGGTCTTGCTGAGGAAAGCTGGCCTCCACAGCAGAGAGAGGTAAAATAACATAAATGCAAAGAAGAAACATAGAAAGGGAGGAGAGCTAAGAAAGAAAGCAAAAAAATAAATAAAATAATAATAAGCAAATAAGATGTTATTTCAGGATCCAGTGTAGGTTAGGAATTTATTTTTCCTTTCGGAAACCCTTTGTTTCCAGGGATAAGAATAGGGGTATTGACAAATTCTGAGAGGAATTCCATGAAGCTCAATAGTTTTTTTATCACACTGGAAATCTTAAAGATAATGTATCCACAGGATATCAAGGGAAGAATATAGTTTCTGAATGTAAAACATTTAAGCATGTCAAATTCCTGAAGCACTACGTTTCAAACAAAAAGAGCATTTACACATGTGGATCAATCACACTGTATCAGCAGTCCTAAAGGATACCTCATAGCCACCTGGTGCCATTTGTTAGAAATGAATGCATCGATCGATTCTGTTTCACACAAAATTTGTCACTAAGCAATGTTTAGCCTCCACCTCTGAGATAGCTTTTAAAACAAAAGAACGCTAGGCATAATTTTCAATTGATTTTTTTGAAATCATCAGTGCTGATTACTATAGGAATGATTTAAAACTAAAGTATCTGCAACAGGCAAGGAGAGCAATTGGTTAAGGACCCAGACTGGAAATCAAAGCTGCAGGGACTACTAGGTGTCCGTAGTGACTCAAGGGGTATATATACAAAGAGAAGGGGAGGGGCAAGGAAGACAAATATAAATTTTGTAGTGTCTTGAAATCATCACTGGGATAAGCATGACTAGATTCATCCCCCCCCCTTTTTTTTTTGCATTTTAGAAAATTGGGGTCACTAAAGTAGGTGAAAAAATGTTTAGCCAGAGATCAGCAAATTTCATTTTGGATAGCCAAAAATGAAATAAGCTTGATAAGCTTTTTTTTTAAAATAGATTGTTGCTGAATTTCATCAAGGGATCCTGGACTGGAAATGGGTGGAATAACTGAGATTTAGGTCGTGGTGGGATTATTTAACTCTTGTATTAAATAATTTTTTAAAAAAAACGTGCCACTGCCTAGTATGCAACAAGTTTCAAGTGGCTAGTAATGGATTTCCATTTGCTGCAACATTGCTTGGAGATGGTTAAGAAGTGTGGTGTGTGTTTTTTTTTAAGATGTTGGAAGAAAGAGCGCTAATGTTCCAAATGAAGTCATTATTTAGGGATTCAAATGTGCTCAATGAGCCGATTTCTAGAATCTAGGGACAGCTAAGGGCCTCAGGAGGGAAGGGGAATAAGGCACACAGGGGCTGATAGTGTCTAGGAGAGCTTCTTTCTTGGAGCATCAGCACAGTAAAATGAGCTTGAAGAAAATCTGTAGAAACAGGAGGTGAAAGAAGCTACATTTACATTATTTTCTGAGACCTTTCGAGAGGAGAGCATTAGTTATATTCTTCCAGGATTAGAGTAGTGCAAATTAATAATACATCTACTTTTCAAATGCAAATGCTAACACTCTTCTTTCCTTTTCTTTAGTTCTATCTGTTCTGTGTAGAGCAACATACACCGCTCTAAAACCAGATTGAGCTTTGGTTAAATTAAACTGTTTTGCTCATCGTTTGTCAGTGTTCAAGGAGACCCCATTGTTATAAAAACAATTCTGAATCCAAAAACCCCTTTGTCTTCGTTTATATTTAGGGGGAAAGCGTTGCAAAAACAGAGACCTCCTTTGTATTCAAATCAGCAGGCTCGACAGCATCCCATCGTTCCTTTCGATGTGTTTGCTCACAAGCAGTGGATGCCACTGCTGGATGCAATAGATGTATGAACGCAATTGGAACCGCCACTTGGTAATTGCATTTTTAAAACAAATCTGTGAGTCGCGGAATGAAGTCACAGGTCAGAGTGAAAGGAGAGGTGGTGGTGGTTGGGGTTTTTTTTTCCCCCTTCTTAATTGTGAAGAAATTAGATTGTTCTTGCTAACAGATGCTTTCACATAATGTGCTATAATGTGAGGAAGTGTGACGCTCCTGTTCCTTGAAGAATGTTAATTACAGTTACTCCAGGGTGGTGTGTAAGCCCATGCAGTTTGCTTATTATTGCAAAGATGGAAAAAAGGGGTGGGTGGGTAGTAATGATAGACCCTTTCAGCACCTTTGTGAAATTCTGAGGCATGGCTTGCACAACATCCTCTATTTCATTTATAATTCCCAGCTAGATAAATTCAGCCTTGTTTCTGTTGAAGCATCTTAGTCAACCTAATCATGGCTAATATACACTATGCATATGCATACACATACACATATACACATACACAGTCTTTGACCTACAATCACAATTGCCAACAATTGTGACCTACAATCACAATGAGCCCAACATTTCTCTTGCTAAGCGAGACAGTTGTTAAGTGAGTTTTGCCCCATTTTACGACTGTTCTTGCCACACGTGTTAAGTGAAGTCCTGCAGTTGTTAAGTTAGCAACACGGTTGTTAAGGGAATCTGGATTCCCTGTTGACTTTACTTGTCAGAAAGTCACAACAAGTGATCACATGTCCCCATGATACTGCAACAATCATAAATATATGCCAATTGCCCAAATTTTGATCACATGACTCTGGGGATGCCACAATGGTCATAAGTGTGAAAAATGGTCGTAAGTCATTTTAAATGCCATTTTAACTTTGAACCATGGCTAAATAAATTGTTGTAAATTAAGGAATTATCTGTATATATAATGCTCTGTCTGATCATTAATTATAGTAAAATCCTGAGCATAGCGGATGAATGTCCTTTACCAAGTGAAAATCTATGAATGGATGCTAGGTGGATAAAGTGTTTGCACAGCAAAGAAAGTTAACTATTTTAATGTGGATAAACGGTGTATATGTGTGATCATGAATTAAAGAACTACCATATTTTTGGAGTATAAGACGCACCAGAGTATAAGATGCACCTTAGTTATTGGGGAGGAAAGTAAGAAAAAAGCTGATTGGCGGGTGGATCAGCCTACTGGAAAACCCCCAATCAGCTGTTCCCAGAGGTGAATTTTAGCAACAGGTTCCTTGGTTGTGAGCTCTGTGCCTTGCTTTTTTTTGCTGTTTTTTTTTTTTCTGCCTCTGAAACTTCTGAAACTCCGTTTCAGAAAAAAACTTTTTTTCCTGCCTCTGAAAGCCTCTGAAGTGGAGCTTCAGAAAAAAAGCCTCTGAAGCTCTGTCTGGGGGCTTCTTTTCTGAAGCTTTGTTTCTGATGCTTTTTTCAGCCTCTGAAACCTCCGTTGGAAAAGCTGGGCGGGGCTACATTCGGAGCATAAGACGCCCCCAGATTTCCACCCTCTTTTTTGGGGAAAAAAGGTTTGTCTTATAGTCCAAAAAATACGGTATTTAAAAAGACTATATTGTCATTTAGCATACTTCAGTTTGCCAAATCCTGTTCTAAAAGATAGTATTCACAGAGCTTGGCATCAATTCTGCAGGCAATGCTGCCACGAGTATTAAGTCATACTGTTCAATTACTTTGTAACTGAATGCTGACACCTACTGACATACAGAATCATCAGACTATAATAACACCATTGAATGATGATAGATGCGCATCTTGCATATTATTTTATTCTCTCCCTCCCTCTCCCCCTCCGTTTTACTCAGCTGTATTTAGTTATAAAAGAGCTGTGGATCCTGTCAAATCAAAGCAATTGCACAGTAAAAGAAAAGCAACTGTTGCCAATGTAGCTATTAAAACATCGGGGATTTTCTGAATCTGAGTTACTTGACAGTTAGTCCCACTAAATATAAATGGGACTATCTCCAGCAGTGAATCTTCAAACAGCTTAAAATGACACAGCACAGAACAGACAAGAAAGCAGTATTTATTTCCATATCTTTGTTATCAAGTTTCTAAGGCAAGTTATAATATCCTTAGCAGGGCTTCTTCCCACGCTTACAAATAGTCCAACGTCATTTAAATGAGGTTGTCCCAGATTCAGATGTCACTTTGATTGATTTATTGTGTGTCATTAAGTCAGTGTTGATTCTTAGCAACCACCCAAAGGCTTAATTCTTCAGAAGGATCTAAACCCAGTCTGGTGTTTCAGGTCTTCTAATGACATGCTCATTGCTACTTGAATCCATCCACTTTCTTGTTGGTTATCTTCCTTTTCCCTTCCACTTTTCCCAGCATTATAAAATTCTAAAAACTGAGAGAGCTAGTTTTTTACATACTATGAAATGTGATAATTTGAGAGCCTGCCTTGACTGAAAGTTCAAATTACCATATTTCAAACACATTATGGTTTGATTCGTTCAACGATCCATGTATGTTTTCTTGGCTATCCATGATATTCTCAGAGGTCTTTTCCAATACCAAAGTTCAAAGACATCAATAATCTTCCTCCTCCTCCTCCTCCTCCTCCTCCTCCTCCTCCTCCTCCTCCTCCTCCTCCTCCTCCTCTTCTTATTCATTCAACTTTTGGATTTTCAACTTCAACTTTTGCTTCATAGAGTGTCACAGGAAACAGTATCCTTAGTATTCTGACCTTTGTAGATATAGATACATAATAACAACAAAATATTTTTTTCCAAGATTTCATTTCCAATAAGTTTAATTGATATAACTCAGACATTGGTTACATTGTAGTTAAGTACTGTGCATGTTATTCCCTTCCTATCAATGAAAGCACTGTGGTTCTTTTTTGGGGGTTTTTTTTTGTGTGTGTTCTGGGTAGTAAATAGTACTGTGGTATGCAATTGGAGTCCATTTCAGGTCACTAATGTCTAAGATGACAATGTGTAATCAATTCATTTAATCTTTTACCAAGTTCACTATGTTTGCTACAATCATATTCAGAGGAAGGTAGGAAGTTAGGTTGCTAATCTAATGTCTATTGGATTTGAATTAGAATCAAAATCACAATTCACTAGTTTCTGGGCTTTTTTTTTTTTTTTCTTTCTGGCAGCCAGCAGACCCTTTGCTGCCCATTGGGAGACTAAGATAGATCTATTTTGGCTTTATAAGGCCTCATCAGTTAGCCACACCCTCATCTCATGTATCCTCACTGTAAAGGTACAATATTTGTTTTTCTTTCTTTTTTGTAGGTTTTATGTGGGGGGGAAAAAAAGCCAATAAACTGTCATCTTCAGGCTCTGTTTCATGTAGAAGCTATGGGTTCTCTGTTGCAGGGCCGGAGCTGTCGCTTACATCATCATCAGCAAATATAGATAAGCGACAGCTCCGGCCCCGCAACAGAGAACCCATGAAACAGAGCCTGAAGATGATAGGGTTGTGAGCCTGTCAAAACGTTGCTTTAAGAAAAACTTTTAAAGTCACTGGTAGGATTTTAGCTGAGGTTTTAAAGGACCTTGCAGAGTGCTCTGTAAGGATTTTTAGAAGATTTTAAGCTGGGATTTTAACCAGGATTTTAAATATTTTAACCAACTTATTTATAATGATGCGGGAAAACACCCGAGATTTTAATTTTTTGCATATGCACACCCGCGAAAACTTAAGAAGACAAATATATATATATATATATATATATATATATATATATATATATATATATATATATATATATATATATATATATATATATATATGTCTTTTTCTGTTTTTCGTAGGCTTTTATGTGCATATTCTTTCTAGCCAGGTTTTACCTACGTAAGCTAGGTTGTTCTGCAGCTCTGACTGTGTGAAATCTCATTCACCAGCTTCAGAGCTTTTTTTTTTTTTCCGTTGACAAACTGCAACTCTGCGTTGCTCTCTGGGAGACTCAGATAGCTATTTCTGCCTTATAAGGCTTCGTCAGTGAGCCACACCCACTTCTCAGATATTCCCCCTGTAAAGGTACAATGTGTCTTTTTCTGTTTTTCGTAGGCTTTTATGTGCATATTCTTTCTAGCCAGGTTTTACCTACGTAAGCTAGGTTGTTCTGCAGCTCTGACTGTGTGAAATCTCATTCACCAGCTTCAGAGCTTTTTTTTTTTTTTTCCGTTGACAAACTGCAACTCTGCGTTGCTCTCTGGGAGACTCAGATAGCTATTTCTGCCTTATAAGGCTTCGTCAGTGAGCCACACCCACTTCTCAGATATTCCCCCTGTAAAGGTACAATGTGTCTTTTTCTGTTTTTCGTAGGCTTTTATGTGCATATTCTTTCTAGCCAGGTTTTACCTACGTAAGCTAGGTTGTTCTGCAGCTCTGACTGTGTGAAATCTCATTCACCAGCTTCAGAGCTTTTTTTTTTTTCCGTTGACAAACTGCAACTCTGCGTTGCTCTCTGGGAGACTCAGATAGCTATTTCTGCCTTATAAGGCTTCGTCAGTGAGCCACACCCACTTCTCAGATATTCCCCCTGTAAAGGTACAATGTGTCTTTTTCTGTTTTTCGTAGGCTTTTATGTGCATATTCTTTCTAGCCAGGTTTTACCTACGTAAGCTAGGTTGTTCTGCAGCTCTGACTGTGTGAAATCTCATTCACCAGCTTCAGAGCTTTTTTTTTTTTTTTCCGTTGACAAACTGCAACTCTGCGTTGCTCTCTGGGAGACTCAGATAGCTATTTCTGCCTTATAAGGCTTCGTCAGTGAGCCACACCCACTTCTCAGATATTCCCCCTGTAAAGGTACAATGTGTCTTTTTCTGTTTTTCGTAGGCTTTTATGTGCATATTCTTTCTAGCCAGGTTTTACCTACGTAAGCTAGGTTGTTCTGCAGCTCTGACTGTGTGAAATCTCATTCACCAGCTTCAGAGCTTTTTTTTTTTCCGTTGACAAACTGCAACTCTGCGTTGCTCTCTGGGAGACTCAGATAGCTATTTCTGCCTTATAAGGCTTCGTCAGTGAGCCACACCCACTTCTCAGATATTCCCCCTGTAAAGGTACAATGTGTCTTTTTCTGTTTTTCGTAGGCTTTTATGTGCATATTCTTTCTAGCCAGGTTTTACCTACGTAAGCTAGGTTGTTCTGCAGCTCTGACTGTGTGAAATCTCATTCACCAGCTTCAGAGCTTTTTTTTTTTTTTTTTTCCATTGACAAACTGCAACTCTGCGTTGCTCTCTGGGAGACTCAGATAGCTATTTCTGCCTTATAAGGCTTCGTCAGTGAGCCACACCCACTTCTCAGATATTCCCCCTGTAAAGGTACAATGTGTCTTTTTCTGTTTTTCGTAGGCTTTTATGTGCATATTCTTTCTAGCCAGGTTTTACCTACGTAAGCTAGGTTGTTCTGCAGCTCTGAGTGTGTGAAATCTCATTCACCAGCTTCAGAGCTTTTTTTTTTCCGTTGACAAACTGCAACTCTGCGTTGCTCTCTGGGAGACTCAGATAGCTATTTCTGCCTTATAAGGCTTCGTCAGTGAGCCACACCCACTTCTCAGATATTCCCCCTGTAAAGGTACAATGTGTCTTTTTCTGTTTTTCGTAGGCTTTTATGTGCATATTCTTTCTAGCCAGGTTTTACCTACGTAAGCTAGGTTGTTCTGCAGCTCTGACTGTGTGAAATCTCATTCACCAGCTTCAGAGCTTTTTTTTTTTTTTCCGTTGACAAACTGCAACTCTGCGTTGCTCTCTGGGAGACTCAGATAGCTATTTCTGCCTTATAAGGCTTCGTCAGTGAGCCACACCCACTTCTCAGATATTCCCCCTGTAAAGGTACAATGTGTCTTTTTCTGTTTTTCGTAGGCTTTTATGTGCATATTCTTTCTAGCCAGGTTTTACCTACGTAAGCTAGGTTGTTCTGCAGCTCTGACTGTGTGAAATCTCATTCACCAGCTTCAGAGCTTTTTTTTTTTCCGTTGACAAACTGCAACTCTGCGTTGCTCTCTGGGAGACTCAGATAGCTATTTCTGCCTTATAAGGCTTCGTCAGTGAGCCACACCCACTTCTCAGATATTCCCCCTATAAAGGTACAATGTGTCTTTTTCTGTTTTTCGTAGGCTTTTATGTGCATATTCTTTCTAGCCAGGTTTTACCTACGTAAGCTAGGTTGTTCTGCAGCTCTGACTGTGTGAAATCTCATTCACCAGCTTCAGAGCTTTTTTTTTTTTCGTTGACAAACTGCAACTCTGCGTTGCTCTCTGGGAGACTCAGATAGCTATTTCTGCCTTATGAGGCTTCGTCAGTGAGCCACACCCACTTCTCAGATATTCCCCCTGTAAAGGTACAATGTGTCTTTTTCTGTTTTTCGTAGGCTTTTATGTGCATATTCTTTCTAGCCAGGTTTTACCTACGTAAGCTAGGTTGTTCTGCAGCTCTGACTGTGTGAAATCTCATTCACCAGCTTCAGAGATTTTTTTTTTTTTTCCGTTGACAGTGGCTCACTGACGAAGCCTTATAAGGCAGAAATAGCTATCTGAGTCTCCCAGAGAGCAACGCAGAGTTGCAGTTTGTCAACGGAAAAAAAAAAAAAAAAAAAGCTCTGAAGCTGGTGAATGAGATTTCACACAGTCAGAGCTGCAGAACAACCTAGCTTACGTAGGTAAAACCTGGCTAGAAAGAATATGCACATAAAAGCCTACGAAAAACAGAAAAAGACACATTGTACCTTTACAGGGGGAATATCTGAGAAGTGGGTGTGGCTCACTGACGAAGCCTTATAAGGCAGAAATAGCTATCTGAGTCTCCCAGAGAGCAACGCAGAGTTGCAGTTTGTCAACGGAAAAAAAAAAAGCTCTGAAGCTGGTGAATGAGATTTCACACAGTCAGAGCTGCAGAACAACCTAGCTTACGTAGGTAAAACCTGGCTAGAAAGAATATGCACATAAAAGCCTACGAAAAACAGAAAAAGACACATTGTACCTTTACAGGGGGAATATCTGAGAAGTGGGTGTGGCTCACTGACGAAGCCTTATAAGGCAGAAATAGCTATCTGAGTCTCCCAGAGAGCAACGCAGAGTTGCAGTTTGTCAACGGAAAAAAAAAAAAAGCTCTGAAGCTGGTGAATGAGATTTCACACAGTCAGAGCTGCAGAACAACCTAGCTTACGTAGGTAAAACCTGGCTAGAAAGAATATGCACATAAAAGCCTACGAAAAACAGAAAAAGACACATTGTACCTTTACAGGGGGAATATCTGAGAAGTGGGTGTGGCTCACTGACGAAGCCTTATAAGGCAGAAATAGCTATCTGAGTCTCCCAGAGAGCAACGCAGAGTTGCAGTTTGTCAACGGAAAAAAAAAAAAAAGCTCTGAAGCTGGTGAATGAGATTTCACACAGTCAGAGCTGCAGAACAACCTAGCTTACGTAGGTAAAACCTGGCTAGAAAGAATATGCACATAAAAGCCTACGAAAAACAGAAAAAGACACATTGTACCTTTACAGGGGGAATATCTGAGAAGTGGGTGTGGCTCACTGACGAAGCCTTATAAGGCAGAAATAGCTATCTGAGTCTCCCAGAGAGCAACGCAGAGTTGCAGTTTGTCAACGGAAAAAAAAAAAAAAGCTCTGAAGCTGGTGAATGAGATTTCACACAGTCAGAGCTGCAGAACAACCTAGCTTACGTAGGTAAAACCTGGCTAGAAAGAATATGCACATAAAAGCCTACGAAAAACAGAAAAAGACACATTGTACCTTTACAGGGGGAATATCTGAGAAGTGGGTGTGGCTCACTGACGAAGCCTTATAAGGCAGAAATAGCTATCTGAGTCTCCCAGAGAGCAACGCAGAGTTGCACTTTGGCAACGGAAAAAAAAAAAAAAAAAAAAGCTCTGAAGCTGGTGAATGAGATTTCACACAGTCAGAGCTGCAGAACAACCTAGCTTACGTAGGTAAAACCTGGCTAGAAAGAATATGCACATAAAAGCCTACGAAAAACAGAAAAAGACACATTGTACCTTTACAGGGGGAATATCTGAGAAGTGGGTGTGGCTCACTGACGAAGCCTTATAAGGCAGAAATAGCTATCTGAGTCTCCCAGAGAGCAACGCAGAGTTGCAGTTTGTCAACGGAAAAAAAAAAAAGCTCTGAAGCTGGTGAATGAGATTTCACACAGTCAGAGCTGCAGAACAACCTAGCTTACGTAGGTAAAACCTGGCTAGAAAGAATATGCACATAAAAGCCTACGAAAAACAGAAAAAGACACATTGTACCTTTACAGGGGGAATATCTGAGAAGTGGGTGTGGCTCACTGACGAAGCCTTATAAGGCAGAAATAGCTATCTGAGTCTCCCAGAGAGCAACGCAGAGTTGCAGTTTGTCAACGGAAAAAAAAAAAAAAAAAGCTCTGAAGCTGGTGAATGAGATTTCACACAGTCAGAGCTGCAGAACAACCTAGCTTACGTAGGTAAAACCTGGCTAGAAAGAATATGCACATAAAAGCCTACGAAAAACAGAAAAAGACACATTGTACCTTTACAGGGGGAATATCTGAGAAGTGGGTGTGGCTCACTGACGAAGCCTTATAAGGCAGAAATAGCTATCTGAGTCTCCCAGAGAGCAACGCAGAGTTGCAGTTTGTCAACGGAAAAAAAAAAAAAAAAAGCTCTGAAGCTGGTGAATGAGATTTCACACAGTCAGAGCTGCAGAACAACCTAGCTTACGTAGGTAAAACCTGGCTAGAAAGAATATGCACATAAAAGCCTACGAAAAACAGAAAAAGACACATTGTACCTTTACAGGGGGAATATCTGAGAAGTGGGTGTGGCTCACTGACGAAGCCTTATAAGGCAGAAATAGCTATCTGAGTCTCCCAGAGAGCAACGCAGAGTTGCAGTTTGTCAACGGAAAAAAAAAAAAAGCTCTGAAGCTGGTGAATGAGATTTCACACAGTCAAAGCTGCAGAACAACCTAGCTTACGTAGGTAGAACCTGGCTAGAAAGAATATGCACATAAAAGCCTACGAAAAACAGAAAAAGACACATTGTACCTTTACAGGGGGAATATCTGAGAAGTGGGTGTGGCTCACTGACGAAGCCTTATAAGGCAGAAATAGCTATCTGAGTCTCCCAGAGAGCAACGCAGAGTTGCAGTTTGTCAACGGAAAAAAAAAAAAGCTCTGAAGCTGGTGAATGAGATTTCACACAGTCAGAGCTGCAGAACAACCTAGCTTACGTAGGTAAAACCTGGCTAGAAAGAATATGCACATAAAAGCCTACGAAAAACAGAAAAAGACACATTGTACCTTTACAGGGGGAATATCTGAGAAGTGGGTGTGGCTCACTGACGAAGCCTTATAAGGCAGAAATAGCTATCTGAGTCTCCCAGAGAGCAACGCAGAGTTGCAGTTTGTCAACGGAAAAAAAAAAAAAAAAAGCTCTGAAGCTGGTGAATGAGATTTCACACAGTCAGAGCTGCAGAACAACCTAGCTTACGTAGGTAAAACCTGGCTAGAAAGAATATGCACATAAAAGCCTACGAAAAACAGAAAAAGACACATTGTACCTTTACAGGGGGAATATCTGAGAAGTGGGTGTGGCTCACTGACGAAGCCTTATAAGGCAGAAATAGCTATCTGAGTCTCCCAGAGAGCAACGCAGAGTTGCAGTTTGTCAACGGAAAAAAAAAAAGCTCTGAAGCTGGTGAATGAGATTTCACACAGTCAGAGCTGCAGAACAACCTAGCTTACGTAGGTAAAACCTGGCTAGAAAGAATATGCACATAAAAGCCTACGAAAAACAGAAAAAGACACATTGTACCTTTACAGGGGAATATCTGAGAAGTGGGTGTGGCTCACTGACGAAGCCTTATAAGGCAGAAATAGCTATCTGAGTCTCCCAGAGAGCAACGCAGAGTTGCAGTTTGTCAACGGAAAAAAAAAAAGCTCTGAAGCTGGTGAATGAGATTTCACACAGTCAGAGCTGCAGAACAACCTAGCTTACGTAGGTAAAACCTGGCTAGAAAGAATATGCACATAAAAGCCTACGAAAAACAGAAAAAGACACATTGTACCTTTACAGGGGGAATATCTGAGAAGTGGGTGTGGCTCACTGACGAAGCCTTATAAGGCAGAAATAGCTATCTGAGTCTCCCAGAGAGCAACGCAGAGTTGCAGTTTGTCAACGGAAAAAAAAAAAAAGCTCTGAAGCTGGTGAATGAGATTTCACACAGTCAGAGCTGCAGAACAACCTAGCTTACGTAGGTAAAACCTGGCTAGAAAGAATATGCACATAAAAGCCTACGAAAAACAGAAAAAGACACATTGTACCTTTACAGGGGGAATATCTGAGAAGTGGGTGTGGCTCACTGACGAAGCCTTATAAGGCAGAAATAGCTATCTGAGTCTCCCAGAGAGCAACGCAGAGTTGCAGTTTGTCAACGAAAAAAAAAAAAAGCTCTGAAGCTGGTGAATGAGATTTCACACAGTCAGAGCTGCAGAACAACCTAGCTTACGTAGGTAAAACCTGGCTAGAAAGAATATGCACATAAAAGCCTACGAAAAACAGAAAAAGACACATTGTACCTTTACAGGGGGAATATCTGAGAAGTGGGTGTGGCTCACTGACGAAGCCTTATAAGGCAGAAATAGCTATCTGAGTCTCCCAGAGAGCAACGCAGAGTTGCAGTTTGTCAACGGAAAAAAAAAAAGCTCTGAAGCTGGTGAATGAGATTTCACACAGTCAGAGCTGCAGAACAACCTAGCTTACGTAGGTAAAACCTGGCTAGAAAGAATATGCACATAAAAGCCTACGAAAAACAGAAAAAGACACATTGTACCTTTACAGGGGGAATATCTGAGAAGTGGGTGTGGCTCACTGACGAAGCCTTATAAGGCAGAAATAGCTATCTGAGTCTCCCAGAGAGCAACGCAGAGTTGCAGTTTGTCAACGGAAAAAAAAAAAGCTCTGAAGCTGGTGAATGAGATTTCACACAGTCAGAGCTGCAGAACAACCTAGCTTACGTAGGTAAAACCTGGCTAGAAAGAATATGCACATAAAAGCCTACGAAAAACAGAAAAAGACACATTGTACCTTTACAGGGGAATATCTGAGAAGTGGGTGTGGCTCACTGACGAAGCCTTATAAGGCAGAAATAGCTATCTGAGTCTCCCAGAGAGCAACGCAGAGTTGCAGTTTGTCAACGGAAAAAAAAAAGCTCTGAAGCTGGTGAATGAGATTTCACACAGTCAGAGCTGCAGAACAACCTAGCTTACGTAGGTAAAACCTGGCTAGAAAGAATATGCACATAAAAGCCTACGAAAAACAGAAAAAGACACATTGTACCTTTACAGGGGGAATATCTGAGAAGTGGGTGTGGCTCACTGACGAAGCCTTATAAGGCAGAAATAGCTATCTGAGTCTCCCAGAGAGCAACGCAGAGTTGCAGTTTGTCAACGGAAAAAAAAAAAAAGCTCTGAAGCTGGTGAATGAGATTTCACACAGTCAGAGCTGCAGAACAACCTAGCTTACGTAGGTAAAACCTGGCTAGAAAGAATATGCACATAAAAGCCTACGAAAAACAGAAAAAGACACATTGTACCTTTACAGGGGGAATATCTGAGAAGTGGGTGTGGCTCACTGACGAAGCCTTATAAGGCAGAAATAGCTATCTGAGTCTCCCAGAGAGCAACGCAGAGTTGCAGTTTGTCAACGAAAAAAAAAAAAAGCTCTGAAGCTGGTGAATGAGATTTCACACAGTCAGAGCTGCAGAACAACCTAGCTTACGTAGGTAAAACCTGGCTAGAAAGAATATGCACATAAAAGCCTACGAAAAACAGAAAAAGACACATTGTACCTTTACAGGGGGAATATCTGAGAAGTGGGTGTGGCTCACTGACGAAGCCTTATAAGGCAGAAATAGCTATCTGAGTCTCCCAGAGAGCAACGCAGAGTTGCAGTTTGTCAACGGAAAAAAAAAAAAGCTCTGAAGCTGGTGAATGAGATTTCACACAGTCAGAGCTGCAGAACAACCTAGCTTACGTAGGTAAAACCTGGCTAGAAAGAATATGCACATAAAAGCCTACGAAAAACAGAAAAAGACACATTGTACCTTTACAGGGGGAATATCTGAGAAGTGGGTGTGGCTCACTGACGAAGCCTTATAAGGCAGAAATAGCTATCTGAGTCTCCCAGAGAGCAACGCAGAGTTGCAGTTTGTCAACGGAAAAAAAAAAAAGCTCTGAAGCTGGTGAATGAGATTTCACACAGTCAGAGCTGCAGAACAACCTAGCTTACGTAGGTAAAACCTGGCTAGAAAGAATATGCACATAAAAGCCTACGAAAAACAGAAAAAGACACATTGTACCTTTACAGGGGGAATATCTGAGAAGTGGGTGTGGCTCACTGACGAAGCCTTATAAGGCAGAAATAGCTATCTGAGTCTCCCAGAGAGCAACGCAGAGTTGCAGTTTGTCAACGGAAAAAAAAAAAAAGCTCTGAAGCTGGTGAATGAGATTTCACACAGTCAGAGCTGCAGAACAACCTAGCTTACGTAGGTAAAACCTGGCTAGAAAGAATATGCACATAAAAGCCTACGAAAAACAGAAAAAGACACATTGTACCTTTACAGGGGGAATATCTGAGAAGTGGGTGTGGCTCACTGACGAAGCCTTATAAGGCAGAAATAGCTATCTGAGTCTCCCAGAGAGCAACGCAGAGTTGCAGTTTGTCAACGGAAAAAAAAAAAAAGCTCTGAAGCTGGTGAATGAGATTTCACACAGTCAGAGCTGCAGAACAACCTAGCTTACGTAGGTAAAACCTGGCTAGAAAGAATATGCACATAAAAGCCTACGAAAAACAGAAAAAGACACATTGTACCTTTACAGGGGGAATATCTGAGAAGTGGGTGTGGCTCACTGACGAAGCCTTATAAGGCAGAAATAGCTATCTGAGTCTCCCAGAGAGCAACGCAGAGTTGCAGTTTGTCAACGGAAAAAAAAAAAAAGCTCTGAAGCTGGTGAATGAGATTTCACACAGTCAGAGCTGCAGAACAACCTAGCTTACGTAGGTAAAACCTGGCTAGAAAGAATATGCACATAAAAGCCTACGAAAAACAGAAAAAGACACATTGTACCTTTACAGGGGGAATATCTGAGAAGTGGGTGTGGCTCACTGACGAAGCCTTATAAGGCAGAAATAGCTATCTGAGTCTCCCAGAGAGCAACGCAGAGTTGCAGTTTGTCAACGGAAAAAAAAAAAAAAAAGCTCTGAAGCTGGTGAATGAGATTTCACACAGTCAGAGCTGCAGAACAACCTAGCTTACGTAGGTAAAACCTGGCTAGAAAGAATATGCACATAAAAGCCTACGAAAAACAGAAAAAGACACATTGTACCTTTACAGGGGGAATATCTGAGAAGTGGGTGTGGCTCACTGACGAAGCCTTATAAGGCAGAAATAGCTATCTGAGTCTCCCAGAGAGCAACGCAGAGTTGCAGTTTGTCAACGGAAAAAAAAAAAAAAAAAAGCTCTGAAGCTGGTGAATGAGATTTCACACAGTCAGAGCTGCAGAACAACCTAGCTTACGTAGGTAAAACCTGGCTAGAAAGAATATGCACATAAAAGCCTACGAAAAACAGAAAAAGACACATTGTACCTTTACAGGGGGAATATCTGAGAAGTGGGTGTGGCTCACTGACGAAGCCTTATAAGGCAGAAATCGCTATCTGAGTCTCCCAGAGAGCAACGCAGAGTTGCAGTTTGTCAACGGAAAAAAAAAAAAGCTCTGAAGCTGGTGAATGAGATTTCACACAGTCAGAGCTGCAGAACAACCTAGCTTACGTAGGTAAAACCTGGCTAGAAAGAATATGCACATAAAAGCCTACGAAAAACAGAAAAAGACACATTGTACCTTTACAGGGGGAATATCTGAGAAGTGGGTGTGGCTCACTGACGAAGCCTTATAAGGCAGAAATAGCTATCTGAGTCTCCCAGAGAGCAACGCAGAGTTGCAGTTTGTCAACGGAAAAAAAAAAAAAGCTCTGAAGCTGGTGAATGAGATTTCACACAGTCAGAGCTGCAGAACAACCTAGCTTACGTAGGTAAAACCTGGCTAGAAAGAATATGCACATAAAAGCCTACGAAAAACAGAAAAAGACACATTGTACCTTTACAGGGGGAATATCTGAGAAGTGGGTGTGGCTCACTGACGAAGCCTTATAAGGCAGAAATAGCTATCTGAGTCTCCCAGAGAGCAACGCAGAGTTGCAGTTTGTCAACGGAAAAAAAAAAAAAAGCTCTGAAGCTGGTGAATGAGATTTCACACAGTCAGAGCTGCAGAACAACCTAGCTTACGTAGGTAAAACCTGGCTAGAAAGAATATGCACATAAAAGCCTACGAAAAACAGAAAAAGACACATTGTACCTTTACAGGGGGAATATCTGAGAAGTGGGTGTGGCTCACTGACGAAGCCTTATAAGGCAGAAATAGCTATCTGAGTCTCCCAGAGAGCAACGCAGAGTTGCAGTTTGTCAACGGAAAAAAAAAAAAGCTCTGAAGCTGGTGAATGAGATTTCACACAGTCAGAGCTGCAGAACAACCTAGCTTACGTAGGTAAAACCTGGCTAGAAAGAATATGCACATAAAAGCCTACGAAAAACAGAAAAAGACACATTGTACCTTTACAGGGGGAATATCTGAGAAGTGGGTGTGGCTCACTGACGAAGCCTTATAAGGCAGAAATAGCTATCTGAGTCTCCCAGAGAGCAACGCAGAGTTGCAGTTTGTCAACGGAAAAAAAAAAAAGCTCTGAAGCTGGTGAATGAGATTTCACACAGTCAGAGCTGCAGAACAACCTAGCTTACGTAGGTAAAACCTGGCTAGAAAGAATATGCACATAAAAGCCTACGAAAAACAGAAAAAGACACATTGTACCTTTACAGGGGGAATATCTGAGAAGTGGGTGTGGCTCACTGACGAAGCCTTATAAGGCAGAAATAGCTATCTGAGTCTCCCAGAGAGCAACGCAGAGTTGCAGTTTGTCAACGGAAAAAAAAAAAAGCTCTGAAGCTGGTGAATGAGATTTCACACAGTCAGAGCTGCAGAACAACCTAGCTTACGTAGGTAAAACCTGGCTAGAAAGAATATGCACATAAAAGCCTACGAAAAACAGAAAAAGACACATTGTACCTTTACAGGGGGAATATCTGAGAAGTGGGTGTGGCTCACTGACGAAGCCTTATAAGGCAGAAATAGCTATCTGAGTCTCCCAGAGAGCAACGCAGAGTTGCAGTTTGTCAACGGAAAAAAAAAAAAAGCTCTGAAGCTGGTGAATGAGATTTCACACAGTCAGAGCTGCAGAACAACCTAGCTTACGTAGGTAAAACCTGGCTAGAAAGAATATGCACATAAAAGCCTACGAAAAACAGAAAAAGACACATTGTACCTTTACAGGGGGAATATCTGAGAAGTGGGTGTGGCTCACTGACGAAGCCTTATAAGGCAGAAATAGCTATCTGAGTCTCCCAGAGAGCAACGCAGAGTTGCAGTTTGTCAACGGAAAAAAAAAAAAGCTCTGAAGCTGGTGAATGAGATTTCACACAGTCAGAGCTGCAGAACAACCTAGCTTACGTAGGTAAAACCTGGCTAGAAAGAATATGCACATAAAAGCCTACGAAAAACAGAAAAAGACACATTGTACCTTTACAGGGGGAATATCTGAGAAGTGGGTGTGGCTCACTGACGAAGCCTTATAAGGCAGAAATAGCTATCTGAGTCTCCCAGAGAGCAACGCAGAGTTGCAGTTTGTCAACGGAAAAAAAAAAAAAGCTCTGAAGCTGGTGAATGAGATTTCACACAGTCAGAGCTGCAGAACAACCTAGCTTACGTAGGTAAAACCTGGCTAGAAAGAATATGCACATAAAAGCCTACGAAAAACAGAAAAAGACACATTGTACCTTTACAGGGGGAATATCTGAGAAGTGGGTGTGGCTCACTGACGAAGCCTTATAAGGCAGAAATAGCTATCTGAGTCTCCCAGAGAGCAACGCAGAGTTGCAGTTTGTCAACGGAAAAAAAAAAAAAAAGCTCTGAAGCTGGTGAATGAGATTTCACACAGTCAGAGCTGCAGAACAACCTAGCTTACGTAGGTAAAACCTGGCTAGAAAGAATATGCACATAAAAGCCTACGAAAAACAGAAAAAGACACATTGTACCTTTACAGGGGGAATATCTGAGAAGTGGGTGTGGCTCACTGACGAAGCCTTATAAGGCAGAAATAGCTATCTGAGTCTCCCAGAGAGCAACGCAGAGTTGCAGTTTGTCAACGGAAAAAAAAAAAAAAAAAGCTCTGAAGCTGGTGAATGAGATTTCACACAGTCAGAGCTGCAGAACAACCTAGCTTACGTAGGTAAAACCTGGCTAGAAAGAATATGCACATAAAAGCCTACGAAAAACAGAAAAAGACACATTGTACCTTTACAGGGGGAATATCTGAGAAGTGGGTGTGGCTCACTGACGAAGCCTTATAAGGCAGAAATAGCTATCTGAGTCTCCCAGAGAGCAACGCAGAGTTGCAGTTTGTCAACGGAAAAAAAAAAAAAAGCTCTGAAGCTGGTGAATGAGATTTCACACAGTCAGAGCTGCAGAACAACCTAGCTTACGTAGGTAAAACCTGGCTAGAAAGAATATGCACATAAAAGCCTACGAAAAACAGAAAAAGACACATTGTACCTTTACAGGGGGAATATCTGAGAAGTGGGTGTGGCTCACTGACGAAGCCTTATAAGGCAGAAATAGCTATCTGAGTCTCCCAGAGAGCAACGCAGAGTTGCAGTTTGTCAACGGAAAAAAAAAAAAAGCTCTGAAGCTGGTGAATGAGATTTCACACAGTCAGAGCTGCAGAACAACCTAGCTTACGTAGGTAAAACCTGGCTAGAAAGAATATGCACATAAAAGCCTACGAAAAACAGAAAAAGACACATTGTACCTTTACAGGGGGAATATCTGAGAAGTGGGTGTGGCTCACTGACGAAGCCTTATAAGGCAGAAATAGCTATCTGAGTCTCCCAGAGAGCAACGCAGAGTTGCAGTTTGTCAACGGAAAAAAAAAAAAAGCTCTGAAGCTGGTGAATGAGATTTCACACAGTCAGAGCTGCAGAACAACCTAGCTTACGTAGGTAAAACCTGGCTAGAAAGAATATGCACATAAAAGCCTACGAAAAACAGAAAAAGACACATTGTACCTTTACAGGGGGAATATCTGAGAAGTGGGTGTGGCTCACTGACGAAGCCTTATAAGGCAGAAATAGCTATCTGAGTCTCCCAGAGAGCAACGCAGAGTTGCAGTTTGTCAACGGAAAAAAAAAAAAAAAGCTCTGAAGCTGGTGAATGAGATTTCACACAGTCAGAGCTGCAGAACAACCTAGCTTACGTAGGTAAAACCTGGCTAGAAAGAATATGCACATAAAAGCCTACGAAAAACAGAAAAAGACACATTGTACCTTTACAGGGGGAATATCTGAGAAGTGGGTGTGGCTCACTGACGAAGCCTTATAAGGCAGAAATAGCTATCTGAGTCTCCCAGAGAGCAACGCAGAGTTGCAGTTTGTCAACGGAAAAAAAAAAAAAAAAAAGCTCTGAAGCTGGTGAATGAGATTTCACACAGTCAGAGCTGCAGAACAACCTAGCTTACGTAGGTAAAACCTGGCTAGAAAGAATATGCACATAAAAGCCTACGAAAAACAGAAAAAGACACATTGTACCTTTACAGGGGGAATATCTGAGAAGTGGGTGTGGCTCACTGACGAAGCCTTATAAGGCAGAAATAGCTATCTGAGTCTCCCAGAGAGCAACGCAGAGTTGCAGTTTGTCAACGGAAAAAAAAAAAAAAGCTCTGAAGCTGGTGAATGAGATTTCACACAGTCAGAGCTGCAGAACAACCTAGCTTACGTAGGTAAAACCTGGCTAGAAAGAATATGCACATAAAAGCCTACGAAAAACAGAAAAAGACACATTGTACCTTTACAGGGGGAATATCTGAGAAGTGGGTGTGGCTCACTGACGAAGCCTTATAAGGCAGAAATAGCTATCTGAGTCTCCCAGAGAGCAACGCAGAGTTGCAGTTTGTCAACGGAAAAAAAAAAAAAAAGCTCTGAAGCTGGTGAATGAGATTTCACACAGTCAGAGCTGCAGAACAACCTAGCTTACGTAGGTAAAACCTGGCTAGAAAGAATATGCACATAAAAGCCTACGAAAAACAGAAAAAGACACATTGTACCTTTACAGGGGGAATATCTGAGAAGTGGGTGTGGCTCACTGACGAAGCCTTATAAGGCAGAAATAGCTATCTGAGTCTCCCAGAGAGCAACGCAGAGTTGCAGTTTGTCAACGGAAAAAAAAAAAAAGCTCTGAAGCTGGTGAATGAGATTTCACACAGTCAGAGCTGCAGAACAACCTAGCTTACGTAGGTAAAACCTGGCTAGAAAGAATATGCACATAAAAGCCTACGAAAAACAGAAAAAGACACATTGTACCTTTACAGGGGGAATATCTGAGAAGTGGGTGTGGCTCACTGACGAAGCCTTATAAGGCAGAAATAGCTATCTGAGTCTCCCAGAGAGCAACGCAGAGTTGCAGTTTGTCAACGGAAAAAAAAAAAAAGCTCTGAAGCTGGTGAATGAGATTTCACACAGTCAGAGCTGCAGAACAACCTAGCTTACGTAGGTAAAACCTGGCTAGAAAGAATATGCACATAAAAGCCTACGAAAAACAGAAAAAGACACATTGTACCTTTACAGGGGGAATATCTGAGAAGTGGGTGTGGCTCACTGACGAAGCCTTATAAGGCAGAAATAGCTATCTGAGTCTCCCAGAGAGCAACGCAGAGTTGCAGTTTGTCAACGGGAAAAAAAAAAAAAGCTCTGAAGCTGGTGAATGAGATTTCACACAGTCAGAGCTGCAGAACAACCTAGCTTACGTAGGTAAAACCTGGCTAGAAAGAATATGCACATAAAAGCCTACGAAAAACAGAAAAAGACACATTGTACCTTTACAGGGGGAATATCTGAGAAGTGGGTGTGGCTCACTGACGAAGCCTTATAAGGCAGAAATAGCTATCTGAGTCTCCCAGAGAGCAACGCAGAGTTGCAGTTTGTCAACGGAAAAAAAAAAAAAAAAGCTCTGAAGCTGGTGAATGAGATTTCACACAGTCAGAGCTGCAGAACAACCTAGCTTACGTAGGTAAAACCTGGCTAGAAAGAATATGCACATAAAAGCCTACGAAAAACAGAAAAAGACACATTGTACCTTTACAGGGGGAATATCTGAGAAGTGGGTGTGGCTCACTGACGAAGCCTTATAAGGCAGAAATAGCTATCTGAGTCTCCCAGAGAGCAACGCAGAGTTGCAGTTTGTCAACGGAAAAAAAAAAAAAAAAAGCTCTGAAGCTGGTGAATGAGATTTCACACAGTCAGAGCTGCAGAACAACCTAGCTTACGTAGGTAAAACCTGGCTAGAAAGAATATGCACATAAAAGCCTACGAAAAACAGAAAAAGACACATTGTACCTTTACAGGGGGAATATCTGAGAAGTGGGTGTGGCTCACTGACGAAGCCTTATAAGGCAGAAATAGCTATCTGAGTCTCCCAGAGAGCAACGCAGAGTTGCAGTTTGTCAACGGAAAAAAAAAAAAAGCTCTGAAGCTGGTGAATGAGATTTCACACAGTCAGAGCTGCAGAACAACCTAGCTTACGTAGGTAAAACCTGGCTAGAAAGAATATGCACATAAAAGCCTACGAAAAACAGAAAAAGACACATTGTACCTTTACAGGGGGAATATCTGAGAAGTGGGTGTGGCTCACTGACGAAGCCTTATAAGGCAGAAATAGCTATCTGAGTCTCCCAGAGAGCAACGCAGAGTTGCAGTTTGTCAACGGAAAAAAAAAAAAAAAAAAAGCTCTGAAGCTGGTGAATGAGATTTCACACAGTCAGAGCTGCAGAACAACCTAGCTTACGTAGGTAAAACCTGGCTAGAAAGAATATGCACATAAAAGCCTACGAAAAACAGAAAAAGACACATTGTACCTTTACAGGGGGAATATCTGAGAAGTGGGTGTGGCTCACTGACGAAGCCTTATAAGGCAGAAATAGCTATCTGAGTCTCCCAGAGAGCAACGCAGAGTTGCAGTTGTCAACGGAAAAAAAAAAAAAGCTCTGAAGCTGGTGAATGAGATTTCACACAGTCAGAGCTGCAGAACAACCTAGCTTACGTAGGTAAAACCTGGCTAGAAAGAATATGCACATAAAAGCCTACGAAAAACAGAAAAAGACACATTGTACCTTTACAGGGGGAATATCTGAGAAGTGGGAGTGGCTCACTGACGAAGCCTTATAAGGCAGAAATAGCTATCTGAGTCTCCCAGAGAGCAACGCAGAGTTGCAGTTTGTCAACGGAAAAAAAAAAAAAAAGCTCTGAAGCTGGTGAATGAGATTTCACACAGTCAGAGCTGCAGAACAACCTAGCTTACGTAGGTAAAACCTGGCTAGAAAGAATATGCACATAAAAGCCTACGAAAAACAGAAAAAGACACATTGTACCTTTACAGGGGGAATATCTGAGAAGTGGGTGTGGCTCACTGACGAAGCCTTATAAGGCAGAAATAGCTATCTGAGTCTCCCAGAGAGCAACGCAGAGTTGCAGTTGTCAACGGAAAAAAAAAAAAGCTCTGAAGCTGGTGAATGAGATTTCACACAGTCAGAGCTGCAGAACAACCTAGCTTACGTAGGTAAAACCTGGCTAGAAAGAATATGCACATAAAAGCCTACGAAAAACAGAAAAAGACACATTGTACCTTTACAGGGGGAATATCTGAGAAGTGGGTGTGGCTCACTGACGAAGCCTTATAAGGCAGAAATAGCTATCTGAGTCTCCCAGAGAGCAACGCAGAGTTGCAGTTTGTCAACGGAAAAAAAAAAAGCTCTGAGCTGGTGAATGAGATTTCACACAGTCAGAGCTGCAGAACAACCTAGCTTACGTAGGTAAAACCTGGCTAGAAAGAATATGCACATAAAAGCCTACGAAAAACAGAAAAAGACACATTGTACCTTTACAGGGGAATATCTGAGAAGTGGGTGTGGCTCACTGACGAAGCCTTATAAGGCAGAAATAGCTATCTGAGTCTCCCAGAGAGCAACGCAGAGTTGCAGTTTGTCAACGGAAAAAAAAAAAAGCTCTGAAGCTGGTGAATGAGATTTCACACAGTCAGAGCTGCAGAACAACCTAGCTTACGTAGGTAAAACCTGGCTAGAAAGAATATGCACATAAAAGCCTACGAAAAACAGAAAAAGACACATTGTACCTTTACAGGGGGAATATCTGAGAAGTGGGTGTGGCTCACTGACGAAGCCTTATAAGGCAGAAATAGCTATCTGAGTCTCCCAGAGAGCAACGCAGAGTTGCAGTTTGTCAACGGAAAAAAAAAAAAAAGCTCTGAAGCTGGTGAATGAGATTTCACACAGTCAGAGCTGCAGAACAACCTAGCTTACGTAGGTAAAAACCTGGCTAGAAAGAATATGCACATAAAAGCCTACGAAAAACAGAAAAGACACATTGTACCCTTTACAGGGGGAATATCTGAGAAGTGCGGTGTGGCTCACTGACGAAGCCTTATAAGGCAGAAATAGCTATCTGAGTCTCCCAGAGAGCAACGCAGAGTTGCAGTTTGTCAACGAAAAAAAAAAAAGCTCTGAAGCTGGTGAATGAGATTTCACACAGTCAGAGCTGCAGAACAACCTAGCTTACGTAGGTAAAACCTGGCTAGAAAGAATATGCACATAAAAGCCTACGAAAAACAGAAAAAGACACATTGTACCTTTACAGGGGGAATATCTGAGAAGTGGGTGTGGCTCACTGACGAAGCCTTATAAGGCAGAAATAGCTATCTGAGTCTCCCAGAGAGCAACGCAGAGTTGCAGTTTGTCAACGGAAAAAAAAAAAAGCTCTGAAGCTGGTGAATGAGATTTCACACAGTCAGAGCTGCAGAACAACCTAGCTTACGTAGGTAAAACCTGGCTAGAAAGAATATGCACATAAAAGCCTACGAAAAACAGAAAAAGACACATTGTACCTTTACAGGGGGAATATCTGAGAAGTGGGTGTGGCTCACTGACGAAGCCTTATAAGGCAGAAATAGCTATCTGAGTCTCCCAGAGAGCAACGCAGAGTTGCAGTTTGTCAACGGAAAAAAAAAAAAAGCTCTGAAGCTGGTGAATGAGATTTCACACAGTCAGAGCTGCAGAACAACCTAGCTTACGTAGGTAAAACCTGGCTAGAAAGAATATGCACATAAAAGCCTACGAAAAACAGAAAAAGACACATTGTACCTTTACAGGGGGAATATCTGAGAAGTGGGTGTGGCTCACTGACGAAGCCTTATAAGGCAGAAATAGCTATCTGAGTCTCCCAGAGAGCAACGCAGAGTTGCAGTTTGTCAACGGAAAAAAAAAAAAAAGCTCTGAAGCTGGTGAATGAGATTTCACACAGTCAGAGCTGCAGAACAACCTAGCTTACGTAGGTAAAACCTGGCTAGAAAGAATATGCACATAAAAGCCTACGAAAAACAGAAAAAGACACATTGTACCTTTACAGGGGGAATATCTGAGAAGTGGGTTGTGGCTCACTGACGAAGCCTTATAAGCAGAAATAGCTATCTGGTATGGCTCACAACCAGAGCATTGTCTTACGGGAAAAAAAAAAAAGCTCTGAAGCTGGTGAATGAGATTTCACACAGTCAGAGCTGCAGAACAACCTAGCTTACGTAGGTAAAACCTGGCTAGAAAGAATATGCACATAAAAGCCTACGAAAAACAGAAAAAGACACATTGTACCTTTACAGGGGGAATATCTGAGAAGTGGGTGTGGCTCACTGACGAAGCCTTATAAGGCAGAAATAGCTATCTGAGTCTCCCAGAGAGCAACGCAGAGTTGCAGTTTGTCAACGGAAAAAAAAAAAAAGCTCTGAAGCTGGTGAATGAGATTTCACACAGTCAGAGCTGCAGAACAACCTAGCTTACGTAGGTAAAACCTGGCTAGAAAGAATATGCACATAAAAGCCTACGAAAAACAGAAAAAGACACATTGTACCTTTACAGGGGGAATATCTGAGAAGTGGGTGTGGCTCACTGACGAAGCCTTATAAGGCAGAAATAGCTATCTGAGTCTCCCAGAGAGCAACGCAGAGTTGCAGTTTGTCAACGGAAAAAAAAAAAAAAAAAAGCTCTGAAGCTGGTGAATGAGATTTCACACAGTCAGAGCTGCAGAACAACCTAGCTTACGTAGGTAAAACCTGGCTAGAAAGAATATGCACATAAAAGCCTACGAAAAACAGAAAAAGACACATTGTACCTTTACAGGGGGAATATCTGAGAAGTGGGTGTGGCTCACTGACGAAGCCTTATAAGGCAGAAATAGCTATCTGAGTCTCCCAGAGAGCAACGCAGAGTTGCAGTTTGTCAACGGAAAAAAAAAAAAGCTCTGAAGCTGGTGAATGAGATTTCACACAGTCAGAGCTGCAGAACAACCTAGCTTACGTAGGTAAAACCTGGCTAGAAAGAATATGCACATAAAAGCCTACGAAAAACAGAAAAAGACACATTGTACCTTTACAGGGGGAATATCTGAGAAGTGGGTGTGGCTCACTGACGAAGCCTTATAAGGCAGAAATAGCTATCTGAGTCTCCCAGAGAGCAACGCAGAGTTGCAGTTTGTCAACGGAAAAAAAAAAAAAGCTCTGAAGCTGGTGAATGAGATTTCACACAGTCAGAGCTGCAGAACAACCTAGCTTACGTAGGTAAAACCTGGCTAGAAAGAATATGCACATAAAAGCCTACGAAAAACAGAAAAAGACACATTGTACCTTTACAGGGGGAATATCTGAGAAGTGGGTGTGGCTCACTGACGAAGCCTTATAAGGCAGAAATAGCTATCTGAGTCTCCCAGAGAGCAACGCAGAGTTGCAGTTTGTCAACGGAAAAAAAAAAAAAGCTCTGAAGCTGGTGAATGAGATTTCACACAGTCAGAGCTGCAGAACAACCTAGCTTACGTAGGTAAAACCTGGCTAGAAAGAATATGCACATAAAAGCCTACGAAAAACAGAAAAAGACACATTGTACCTTTACAGGGGGAATATCTGAGAAGTGGGTGTGGCTCACTGACGAAGCCTTATAAGGCAGAAATAGCTATCTGAGTCTCCCAGAGAGCAACGCAGAGTTGCAGTTTGTCAACGGAAAAAAAAAAAAAAAAAAAGCTCTGAAGCTGGTGAATGAGATTTCACACAGTCAGAGCTGCAGAACAACCTAGCTTACGTAGGTAAAACCTGGCTAGAAAGAATATGCACATAAAAGCCTACGAAAAACAGAAAAAGACACATTGTACCTTTACAGGGGGAATATCTGAGAAGTGGGTGTGGCTCACTGACGAAGCCTTATAAGGCAGAAATAGCTATCTGAGTCTCCCAGAGAGCAACGCAGAGTTGCAGTTTGTCAACGGAAAAAAAAAAAAAGCTCTGAAGCTGGTGAATGAGATTTCACACAGTCAGAGCTGCAGAACAACCTAGCTTACGTAGGTAAAACCTGGCTAGAAAGAATATGCACATAAAAGCCTACGAAAAACAGAAAAAGACACATTGTACCTTTACAGGGGGAATATCTGAGAAGTGGGTGTGGCTCACTGACGAAGCCTTATAAGGCAGAAATAGCTATCTGAGGTCTCCCAGAGAGCAACGCAGAGTTGCAGTTTGTCAACGGAAAAAAAAAAAAAAAAGCTCTGAAGCTGGTGAATGAGATTTCACACAGTCAGAGCTGCAGAACAACCTAGCTTACGTAGGTAAAACCTGGCTAGAAAGAATATGCACATAAAAGCCTACGAAAACAGAAAAAGACACATTGTACCTTTACAGGGGGAATATCTGAGAAGTGGGTGTGGCTCACTGACGAAGCCTTATAAGGCAGAAATAGCTATCTGAGTCTCCCAGAGAGCAACGCAGAGTTGCAGTTTGTCAACGGAAAAAAAAAAAAGCTCTGAAGCTGGTGAATGAGATTTCACACAGTCAGAGCTGCAGAACAACCTAGCTTACGTAGGTAAAACCTGGCTAGAAAGAATATGCACATAAAAGCCTACGAAAAACAGAAAAAGACACATTGTAACCTTTACAGGGGGAATATCTGAGAAGTGGGTGTGGCTCACTGACGAAGCCTTATAAGGCAGAAATAGCTATCTGAGTCTCCCAGAGAGCAACGCAGAGTTGCAGTTTGTCAACGGAAAAAAAAAAAAAAAAAAAAAAAAAAGCGCAGAGTTGCAGTTTGTCAACGGAAAAAAAAAAAAAGCTCTGAAGCTGGTGAATGAGATTTCACACAGTCAGAGCTGCAGAACAACCTAGCTTACGTAGGTAAAACCTGGCTAGAAAGAATATGCACATAAAAGCCTACGAAAAACAGAAAAAGACACATTGTACCTTTACAGGGGGAATATCTGAGAAGTGGGTGTGGCTCACTGACGAAGCCTTATAAGGCAGAAATAGCTATCTGAGTCTCCCAGAGAGCAACGCAGAGTTGCAGTTTGTCAACGGAAAAAAAAAAAAAGCTCTGAAGCTGGTGAATGAGATTTCACACAGTCAGAGCTGCAGAACAACCTAGCTTACGTAGGTAAAACCTGGCTAGAAAGAATATGCACATAAAAGCCTACGAAAAACAGAAAAAGACACATTGTACCTTTACAGGGGGAATATCTGAGAAGTGGGTGTGGCTCACTGACGAAGCCTTATAAGGCAGAAATAGCTATCTGAGTCTCCCAGAGAGCAACGCAGAGTTGCAGTTTGTCAACGGAAAAAAAAAAAAAGCTCTGAAGCTGGTGAATGAGATTTCACACAGTCAGAGCTGCAGAACAACCTAGCTTACGTAGGTAAAACCTGGCTAGAAAGAATATGCACATAAAAGCCTACGAAAAACAGAAAAAGACACATTGTACCTTTACAGGGGGAATATCTGAGAAGTGGGTGTGGCTCACTGACGAAGCCTTATAAGGCAGAAATAGCTATCTGAGTCTCCCAGAGAGCAACGCAGAGTTGCAGTTTGTCAACGGAAAAAAAAAAAAAAAAAAGCTCTGAAGCTGGTGAATGAGATTTCACACAGTCAGAGCTGCAGAACAACCTAGCTTACGTAGGTAAAACCTGGCTAGAAAGAATATGCACATAAAAGCCTACGAAAAACAGAAAAAGACACATTGTACCTTTACAGGGGGAATATCTGAGAAGTGGGTGTGGCTCACTGACGAAGCCTTATAAGGCAGAAATAGCTATCTGAGTCTCCCAGAGAGCAACGCAGAGTTGCAGTTTGTCAACGGAAAAAAAAAAAAAGCTCTGAAGCTGGTGAATGAGATTTCACACAGTCAGAGCTGCAGAACAACCTAGCTTACGTAGGTAAAACCTGGCTAGAAAGAATATGCACATAAAAGCCTACGAAAAACAGAAAAAGACACATTGTACCTTTACAGGGGGAATATCTGAGAAGTGGGTGTGGCTCACTGACGAAGCCTTATAAGGCAGAAATAGCTATCTGAGTCTCCCAGAGAGCAACGCAGAGTTGCAGTTTGTCAACGGAAAAAAAAAAAAAAGCTCTGAAGCTGGTGAATGAGATTTCACACAGTCAGAGCTGCAGAACAACCTAGCTTACGTAGGTAAAACCTGGCTAGAAAGAATATGCACATAAAAGCCTACGAAAAACAGAAAAAGACACATTGTACCTTTACAGGGGGAATATCTGAGAAGTGGGTGTGGCTCACTGACGAAGCCTTATAAGGCAGAAATAGCTATCTGAGTCTCCCAGAGAGCAACGCAGAGTTGCAGTTTGTCAACGGAAAAAAAAAAAAAGCTCTGAAGCTGGTGAATGAGATTTCACACAGTCAGAGCTGCAGAACAACCTAGCTTACGTAGGTAAAACCTGGCTAGAAAGAATATGCACATAAAAGCCTACGAAAAACAGAAAAAGACACATTGTACCTTTACAGGGGGAATATCTGAGAAGTGGGTGTGGCTCACTGACGAAGCCTTATAAGGCAGAAATAGCTATCTGAGTCTCCCAGAGAGCAACGCAGAGTTGCAGTTTGTCAACGGAAAAAAAAAAAAAAAGCTCTGAAGCTGGTGAATGAGATTTCACACAGTCAGAGCTGCAGAACAACCTAGCTTACGTAGGTAAAACCTGGCTAGAAAGAATATGCACATAAAAGCCTACGAAAAACAGAAAAAGACACATTGTACCTTTACAGGGGGAATATCTGAGAAGTGGGTGTGGCTCACTGACGAAGCCTTATAAGGCAGAAATAGCTATCTGAGTCTCCCAGAGAGCAACGCAGAGTTGCAGTTTGTCAACGGAAAAAAAAAAAAAAGCTCTGAAGCTGGTGAATGAGATTTCACACAGTCAGAGCTGCAGAACAACCTAGCTTACGTAGGTAAAACCTGGCTAGAAAGAATATGCACATAAAAGCCTACGAAAAACAGAAAAAGACACATTGTACCTTTACAGGGGGAATATCTGAGAAGTGGGTGTGGCTCACTGACGAAGCCTTATAAGGCAGAAATAGCTATCTGAGTCTCCCAGAGAGCAACGCAGAGTTGCAGTTTGTCAACGAAAAAAAAAAAAAAGCTCTGAAGCTGGTGAATGAGATTTCACACAGTCAGAGCTGCAGAACAACCTAGCTTACGTAGGTAAAACCTGGCTAGAAAGAATATGCACATAAAAGCCTACGAAAAACAGAAAAAGACACATTGTACCTTTACAGGGGGAATATCTGAGAAGTGGGTGTGGCTCACTGACGAAGCCTTATAAGGCAGAAATAGCTATCTGAGTCTCCCAGAGAGCAACGCAGAGTTGCAGTTTGTCAACGGAAAAAAAAAAAAAGCTCTGAAGCTGGTGAATGAGATTTCACACAGTCAGAGCTGCAGAACAACCTAGCTTACGTAGGTAAAACCTGGCTAGAAAGAATATGCACATAAAAGCCTACGAAAAACAGAAAAAGACACATTGTACCTTTACAGGGGGAATATCTGAGAAGTGGGTGTGGCTCACTGACGAAGCCTTATAAGGCAGAAATAGCTATCTGAGTCTCCCAGAGAGCAACGCAGAGTTGCAGTTTGTCAACGGAAAAAAAAAAAAGCTCTGAAGCTGGTGAATGAGATTTCACACAGTCAGAGCTGCAGAACAACCTAGCTTACGTAGGTAAAACCTGGCTAGAAAGAATATGCACATAAAAGCCTACGAAAAACAGAAAAAGACACATTGTACCTTTACAGGGGGAATATCTGAGAAGTGGGTGTGGCTCACTGACGAAGCCTTATAAGGCAGAAATAGCTATCTGAGTCTCCCAGAGAGCAACGCAGAGTTGCAGTTTGTCAACGGAAAAAAAAAAAAAGCTCTGAAGCTGGTGAATGAGATTTCACACAGTCAGAGCTGCAGAACAACCTAGCTTACGTAGGTAAAACCTGGCTAGAAAGAATATGCACATAAAAGCCTACGAAAAACAGAAAAAGACACATTGTACCTTTACAGGGGGAATATCTGAGAAGTGGGTGTGGCTCACTGACGAAGCCTTATAAGGCAGAAATAGCTATCTGAGTCTCCCAGAGAGCAACGCAGAGTTGCAGTTTGTCAACGGAAAAAAAAAAAAAGCTCTGAAGCTGGTGAATGAGATTTCACACAGTCAGAGCTGCAGAACAACCTAGCTTACGTAGGTAAAACCTGGCTAGAAAGAATATGCACATAAAAGCCTACGAAAAACAGAAAAAGACACATTGTACCTTTACAGGGGGAATATCTGAGAAGTGGGTGTGGCTCACTGACGAAGCCTTATAAGGCAGAAATAGCTATCTGAGTCTCCCAGAGAGCAACGCAGAGTTGCAGTTTGTCAACGGAAAAAAAAAAAAGCTCTGAAGCTGGTGAATGAGATTTCACACAGTCAGAGCTGCAGAACAACCTAGCTTACGTAGGTAAAACCTGGCTAGAAAGAATATGCACATAAAAGCCTACGAAAAACAGAAAAAGACACATTGTACCTTTACAGGGGGAATATCTGAGAAGTGGGTGTGGCTCACTGACGAAGCCTTATAAGGCAGAAATAGCTATCTGAGTCTCCCAGAGAGCAACGCAGAGTTGCAGTTTGTCAACGGAAAAAAAAAAAAGCTCTGAAGCTGGTGAATGAGATTTCACACAGTCAGAGCTGCAGAACAACCTAGCTTACGTAGGTAAAACCTGGCTAGAAAGAATATGCACATAAAAGCCTACGAAAAACAGAAAAAGACACATTGTACCTTTACAGGGGGAATATCTGAGAAGTGGGTGTGGCTCACTGACGAAGCCTTATAAGGCAGAAATAGCTATCTGAGTCTCCCAGAGAGCAACGCAGAGTTGCAGTTTGTCAACGGAAAAAAAAAAAAGCTCTGAAGCTGGTGAATGAGATTTCACACAGTCAGAGCTGCAGAACAACCTAGCTTACGTAGGTAAAACCTGGCTAGAAAGAATATGCACATAAAAGCCTACGAAAAACAGAAAAAGACACATTGTACCTTTACAGGGGGAATATCTGAGAAGTGGGTGTGGCTCACTGACGAAGCCTTATAAGGCAGAAATAGCTATCTGAGTCTCCCAGAGAGCAACGCAGAGTTGCAGTTTGTCAACGGAAAAAAAAAAAAAGCTCTGAAGCTGGTGAATGAGATTTCACACAGTCAGAGCTGCAGAACAACCTAGCTTACGTAGGTAAAACCTGGCTAGAAAGAATATGCACATAAAAGCCTACGAAAAACAGAAAAAGACACATTGTACCTTTACAGGGGGAATATCTGAGAAGTGGGTGTGGCTCACTGACGAAGCCTTATAAGGCAGAAATAGCTATCTGAGTCTCCCAGAGAGCAACGCAGAGTTGCAGTTTGTCAACGGAAAAAAAAAAAAAGCTCTGAAGCTGGTGAATGAGATTTCACACAGTCAGAGCTGCAGAACAACCTAGCTTACGTAGGTAAAACCTGGCTAGAAAGAATATGCACATAAAAGCCTACGAAAAACAGAAAAAGACACATTGTACCTTTACAGGGGGAATATCTGAGAAGTGGGTGTGGCTCACTGACGAAGCCTTATAAGGCAGAAATAGCTATCTGAGTCTCCCAGAGAGCAACGCAGAGTTGCAGTTTGTCAACGGAAAAAAAAAAAAAAGCTCTGAAGCTGGTGAATGAGATTTCACACAGTCAGAGCTGCAGAACAACCTAGCTTAAGTAGGTAAAACCTGGCTAGAAAGAATATGCACATAAAAGCCTACGAAAAACAGAAAAAGACACATTGTACCTTTACAGGGGGAATATCTGAGAAGTGGGTGTGGCTCACTGACGAAGCCTTATAAGGCAGAAATAGCTATCTGAGTCTCCCAGAGAGCAACGCAGAGTTGCAGTTTGTCAACGGAAAAAAAAAAAAAGCTCTGAAGCTGGTGAATGAGATTTCACACAGTCAGAGCTGCAGAACAACCTAGCTTACGTAGGTAAAACCTGGCTAGAAAGAATATGCACATAAAAGCCTACGAAAAACAGAAAAAGACACATTGTACCTTTACAGGGGGAATATCTGAGAAGTGGGTGTGGCTCACTGACGAAGCCTTATAAGGCAGAAATAGCTATCTGAGTCTCCCAGAGAGCAACGCAGAGTTGCAGTTTGTCAACGGAAAAAAAAAAAAAGCTCTGAAGCTGGTGAATGAGATTTCACACAGTCAGAGCTGCAGAACAACCTAGCTTACGTAGGTAAAACCTGGCTAGAAAGAATATGCACATAAAAGCCTACGAAAAACAGAAAAAGACACATTGTACCTTTACAGGGGGAATATCTGAGAAGTGGGTGTGGCTCACTGACGAAGCCTTATAAGGCAGAAATAGCTATCTGAGTCTCCCAGAGAGCAACGCAGAGTTGCAGTTTGTCAACGGAAAAAAAAAAAAAAAAAAGCTCTGAAGCTGGTGAATGAGATTTCACACAGTCAGAGCTGCAGAACAACCTAGCTTACGTAGGTAAAACCTGGCTAGAAAGAATATGCACATAAAAGCCTACGAAAAACAGAAAAAGACACATTGTACCTTTACAGGGGGGAATATCTGAGAAGTGGGTGTGGCTCACTGACGAAGCCTTATAAGGCAGAAATAGCTATCTGAGTCTCCCAGAGAGCAACGCAGAGTTGCAGTTTGTCAACGGAAAAAAAAAAAAAGCTCTGAAGCTGGTGAATGAGATTTCACACAGTCAGAGCTGCAGAACAACCTAGCTTACGTAGGTAAAACCTGGCTAGAAAGAATATGCACATAAAAGCCTACGAAAAACAGAAAAAGACACATTGTACCTTTACAGGGGGAATATCTGAGAAGTGGGTGTGGCTCACTGACGAAGCCTTATAAGGCAGAAATAGCTATCTGAGTCTCCCAGAGAGCAACGCAGAGTTGCAGTTTGTCAACGGAAAAAAAAAAAAGCTCTGAAGCTGGTGAATGAGATTTCACACAGTCAGAGCTGCAGAACAACCTAGCTTACGTAGGTAAAACCTGGCTAGAAAGAATATGCACATAAAAGCCTACGAAAAACAGAAAAAGACACATTGTACCTTTACAGGGGGAATATCTGAGAAGTGGGTGTGGCTCACTGACGAAGCCTTATAAGGCAGAAATAGCTATCTGAGTCTCCCAGAGAGCAACGCAGAGTTGCAGTTTGTCAACGGAAAAAAAAAAAAAAAGCTCTGAAGCTGGTGAATGAGATTTCACACAGTCAGAGCTGCAGAACAACCTAGCTTACGTAGGTAAAACCTGGCTAGAAAGAATATGCACATAAAAGCCTACGAAAAACAGAAAAAGACACATTGTACCTTTACAGGGGGAATATCTGAGAAGTGGGTGTGGCTCACTGACGAAGCCTTATAAGGCAGAAATAGCTATCTGAGTCTCCCAGAGAGCAACGCAGAGTTGCAGTTTGTCAACGGAAAAAAAAAAAAGCTCTGAAGCTGGTGAATGAGATTTCACACAGTCAGAGCTGCAGAACAACCTAGCTTACGTAGGTAAAACCTGGCTAGAAAGAATATGCACATAAAAGCCTACGAAAAACAGAAAAAGACACATTGTACCTTTACAGGGGGAATATCTGAGAAGTGGGTGTGGCTCACTGACGAAGCCTTATAAGGCAGAAATAGCTATCTGAGTCTCCCAGAGAGCAACGCAGAGTTGCAGTTTGTCAACGAAAAAAAAAAAAAACGCTCTGAAGCTGGTGAATGAGATTTCACACAGTCAGAGCTGCAGAACAACCTAGCTTACGTAGGTAAAACCTGGCTAGAAAGAATATGCACATAAAAGCCTACGAAAAACAGAAAAAGACACATTGTACCTTTACAGGGGGAATATCTGAGAAGTGGGTGTGGCTCACTGACGAAGCCTTATAAGGCAGAAATAGCTATCTGAGTCTCCCAGAGAGCAACGCAGAGTTGCAGTTTGTCAACGGAAAAAAAAAAAAGCTCTGAAGCTGGTGAATGAGATTTCACACAGTCAGAGCTGCAGAACAACCTAGCTTACGTAGGTAAAACCTGGCTAGAAAGAATATGCACATAAAAGCCTACGAAAAACAGAAAAAGACACATTGTACCTTTACAGGGGGAATATCTGAGAAGTGGGTGTGGCTCACTGACGAAGCCTTATAAGGCAGAAATAGCTATCTGAGTCTCCCAGAGAGCAACGCAGAGTTGCAGTTTGTCAACGGAAAAAAAAAAAAGCTCTGAAGCTGGTGAATGAGATTTCACACAGTCAGAGCTGCAGAACAACCTAGCTTACGTAGGTAAAACCTGGCTAGAAAGAATATGCACATAAAAGCCTACGAAAAACAGAAAAAGACACATTGTACCTTTACAGGGGGAATATCTGAGAAGTGGGTGTGGCTCACTGACGAAGCCTTATAAGGCAGAAATAGCTATCTGAGTCTCCCAGAGAGCAACGCAGAGTTGCAGTTTGTCAACGGAAAAAAAAAAAAAGCTCTGAAGCTGGTGAATGAGATTTCACACAGTCAGAGCTGCAGAACAACCTAGCTTACGTAGGTAAAACCTGGCTAGAAAGAATATGCACATAAAAGCCTACGAAAAACAGAAAAAGACACATTGTACCTTTACAGGGGGAATATCTGAGAAGTGGGTGTGGCTCACTGACGAAGCCTTATAAGGCAGAAATAGCTATCTGAGTCTCCCAGAGAGCAACGCAGAGTTGCAGTTTGTCAACGGAAAAAAAAAAAAGCTCTGAAGCTGGTGAATGAGATTTCACACAGTCAGAGCTGCAGAACAACCTAGCTTACGTAGGTAAAACCTGGCTAGAAAGAATATGCACATAAAAGCCTACGAAAAACAGAAAAAGACACATTGTACCTTTACAGGGGGAATATCTGAGAAGTGGGTGTGGCTCACTGACGAAGCCTTATAAGGCAGAAATAGCTATCTGAGTCTCCCAGAGAGCAACGCAGAGTTGCAGTTTGTCAACGGAAAAAAAAAAAAAGCTCTGAAGCTGGTGAATGAGATTTCACACAGTCAGAGCTGCAGAACAACCTAGCTTAAGTAGGTAAAACCTGGCTAGAAAGAATATGCACATAAAAGCCTACGAAAAACAGAAAAAGACACATTGTACCTTTACAGGGGGAATATCTGAGAAGTGGGTGTGGCTCACTGACGAAGCCTTATAAGGCAGAAATAGCTATCTGAGTCTCCCAGAGAGCAACGCAGAGTTGCAGTTTGTCAACGGAAAAAAAAAAAAAGCTCTGAAGCTGGTGAATGAGATTTCACACAGTCAGAGCTGCAGAACAACCTAGCTTACGTAGGTAAAACCTGGCTAGAAAGAATATGCACATAAAAGCCTACGAAAAACAGAAAAAGACACATTGTACCTTTACAGGGGGAATATCTGAGAAGTGGGTGTGGCTCACTGACGAAGCCTTATAAGGCAGAAATAGCTATCTGAGTCTCCCAGAGAGCAACGCAGAGTTGCAGTTTGTCAACGGAAAAAAAAAAAAGCTCTGAAGCTGGTGAATGAGATTTCACACAGTCAGAGCTGCAGAACAACCTAGCTTACGTAGGTAAAACCTGGCTAGAAAGAATATGCACATAAAAGCCTACGAAAAACAGAAAAAGACACATTGTACCTTTACAGGGGGAATATCTGAGAAGTGGGTGTGGCTCACTGACGAAGCCTTATAAGGCAGAAATAGCTATCTGAGTCTCCCAGAGAGCAACGCAGAGTTGCAGTTTGTCAACGGAAAAAAAAAAAAAAAAAGCTCTGAAGCTGGTGAATGAGATTTCACACAGTCAGAGCTGCAGAACAACCTAGCTTACGTAGGTAAAACCTGGCTAGAAAGAATATGCACATAAAAGCCTACGAAAAACAGAAAAAGACACATTGTACCTTTACAGGGGGAATATCTGAGAAGTGGGTGTGGCTCACTGACGAAGCCTTATAAGGCAGAAATAGCTATCTGAGTCTCCCAGAGAGCAACGCAGAGTTGCAGTTTGTCAACGGAAAAAAAAAAAAAGCTCTGAAGCTGGTGAATGAGATTTCACACAGTCAGAGCTGCAGAACAACCTAGCTTACGTAGGTAAAACCTGGCTAGAAAGAATATGCACATAAAAGCCTACGAAAAACAGAAAAAGACACATTGTACCTTTACAGGGGGAATATCTGAGAAGTGGGTGTGGCTCACTGACGAAGCCTTATAAGGCAGAAATAGCTATCTGAGTCTCCCAGAGAGCAACGCAGAGTTGCAGTTTGTCAACGGAAAAAAAAAAAAAGCTCTGAAGCTGGTGAATGAGATTTCACACAGTCAGAGCTGCAGAACAACCTAGCTTACGTAGGTAAAACCTGGCTAGAAAGAATATGCACATAAAAGCCTACGAAAAACAGAAAAAGACACATTGTACCTTTACAGGGGGAATATCTGAGAAGTGGGTGTGGCTCACTGACGAAGCCTTATAAGGCAGAAATAGCTATCTGAGTCTCCCAGAGAGCAACGCAGAGTTGCAGTTTGTCAACGGAAAAAAAAAAAAAAAAGCTCTGAAGCTGGTGAATGAGATTTCACACAGTCAGAGCTGCAGAACAACCTAGCTTACGTAGGTAAAACCTGGCTAGAAAGAATATGCACATAAAAGCCTACGAAAAACAGAAAAAGACACATTGTACCTTTACAGGGGGAATATCTGAGAAGTGGGTGTGGCTCACTGACGAAGCCTTATAAGGCAGAAATAGCTATCTGAGTCTCCCAGAGAGCAACGCAGAGTTGCAGTTTGTCAACGGAAAAAAAAAAAAAGCTCTGAAGCTGGTGAATGAGATTTCACACAGTCAGAGCTGCAGAACAACCTAGCTTACGTAGGTAAAACCTGGCTAGAAAGAATATGCACATAAAAGCCTACGAAAAACAGAAAAAGACACATTGTACCTTTACAGGGGGAATATCTGAGAAGTGGGTGTGGCTCACTGACGAAGCCTTATAAGGCAGAAATAGCTATCTGAGTCTCCCAGAGAGCAACGCAGAGTTGCAGTTTGTCAACGAAAAAAAAAAAAAACGCTCTGAAGCTGGTGAATGAGATTTCACACAGTCAGAGCTGCAGAACAACCTAGCTTACGTAGGTAAAACCTGGCTAGAAAGAATATGCACATAAAAGCCTACGAAAAACAGAAAAAGACACATTGTACCTTTACAGGGGGAATATCTGAGAAGTGGGTGTGGCTCACTGACGAAGCCTTATAAGGCAGAAATAGCTATCTGAGTCTCCCAGAGAGCAACGCAGAGTTGCAGTTTGTCAACGGAAAAAAAAAAAAGCTCTGAAGCTGGTGAATGAGATTTCACACAGTCAGAGCTGCAGAACAACCTAGCTTACGTAGGTAAAACCTGGCTAGAAAGAATATGCACATAAAAGCCTACGAAAAACAGAAAAAGACACATTGTACCTTTACAGGGGGAATATCTGAGAAGTGGGTGTGGCTCACTGACGAAGCCTTATAAGGCAGAAATAGCTATCTGAGTCTCCCAGAGAGCAACGCAGAGTTGCAGTTTGTCAACGGAAAAAAAAAAAAGCTCTGAAGCTGGTGAATGAGATTTCACACAGTCAGAGCTGCAGAACAACCTAGCTTACGTAGGTAAAACCTGGCTAGAAAGAATATGCACATAAAAGCCTACGAAAAACAGAAAAAGACACATTGTACCTTTACAGGGGGAATATCTGAGAAGTGGGTGTGGCTCACTGACGAAGCCTTATAAGGCAGAAATAGCTATCTGAGTCTCCCAGAGAGCAACGCAGAGTTGCAGTTTGTCAACGGAAAAAAAAAAAAAAGCTCTGAAGCTGGTGAATGAGATTTCACACAGTCAGAGCTGCAGAACAACCTAGCTTACGTAGGTAAAACCTGGCTAGAAAGAATATGCACATAAAAGCCTACGAAAAACAGAAAAAGACACATTGTACCTTTACAGGGGGAATATCTGAGAAGTGGGTGTGGCTCACTGACGAAGCCTTATAAGGCAGAAATAGCTATCTGAGTCTCCCAGAGAGCAACGCAGAGTTGCAGTTTGTCAACGGAAAAAAAAAAAAAGCTCTGAAGCTGGTGAATGAGATTTCACACAGTCAGAGCTGCAGAACAACCTAGCTTACGTAGGTAAAACCTGGCTAGAAAGAATATGCACATAAAAGCCTACGAAAAACAGAAAAAGACACATTGTACCTTTACAGGGGGAATATCTGAGAAGTGGGTGTGGCTCACTGACGAAGCCTTATAAGGCAGAAATAGCTATCTGAGTCTCCCAGAGAGCAACGCAGAGTTGCAGTTTGTCAACGGAAAAAAAAAAAAAGCTCTGAAGCTGGTGAATGAGATTTCACACAGTCAGAGCTGCAGAACAACCTAGCTTACGTAGGTAAAACCTGGCTAGAAAGAATATGCACATAAAAGCCTACGAAAAACAGAAAAAGACACATTGTACCTTTACAGGGGGAATATCTGAGAAGTGGGTGTGGCTCACTGACGAAGCCTTATAAGGCAGAAATAGCTATCTGAGTCTCCCAGAGAGCAACGCAGAGTTGCAGTTTGTCAACGGAAAAAAAAAAAAGCTCTGAAGCTGGTGAATGAGATTTCACACAGTCAAAGCTGCAGAACAACCTAGCTTACGTAGGTAGAACCTGGCTAGAAAGAATATGCACATAAAAGCCTACGAAAAACAGAAAAAGACACATTGTACCTTTACAGGGGGAATATCTGAGAAGTGGGTGTGGCTCACTGACGAAGCCTTATAAGGCAGAAATAGCTATCTGAGTCTCCCAGAGAGCAACGCAGAGTTGCAGTTTGTCAACGGAAAAAAAAAAAAGCTCTGAAGCTGGTGAATGAGATTTCACACAGTCAGAGCTGCAGAACAACCTAGCTTACGTAGGTAAAACCTGGCTAGAAAGAATATGCACATAAAAGCCTACGAAAAACAGAAAAAGACACATTGTACCTTTACAGGGGGAATATCTGAGAAGTGGGTGTGGCTCACTGACGAAGCCTTATAAGGCAGAAATAGCTATCTGAGTCTCCCAGAGAGCAACGCAGAGTTGCAGTTTGTCAACGGAAAAAAAAAAAAAAAAAGCTCTGAAGCTGGTGAATGAGATTTCACACAGTCAGAGCTGCAGAACAACCTAGCTTACGTAGGTAAAACCTGGCTAGAAAGAATATGCACATAAAAGCCTACGAAAAACAGAAAAAGACACATTGTACCTTTACAGGGGGAATATCTGAGAAGTGGGTGTGGCTCACTGACGAAGCCTTATAAGGCAGAAATAGCTATCTGAGTCTCCCAGAGAGCAACGCAGAGTTGCAGTTTGTCAACGGAAAAAAAAAAAAGCTCTGAAGCTGGTGAATGAGATTTCACACAGTCAGAGCTGCAGAACAACCTAGCTTACGTAGGTAAAACCTGGCTAGAAAGAATATGCACATAAAAGCCTACGAAAAACAGAAAAAGACACATTGTACCTTTACAGGGGGAATATCTGAGAAGTGGGTGTGGCTCACTGACGAAGCCTTATAAGGCAGAAATAGCTATCTGAGTCTCCCAGAGAGCAACGCAGAGTTGCAGTTTGTCAACGGAAAAAAAAAAAAAGCTCTGAAGCTGGTGAATGAGATTTCACACAGTCAGAGCTGCAGAACAACCTAGCTTACGTAGGTAAAACCTGGCTAGAAAGAATATGCACATAAAAGCCTACGAAAAACAGAAAAAGACACATTGTACCTTTACAGGGGGAATATCTGAGAAGTGGGTGTGGCTCACTGACGAAGCCTTATAAGGCAGAAATAGCTATCTGAGTCTCCCAGAGAGCAACGCAGAGTTGCAGTTTGTCAACGGAAAAAAAAAAAAAAAGCTCTGAAGCTGGTGAATGAGATTTCACACAGTCAGAGCTGCAGAACAACCTAGCTTACGTAGGTAAAACCTGGCTAGAAAGAATATGCACATAAAAGCCTACGAAAAACAGAAAAAGACACATTGTACCTTTACAGGGGGAATATCTGAGAAGTGGGTGTGGCTCACTGACGAAGCCTTATAAGGCAGAAATAGCTATCTGAGTCTCCCAGAGAGCAACGCAGAGTTGCAGTTTGTCAACGGAAAAAAAAAAAAGCTCTGAAGCTGGTGAATGAGATTTCACACAGTCAGAGCTGCAGAACAACCTAGCTTACGTAGGTAAAACCTGGCTAGAAAGAATATGCACATAAAAGCCTACGAAAAACAGAAAAAGACACATTGTACCTTTACAGGGGGAATATCTGAGAAGTGGGTGTGGCTCACTGACGAAGCCTTATAAGGCAGAAATAGCTATCTGAGTCTCCCAGAGAGCAACGCAGAGTTGCAGTTTGTCAACGAAAAAAAAAAAAAACGCTCTGAAGCTGGTGAATGAGATTTCACACAGTCAGAGCTGCAGAACAACCTAGCTTACGTAGGTAAAACCTGGCTAGAAAGAATATGCACATAAAAGCCTACGAAAAACAGAAAAAGACACATTGTACCTTTACAGGGGGAATATCTGAGAAGTGGGTGTGGCTCACTGACGAAGCCTTATAAGGCAGAAATAGCTATCTGAGTCTCCCAGAGAGCAACGCAGAGTTGCAGTTTGTCAACGGAAAAAAAAAAAGCTCTGAAGCTGGTGAATGAGATTTCACACAGTCAGAGCTGCAGAACAACCTAGCTTACGTAGGTAAAACCTGGCTAGAAAGAATATGCACATAAAAGCCTACGAAAAACAGAAAAAGACACATTGTACCTTTACAGGGGGAATATCTGAGAAGTGGGTGTGGCTCACTGACGAAGCCTTATAAGGCAGAAATAGCTATCTGAGTCTCCCAGAGAGCAACGCAGAGTTGCAGTTTGTCAACGGAAAAAAAAAAAGCTCTGAAGCTGGTGAATGAGATTTCACACAGTCAGAGCTGCAGAACAACCTAGCTTACGTAGGTAAAACCTGGCTAGAAAGAATATGCACATAAAAGCCTACGAAAAACAGAAAAAGACACATTGTACCTTTACAGGGGGAATATCTGAGAAGTGGGTGTGGCTCACTGACGAAGCCTTATAAGGCAGAAATAGCTATCTGAGTCTCCCAGAGAGCAACGCAGAGTTGCAGTTTGTCAACGGAAAAAAAAAAAAAAGCTCTGAAGCTGGTGAATGAGATTTCACACAGTCAGAGCTGCAGAACAACCTAGCTTACGTAGGTAAAACCTGGCTAGAAAGAATATGCACATAAAAGCCTACGAAAAACAGAAAAAGACACATTGTACCTTTACAGGGGGAATATCTGAGAAGTGGGTGTGGCTCACTGACGAAGCCTTATAAGGCAGAAATAGCTATCTGAGTCTCCCAGAGAGCAACGCAGAGTTGCAGTTTGTCAACGGAAAAAAAAAAAAAGCTCTGAAGCTGGTGAATGAGATTTCACACAGTCAGAGCTGCAGAACAACCTAGCTTACGTAGGTAAAACCTGGCTAGAAAGAATATGCACATAAAAGCCTACGAAAAACAGAAAAAGACACATTGTACCTTTACAGGGGGAATATCTGAGAAGTGGGTGTGGCTCACTGACGAAGCCTTATAAGGCAGAAATAGCTATCTGAGTCTCCCAGAGAGCAACGCAGAGTTGCAGTTTGTCAACGGAAAAAAAAAAAAAGCTCTGAAGCTGGTGAATGAGATTTCACACAGTCAGAGCTGCAGAACAACCTAGCTTACGTAGGTAAAACCTGGCTAGAAAGAATATGCACATAAAAGCCTACGAAAAACAGAAAAAGACACATTGTACCTTTACAGGGGGAATATCTGAGAAGTGGGTGTGGCTCACTGACGAAGCCTTATAAGGCAGAAATAGCTATCTGAGTCTCCCAGAGAGCAACGCAGAGTTGCAGTTTGTCAACGGAAAAAAAAAAAAAGCTCTGAAGCTGGTGAATGAGATTTCACACAGTCAAAGCTGCAGAACAACCTAGCTTACGTAGGTAGAACCTGGCTAGAAAGAATATGCACATAAAAGCCTACGAAAAACAGAAAAAGACACATTGTACCTTTACAGGGGGAATATCTGAGAAGTGGGTGTGGCTCACTGACGAAGCCTTATAAGGCAGAAATAGCTATCTGAGTCTCCCAGAGAGCAACGCAGAGTTGCAGTTTGTCAACGGAAAAAAAAAAATCTCTGAAGCTGGTGAATGAGATTTCACACAGTCAGAGCTGCAGAACAACCTAGCTTACGTAGGTAAAACCTGGCTAGAAAGAATATGCACATAAAAGCCTACGAAAAACAGAAAAAGACACATTGTACCTTTACAGGGGGAATATCTGAGAAGTGGGTGTGGCTCACTGACGAAGCCTTATAAGGCAGAAATAGCTATCTGAGTCTCCCAGAGAGCAACGCAGAGTTGCAGTTTGTCAACGGAAAAAAAAAAAAAAAAAAGCTCTGAAGCTGGTGAATGAGATTTCACACAGTCAGAGCTGCAGAACAACCTAGCTTACGTAGGTAAAACCTGGCTAGAAAGAATATGCACATAAAAGCCTACGAAAAACAGAAAAAGACACATTGTACCTTTACAGGGGGAATATCTGAGAAGTGGGTGTGGCTCACTGACGAAGCCTTATAAGGCAGAAATAGCTATCTGAGTCTCCCAGAGAGCAACGCAGAGTTGCAGTTTGTCAACGGAAAAAAAAAAAAGCTCTGAAGCTGGTGAATGAGATTTCACACAGTCAGAGCTGCAGAACAACCTAGCTTACGTAGGTAAAACCTGGCTAGAAAGAATATGCACATAAAAGCCTACGAAAAACAGAAAAAGACACATTGTACCTTTACAGGGGAATATCTGAGAAGTGGGTGTGGCTCACTGACGAAGCCTTATAAGGCAGAAATAGCTATCTGAGTCTCCCAGAGAGCAACGCAGAGTTGCAGTTTGTCAACGGAAAAAAAAAAAGCTCTGAAGCTGGTGAATGAGATTTCACACAGTCAGAGCTGCAGAACAACCTAGCTTACGTAGGTAAAACCTGGCTAGAAAGAATATGCACATAAAAGCCTACGAAAAACAGAAAAAGACACATTGTACCTTTACAGGGGGAATATCTGAGAAGTGGGTGTGGCTCACTGACGAAGCCTTATAAGGCAGAAATAGCTATCTGAGTCTCCCAGAGAGCAACGCAGAGTTGCAGTTTGTCAACGGAAAAAAAAAAAAGCTCTGAAGCTGGTGAATGAGATTTCACACAGTCAGAGCTGCAGAACAACCTAGCTTACGTAGGTAAAACCTGGCTAGAAAGAATATGCACATAAAAGCCTACGAAAAACAGAAAAAGACACATTGTACCTTTACAGGGGGAATATCTGAGAAGTGGGTGTGGCTCACTGACGAAGCCTTATAAGGCAGAAATAGCTATCTGAGTCTCCCAGAGAGCAACGCAGAGTTGCAGTTTGTCAACGAAAAAAAAAAAAAGCTCTGAAGCTGGTGAATGAGATTTCACACAGTCAGAGCTGCAGAACAACCTAGCTTACGTAGGTAAAACCTGGCTAGAAAGAATATGCACATAAAAGCCTACGAAAAACAGAAAAAGACACATTGTACCTTTACAGGGGGAATATCTGAGAAGTGGGTGTGGCTCACTGACGAAGCCTTATAAGGCAGAAATAGCTATCTGAGTCTCCCAGAGAGCAACGCAGAGTTGCAGTTTGTCAACGGAAAAAAAAAAAGCTCTGAAGCTGGTGAATGAGATTTCACACAGTCAGAGCTGCAGAACAACCTAGCTTACGTAGGTAAAACCTGGCTAGAAAGAATATGCACATAAAAGCCTACGAAAAACAGAAAAAGACACATTGTACCTTTACAGGGGGAATATCTGAGAAGTGGGTGTGGCTCACTGACGAAGCCTTATAAGGCAGAAATAGCTATCTGAGTCTCCCAGAGAGCAACGCAGAGTTGCAGTTTGTCAACGGAAAAAAAAAAAAGCTCTGAAGCTGGTGAATGAGATTTCACACAGTCAGAGCTGCAGAACAACCTAGCTTACGTAGGTAAAACCTGGCTAGAAAGAATATGCACATAAAAGCCTACGAAAAACAGAAAAAGACACATTGTACCTTTACAGGGGGAATATCTGAGAAGTGGGTGTGGCTCACTGACGAAGCCTTATAAGGCAGAAATAGCTATCTGAGTCTCCCAGAGAGCAACGCAGAGTTGCAGTTCGTCAACGGAAAAAAAAAAAAAAAAAAAGCTCTGAAGCTGGTGAATGAGATTTCACACAGTCAGAGCTGCAGAACAACCTAGCTTACGTAGGTAAAACCTGGCTAGAAAGAATATGCACATAAAAGCCTACGAAAAACAGAAAAAGACACATTGTACCTTTACAGGGGGAATATCTGAGAAGTGGGTGTGGCTCACTGACGAAGCCTTATAAGGCAGAAATAGCTATCTGAGTCTCCCAGAGAGCAACGCAGAGTTGCAGTTTGTCAACGAAAAAAAAAAAAAGCTCTGAAGCTGGTGAATGATATTTCACACAGTCAGAGCTGCAGAACAACCTAGCTTACGTAGGTAAAACCTGGCTAGAAAGAATATGCACATAAAAGCCTACGAAAAACAGAAAAAGACACATTGTACCTTTACAGGGGGAATATCTGAGAAGTGGGTGTGGCTCACTGACGAAGCCTTATAAGGCAGAAATAGCTATCTGAGTCTCCCAGAGAGCAACGCAGAGTTGCAGTTTGTCAACGGAAAAAAAAAAAGCTCTGAAGCTGGTGAATGAGATTTCACACAGTCAGAACTGCAGAACAACCTAGCTTACGTAGGTAAAACCTGGCTAGAAAGAATATGCACATAAAAGCCTACGAAAAACAGAAAAAGACACATTGTACCTTTACAGGGGGAATATCTGAGAAGTGGGTGTGGCTCACTGACGAAGCCTTATAAGGCAGAAATAGCTATCTGAGTCTCCCAGAGAGCAACGCAGAGTTGCAGTTTGTCAACGGAAAAAAAAAAAAAGCTCTGAAGCTGGTGAATGAGATTTCACACAGTCAGAGCTGCAGAACAACCTAGCTTACGTAGGTAAAACCTGGCTAGAAAGAATATGCACATAAAAGCCTACGAAAAACAGAAAAAGACACATTGTACCTTTACAGGGGGAATATCTGAGAAGTGGGTGTGGCTCACTGACGAAGCCTTATAAGGCAGAAATAGCTATCTGAGTCTCCCAGAGAGCAACGCAGAGTTGCAGTTTGTCAACGGAAAAAAAAAAAAAAAAGCTCTGAAGCTGGTGAATGAGATTTCACACAGTCAGAGCTGCAGAACAACCTAGCTTAAGTAGGTAAAACCTGGCTAGAAAGAATATGCACATAAAAGCCTACGAAAAACAGAAAAAGACACATTGTACCTTTACAGGGGGAATATCTGAGAAGTGGGTGTGGCTCACTGACGAAGCCTTATAAGGCAGAAATAGCTATCTGAGTCTCCCAGAGAGCAACGCAGAGTTGCAGTTTGTCAACGGAAAAAAAAAAAAAAAAAAAGCTCTGAAGCTGGTGAATGAGATTTCACACAGTCAGAGCTGCAGAACAACCTAGCTTACGTAGGTAAAACCTGGCTAGAAAGAATATGCACATAAAAGCCTACGAAAAACAGAAAAAGACACATTGTACCTTTACAGGGGGAATATCTGAGAAGTGGGTGTGGCTCACTGACGAAGCCTTATAAGGCAGAAATAGCTATCTGAGTCTCCCAGAGAGCAACGCAGAGTTGCAGTTTGTCAACGGAAAAAAAAAAAAAGCTCTGAAGCTGGTGAATGAGATTTCACACAGTCAGAGCTGCAGAACAACCTAGCTTACGTAGGTAAAACCTGGCTAGAAAGAATATGCACATAAAAGCCTACGAAAAACAGAAAAAGACACATTGTACCTTTACAGGGGGAATATCTGAGAAGTGGGTGTGGCTCACTGACGAAGCCTTATAAGGCAGAAATAGCTATCTGAGTCTCCCAGAGAGCAACGCAGAGTTGCAGTTTGTCAACGGAAAAAAAAAAAAAGCTCTGAAGCTGGTGAATGAGATTTCACACAGTCAGAGCTGCAGAACAACCTAGCTTACGTAGGTAAAACCTGGCTAGAAAGAATATGCACATAAAAGCCTACGAAAAACAGAAAAAGACACATTGTACCTTTACAGGGGGAATATCTGAGAAGTGGGTGTGGCTCACTGACGAAGCCTTATAAGGCAGAAATAGCTATCTGAGTCTCCCAGAGAGCAACGCAGAGTTGCAGTTTGTCAACGGAAAAAAAAAAAAAAAAAAAAAGCTCTGAAGCTGGTGAATGAGATTTCACACAGTCAGAGCTGCAGAACAACCTAGCTTACGTAGGTAAAACCTGGCTAGAAAGAATATGCACATAAAAGCCTACGAAAAACAGAAAAAGACACATTGTACCTTTACAGGGGGAATATCTGAGAAGTGGGTGTGGCTCACTGACGAAGCCTTATAAGGCAGAAATAGCTATCTGAGTCTCCCAGAGAGCAACGCAGAGTTGCAGTTTGTCAACGGAAAAAAAAAAAAGCTCTGAAGCTGGTGAATGAGATTTCACACAGTCAGAGCTGCAGAACAACCTAGCTTACGTAGGTAAAACCTGGCTAGAAAGAATATGCACATAAAAGCCTACGAAAAACAGAAAAAGACACATTGTACCTTTACAGGGGGAATATCTGAGAAGTGGGTGTGGCTCACTGACGAAGCCTTATAAGGCAGAAATAGCTATCTGAGTCTCCCAGAGAGCAACGCAGAGTTGCAGTTTGTCAACGGAAAAAAAAAAAAAAAAAAAAAGCTCTGAAGCTGGTGAATGAGATTTCACACAGTCAGAGCTGCAGAACAACCTAGCTTACGTAGGTAAAACCTGGCTAGAAAGAATATGCACATAAAAGCCTACGAAAAACAGAAAAAGACACATTGTACCTTTACAGGGGGAATATCTGAGAAGTGGGTGTGGCTCACTGACGAAGCCTTATAAGGCAGAAATAGCTATCTGAGTCTCCCAGAGAGCAACGCAGAGTTGCAGTTTGTCAACGGAAAAAAAAAAAAGCTCTGAAGCTGGTGAATGAGATTTCACACAGTCAGAGCTGCAGAACAACCTAGCTTACGTAGGTAAAACCTGGCTAGAAAGAATATGCATATATATATATATATATATATATATATATATATATATATATATATATATATATATATATATATATAATTGAAGCTTGAAATAGATCTATACTAGTTTCCCTTTATTTCTTTATCAGCAAAATATAAATTTGGTATAAAATAGTTTTGTCATGAATATGACTGCTTGAGGGCTCCTGGATTGGAGCTGAAAGGCAAAAAGGAGCAGAATGCCCCTCCGCTATGTTGGGGTAGAACAGGTGTCTCAATAGAAAAAACATTTTATATATAAATATAAGTTCCAGGTATATTAATAAAGAAAGAAGCAGACATTCTGCGAGCTCTGGAAATTTTATCTTAAAATTTTAAAACACTTAAATTTTATTTAACTAAGCTTTCATCAGCCATCTGCTGACATCGTCATATGTATGTATGTATGTATGTATGTATGTATGTATGTATGTATGTATATGCATATACATACACAAACACACACATACACCCATATTCTCATTCACATTCTAATTCTGTCTTTTCAGCTTCAGCTTTTCTTTTCCTGCACGGCAACATTAGCAATTATATGTCCCATATGCTTTAATCTAGCCAAGTTATAAACACCATTAATACTCTGAAAAATCCACAGCTCCTTCTCAGTAGCATGTTGAGTGCCATCTGACTTGAGGGGGCCTGCCATCCGGCACTATATCATCAATCATTTCATATTTTCTATCCGTGTGATTTTCTTGGTAGAAATACAGGAGTGGTTTCCCATTGCTTTCTTCCATACCAAATAAATTGTTGTCTTTGCCATTGTTACTAAACTGATCATCTGCTTCTGCCAGCTTCCTATATCCACTGCTGCCCTATATAGGTGCCTGTTGCTTTAGCTGGACAGCTGGGATGACCTTCATTCCTTGGGTGACTCTACTGGAGTATATACTCTTGACATACACGCTCTGCCTTCTTCACATGTCCATCCCTGGAACAATCCCATGTTACAATGAGAGGAAATAGCAGTATTTGCTGGCTGTGTCTATATGTGTATGTGTGCAAGTACAAATTCCTTACAAGTATGCAAAGTAAAACAGTGTTATTCCATTCATTTATTTTTGTCTCCATTAAATTGTTATTTTGTTATGGGCCAGTAAAAGCTCGTTATTTAGTTCCTAAAGATCACAAACAATCTCCCTCCTTTTACCTTTTTCCCTCTGTAGTAGGGTGCCTATACCATCCTAAAAAACTACCAGTTCTACGTATTTAAAACCTTACCATTTTTTCATCTTCATACAAGGCTTATCTAATATTAAAGGTTACTTATTAATTATATCTAGTTTTTGCCTTGCTTAGGAACTGGATTTCTCAGTTTTGCTTGAACTAAGGAAGTGAAATATTGATGAATTTTATCAAGCTTTCTGGTACACTGTACCCTCTAGATATGTTGGATTTCAAGTTCCATCTAGGCTGGAAGATTAATGGGAATTGAACTCCAAAATATCTGAAAGGCACAAACGGAGAAGGCAAATTTATGACACCAGCAAAGTTGTTGCAAAATACAACATTTGTACAAAAATATGCATTTTGAAGTAAAGGCTTTAAAAAATCCTAGTGAAGCATAAGCTACTTTGCTGTGAGATTTGACTTGAAAGACTTGTTGTGTGGACTTACTGTGATAATTGTCAGTTGCACCCAGTACATGTAGGATGGGAAGCCTGTACAGCTCTCCAGTTGTTGCTGAAATACCATACTCTCCAGTGCCTCAAGCAGCATAGTCACTATTTTTATTACATCACATCTGGAAATGCAGAATTTCTATATCCTAACACAACAAACAAAAATAAGCATTATTTTATAGCTATAACCAAATAGAAAGGTTCATTCATATATTAGTTGATGAACTGATGACCAATAATTACATATCTCCTAAACAGAATTTTAGGATTGATACCAAAACCAAATTATTTACTGATACACACTTTGCATGTTATGGGAAAATTAGGAGGAGATAGAAAATTATCATTGGAACATTTAGTGCAGTCAAGATTCTTGCATATTAACCATTATTTTATAATCTAAAAAATATACTTTGAAAATGCTATGATACGAATCTGTGTAAAACATATATACTAAGTAAAATTTTCTAATGTTATGTTTCTAAAGACTGCCTATAAACAATGTATCATAGTCTTTCTGAAGATGGAGGTTTCATTTTACTACTGGATATGAAATCCACATTTATTTTTAAATAAGGTCCACTAGTTTTGAGTATATGAACTTACACTGAATCTTATAGATCCAATAACAAAATGACTGAATATTTAAAGAAAACAAATATTCAAGATTACACACACACACACACACACACACACACAATATAATTATAATATAATTTTCTATTCCACCATTTACCAGAAACTCAGTGATCTATCTACCAGATCACATTGTACTTTTTTGGCTGAAGTAATAATAACTCTAGCATTTTTGACTTTTCTCATATTTATATATTCAAACAAATCTCAAGTCCTGTTTGTCCTTTTATAAAGCCATATATAAATTTCTCTGAAGTGAAAATGAAAATGGTTTTCCGGACAAGGAGATGCAGAGACATGACTAAAAAAAGTCAATGAAAGCATTAAAATCTATTTCAATGTGCCTTTTTATGACCTATTTTTTCTAAACATGGGGCTTTGTAGTCCTCAATTCAAACCTTTATTGTCAGAGTACAACATGTGTACAATGAGATTGGCTGAGCCTCCCTTCATGCAACCCCCCCAACACAATACAATATTGCCTTTTAATATTGTCTATTATGAATATTGTACTGTCTTTTTATATACTGTATATGAAATACTTTTCTGTATGTGCAACAGCCTCCCTATAATGCAGCTTTAGTTTTTTTCCAGTTACTTGAAACTGGTAAAAGGGAATATGAAATAAAGAGCCCTTCCAGGCATCATTTTTAGTTAACCACACAATGCCTCATCTGCTATCCAATTATGGTGTTTCTTCATGTATTTCTTCACTGGTTTTCTTTCATTTTTGCCTTCCACCACTTGACTCAGAGAAGGCGTTACTGCTTATCATAATGGATATCACCATCTCTTCATCTTTAAGCCGCGATTTACTTTCTAAATCATTAAGAATATAGATTAAAATAAATGTAGACAGGTGATAATTATGAAAATGTGGGTTAGAAATCATTTGGAGTGAGGGCTGGACAAATATTTATTAATTTACAATCTGATGCATGGGGGGGGGAGTGTTGAGGGTAAAACTGCCCTCTGCAAAGTGGTGCAACGGAATAGATATGTTGTTTAGCAAAACACACAGATACTCACAGACTTTGAACATTTAAAGAAAAATAAACAGTCTTTACTTGTAGTAAAAACAAACTTGGCTTCTCAAAACAAAGATAACACTTCTTCAAATAATCACGGTTCAATACAAAAACATAGTTTGCCTATAATTCCAGTTCTCTTCAGTAACACAGACACAGTTCCTTTCAGCAGTTCAACCTTCTAATAGCAGGAGCAAAAGTGAATGAACGTCCTGCCTTCTTTTATGTCCGCTTAGCACAGCCAATTAGTCATTTTGTAGCAGTTAAAGGTACAGAACATAGTTTTCTATATATTATCTACCCAACCGTAGGATAAGCATCCAACAGGGAGATAGTTAGATACTGCAGAAAAGCTTAAAGGACACTCAGATATTGGCTACTTTTGGAGGTCAAAAGTATCAGAGTTTGTAGTAATCCAACCAACACACAAATAAATAATTCAGCGGGATTCATTTACGGAAGAAACATATTTATATACAATAATATAAAGCATGTTGCATGTATACAATACCCATGCAGCAGAAGCCAGAACCAGAACAACCAGAACTCAGAATCACAGAAACACAGAATCAATAGAATCCTAGGACAAACCCACTCTTACAGTAGTGGCCAAAATTGTGGAAACCTTTTGGGAAAAGTGTATTTTCTAAAACTAACTAATAGCACCACTTTTTTTAGAGCAATACCATAAAATTATATATCAATGGAAAGATGATTTAATCAAGAATGTAAAGCAATAACTTCTATGAAGGATTTGCTATTAGAATAGCAGTTCTATACAGTTACAGTATAAAGAAGAAAAGTAAAAGACGTAGAAAAAATAAGATATATAAAAATTATCATCATAGAAAAAATGAGATATACAAAAATTATCACCATGTCAGTTAATAGTTGGGTAACCTTTAGCATGAATTACGGCCTTACAACGTCTTCCCATGGAGTGAACCAAGTCTTTTAGTTCTGCAGTTGTTATAATGTGAAACCAAGATTGAATGATTGTTTCTATTAACTGGGTTTTATTGCTGGGTCACTTCTGACTAACAAGTTTCTTTAGTCAGCTCCATAGATATTCAATTGGGTTAAGATCTGGGCCTATTCCCAGGCTATTCTAGCAGTGGAATATGATTATCTTGAAACTCCAATAAAAGTGGTGTTATTAGTCATCAAACCTCAAAAATACACTTTTCCCAAAAGATTTCCACAATTTCAGCCACTACTGTATATACAGACCAGTTAAGCTAAGCCACGGCCAGGCTTCAATCCGTCTCACATGGCTCACAACAGATCCTGTTTCTTAGTCACCAAACAGTTCCCATTAGCTGACTTGTTGTTATGGCTATCCCAGTTCATAATTTCTTACACACTGACAAAAAGGAAGGCCAGTGATTCTGCATGTTCTACAGGGGACTGATCCTGATTATAGTGAAAAGCATCTATTGTCAATATTCTGAGCTCATAAGCATTCTGAATTCTTTTTGGTGTACATTGTAAAGTCCTCTGAGGCAGATTGGTGGCCTGAAAAGCCTCACAGCAGAATAAATACATCATTATCTACTTTGATGAAATCAAAGTGATTTCACTAAACATGAAAAACTGAAGAATAAAATGTGAAAGAGAGTTTTGGGAATACCCAGAATATAACTATAGAATAATTATGATGGAGTGTTCCTTTATATCCACACTAAATTAGTTACCAATAAACAAGCAAATGCCCATTATTTTTCATAAGGTTATATGCAATTTTCTATTTATTTATTTGCATTTTAATGAGCCATTAAAGTCCCATAACACTCCTGGAGATTCCAATTAACACTGCAGTGCCATCGTTCATCTGTAATATTTTTATACACCTCAGTAATGGGATAATTAATAATACATGTGGTTATTTTATATACGGTATAGATAACAGAGTGGGTTGATAATGTAATTATAAATATTCTATAAATAGTTCTGGCAGATTACAGGCCTGTATTGTAATCGTGTCGGCCATGTAGAAGTGATTATAAGCAAATGTAAATAGCTATTGGCCAATTAAACCCTGATAAGTTTTGGTTTTGTTGTTTAATATACTTGACATTAAACTCCATATGGGCATGCATATACCACAATGTATGTAGCAATGGCAAGAACCACTTTGAAAAAGCTAGTTAAAAATGATAAATCTATTGTTCTCTCTTCTGAGATATGAAATTTATAGAGCTGTGCAGGGTTTCTACAGGATGCTTCTCTTCAGTCCTTTGAGCAAAATAGCCTCTTGACGTTGCTTTACAGACTAATGAAGCCCTGGGTTCTTAAAAGCAAAGCCAAGGTGTTTTACTTCTGAGCTTCTTCTGACAGTTCTAGTGAGCGTCTAGAGGTATGAAAGAGCAGGAGAAACCCAAGTATAGCATCCTCCTCTGACTATTAATAATGCTGAAAGATCTCCCAGAAGGAATGAACAGGGTCTCACTGAGATGAATCATGCCAAGCTACATAAATAGTACAATAACCGAGCAGGTGAAATATTATACAATTGTTATATATTCTGATTACATCATGCTAATCGGGAAGACATGAAAGGCTAGTACAATATCGAATTTTGAGTATACTGCATAAAAAAAGGAGCTGGAAATAGAAGGTGCTAAGTTTAAAACACCAGGATGTGGTGGCTAAATGGCTAAGAAGCTGAGCTTGTTGACTGAAAGGTCAGCAGTTCAATGGTTTGAATCCCTAGTGCCGAGTAACCGGATGAGCTCCCATTACTTATCCCAGCTTCTGCCCACCTAGCTGTTTGAAAGCATGTAAAAAATGAAAGTAGAAAAATAGGGACCACCTTTGGTAGGAAGGTAACAACGTTCCATTTGCTTTTGGCATTGAGCCATGCCAGCCACATGACCACAGAAACATCTTCAGACAGCGCTGGCTCTTCTGCTTTGAAATGGAGATGAGCACCGCCCCCTAGAGTCAGGAATGACTAGCACATATGTGCGAGGGGAATCTTTACCTTTAAATTTAAAACACTGATAGTTAACAAATATACATTTGCTTTTCAGCTTTCTGCTCTTCAATTCTGTTGGGCCTACAAAGACTTTCAACTTCCTTTTGGCTTCCTCATTAATTTTGCTTGTGAGAAGCCAGTAAGGAACATTGAAAATGGCAATCATGTGATTAAAGGGATGCTGCGATGGCTCTAAGCCAGGGGTGGGTTCTAAATTTTTTTACTACTGGTTCTGTGGGCGTGGCTTATTTTGTGGGTGTGGCTTGGAGGTCATGTGACTAGGTGGGCGTAGCTAGCTGGTCAGAGTCATTTCTGGAAGGTCCTCACACTTACGACCAGTCCTCGCACTTACGACCCGACTCATTTGTTTGCTTTTAACACTGATCAGCTGTAGGACAGTCCTTTGAAGCCCCGCGGCAAAAGTTTAAACAGTTTTTTTCCCTCTAGTCATCAGCTGGGACTCAGGAGGCAGCAATAGATTGGGGGTGGGACCAAATAAAAGGTAAGAATAATGTGGGTGGGGGGTAGGGCGGGGGGGAGAATCGGTTCGGTGATGTCATATCGTCACCACTACCGGCTCGGCCGAACCGGACCGAACCGGGAGGAACCCACCACTGCTCTAAGCATGAATTTATTCCTGCCCCTTATTATGAGAACAGAGCAGTGGTGAGTTGCCCCGGTTCGGACCGGTTCACAAGAACCGGTAGTAAAACCAGCGGGAGGCTCTGCCCACTGACCCAGATGTCATCACAGGCGATCTGCGCATGTGAACCGGTAGTAAAGGTAAGTAGAACCACCCCCTGGAACAGAGGAGTGTGGTTTCAAATCATTTGCTCCTGACTCGGTGAGAACTGCCTCTGATAGCTTAACACCTTCCTCATTTTAGTTAATGGGGAGCCAAGATATAAAACCAAACCAAAATAACACATGCCATATTGCATCACATAAGGTTTCTTAAAATAGGAAGGCAAGAACAAGCAAGCCTTAAAAAAAATTCTTCACAGTTTTCACACATGCGCCTCCACCCTTCCAGAAAGGTTCAGGGGGAACTAAGGTTAACTATATGCATTAACATAGTATTACTTTTTCCCACCCTTACCTTGAAATTTCCAGAATTGATCTTGGGATCTGTGTGGTTTTGGCACTTCCTTTTGTAATAATTTCTAGTTTTCACATCTACCCGCACACATACACATGAACATGCAAATATTGTTTTCGCCACCTATCTCTTCCAGCATCGATAGAAGTGAAATCTGAACTGACAATCTCACTTGTTTTCACCTCCATCAAAGTACAGCTCTGGACTTATCACTTCTGAGTCATAAATAAGAATTCTTCCAATTCCATGGTCTGTTTAGTTTTAATTTCCAATTAGTGAGGTTTTTCATGGATCTGGATTGTTGCAGCATTAAATATCATCTAATGGTGTCAAATGATTCTTTTTCTCTGCTAAGATAAAATTGTGGGTGGAATACAAATTGTTATTAGTGTCTCTTTCCTAACTCAGGGTATCAAGCATAAATTTATTAAGCCCAAATATGCAGATATACATTTGTTCTAATGTACCTGCACATATCTTGAATTGTGTTAGAGAAATGACGAAGACTATTTTGTAACTTTGTGTTATCGCAAGTATCAGGGGTGCTAGAAATTCTGGATTGTTTTACTTTTTATTGCATTGTATTTACAACAACAAAAGAAAGATGAACAATTCAACATTTATTATACACTACATGGACTGCAACAGCTTTATGTAAATGTTAACCATTTAATTAAAAAAGAATAGAGATACAGCCAAAGGACAGTAAGGAAACTAACTGTGGAATAGCTGAGTTCTATAAAGTAGCAGCCTTATAAAAATCCAGTTTAAACAAACATCTGCATAGATATAAATCCATACCATAATAGCACAGCTGATATTTTAAGAAGGGACTGAGACATTGATATCCCCAGATGTTGTTAATAATCCCCAGTCATTGTATTTATTCATCCATCCATCCATTCATCCATCCATTCATTTTTAGTTACATAGTTTATAGTTTTTGTAATCCAGCTCAATTCTTAGACTTTGGCTGGCATATAATAGGTCTGAAATATAGTATGAAAACAAAAATTGATTAATAATTAATTATTACACAATTAATAACAAATAAAACTCCCTCAGGTGGTCACAGAAATATTAACAACACAGACAACAGTGTTTTTTTTCAAATAGCTCTATAAATGCAGGTGGTAATGAGCTGCTTGAACATCTGACAGCAAGGACTCTCAAAATGTAGGGGCAGCTATTTGGTCTCTGCCTTGCCCCCTCTCCCTTTTCTCACTTAACAATAGTAAACAATAACACTTAGACCTATACACTGCTTCACAGGGCTTTACAGCCCTCTCTGAGCAGTTTACAGAGTCAGCATATTGCCCTCAACAATCTGGGTCCTTATTTTACCAACCTTGGAAGGATGCAAGGCTGAGTCAACCTTGAGCCGATCAGGATCGAACTGCTGTTAGTGAGCAGAGTCAGCCTGCAGTACTGCATTCTAACAACTGCACCACCACGGCTCAATTAGAATGGGAACTCTAGCTGCCTTTCTCTCAATGTTCTTACTGGTGTGGCAGATTCAACCTTGAGAAGCAGTGCCTGAAATAACATACTGCTATCCCATAGCGTGCTTTGCAGGTCATCATCAGCACTTTTAATTAGGCTTAGAGAACCTACAGAAAAACAGTGCAGTAATTTTAGCAGTCATGTTATTCTATTATGATTGTCACAGTAAGTATAAATCAAAATGCATTGTCTGTAAAGTAAAGGTAAAGGTTCCCTTTGCACATATGTACTAGTCGTTCCTGACTCCAGGAGACGGTGCTCATCTCCACTTCAAAGCTGAAGAGCCAGTGCTGTCCAAAAATGTCTCTATGGTCATGTGACTGGAATAACTAAATGCCAAAGGCACACAGAACACTGTTACCTTCCCACCAAAGGTGGTCCCTATTTTTCTACTTGCATTTTTTATGTGCTTTCGAACTGCTAGGTTGGCAGAAGTTAGGACAAGTAACGGGAGCTCACCCCTTTACGCGGCACTAGGGATTCGAACCGCTGAACTGCCGACCTTTCGATCGACAATCTCAATGTCTTAGCCACTGAGCCACCACATCCCTTGTCTGTAAAGTAGATACCCTTTTACAGAGTACATTCAATGCATTTTTATCGCAAATCATTCCTTGCTTATATGTACACCTTGTTTGGAGCTGCAAGAGATTTGCATGGTTAATATTTTGATGAGAGGCCCATCACTGGAACCTTTTTAGAAAGAAGGAGTGGGAGGTAGGCAGAGCAGGTCTTGAAAGAAGTCAGAAGCAGACAATGTCCATGTTGTTGCCACACAAAAAAAATGCATGGATAATACATGTGTCTATGTATTATCCACAATCAACTTCAAGGATAATGCATAAACTATGTCATCGATTATAGATAATAATAGCTCTTTCATTTATAATCCAGCCTTGGCTCTTAGCCATTACATAGTATGAGAGAGAAATTCTTCATCATATCACTTAAATCACTGGAATCTACATCTATTAAGGACAAAGAGAGACAAAGGATCATGGGATTTAGCATTTTTGTCATTGATGCTTGATTTGGCTAGGGAATTTGGGTTTTATATTACAGTCTCCAAGCAAAAATTAATTCTATGAATGAACGGTACTTGCAAGGTCAGCTAAATTCAACATAAGCCTATGATAATAGATAGATAGATGTTTAAATCCATGAATATACCCAGACTTGATGAGAATTAGCCATTACACTATTTGGATTTATCTTGAAACAAGAAAAAATCTTTTCGAACATTAAATATACCAAATAAATATCTTCATTACAAAGCCATCTGCTCAGTTTCACATTTAGTTTGAAACCAAAATATTGCTATTGATAAAAAAAATCTAATGCACATTTTAAATGTATTATAAAATTGTCTTTATTAATAAGCTGCCACAGATATTTAATTTTCATTTTGGAACAGCCAATTATGCAATTCTCAGCCTATTTTTGATCTAATCTAATTATCTCCATCTAATGATGATTATAGTAAAGAAAAATCTATTTTCTCACAATCAAGACTTTTTAAAAATCTCAAATAGTTATTAATAAGTTTTTAATATTTATTTTCTTTTCAAAATATTTATGAATCTAACAGCTGCTTCACACCATCATTGGAATTGTGGTAGATAAGGCTCCTACTATTGCAATTAAGTAATTGATACAATTGCCTTATATTGAACCAAAATTTAATTTAAAATTGAGTAAATATTCTCTGCAAATAAAACAGCTGTGACTGAAGCTGAGAGAACTTAAATAAATATCCCTTAAAGAAATAGACAATCCTCAGCCTCATCTCAGCTGTTCAGTTCTTGGTCCAGTCATCATCATGTCCATGATTTCATAATCACATCATCAGATTTCAATCATGCCATTCTTCCAAGATTATAATACTCCTCTTTCCTAATTTTGTTTTAACAAAGTGCTTTGGAGCAGGGGTGAAACTCGAAATGCCAAGTTCCTGGAGTGGCGCTGGTGGTCAAAAAGAGCAGGCAGGTGGCTGGGTGGGAATCCAAGGGGTTGCTTCGGAGCCCCAAGCCCCAAGGAGCTGGCACGGGAGGTATGAGTGGAAGGCGGCCTTTTCTGCAGCATCCCCCTCCCCTCTTTGGATCTCCCTGCCGGGTGGGGGGTGCTCTGCCTTTGCAGAAATGAGGTGGGCAGTTTGTATGGAGGATTGACGGCATGGCCCTCCAGGATGGAGAGCAGGGCAAGAGAAGGCTCCGAGGTTCGCTTGGGCAGTCAAGCCAGATGGCAGAGGGAAACTCAAAGCATTGGGGGCTTCAGTAGGGCAGAATGGGCTTTAGAATGTGCAGCTTGGTGGGCGTGGCTTGGTGGGCATGGCAGGGGAAGGATACTGCAAAATCTCCATTCCCACTACACTCCAGGGGAAGGATACTGCAAAATTCCCATTCCCACCCCACTCTGGGGCCAGCCAGAGGTGGTATTTTCTGGTTCTCCAAACTACTCAAAATTTCCGCTACCAGTTCTCCAGAACCTGTCAGAACCTGCTGAATAGCACCCCTGCAACACTCTCTAAGTGGTTTACAGAGTCAGCATATTGCCCCCAACAATCTGGGTCCTCATTTAACTGACCTCAGAAGGATAGAAGGCTGAGTCAACCTTGACCCTCTCAGCTCAAACTCCTGGCTGTGGACAGCACAAGCCAGCAATTGAGCATTCTAACCACTGTACCACCGGGACTCAGTGATTATCTTGGGCTTGGACTTTGCTCTGCCGCCTTCCAGAGTCCAGGGCTGTGCTTTCCTTTCTGCTGGCTTTGTTTGTAAATTCCTTCTTTAGTTTCATTGCTTTAGACCTCTTCCTGGTTCTTCTCCCTGGCATTGATGTATCTGATCAGCCAGTCAAATACAGGAAAACCAGAAGTGCAGGTAGTTCAAATGAATATAAAGGTTTATTGCAAGTTTATACTCTCTACAAAAATCTGAACTACTAACAGTGAAAGCAAACTTGCGGTAGATACAAGTCAGTGGAATTTAAGGTGGGCTGGACTGAAGTCTCTTGTGGGCACGGAAAGACTTGAAACTGATGACGCATTTGACCATGCCTTTGTGCTCAGCCTGGTCATCTCCTACACAGCCTCTGCCTGTTCAGTTTCATGTCCCATCCGGTTACTTCTCATTCCAGTAGGATTTTCTGCCCAACGTAGAAGATTCTCCATCTCTTTCTATCTATCTGCTATGGCTTCTTATATATTTTTCTTTCTTTTTTTCAAAACCTACTTGTCAGTTTGTTAGATGTGATTCTAACAGTTTTATGGTGTGTTTTTTTTCCTTTTCTCTGCTATTGCCTATATGCCTAAGCTGCGTATCTAACATTCAGATCATTACAGAGAAAAAAACTTTGACCTTGACAGTCACTCACAACATTTTCTTATTTCAGAGCAGTTTATCCTTCCACAACCTTTTGTTACATGAGATTTGGCATCAACCGGCAAATATCATTATCAAGGGAAATTATAAGAGGACTAAAAGTAATTGAAAAGAGATAGCAAAAGTTCACAGACTCCTTGGAATCAATCATTTCTCCATTAAAAGTAGTCGGCATTCTTCTGTTGTAAACCGTATACATTAGATTAATCCTGGGTGACTGGTGAAATCCTGATGCTCCCAAGTCTTGTTTTATGTTATGTCTTAATTAACTATAGGTTATAAGTATTGCATTTTTGAAGCTTATGTTAATTTGCAAGACTGTTTTTTTTAGTTTTGCAACTTTAATTCTTGCCTAATGCAAATTTAATTCTTGACTTAGAAAATGTTCTTGTTTTTTTTAATTGCCCAGAAAGATGCATTTGCAGGAAATGATGACTAGATCACAACTTGAATCAGTTAGTTAAATATAAAAATAAATAAAGAGGCAAACATGTATTTCCTTTTTATGGTAATGTGCATAAGAGTCACTTTAATTGTGTGTGGTGGTGGTGGTGGTGGACAGTAGATAATCATGGTTGAAGGTCTGAAAAGACTGTTGAAAGTTTTAAAATGCTGTGCTTCAAAGTCATGTTCAAGGGATAGATAATGAAAGCTGTCATCTCGAGACTGGCATTAACATATGTGTCTTTCACCGAACATCCTGAAAAGTCTCCTGGATGTCAAGCTGCAAGGTTAGATTTTTTTTCTTCTGTCTCCCAGTATGATGAATGAATTAAAGTGCATCATGCATATCAACACGTTATACGTAATGAAACAAGCCAAGAACAGCAGCCATCAAAATATGTAAGCAACTAAATATCTGTCATTTAGAATGCATGACCTATGTCACATCAACAGAATCTGAGGTGATAAAATTACGGCCAGACTGTCTTTCCAGACCACAGACATAGATTTGCGTCACTGAATTATTTCCCTTGGAAGGAAACAAATAGCTCTGCAACTCCCAAAGCTAATATATCAGAAAGAAATCTAATATCAGATCCTTTTCCGTGACATCCAATTTTAATATTTCTCAGTTTTAACTGGTGTGGGGATGTTTGTTTGCTTGAAAGAACGTTTGGCATTGACCAGCCAGAATCCATTGCTCTGTTGCTAAAACAACAAAGACTTCTACCACTTTGAAGACTAATAAATTTCGTCCTTAAGGTATCAGAAGATGGTTGTTTTTCTTGTTGCAGCTTAATATAACTATGTGTCTTTGCTTTTTAAAAAGCTATGGTTAGTCTGCAGATTTTATTTACAAAGATAAGAAACAAACCTCTGATATAAGTGCACCAGTCTGTTCTCACAAGACTCCACACAACATCTTTTACTACTTCACTGTATGTTTAAATTAAAATGTTGCTCTTTGGGCTTTGTGTTTATGTGTGTGTAAGCCAATCTTAGCTAAGAAGCAACACATTATTAGCCATTCTTTTCTAGACAAGGAGGAGGAGAGAAGAGGACAGAAATATACAAGGTTTGCAATGAAATAAGCTAAATGCATGAAGGAGTAAAATGGGATAAAAGACTCAGGGTGCTCTTTTTTCTCTCCGTGATTTCAATGCATTCAACAAGAGTAGGTAAATCCATCTATCTGTACAATCTGCCTGCTTTAGTTAGATCCAGCCCTGAATTAACCACCAACAACCACCAGAATGACACCAACCAAGACTTGATATATACAGTAGTGGCCAAAATTGTGGAAACCTTTTGGGAAAAGTGTATTTTCTAAAACTAGCTAATAACACCCTCTCTTTTTTGGGGGAGTAGTACCATAAAATTATATATCAACGGAAAGATAATTTAATCAAGAATGTAATGCAATAACTTCTATGAAGGATTTGCTATTAGAATAGCAGTTACAGTATAAAGAAGAAAAGTGAAACGCATAGAAAAAACAAGATATACAAAAATTATCACCATGTCAGTTAATAGTTGGGTAACCTTTAGCATGAATTACAACCTTACAACATCTTCCCATGGAGTGAACCAAGTCTTTTAGTTCTGCAGCTGTTATAATGTGAAACCAAGATTGAATGATTACTTCTATTAACTGGGTTTTATTGCTGGGTCGCTTCTGACTAATAAGTTTCTTTAGTTGGCTCCATAGATTTTCAATTGGGTTAAGGTCTGGGCTATTCCAGGCTATTCCAGCAGTGGAATATGATTATCTTGAAACTCAAAAAAAGAGTGGTGTTATTAGCCATCAAACCTCAAAAATACACTTTTCCCAAAATGTTTCCACAATTTTGGCCACTACTGTATATTTACCCTTTCATTTCTAATCAAATTTCACTTCTCTTCAAGTGTTTATCTATCCTACTCTATGCAAGTCATCTTTATTCATACACATTGCACCCCTGAATTAAGCATTAAGTCACCCGTTTCTGACTCTACAGTGTGATGCTCATCTCTATTTCTTAGCCAAGGGAGCCAGAGTTGTTTGAAATTGTCTGTGGTCTTGTGCATGACAGTATGCCAAAGCACACAGAATGCTGATACCTTCCCACCAAAATGGTGCCTTTTTAACTACTCACATTTACAGGCAAGGCTGGCAGGAGCTGGGGTGAGTAATAGAAGCTCGTCCCATTGTGCAACACCCTCATCCCACACTTCCCTAAGAAATATTAGCTTCATGACCAGAAACATGATGGTGATGGTGAAACTAGGTTTTGTCTCACTTATTCTTTCTTTTCTATAACAGATAGAAGAGAATATTTAGAAGTGAATCATGATTACTGTGAAATCCTTAACCATTTTAACTGATGGCCTCATGTGGAATTTTCATAACATTTAACAGATCCTGCAACAGGGGTGGGCTTCAAAAATTTTAGCAAGTGGTTCTTTGCCCAGTTGCAGGGTGACTGTGGCTGTGGTTGGCGTGGCCTAGTCAGCCTCCTGCATCATGTGGAGGAGTGTTTTGCCCTCCCTAAGTTCCGGAAGCTTTTCTCGAGCCTCCGGGAGGGTGAAAACATCCTCCCCAGGCTCTGGAGGCCCTCTGGAGGCAAGAAATGGGCTCATTTCAAGCCTTCCTGAACTCCCTGTAGGCCCGTTTTTCCCCTCCCTGAACCTCCACGTGCGCTCTGCACTTATCTGCATCCAAAACAGACTGCGTGGGGACTCCTGGGAGAGACGGGGCAGGGTGGGGTGTGTTCTAGATTGAGAACTCAGTAATTGTGAGGAGGCTCGGCTGGTGAACTCAACACTTTATTTAACACAACAGTAACTAGAACCACAACCAAGAACGTGAGGACAAAGACAAAAGTTGCCGTCTGACAGCTGCTTAAATACTAGCTGTCAGATCGGCGGTAACCAATACGATTGGAGCATTTTCCCGCTGACTGCCTGCTCGCGTCTAACCCAATCAGAGCAGGGCAGCAACAAGGGAGGTTTCAGCGGAGGTCGTAATAGTGAGGACTTAACACCCCTTCCCACCCGAATGGCGCATGCGTAGTCCTCCAAGTACGGTGGCCTACGACGACTCCGCCCAGATCTCCTTAGTACGGCAGCAGGCGCTGTTGGAGGCGGAGCTGGGGTGTCCTGCGCCAGGATCTCTGGAGTTTGCGCCGAGGCGGCGGCCGGGACCAACGAGGACTTGGAAGAGCCGGATTGGTCAGGTGAGTTTGCCGCCGCGGATGGTTCGGGTGCATCCAGGTGTTCCGAGGCCCGAGTCGTTGGAGGGTAACTAGGAGAAGGCTCCGGGCTTGGCTGGGCGGAGGCCTCCTGGACGACCCGCCGTCGGAGTTGGTTTATGTGCCTCCGGCATTCCCGGCCGTCCTCCAGTCGGACCCTATAAGAGTACGGTCCCGTTAGATAGAGTACACACCCTGGTAACCAATGAACATCGGACCCATAGCCTTGGGCATACACAAGGTCCCCCGGCGCAAATGTCCGGAACCTGGCGGGCATGACGTGGAGAGCGTCTGGGGCGTAGGATGGGTGCAGTCGGTCTAGAGATGTCCGGAGTCTCCGTCCCATAAGCAGTTCCGCCGGACTGAACTTGGTGACTGGGCAAGGCGTTGTGTGTTGTGCCAGCAGATACTGGTTAAGATTATGGTGCCAATCGGAGTGGGGTAAACGGCCCAAAGCCTCTTTGGCCGATCTCACAGCCCGTTCCGCCAATCCATTCGCAGCCGGGTGGTAAGGGGCCGTCGTGGCGTGGCGGATGCCCCTCGTGGCCAAAAACACCTGGAAGGGTGCCGAGGTGAACTGGGGCCCATTATCAGTCACTACTAGGTCCGGCAACCCATGGGTCGCGAAAAGCCTCTCAAGGACTTTCACTAAGGCCTCAGAAGTGGTAGAGTGCATGACGGCTAACTCTACCCACTTCAAGTAAGCATCTACGACTACCAGAAACATGTGACCCCGGAAAGGACCAGCAAGGTCCATATGTATCCGCGCCCAGGGGAACCTAGGGGCTTCCCATTCCCGCACAGGGGCCGCCGGAGGGGCCGGCCTTGACAGTTGGCATGTGGAACAACTGGCCACCCAATTTTCGATCTCGCTGTCCAGAAGGGGCCACCATACAATACTGCGGGCAAGCGCCTTCATACGGGCTATGCCGGGATGAGCCTCATGGAGGCATGTTAGGACCTGGTGTCGCAGAGTTGGGGGAACTATGACTCTATTACCCCAAAGGAGACACCCCTTCTGAACTGACAGTTCCTGTTGCCTGCGATGGTAGGGCAGAAGATCGGCCGGAACCGGCCCCTTCGGCCACCCCCTGCACACGTGATCGAGGACCAGTGAGAGCACAGGGTCAGCAGCGGACGAGGTCCAGATGTCCGAAGCGGACAACGGTGACTGCCATTCCTCAACCAGCAATATAGCGGCTGCAGGAGCAGGGTCCAGAACCGGAGTGGGGAGAGGACAACGGCTGAGGCCATCAGCATGGCCAATAGCCGAGCCCGGTTTATAAAATAGGTGATAAGAATAAGCGGAAAGAAATTCCGCCCATCGGGACATTCGTGGGGACAAAATTTGCGGTGTCTGGCGGTCTCCGGCCAACAACCCAAGGAGCGGTTTGTGGTCCGTGATGACAGAAAATGAACGACCATAGAGATAGTCGTGGAATCGCTTGATTCCAGCGACCACAGCCAGCGCTTCCCGATCCAATTGGCTGTAGTTACGTTCAGGGGCAGATAGTGTGTGCGAGTAGTACGCGATGGGGGCCTCAGTGCCATTTGGAAAAACGTGGCTCAGAACTGCCCCCACGCCATATGGTGACGCGTCACAAGTCAGGGACAAAGGCAGACGCTCGTCGTACTGTACGAGGACAGCATCAGAAACTAGGGCGTCTTTGACAGCTTGGAATGAGGCAGCTGCCTCCGTATCCCAACGCCACGGGGATTTGGCATCTAGGAGCCGATGAAGGGGCTCAGCAATAGATGCTTTATGCGGTATAAAAACCACATAAAAATTAAGGAGCCCTAAGAAAGCCTGCAATTCCGACTTGTTAGTCGGGGCGGGCGCATGCTTAATCGCCTCTATTTTCGAGGGAGTGGGATGGATCCCCTGAGCATCGGTAAGGAACCCCAGGAATTCGACCTGAGGCTCCCCCAGGGTGCACTTATTTCTCTTTAATTTAAGCCCCGCGTCGCGCAGGCGCGTCAGGACAGCTCTTAATTTAGACAGAAGATCGGAGTGATTGGCGGCAGACACAATGATGTCATCGAAATAAGGAACCACTCCGGGGATTCCCTGCAGTAATTGCTCCATAATACACTGGAATATCCCTGGAGCCACACAAACCCCGAATTGGAGGCACGTACATTTAAACGCGCCCCTATGGGTAACTATGGTCTGGGCCATGGCAGTCTCCTCATCAACAGGGAGCTGCTGGTAGGCTTGCGCCAGATCTAATTTGGCGAATATTTTCCCTTGACCTAATGAATGTAATACATGCTGAACCACAGGGACCGGGTACGGGTTTGCCTGCAACGCCTTATTCAGGGTGCCCTTAAAATCAGCGCAAATTCTCACTGACCCGTCATGCTTAAGAGGAATCACTATGGGTGTCTCCCAGCTAGAATGGTCTACTGGTACTAAGATACCCTGCTCTATAAGCTTATCTAATTCTTTATCGACTCGTGGTCTCAGCGCCAGCGGCACCCTTCGAGGTTTAAGGCGAATTGGTGTAACCTGGGGATCCAAATTTAGAGATATGGGGCGCCCAGTATATTTACCCAGGCGGTCATCAAAAACATCCGCGAATTCACGGGCCAACATGGTAGACACATCAGGCATCGTTGTGTGGACACTGGACACATTGAGGTGCAGCGCAGCGAACCAGTCGAGACCTAAAAGGCAAGGCAGGTCATTTTGAACAACAATTAGCGGTAGTTTGCCCGAGAACGATTGATAAGACACCTGGAAGGTGTCATAGCCCACGGTCGGAATTGTTTTTCCCTGGTAGTCTTTTAGGACAACCGGGCACGGCTTGAGCCGGCGTTTCGACATCTTGGGCAGCAATTGGGAAAGCGTAGACCAAGCGATGAGGGACTTGGAAGATCCAGTATCCACTTCCATCTTGCAGGAAGCACCCTCTAACGAGACGGTGAGGTAAATTTTGTTGACCGTTGCCACGGCTGCAGCGTGGTTCACCGACAGGTCAAGGGGCTCATCATATCTGGAGACCTCAAAACAATCGTCGCGCCGGGCAGCCGGACGTTTGCCTAAGCGGCGATTCCTCACTGTCTCTGCTGGGGCCGACCTTGCAGGGAGGGTCGCCCGGCAAACTCGGGATAAGTGGCCTCTCTTTCCGCATCGACGGCATACGGTGGATTTAAAACGGCAATCAGCCCTTAGGTGGTTACCGCCGCAACCTAAACAGCCATCCGGCGCGTTTTTCGTGGCCTGGGAATCTCGCTTCCGCTGCGAAGACTTGAGGCGGCCGACAGCCGCCTCGTCCTCGGAAGTGCTGTCCTGATCCGCCTCTTCACGATGGACAGACAACGGCTTCCCTCCGGACGTGGCCCCTTGCTGGAAACGTTGTATTTCGGCAGCGGATCGGTCTGACATCTCCGCTGCCCTAGCCTCATCCAAGGCCAACTTCAGGTCCAGCTCCGAACGGGCCAGCAGGCGTCGTTGAAGTTTCAAGTCCTTCACTCCGCAGACCAATTGATCTAACAACATCTCATCCATGTTGCGGAATTCACAATGGAGGGCAGCGGAACGCAAGGAGGCCATGTAATCATTAATTGATTCCTCCGCTTTCTGAGACCTTTGCCAAAATGCATGCCGCCGTGCGATACGCGAAGGAGTTGGGGCATAATGGTTCCTCAGTCTCTCTAACAGAATGTCCCAAGGCACTTCAAACACTTGTTGAGGAGCTGCCAGAGCCCTGGCAGTTCCAAAAATCTCACTACCACATGAACTAAGGAAGTAGCCCCTCTTTCGATCACTGGACAGATCAGTCAGCTCGTTGGCCTGCAGGAAGCATTCGAAACGCTCGAGATAAGCGTCCCATGTCTCTGATGCCGGGACGAACGGGGCAAACGCCAGCAGGAAGGTAGACATGTCACTTTTCGCCCGAACTCACCGCGGTGTGAGTAGCTCTGCCTCTCGTGCCTGAGGAACCCAGGGAATTCGTTACAGTTATTATTTACTGTCTAGCCGCAGCCTCAGAACGATCCCACCTTCGTCACCAATGTTCTAGATTGAGAACTCAGTAATTGTGAGGAGGCTCGGCTGGTGAACTCAACACTTTATTTAACACAACAGTAACTAGAACCACAACCAAGAACGTGAGGACAAAGACAAAAGTTGCCGTCTGACAGCTGCTTAAATACTAGCTGTCAGATCGGCGGTAACCAATACGATTGGAGCATTTTCCCGCTGACTGCCTGCTCGCGTCTAACCCAATCAGAGCAGGGCAGCAACAAGGGAGGTTTCAGCGGAGGTCGTAATAGTGAGGACTTAACAGGGTGGGTCCAGCCAGGAGTGGGATTTGGGGGTTCTCCAAACTGCACAGAATCTTAGCTAGAGATTCTTCCGAACCCCCAGCAGCCCACCCCTGTCCTCCAATCATGCTCATTCAATATATGGTTACCTTAAGTTAAGTGCTTGGTTGAAAAATGAAAAAGATTGCGCATGGAGGGAGGCATTCTTTTCAAGTATTTGTAGGTTATGGTCATTTCTTTGAGGATCACAGACATTCCTTTGAAAGTGCATTCTATTCCAAAAATTTTTTCTCTTTTTCCTGTCTGCAGTTATCCTAATGATATCCTAAATATGAGGAAACCATGCTAGATCCAGACTTTACTTGGCACAATTACCTCAAACCTGTCTGGGCACTAATACAATTGTATTAGTGATAGTAGTCCAACAAAAGTCTCATTTAACATCTGCAGGTGCACATGGAGCATGCAGAGAAACAAAATGGAAACCCACAGTGCCTCCACTAGGGAGATTTTTTTTGTAATTAACTTCTAGATCTTTCCTGTCACATTTCTTTGTGCCTGCAAATCAGAGCATGTCTTTTTCTCCATTGTCTGCTTATAGTTCATTGTTGGCAGACTTTCATTTATTTATTTTTTACAATTTTCTTAAGGGGCTCCTCATTTATAAGCATGCCTCATACAATTTCCTATGTAGCCTTCCATTCTGAATTTCATTGTTAATGAAGTTGCTAATAACTACAATAAAATGAAAGAAAAATATCAAGAACTTTTCTCGTGTCTACATTATAATAGTCTGAGCTACTTTGAACTGATGTCCTTTATTCCAGCAGCCTTCCAGATTTATTCTTTTTAAAAAAAATCCTAACACAAAGAACAAAATACAACCTCTAAGAGTTCCTGGAAGAAAGTTCTTTGAAGAAGTGCTATTTGAAGGGTTTTATTTTGAATTCTTTCATAAAGGCCATCATATGATATAAGAAAATTTATCATTCAGCATCCAATATAATTCTTAAAAGAGACTTTTAAATGAATATGGAACGTGCAAAAGATGAAATGAAGATAAAAATCCTATGAAGACATATATTAATATATCCATTCTCCTACATATAACTGTGAAAAAAATCCTACAATGATAGCACATTGTAAAAAGTACGTTTTAAAGCATGATCTAAACTTTTAAATCTTTATTATTTATATTTATAAATTAATATAAAATATTAATATTTATAATCTAAATCTACATGGCAATTAGAAGTCTTCTAGGAAGAGGACCCAGTCAGGAATGAGCTTTCTTGGACTCCTGTGACATGGTCCAATCAGAGACCACCTTGCTAGATACAAGAGGCCGGTGAGTTGTGTATGAGTAACCAAGAGGTAAAATTCAAAGAAGCCTCTGAGGATGCCAGCATAAGGACAATTACAAACATTCAACTGAAGTTGAGTTGGCAGTGAAAGTTTGAAGGTTGTTGGAAGAAATATTCAGGTCCAGTTCCAAGCTGGGAGAAAGACACTGGAGATAAAATGGAGGCTGGAGGCAGATTGGAAAGAAAGGTTTTCTTTATTGATGAAGCAGAACCACCAACCACATGTGATTCTTGGACAGATGAAAAAATGGAGTTTAGAGTGGGTAGGTTTCTTCTGGCTTCCTATGGGGTCATGTAAGGATCATGGCTGGCTCTATAGGCAAAAGGGGAAATGCAAATCCTGGGTGTATGTCTGAGCTAATTTTGTAAACCTTTGGCTTGATTGTATTGCTTATTGTGTTGCTTATCTGAACTTTCTGCCTGACCCAGTCTTTCTGAATGGATTACCAAAACTGTATTTCTATAAACTGCCTTCTCAGTTTCTGCTTGGGGCAGGGAAACTGAGGGAGGTTTTGCCTCCCTTAAGAGTCCCCCCCACATTTCTCCTTTAGGGGAAATATTATATCCTGCCTTTTTAATATTCCCCAAAATATTTCATTCTTTGAGGGCAGCCACTTGTCAGAAATGGTCTAGGGACTCCTGCTTGAGCAGAGGGTTGGACTAGATAGGATAAATAAAAATAAAAATAAAGTAAGTCCCAAACTTTGGTGAGATATATACATTTCTCTACATTCTACTGCAATGGCAGTTTCTACAAACTCCAGTGTTACTTTTCACAGGCTGGAAGAGCCAGTTCGATCTAGTGGTTAAGGCACCAGGCTGGAAATTGGGAGACAGTGAGTTATAGTCCCAATTTAGGCATGAGAACCAGCTGAGTGAGTTTGGGGCAGCCTGTCTCTCTCTCAGCCCAACTGACCTCACAGAATGGTTGTGGTGGAGAAAATAGAATGAAGAAGTATTAGGCATGTTTGTCACCTTGAGTTATTTATAAAAATAATAAAGATGGGATAAAAACAAACAAATGCTTATCAGTGTTTTCAAGATAAGAAAAAGGGATGTCGTTCAGGAGTAGGGCTTCTGATTTGCAAGCAGAAAATTCCCAGCATCATTGCTCAATCCCCTAGATCAGCGGTTCTCAACCTGGGGCTTGCGACCCCTTTGGGGGTCGAACGGCCATTTCCCAGGGGTCTCCAAAGCCCTCTCTCGCCACCCCCCCCGCCTTCACTCACCCTCACCCTCTGCCTCTGCTGGATCGCCCGTTCGCCGTTCGCTTACCCCGCCCACTCCCAATCTATTGCTGCCTCCGGAGTCCCAGCTGATGGCTAGAGGGAAAAAATCTTTAAATTCTTGCTGCGGGGCTTCAAAGAGCTCACTGCAAAGAGGTAAATTCCTGGAGCAAGTTTTTTTCCCCCTACCTATGCTGAAAAGAGAAATTGAAACTAAGGAAGGGTCTTTGTTGCAACATGACAAAATGAGGCAGAGAGATTTCTTTTTCTTTTTCCTCACCAAAAAAGGTAAGTGCAAAACTGCAAACAATGGGAAATTTAGGGCAAGAGTAGGTTCAAGATTTTAAAACACAAAAGAAAAAAAGCTCTATTTAACTAGAGAATTGTAATAATTGAGATACTATTAATTGTATATTGTGTTGAAAGCAGAAATGGTTGTGATTTGGAGGAATATATGGGGGAAATTATTTGATTTATTATTATTGGTAAATATAATTAATTGATTTGTAAGAAATTGGATTGCATGGAAATAATTGGAATATTCATGTTCATATTGATTAATATACAAAAAAGATAGTTATATAACTAATTGATTTATATTAAAATGTTGAATTTGTATTAAACAACTGTATTACATAATTAACCAATGTGAGGATGGATATAAAAATAGATGACAATGCGAAGGGGTATAATATAGAATAGAAGGGAAAAATTGAATTTGATTAAGATTAGAGATGAGGATGAAGGGTAATATTGGTTTTTTTAAAAAAAAAATAGATGAGGAATAAATATGGTAAAAAGGAAATATAGAAATTGTAAATTTAATTGAAATGACTAAATACTGTGTTGGAAGAAATATCCTTCTGGGTTCTGCTCCAAGTGGGGAAAAAGACACTGGAAACATGGAGACTGCTTGGAAAGATGGTTTAATGGTGGACAGGATCACATGGCTTGATGGGGCCCATTGTGTTAGTTTCTGTTGCTATTATGTTGCAAATGTCCTTTGACAAAGGATTGACTTTCTACCTCTGGCCCATTAACAAAGGGTGGGGGGCAGGAAGGTGGGAGCTGCTTTGTCTGTAAAATATGCTTCTCCATTTCTCATCCAGGTAGGGAAATATAATATTCTCCCTTTTTAATATTTCCCAAAATATTTCATTCTTCTAGGAAAGGGGTGGGTGCTAACCTCCTACAACTGTTTAAATTTGTGAACCGGCCAAATACTCTTTGTATGTTTGTATGTGTGTTTCTAATTATTGCTATTTATTGCTATTTGTTCTCTTTTATTCTTTAAAGTTTAACAATTCATTCTTTATCTTAATATCTTAATATTTGTTTGGGGTTGGTTTTCTTCCCTTTCATCTTTTTTATTGTACAGCAATCTCTCTCCTCAAACCTACCACCTTTGTCTTTTCTTTCTTACTTACTTTCTCTTCTCCTCCTCGTCTTCTTCTCCCTACTTCCTCTTTCTTTCTCCTTCTCCTCCTCTCTTCCTCCCTCTCTTACCTTCACTCCTCCTCTAATTTCCCTTCCCTTCCTTCATCCCTCTCTATTGCTGTATCCTTTTATGCATATGGACTACTCAGAGGGCTGAAAAAGTTATTTTTGACTGGTCCTCGCACTTTTGACCAGTCCTCGAACTTACGACTGTCCTCACAATTTATGTTTTTGCCCTATCTTGTCACCATGGTGAAGAGAAGCAGTTGTGAAATGAGTGACACAGTTGTTAAGAATGGTACAATGGGCATAAATGATGACCAGTCATAACTGCGAAGACCGGTCAAAAGTGCGAGGACCTGTCAGAAATCACATTTTTCAGCCCTCTGGGTAGTCTTTTTGTGCACAGGGACTACTCAGAGGGCTGAAAAAGTTATTTTTGACTGGTCCTCACACTTTTGACCAGTCCTCGAATTTATGACTGTCCTCACATTTTACGTTTTTTGCCCTATCTTATACCATGTTGAAGAGAAGCAGTTGTGAAATGAGTGACATGGTTGTTAAGAATGCTGCACAGGCGTAAATGTGAGGATGGTCATAAGTGTGAGGACCAGTCAAAAGTGCGACGACCTGTCAGAAATGACTTTTTTCATCCCTCTGAGTAGTCCCTATACACATAGCCATGGCCATCCGGTCACATGACCAGCTAGCCACGCCCACCCAGTCACATGAATTCCAAGCCACACCCACAAAATAAGCCATGCCCACAGAACCAGTAGTAAAAAAAATTAGAACCCACCCCTGGTTGGGGGTCACCACAACATGAGGAACTGTATTAAAGGGTCGCGGCATTAGGAAGGTTGAGAACCACTACCCTAGATAGATTTAGGAAATACACTGGCTTGAAACCACAGAGATTGGCATTAGTATAAACAGATAATGTAGTTAATTCTGAAAGTAGTGCACCATTGCTATAGCATAAGTTTGTATATTCCAATACCGAAATAAGGATTTTTTTTTTTGACAACTCATGGGAAGTTATCAAACTTAGATGAAAGGCAACTTTGCTTAAAGAAAACAAAACAGAAACTATATGTCCTTAGATCTTCAATATTGAATTTCTATCATGGAACAGGACACTAAACAACACAGCATGTACGTATGAAAGATAGAAGGGTATGTTATAGTAGGCTCATTATGTGAGCCAATTACAATCACTTTCTGCATGGCAAATTTGTCATATAACCCAGCTACTCCTCCCAAGAAGAATAAATATATTGTGAGTACTCGATCTATACTGAATAAATACAGTATAGATAAGGCCTACATAATTTAGAAGTAATCATTGAAGGATCAAGAACTGCTTTTGTCTTTTTTATGTATAACCTCTAATATTTTAGGCTACAACTGATATGTATTATGCACCTACATGAAACCATTGTTTTTAGGGCTGTATTTTCTATGATTAAGAAGAGCACTGTCTATGATTAGATTGGAGACTGAATGTAACATTATAGCTGACCTACTCATAGCCATTAAATGTTCTGTGGTAAGAGGTAATTTGGTTAAATTGTAAAATCTATACTGTTCAGGATGATTTACTACAACACAAACCAAAACACAGATAAAGCACTCATGCTACACAATGTATGAGCATTTTATCTATTAAGCTTCAGGTCCTTAGGCTAAATTAATTTAATGGGATCCACTAACTGCACCTAAACAGATTCCTTCCTTTTCCTTTTCAGCCAGAAGGAAACTTTCATACTTTTATGATGATGATGAAGAAGAAGAAGAAGAAGAGGAGGAGGAGGAGGAGGAGGAAGAGGAGGAGGAGGAGGAGGAGGAGGAGGAGGAGGAGGAGGAGAAGGAAGAAGAAGAAGAAGAAGAAGAAGAAGAAGAAGAAGAAGAAGAAGAAGAAGAAGAAGAAGAAGAAGAAGAAGGAGAAGAAGAAGAAGAATCTGCTTTTGATAGGGAAAAAACAGATACAACTGAAGAGTTTGCATCTTCAAACTTTTTTTAAAAAAGTGTTTTTAAAAAGCATATTATTAATGTGATTTGGTGATCAAATATACTCCAATTAAATTTTATATTTATAGTTAACTGTATAACTAAGCTGCTGCAAATCTCAAGACTGACACAGTAAACAACAGATTGGAAAAAGTCACACACGGCTACCAAAGGAAAAAGATTTAACAGAATGTTCAAACTATCACACAATAGCCTTAATTTCACAGACTAACAAAATAATGTTTGGGATTATCCAATGGAGATTAGACTCTAAAATTAAAAGAGAATTGCCAGATGTTCCAGCTGGTTTTTAAAAAGTCTGAGGACCAAAAGACATTGCTGATCCATACTGTATAAATAAAAAAGCCAGAGTACCAAAGAAAAATCATATGTGCTTCATTTTTTTAAGTTTAGTCAGTTATATCAAGGTGTGGAATGTGTTTGGAAACCAGAATATTTCACTGTCCTACTTGTAAATAGGACAGGAAGCCACAGTCCAGACAGAACATGGTAATACCTACTAGTTCAAAGTCCACCAAGAAGTGAGCCAGGGCTGTATACTTTTCTATATGCTGAATATATATTGAGAGAAGCTGGATTGGAAGAAGATAAAATAGTTTTAAATTGGAAGGTGAAACATTAGAAGCCTGTTCTATTCTGATGACACTATTTGATAGCTGAAAAGGCAAATGATCTGCAAGTTCTAGTAATGAAAGTTAAGTAGCAGAGTGAAAAAAGTGAGTCGAAGATTAAATATAAAGACACCATATTAATGAAAGCAGATATAGCAAATAGCTTTGGAACTGACAATTAAGATATTGAAACGGCAGATAGCTTCTGCTTATTAGGTTTGATTATCAATAGTACCAGAACCAGCTGTCAAGAAATATGTTTCAGGCTAACACTTGCTAGGATAGCAATAAAATTCACTTAGCTGCAGAAATCATACAGTGACTTATTGGGTTATTGGATTTTAGTAAGTCCAGCTTGATATGAATTAGTCATTTAGAATGTCAACAGATTTATATGTATGAAAATGTGTGCTCTTGATATTTTTTGTCTGGTTAAACTGTCTAAAATATGTAGGTCTATGTTTCTCATTATAATGTTAATAATGGTTTACTTAACCACGGTTTTTGGAAGAAGCCAGAACTTCTGGGTTCATAAAATCCATAAAGCAAAGTCAAACCTCATTATGGGTTAGCATAATATGTAATCTTTAGCAGCCTCATGGATTTTAAGGTTAAAATCACAAAATCTGATGTCAGTCACATTTACGTTAAAATCATAATTCACTGTTGATAACTAAAGTTTACTGAATATAACTTCAATTGAATATAAAGATAAGAATTCCTTGACTCAAAGTGTCTACATCAACATATCCATCCATTCTTTGCTTCAGTACAGAAATGTCCTTTTGTCGCCTTCTTTTAGGAATTTTTTAAAAAGACCTCTTTATCCTGCTGGTATCTTATCTGAGTACAAACCAGTCCCAAAACTACTTAGCTTGTTTTGGCATCATCCAAATTCAGCTAGATGCTATGGCATGATGGGATTTTATTTGTGACATTAGAGATGTTATAATATTCAATAGATACTTGAGATTCTAGATGAGTGACGTCCTAGCTAAGACTGTGAAAAAGACTGTGAAATGAAGCTTAGTAACAATTGAACATAGAAGAAGAACTGAATAGAGGATACTTTCCAAATGCAAAAAAATAGAATGAAAATATTCATTAGACTAGAATAGGATAGAATTGAATTGAATTCTTTATTGGCCAAGTGTGATTGGACACACAAGGAATTTGTCTTTGGTGTATATCAGGGGTGGGTTCTACTTTACTACCGGTTCACAATGGGAGCGTGCACGCAGATTGTCAGTTATGACATCCGGGCAGGTGGGCGGAACCTCCCGCCACTTTTACTACCAGTTCTAAAGAACTGGAGAGAACAGGGAGCAACCCATCACTGATGTATATGCTCTCAGTGTACATAAGGAGAATAAAATACTGTCACAAGTAAATGCTTTATTCTCCATCATGTAAATAGTATCTGTACAGTATATCAAGAGTTAACTTATTTCCATTGCTTAATGTATGTATGTCTAACCACTCCCATATCTAGCTCCTCCCTTTGTATATATAAGGAGCTGTATGCCATTTTTCAGTGCTTCTATTTGTGAATATTCAGTGAATATAGAATGCCATCTGTGATTAAACAGAGCTTTATTTAAACATACTATTCTTATTTTAATTATTGAGTCTGATCCTGAAAATATTGCAACAAATTGGTAGCAGAGGATGGTTAATTGACTCAATAAAAAATTCAACAATGTCTGAGAGAGAAAAATCAAAAAGCAAAAAAATTATACCCAACACCAGGGCATATACTAAAGAAATGGAAGCAGAACAAGAAATAATTGATGAATACGCAACTGAAATATCGAGAGAATCTGAAGACTGTACTACAGACAACGAAGAAATAATAGATGAGAACAATGATCAAAAAGAAAACGAAATAGAAAATAACAAACTCAGGTCAGAAATACTAAAACTTTTAAAAGATCAAAAGAACGATGAAAACTTCATCGCGAACCTCCAAGACCTACTGAAAAAAAGCGGAGCAGCGAGAGAAAAGCACATCGTTACAGATGAAAATAAAGACTCAAAAAAGGTGAGCGATTTGTCTACAGACAAAAATGCAACGAAGGAGAAGAACAACGGTCCCGCACAAAATTTTGAATGGCAGCCATCTTGTTTTCAACGAACCTTCAGTCTAAGCGATGAAGAGCCAATCAGAAGACAAGATTCAAAATATCTGGCACGAAAGGACTTACTTGATGCAAAAAACAAAAGAGAAAAGATCCATACATCAGAAGAGTCTGACACAGAGACTGAAGAAGAATCAATAGAAAATCAAGTAGAGTCTGCAATGAAAACGCTTTTTGCAACTTTTGGGTCAAAATTGAAAATAACTAAAGAAACAGTGAAAGCATCGACGCCTGAACCCAGAGAGCCCTGCAGATACCAACCTACGCCGCAAACAATTCCAGAGACCAGCGCTCTCAATAAAAGGACTCCCATCACCACCAGGACTCCCAAGGCTGAACCAGAGACCGAGTCTTCCGAAGAAGAACAATGCGAGGGAGCTGCAGCGACGAGAACCTTTCACCATGACTTCAGGAGCGAAATGGACAATGCGCATGTGCAAAGCTACACAGACAGCTTCGAAGCAAGAGAAAGACAGAGACTGCCATTTAAAGTCGTCGCTAGCATCCCCATGCCATTCTGCGGTTACCAACACTTAGAAGACCATGGACTTCCTCCAGTTGTAAGTAATGGAGCTAACAACATTGGGAATTTACCCAATGATTTCCCAAAACTGAGGGTAGATGGTGTTAATTTACAAGAGTGGTGCCAACAGCTCCAAGTTGTCTTTATGAAAGAAAATTTATTGTCTTTCATTACTAATCCTCCAAAAAGACCTTGGACTTTAAGATTGGACTGCCTACACCATAGAGCATTTTTCTTACTAATATCCAGTATATCTCCTGCTATGTATCATAGTATTAAGTCAAATCTAACTGTATCAGAAATTGTTCAATGCATGTTTAAGCTGTTTCACAGTGATAGTGTAGCCACTACAACAAGAATGTCTAAGGATTTCTTTTCAGCCAGGTTAAAATCTGGGGTCACCATAAGTGAACATTTAATATACTTAAACAAAGTCAGAGCAGAATTACAACTAAGAGGAGAAATAATTTCAGATCAAACAATGAAAAGTGTTATTATCAATTCATTAGACCCATCTTGGAATAATTATATATCCCATTTAGATACAATCAATTTAGGGTATTTATCCATAGAAAACCTTTCTAATAGGTTGATAGCTGAAGACAATTCGAGAAGAAATCGTTATAATAATCACATAGAGCATAAGCAATATAAGAAAGTGGCATTTCAAGAAAGGTACCATGAACCAATCAAATGCCATAATTGTGGGTCCAAGGAGCATAATAGAAGAGATTGTCCTAAATTCCTCAGAGATAAACATAGGACAGATCATAGAGATAGATATCACAACAGACAGTCATCCACTGACAGACATAGATATAGAAGTCCACCCATCTATAAGGAACATAGAGGGGGTAGAGATGATTCAAGAGATAGAAAATCTGGTTCATTGAATGGACTGAACAAACACAACAACAACAACATACATAGACCAGAAGATAACGATTAGCTCATTGACTCTGGTGCAACAAATCACACTACACACAACAAAAATATATTAACTTCATTTGTTGAAGATAAATTTGTAATCAAAGTAGCTAATCAAGAGAAGGTCCAAGTCATAGGTAGAGGAAATATAATCTTACCTGGCCTAGGAAAAATAGAGGGGGTATTGTTAATACCTGAAATACCTCATAACATACTTAGTGCAATAAAACTAAGCAGAGAATCTGGCATAAACATAGTCTTTTCAAAAGGGAATGCAGCTTTAAAGAAAAATGAAACAAGCGTAGGTACTGTCATTATAAAAGGAGGCTTACCTTACTTAATAACAAATGAAAGATGTTTACACAATATTGATTCCAACATAGAGGATGACAATGACATAAATAACGAAGAAAATAGTAATAGTGATAATGAGGAACATGAGGTAGTTCATAACAACAAAAACTCATCCAATGATAAAAGACCTAATATATGCAAACCTATTCATGATGAATGTGCTCATATCTTAGGACATGCTAGTTTTCCTGTAGTACAAAAAATGATTGAACATGCTGATGGTGTTAAAATAAAAAACTGTAAAAACTATCTAGAATGCTCAGTGTGTAAATCCACAAAACTCAAAACTAGCCCCAGGCCCAAAAAATCAACCAGGTCAACCAAACAAATCTTTGAATTAGTACACATGGACTTAGTTGGCCCATTGACACCATCAATCACATATAAAAAACGCTATTTTCTAACCATTGTGGATGACTATAGTCGTTATGGGTTTGTCTACACATTAAGACATAAGGATGAAACATTTCAGAAATTCAAAGAATTTTACAAACGCATAGAGACACAACACAACATTAGAATAAAACAAATTATGACAGATAGAGGATGTGAGTTCATGTCAAACGAATTCTCACGATGGCTAAATGATAAAGGGATGTTGCATTACACATCTAGTCCTTTCTCTGCATTCCAGAACGGAGTGGCAGAGAGAAAGAACTCAACACTACAAACCATGATTAGATCCACATTAGAAGATGCTGGTTTAGGTAAACAATTCTGGTCAGAAGCTTTACAATTTTCCAATTACACCCAAAATAGGACTTGGTCCAGCATAGTGAATAAAACACCATATGAAGTGATGTACGGTAGGAAACCTAAGTTAACACACATGCATATATTTGGAGTCACTGCAGACGTACATATACCTAAACAATTAAGGCGTAAAAGTGAAAACGTATCCAGAAGACTTAAATTCATGGGATACGAAACAGGCACAAAAGGATACAGATTTATTGATAACAATAACAGATTCATAATTTCAAGAACAGCAGTATTTCATGAACAGGCCAATTGGTCCAAAATACACCTTAATGAAATATTCCCAAACACCAATTCAGACACTGAACATCAAAATAAGAATATTGAAAAGAAAAACAATAACAGCACACGCAAAAACAAAGTTAGAACATGGACAAATAGTCAACACAAAATAAAAACTGATTCAGTAACAAAAAAGGAAGCAAGGTATTTACATGACAATGATAGTATACCAGTGAGAACAACCAGAAGTAACAGAAATCAGGTGCCTAATAAATACAAAGATTATGTAATGTGTATGAATGGAGAAATAGTAACACCAAACACTTATGAAGAAGTGCTGAAACTTCCCCCCAAAGAAAGAGAAAAGTGGGAATCAGCAATGACCAAGGAGATGAATAGCTTACAAGAATTGAATGTTTTTACACCCACACAAGCCCCAAGGGATAAGACTATTATTGGTACCAGGTGGATATATAAAATTAAGAATTTGGAAGGAGGTAACACACTGTGTAAAGCCAGACTAGTCGCACAAGGTTATGCTCAAAAATATCCTGAGGATTATACAGACTTACTTACTCTCCTACTGTAAGAACTGAGAGTGTTAAAACAGCTCTAGTTATAGCATCAGCACTTAATCTCGAGGTATTTCAATATGATATACAAACTGCATATTTACATGCCAAATTAGATAAAGATATATATGTAAGAGCTCCTCATAGTCAATATACAAACAAAAATGATATATGGCTATTAAACAAAAGTCTATACGGATTGAAACAATCTGGCAAGCGATGGTATGAATGTTTAGTCAAAGTACTTAAAACTATGAACTTTGTTGCCACTACTGCTGACAATTGTTTCTTTGTTAAGAGTGAAGGTGATTCTCCAGAATTTGTATTGATTTATGTTGATGATATTCTATATATAGGCAAAGATACAAAAAGGAGAGAAACTTTTGTAACAAAACTCAATGAACACTTTTCCTTAAAATCATTAGGGAAAGTAAACAAATATCTTGGTGTTCAAATCAGCAAAACAAAGAAGGGATTCAAACTTTCCCAAAGGGATAAAATTATAGAACTCTTAAACAAATGTAACCTAAATGATGCCAAACCATGTGATACTCCCATGCAGACTGATTTTCTAAGAAACACTGATGAGTCATCTCCAGAATTTAAAGATAACACATTGTATAGGTCTGTTATTGGCTCTCTTCTCTATATCTCTAACTGGACTAGACCTGATATTGCTTTACCCCTTAACTTATTATCCAGACATGTCAGTAAACCATTATCATACCATTGGGAAGCTGTCAAGAGGATATTAAGATACTTAAAAAATAGCTTAGACTTCTGCTTGTTATTAGAACCCAATAATACAAATGAACCCATTCTCACATGTTATGCAGATGCAGATTGGGCTGGTGATGTCACTTGTAGAAAAAGTACATCTGGCTATATATTTTTCCTTAACGGCTGCCCAGTTTACTGGTACACTGGTAAGCAAGATTTGGTAGCTACATCAACTACTGAGGCAGAATATGTTTGTCTGTCTAAAGCGTCAAATAACCTAGTATGGTTTAATGATTTATTGTCTAATATTTGGAAAAAACCTTCATTGCCTTATATCATACATGAAGATAACAAAGCTGCCATCGAAATATCTAGATCTGATGCTATTGGACAGCGATCTAGACATATAGATATAAAATTCAAACATGTAAGGCAATTATCACAAGACGGATTTATTAAAGCTATTCATTGTGAAACATCAGAGCAAATAGCTGACATCTTGACAAAACCTTTACCTTCTAAACAACACAAATACTTAACTACCAAGCTACAAGTTTTATATTGTTCTGAATCTGAATGTAATTATTGTCATATGTCGAATCAGCATTTAGAGGGGGATTTGTCACAAGTAAATGCTTTATTCTCCATCATGTAAATAGTATCTGTACAGTATATCAAGAGTTAACTTATTTCCATTGCTTAATGTATGTATGTCTAACCACTCCCATATCTAGCTTCTCCCCTTGTATATATAAGGAGCTGTATGCCATTTTTCAGTGCTTCTATTTGTGAATATTCAGTGAATATAGAATGCCATCTGTGATTAAACAGAGCTTTATTTAAACATACTATTCTTATTTTAATTATTGAGTCTGATCCTGAAAATATTGCAACAAATACATTCATCAAGAATAAAAAGATACAACACTTAGTGATAGTCAAGGTTACTAATAAGCTATAAAATACCAGGAAACAAGTAGAAACAATATAAATTGAAAGCTACAAGCACATGTTTATAGTAATAAGTGGGAAGAGATAGATACTAGTAAGGAAGAGAAGAATAATAGTAATACAGTCTTAGTAAATTATTTGACAGTGTTGTGTCTAGTTGTTCTGGTGTGCAGTGCTCTATAGCATCATTTTGAGGGTAGAAGTTGAAACAATTTATGTCCAGGATGTGATTTTCATATTTTAAATACATTGATACGATTAAGACTGGCATGCCAGTAAGTTTAAGGGTCAGAAGCCAAAATCACCACCTATGAAACATCCAAACTTTGTTGAATAAATGCAAGATGATAAAAAAAAAAAAGCCATGTCATATATTAGAACTGACTTGCCAATGATTGCTTTATGGAGTAAAGCTTCACTGAGTATTGATTGAGAATCAACAGAATCAGAAAAGTCAACTCTGCTGCTAATAAGTGTCACACACCCTGACCTGAACTGCTGACTGAAGACTTTGACAAGCTCCAAACCAGATCTCAAAAATGGAATTAGACCTTCCTATAGATTCATCTGACAGCAAAACTGCTGAAGTGACAAGTAATTCATAGAGCACTAGCCGTGTTTCATAGAGTGCAACCAAATTCCCACCATTTTTTTCCAAATAAAATATGCATCAAGGTACTGTGACTCAGTCTGTTGAATTTGAGGAAGCTATTAATACAACCCAGTTTAAACAGAAATATATCACAAGAGGCAAATACGAATCAGAAGTTGTTGCAATTATAACATGTTTTTTTTTTGTTATTGTTCATAGGAGCCAAAGTGACATTTTCATTTCTGACAGACAGTCCTGATCAGCTAGCAGAGTGTTTCTTTTTCCCCTGCTCATTTCTATTTAACCTCATGCTCGTTCTATTTCTCATACACCCACCCAGATTTTGCAATAAACTCTCTGTGTTAATCACAGGTCATAACTATATTTTTCAATAATAGGTATGCATCATGTATGGACATTCATATCTGTGTGTGTACTTCAAGGGAGAAAAGAGGCTATGCAGAGATGTATTATACATAATTAAATTATTCTAATCAACTTTAATTGGAAGTATGCATTCAATTTTCAATTAATTATTTAAAAGCTAATATGTGGGTATATCTCTACAGATGCAGTGCACACTCTCTCTCTTTTTAAAGGAAATTAGATTTGTTCGTTGTTGTTGTTGCCTGCAATCTGAAAACTCCTCTTACCACACCATTAATACCAACTGCATATGAGACCTCACAGTATCCTGAGGAGATCAGACAGCCCGGAATTATATTGAATTTCTTTAAATGGGGAATGACAAAATAACCTGGTTGCATCCCTGGTGATTGATGGACCTGACAAGGTTCCAGAGGGAACTGGGTCAGTGGTGGGATTCAAATTTTTTTACTGGTTCTCTGGGCATGGTTTGGTGGGCGTGGCATGGCTTGGTGGGCGTGGCATGGTGGGCGTGGCAGGGAAAGGATACTGTAAAATATCCATTCCCACCCCACTCCAGGGGAAGGATCCTGCAAAATCCCCATTTCCTCCCGATCAACTGGGACTCAGGAGGCAGAGAATAGATGGGGTGGGGCCAGTATTTACCGGTTCTCTGAACTACTCAAAATTTCTGCTACCGGTTCTCCAGAACTGGTCAGAACCTGCTGAATACCACCTCTGAACTGGGGGTCATACCTGATCCTTGGCCGCATGGTCCTACTGAGACCCTGATTGCTGTCTGAAAGCGATGGCTGAGGTCTTGGATGGGTCTCACCCTGAACAACCTCTACTGGCCCATCATTCCTGGCACTCCCTGTACTGTAGTTTATGGAGAAATTAAAAAGCTGAAAAGGATCATGAGGCACTTAGAGTGCTGCTGAGGGAAGAAAGAATGAATTTGACCAAACTTACCCTGGATGATTCATGCTAGGAGATAATTGCAGGCAAACTGATGGTAGGGAAGGTGCACTTTAAAATTCTTTTTATAATTAGGTTTAAATCAGAAAATGGCACTTGTTTAATCTATATTGAAGGTTTGTTTGAAGTAACGGTTGAGGCACGAGGCTAAAAACCATGAGATGTAGTCCTGCCTTAACCACAAAGCCAGGTTGACCTTGGACTAGTCTCTGTCTATCAACCCTCAGAGGAAGACAAGGCAAACTACTTCTGAAATCTTGCCAATTTCACACACACACACATACACAATCTAGATCAATACAGCTCTCACACCTCGACTACCACTTCCCTGATGAAATCAATGAGGCTGTGAAAACATGGCTGTTTGATGGAACACTTGAGGGTGTTAAATTTGGGACTATCCTGGTAGATAAAACCAGTGTTGTGACACTGTTGTTGTCTTTGATCTTTTCAATTTTTTGTGTGTTCTTGTTATATTCTGCCCAGAGCTGATTAAAACATAGCAGCATATAAATCGTTACAATAATTTTTTAAAAACTGTTGAACTTAAATGATCAAAAATAGAAAAGCTCTGGAATATATTGCTCAGCATGGTCTCGAAAACAAATCATTATTATGGACAATGATGATCTGGAAACTCCAAGGACTTCAAGCAAAATTATATTGAAACTGGGGAGCTTGATAGTAAAGTGTCAGCTGCAAGAGACAAATCATTCCAAGCTTAAAAATTGCATTTTCTACAAAAACAAATGCACTCTTTTTTTTTGGGGGGGGGGGGGCGGAGGTTGATCAAAAATTCATGTTTCCGCCAGGTGTTTTTCTGTTCACCTTGAAACTATTGTTTTTTGGCACCTTTCCCTTTTCTCTCATGTGTCTTCAGAATAGTTGGCCTCAACTGTCAGCTATTTGTTTCTGGCTGGTGAAAAACAAATAATTTTGTTAGTAATCTTGTGTGTCATCATCATGTCAGGAGAGTGTTGTGAATGTCACTGATGAATTGACAGACAAGGGAACAAGACACATGAATCTCAATTCGAGCCCTGGAGTGTGGAGAGAGTCAGAACATGGAATGAGGTTGCTCCTGGGAGGTCTCCACTCAGCTGCCAATCTAAAGGGATTCCTTGAAAAATGAAGCAGTTGAAAAGACAATAGTGTCTACAGGAATGGTGGTAAAAACAATGAGAAATGGGCTAAGAGATTACTATCTGTTCTTCTAACCTAATTGTATACCAATCAATTTCATAAGTGGGGGAAATCAACAGAGATTACAGATAAAGCAAATTGATCAAATGAATGCTTTTCAGCACACCTGAAACAATGAATAAATTTAGGCTTGTGGCAATCCAATTGGCAAAAATCCAAATTAAAACAGAGAAAGGATAACAAGTAGCTGGCGTAATAAATATGTTAGCAATAAAAGTTTCTGCACTTTGAAATGAAGTCGTGTTATAACACTATCTCTGTTTATCACCTGATGTTGCATTTAATTTACGCATGCATATCATAAAATCATTTCAATATTTCTGTAATAAACTGACAATTGACTGAATTTTATAAAATTATATCACAAACACTATAAAGCACACAATTAAACTTTCATAACATATTCATGAGTTGTTAATAAACTGTTCTTGAACCTAGTAGAAAAAGAAACAATTTCTCTGATATACATTTTTAATGAGAAATATTTATCTCTATGTTTGAATACTCTTTCAATAACTACAGACAAAAACTACAATACTCCTCATACCCTGAACATAAACTGTTTCAATTCTTCCCCTCAGGACGCTATAGAGCACTGCATGCCAAAACAACTAGACACGGGGACAATATTTTTCCCTCACACCATCAGTCTACTGTATACCTAATCCTCACAGTACTGTCTTATATCTAAATATATATTTACCCTTGTTGTATATCTGTAGTATTATTACTACCCTTCTCATCATATCTACTAGCTCCTGTTATTTTTATTATAATTATGATTATTATTATTCTGTTGCTTTGCATGTATACTGAAAGCTACTGCCCTGGAGATAAATTCCTTGTATATCTAACTACACTTGGCCAAATAAAGTATTCTATTCTATTCTATTCTATTCTATTCTATTCTATTCTATTCTATTCTATTCCTTCCACTCCACTCCACTCCACTCCACTCCACTCCATTCCATTCCAGAGTTGCTTGGATCACAAATCTCAATTTGTTGACCTTATCTAAAACTTTGGAAATTTTCTAAATAATTACCTAACATGCACAAGTACAAATATTGTTGATGTTTCTGCTGCTGCTGCTGCTGTTTGTATCTCAGTAGAAAAGTATGAAATTGTAGATAAATTAAATAGATATGACAGTGTCAAAGCTGTCAAATTTCATCAATATTAGTTCTTTAATTTTCTTTCTTTCTTTCTTTCTTTCTTTCTTTCTTTTCTTTTCTTTTCTTTTCTTTTCTTTCTTTCTTTCTTTCTTTCTTTTTTCTCTGGTAATAAATTATTTCAACAGTATGGATAACTTAGTTGCCTGAGGATAGAATTTGATAAAGTCGGAATAGCATTAAAATGGGGTTGAAAGATTTTTGTCTGAAGCAAGCAGGTTTCATAAGAATGGTAGCACCTTCGCTTTATGTGACAGAACTAATTTTCAGCAGTTAGACACTATATATTCAGCAAGAATTTTTCAAAATATTTGATGTTGCATCTATAGTATATCAGGCTTTTGGAATGTGTCCTTTTAAAAAAATGGACAATTGGAATTGTAGCTTGTCAGCTAAATCTTTTAAAATGGCATTAAAGAGCACCACAAATAATTATAGAACTTAGAATGCTGCATAATGCATGTACACTACGTTGGAGAAAGACAAAGACCAAATACTACCAAATACAACTGAGTGCCTGTATTTGGGCCTATCATGGGGGTGATGAAATGTTGCAATTTTTCCATCCTTATTGCATCTGCTGATAGCTGCCCAGCAGTCCTCTCTAGGGTGATCCATATCCTACTGGAGTGTGGTTTGGACTACAGTATCAACTCCAGGGCCTTGACGAAGAATGTTCATGCTATCTGGCACACACACACACACACACACACACACACACAAATAGCTTAAATTTTCTTGAAGTTGGACTCTGATTGGATTGAATTGATTCTGTTACAGTTGAGGAAGTGGTTTGTCCAGCCACCTGTTTGTTAGAGTTGACCCCTTCTGGGTTTTTAAAGCAGTTCAGCAACCACAGGATGGTATGCCACTCATCAAGAAGTCAACTCTGGACCCTTCCCTGTTAGATAATTATCAGCCAGTTTTCTCTTTCTGGCAAAAGTCTGGCTTCAGGCCAGGATACAAGACAAATATCAACTATTGGTCACATTTATTGATGTGAGCCAGGATAGGAATGGTACATCCATCCAAGTGCTCTTTGATCTCTCAGTGGCTTTTGATACTGCCAACCATCAAGGACCACTAGGATGGATGCACTACCCCTATTCTGGCTCACATCAACAAATGTGACCAACACTTGGTCTTTGTATTGTATCCTGGCCTAAAGAAAAACTGAAACGGGTCCAGATAATCCACTTCCTCCAAGTCTTGAGCTGTTGTCCAACCACCATTTCCAACTTTTGCCAGTAAGAGAAGATTGAAAACTGGCTGATAATTATCTAAGAGGAAAGGGTCCAGAGTCGACTTCTTAATGAACTGACAAACTCCATCATAATTTGAATTGGGAACCTATTTGCATCCTAAATTAAACTAAATTTAAAAAAATGCTAGGGAATTCCTTAAAGCTTGGCATTTGGACAAATCAGCCATCAATAAACACAGGGAGATTAAATCACACTTACATGCAATTAAAAAAAATACTAAGAAGAAAACAAAAAAGACCAGAACATGTCCCCTCTAGTAGCCAACGCCCAGATAAAGAGACAAACAAGCCAAACATCAGGTGAACAATCGAGCAGAAAAATATACCCTAATCAAGGACTTACCAAGGATAAAACTACACCGACCCCCCCACCAAAGCTTGTAGGGCAAACTATTGTATGAAAACTGTGAAAAAATCCCATGCTAACTTGCCTTGGTGATGTTACCTAGTCAGGTAATAAAATGTCTGCAAGCACACAACTAAGTTCAGAGGAAATCAGCGGCTCCACACAGGGCCGGATTTTCCTATAGGCTAACTAGGCTTCAGCCTAGGGACTCAAGATCAAGAGGGGCCTACACAGTGGTGGGATTCTGGGGGTTCTAGGGGGTTCGGCCAAACCCTTTGTTAAATTGCTGGCTCGCCCGCCCCTCGCCTCCCACCTGCGCTAGGGCCTCAAGATCAAGAGGGGCCTACACAGTGGTGGGATTCTGGGGGTTCTAGGGGGTTCGGCCAAACCCTTTGTTAAATTGCTGGCTCGCCCGCCCCTCACCTCCCACCCGCGCGGTGCCAGCCTACCGTAGCCAGGGCTAGGCAATTGTGGCTCTTTTACAACCTGTGGACTTCAACTTCCAGAATTCCTGAGACAGCTTGGCTTGAGACAGTTTGAGACATCTTGGCTGTCTCAGGAATTCTGGGAGTTGAAGGCCACAGGTTGTAAAAGAGCCACAATTGCCCACCCCTTTCCTAGCCTGAGTTCCGCTGCCTGGGATCCACGTGGGCTGCCACGTGGTTCCCCACCGGCTCCGGACGCAAGAGAGCAGGATGGAGAAAGCAGCTTCCACGCCTTCACTCACTCACCCTCACTCTCTGCTCTGTTGGATCGCCAGCCGTTCGCTTACCCCACCCACTCCCAATCTATTGCTTCCTCCGATGGCTAGAGGAAAAAAAAACTTCAAATTCTTGCTGCGGGGCTTCAAAGGGCCGCCCTAGAGCCAGTGGTGCAGCCGAACCCTTTGTTAAATTGCTGGCTTGCCCCACCCCTCCGCACCACTATTTATTGCCAATAAATAGTGGTGGGTGAGGGGCGGGCGAGCCAGCAATTTAACAAAGGGTTCGGTGTTTTTTTTGTGATTTTATTGGCCCACGGAGCTTCAGCATAGGCTAATTGGCCTCCCGGCTCTCAGCTGATTTGTCTCAGCTCTTCTGCTTCCTTGCAAAGAGTGCTGATTTTTCCCCCCTAACTATGCTGAGAAACGAAACTGAAACTGCTTTGCTGTTGCTGCAAGGTTGGAAAATTAGGCAGGCAGAATTCTTTTCTTTTTCCTCACCAAAAAAGGTAGGTGCAAACAATGGGAAATTTAGGGAAAAAGAGGAGAGTTCAGGATTTTAAAACACAAAAGAAAAAAAGCTCTATTTAACTAGGGAATTGTAATAATTGAGATTCTATTAATTGTATATTTCTGAAAGCAGAAATGGTTAAGTTGTGGTTTGGAGGAATATATGGGGGAAATTATTTGGTTTATTATTATTGGTAAATATAATTAATTGATTTGTAAGAAATTGGATTGCATGGAAATAATTGGAATATTCATGTTCATATTGATTAATATACAAAATAGGTAGTTATATAACTAATTGATTTATATTAAAATGTTGAATTTATATTAAACAATGTTTAATATTAATAATATTACATAATTAACCAATGTGAGGATGGCTATAAAAATAGATGACAATGGGAAGGGGTATAATATAGAATAGAAGGGAAAAATTGAATTTGATTAAGATTAGAGATGAGGATGAAGGGTAATATTGGTTTTTTACAAAAATAGATGAGGAATAAATATGGCAAAAAGGAAATATAGAAATTGTAAATTTAATTGAAATGACTAAACACTGTTTAAATTTGTGAGCCGGCCAAATACTCTGTTCAAAGAAAATACATTGTATGTTTGTATGTGTGTTTCTAATTATTGCTATTTATTGCTATTTGTTCTCTTTTATTCTTTAAAGTTTAACAATTCATTCTTTATCTTAATATCTTTATATTTGTTTGGGGTTGGCTTTCTTCCCTTTCATCTTTTTTATGGTACAGCAATCTTTCTCCTCAAACCTACCACCTCTCTCTTTTCTTTCTTACTTTCTCTTCCTCCCTCTCTTCTCCTCCCTACTTCCTCTTCCTTTCTCCTTCTCCTCCTCTCTTCCTCCCTCTCTTACCCTCACTCCTACTCCAATTTCCCTTCCCTTCCTTCATCTCTCTCTATTGCTGTATCCTTTTATGCATATGGACTACACAGAGGGCTTAAAAAGTTATTTCTGACTGGTCCTCACACTTTTGACCAGTCCTCGAACTTACGACTGTCCTCACATTTTACATTTTTGCCTTATCTTGTCACCATGGTGAAAAGAAGCAGTTGTGAAATGAGTGACATGGTTGTTAAGGATGCTACAATGGGCATAAATGATGATCAGTCATAAGTGCGAAGACTGGTCAAAAGTGCGAGGACCTGTCAGAAATCACTTTTTTCAGCCCTCTGTGTAGTCCTTTTGTGCATATGGACTACTCAGAGGGCTGAAAAAGTTATTTTTGACTGGTCCTCGCACTTTTGACCAGTCCTCGAACTTACGACTGTCCTCACATTTTAAATTTTTGCCCTATCTTGTCACCATGGTGAAGAGAAGCAGTTGTGAAATGAGTGACATGGTTGTTAAGAAAGCTGCACGGGCATAAATGTGAGGATGGTCATAAGTGTGAGGACCGGTCAAAAGTGCGAGGCCCAGTCAGAAATGACTTTTTTCAGCCCTCTGAGTAATCCCTATGCGCATAGCCACGCCCACCCAGTCACATGACGAGCTACCCACACCTACATAGTCACGTGACCAGCTAGCCACGCCCACCCAGTCACATGATTGCCAGGCCACACCCCCAACTAAGCCACGCCCACAGAACCTGTTGTTAAAAAAATTGAATCCCACCACTGGTGAAAGGGCCTCATAAGTGGAATAGCCTAGGGCCTCTTTTCATCTAAATCCAGCCCTGGCTCCACACTTTAGAACACATAGAACAGAAAAAGGCTGTTCTATGTGTGCTGTGAAAGATCAGATCTGAACAGAACAATTATAAAGAATCTATTATTCTCCATATTTGTATGTTTAAAAGACACAAATGCTTCAACAATGAGCCCTATATTAAGCACATCTATTCTCCTGATTCTAAAAGAATTTCTACCGCCATGTTTTCAAATACGATTTATAATATGCTGAACTCTTCATTATTCTGCCCGCTGCCTCCAGTCTTTGGTTTTCTCATAGTACCAGAAATTGAACAATTCAAGGATCCAACAGTGAGGGCACATTTCATCCCTAGGTGGCTTGTGTTATTGGGAGGAGAGTCCAAATAGTCTGTTCAGCATCTCTTTTCCCGCAGAGTTCCGTGTCTGATATTGATCTGCCTCTTCGTACAATCACTTATTACCTGCTGGAAATTCTTTTCTCCTAATAATTTCTTTTTCTTTCATGGCATGCTGGCATTACCTCTTCTTTCCCCTGTCTGTTCTGTACCAAATTTCTCTGTTGCTTTGTTTACTTGTTCTGGTCTCCTCCACTGTGATAAGTAGCTTTTGATTCTGGAATGATAAACTAAATAGTGTGGTACTATTCTTAGCATTTGAAATAAAAACAATCTTTCAGTATGATTTACACATGTGACTTTTACTCTCCCTTTGGTTTCAAGACTGAACACTTAGTACCAGATCCTTGAAAAAGACTACTTTTCATGACTGGATTAAGAATCTTAATTTCCCTGTAATTATACCCAGCAGGAAAATGTAGAGAAAGGCAAGTTAACTCTAACACCAAAATGTGATAAGACTGTCCTGACAAAATGATTGGATCACAAAGAGACAGAAACATCTGAATGACTGAACAACCACAAATGTAGGAGGATTCAATTGTAGGCCTGTGCAGTGCTGTGGATTCATCTCCTTCCCATTGCTTCCCATCAATGCATGAAGCAAATATAAAGGAAGCATTTGTTGCTTAAGTAAAAAAAATAAAAAGAAAAGAAAGGGGAGAGTAATCTTAAATAAAAGGGTTCCTTGTGACTCAACTCTTTTCATGACTGTGAACTATGCTTGTTTTTTAACATTATTCAATTTGGTGTGAACAGTAGAATAGAATGAAGGAGAAAAAGCATAGGAGGGAAGGAGATTACAGGCGATCCACAGTCTTTTAGACAGCCCCACTTATTCTGGCTGTATATCTGTGGCAGATATTTTCCTACTAACTAGTAAAATGTTGAAAAGGAAAGACAACAAAACCAGAGGAATCAAACCAATCGTTGGGCGTATTGTATTCAAATTCAATTTGGCATCATTCGGCAGTGAGTCACAACCAATGCAATACACAAAAGATAATGATTACCAGTGGAGACAGAAAATTTCATACCAGTATAGGTTATTTTTCACAGAACAGCTAGATAGCATTATAATTCATAACTGGGGAAATCCCCAGAGAAATGACATCCTGCTTTGAATTAATTTCATTCAGTCACTTTGCTAAATCCAACAGAGATTTTTTTTTTAAGCTGCAAGCAGGACAGACTATTGTTCAGACTCTGTATCCATCTCAACATCTCACTCTTTTAAAGGACATGCAGCCTTAACCACGAGATTTTGAAATAGCTCTTGTGAACTATCTACCCTGTCCCAATAACTAAACTCAAAACCCTTGTAAAGGACTGAATGACATCAACCCTGACTTCAGTGAAATGCTCTGAAGTCTGCTACTGGTTCATGTCACTACCAGTTTGCTTCGCGCACGCATGCACAGTATGCACCAAACACATGCTTCACACGCATGTGCACCACAGGCGCTACTGCGCAGCGCTGAAAAAAGAGGATTAAGAAGCCTAGACAAAAAAAAAAATAGAATTCCAGATGACACCTGAGTAAATGAAAAAGGGAGAAGGAGGGGGAAAATGAAAAAAGAGGTACTATATAAATGTACGTTAAGGATGATATATGTGTAACCAGCAAAATAGAAAAGAAATTGAAAGGAAAATGTGGGTAAATATAAGATCGGGGTTACTCGAATACCATCTTGATAAAATATTGAATTGAAAATGGACACAACAATGGAGAGGGAAGGGAGAGAGGAGTAGAGGGACAAGTAGGAAGGAGAGAGGAGAAGGGAGGAAAAGAGAGAGAGAGAGAGAAGAAAAGGAAAAGGAGAGGAAGAAAGGAAGGGGAAATAAAAGTAGGAGAGAGGGTTAGAAAGAGAGGAAGAGGGGAGGAGTGGGGAAAAAGAAGGGGAGAGAAAAGGGGAAGGAGAGGAGGAAAGAAGACAGTTGAAAAGAATAGAAGAAGGGAGGGAAGGGTAAGAGGGAAGAAGGAGAGGAATGGTTGCTATGGAAAAAGGGAGACATGGAATGGTAGAAAAACAACTCCGAATGTATTTTAGAGTTTTAGGATGAAGAATGAACCAATATGGAAACCAAAAAATAATATGTGTGATAAGAATGGTGAAAGAGATTGTACATTTATATATGTTTTATGAGAAATAAAAATAAAAAAACTTTTTTTAAAAAAAGAAGCCTTCTCTGACTCTGCAAAGATAAGTAGAACTGCGAGTGGGGGGAACAGCTGTGCCACATGATTTAGATTCACTAGAAAGCAGGATTTCCTGCTTTCTAGTGAATATAAATCGGGCAGCACAGCTGATCGTCGGAAATACCGATTCGCCCGAACCGTTAGCACTTTTTACTACTAAATACTACAAACTGTGCACAAGTTCTTTTTCCATTCACACAGCTCAAACATATCAATCTCCTAAGCGAAGAATAAATAAAGACATTTTTTGATCTTTTAAAAATGGCAATTCACATGAAACAATGAGTAAACATGCATAAATTCCTAGGCTACCAGGATTCAGCAGCTATACATGTGGCAATGAATCTATGCATACATATGCACATATCAAACTTAGATAGGTATGCAATCAAATAACCTCTAATTCAAGAATGGGGAGCTTGTAAACATGGGTTTCCTTGTGTTTCTGAACTGCTTTCTTAAGCAGTTCAACTAATATAGGCATAGGTTAGATACCTGGAACAGTATCTGCAGAACTGACATCTACTCTAACCAATAAATTTAATAGCAATAAAGGAAGACATTCACTTCATGGAAGACTTCTTAAAAATCAAGCACGAATTGATACAAGAGATCCTTCAGAACCAATTAATGACTGCAATAAATTTATATTATATTCTTCATAATTAATCCTCCTTCTTTTCCCTGAATTGGCATAATTAATAGCTAGCTAATACTTTTATTGTGCCAATTGCAATGTTGGAATTTAATTACTCATCCCTGAACAAAGGTCTGAAAGCTCTATTCAATTCATTCCACTACAGTATAATGCTTTTAAAATCAAATGGTCTCAAGTAGAAATTTGAATGCATAAAAACACAATTTTGAAATTACATTAATTTTAATAGTCATAAGCTGACTTGGTGAGCCTTCTTATGGCATTTTTTTTAAGATAAAGGTACATTCAAAATAATTAAATAATGCCTAGGACTATTCCTAAATAAAGTAACTCAAGTTCTTGTTAACTGCAAACAATTCTTACTTTAAGTTTATATGAATCATTAAAAAAAATAAGTATCTAAAAAAAATGAGTCATATATATATTACTATCTTCATCAGGGACCTAACAGTAGTATCTCAACAATACATTAGAGAGGTTATTGATAGGTCTGTTTCATTTAAGTGTGCTGGTGTGCTATTTTGGTGTGCTGCCCTGCTCCCCACACACACATGCACGTACAGCAAGAGTTCTACAGGTGTTTATTCAAACTTCCCAAACAGGTCCTCAGAAAGCATCCCCATTGCACAGATTTGGATTTTGAACTCAGCACAGCGAGAGACACTGGGTAATCGAGTCCATCGCATACACACCAAGTCCAGAAAAGCATTCTATGAGTTGAATAGGCCAGTATACACAGCATGAGCACACAAGGCACAAAACTGAGCACATTGCTCCAGCCATGCTCAAGTCATCAGGGTGGGATTAAGTAGGATAGTGTAACCCTTCACGAGAGGCGAGGTTGCCTCCTTGTGAGTAGTCTCGCTGACCGGTGTTGTGGTGCCTGTCTCCTCTCTGCCCTATGTGTTCTTGGATCAGGAGGAGGTATGGACTCCACCTCCTCCTCATTGCTAACTGGTGGCAGCTGCTCCTGGTCCTCACCTGGAGCCTCCTGATCAACTTTCTGCAACTATGGCTCACCTCACTTAACCTCAGCCTGTCGATCATCCGATCAGCCCAGCTGAGCCTGATCCATCAGGCAAGCACTCTCTGAGCCCCGATCCAGGCCATCAGTCAGCTCTGTTCTTTCTTCTGCTGACTCAAATTCATCCTCATCTTCCTCTGAACCCGTATCTAGAGAGGGACCCGAGGGCAGATCCATGACATCTGGGGAGTTTCTGAATTGAAATTTTTCATACTGATCTTTAATTAAAATTGAATTTATTAAAGTCAAAACTTAGGCAAATAGGTGTTCTGGGCTGAGAACACCTTTTTGTTATCAGCAAGATCATCATTGCTTTAAAAATGTTAAGGTTCTTAAAATTTAAAGATAGATGGGACCCCATCATTTGCCTTGGACATTTCAAGAACACTTGGAACTCACATCTCAGCCTTACCATTATTTTTTTCATCATTTTTTTAAAATCCCTTCTCCTTTCCTTCTGTACCATTGAAATATTTGGGAGAAAAGCATTAAGATATATTTTTCCCTAGACATTATTCCTTTTTTCTAGTGTATTTTCAGTTTTTCTTGTAATTCATATGAAGAGTTGTCATAATATAACCAGATTATGATGAAGAAAAAAACCCCATAAAATAGATGTGAAATCCTGCTAAATATTCCTTGTGAAATATAACACATTGCATTAAATGGATATAAACTTATTTAAGAGAGGAAAATCAAACAGCAACAAGTTGATTTTATTTATAAATTTGGAATAATTGTAAATTAGACCTAATTAAATAAGAATCTTGAGCAGTAAGATTAATTACACTTCATAATAAAAGCTGTAAATCATAGAATATGAAATAACCACAGAGTGGTTTAAATCATAGGAAAATATGAAAATAGCCTATACATCTCAAAATATTTCCAACATCTTATAACAATCAAGTCCAGCCAGCTTCAAGTTATGAAGCTTTCATCGCTGCAATTTTGAAGGCTGGAAAGGATTGTATCCACTCTACAGGTTATTACTTGATATCTCTGTTAAATGTTGATTCTAAGATTTTTTTTAACAGCTATATTGCTGGGAAGATTACAGAAGATATTACTGGCAATAATTCATCCCACACAATATGATTTCATGAAAGAATGTCAGGCTTCAGATAATATAAGACCCTTGGTTGACATAATAGTCTTATATGCTGATAGACAAAATCTATAGTTAACTTTGTTAGATGCAGAAATGGCTTTTGACATAGATCAAATCAAGTTTTTAGTATTGAAGAAGTTTAGATTTCTATTAAAAGTGTTTTTGGATTATATAAAAAAAATTCTAAATCCTTCTTCTTGTACACGGTAGTTACCACTGAGATTATTTCACCAGTAATTAAAATGCAATGTGGATTGCACTTTATTTATCATGTACATAATGTAACATATCCATCAAGAATACCCATTATCTCCTTTAATTTGGTATCAGAACTACTGCCATGCCTCATTCAACAAAATCATGAAATCAAAGGGATTTTAGCTGAATTTTAATATGATATTGCTATACACAGATAGTATTTGGTTTTTTCTTATAATTATCATTTCTTTTATACTTAGTTTCTCACAAATCATCAATCTTTACCAAAATAAATTTCCAAAAGTTGTAATGGATTTATTTTTATTGTCCCAAAATTATTAAATACTTGGAATACTATTGTGAAGAAAACAAAGATTTCAATATATATCATCAAGATTAAAAGATGCAAAGCAATGGATGAAAATATTCTTATATTTGTGTGTAAATGAATTTTACATAAATATTAATGTATATTTTCAGAGTAGAAAAAGTATCTTGATTATGATGGTGATGGCTTTAATTTTCTGGATTTTAAACAATAACACTGGGCTTATTTTTTAAACTTCAGTCATGTGATGGAATGGAAAAATATTCTCTATGTACCATTATAGGTGGAACTTTAGAGTTATCATTCAGCTTTACACTCTTAGCAAGATCTTGGTTCCAATTAGACAAGGCATTTTAATTATAGAAGGCACACCACTGAGATCAGCGGGGCTTACTATCATAGCTAAGGTGTTTATAAATACCATTCATTATATCTGCTTTGCTATTACAAATCTTTTAGATGTCAGTAGAATGAAAAAGAAAGCACCCAAACATGTGCATTGTAATTTTTTTTAAAAAATGAAGTAAATTTAATTAACTCAATATGACATCAATACCTATAAAAACAAAAGGTACACTGAAATGAAAACAAAATCCTGCAGATTCCTAATGAGTGTCTATGAACTGATAGGAAATACATTGAATAAATAAATTAATAAATAAAGCAAGTGCACATGTGAAAAATTTCCAAAAATATGTGGGATGGTAGTAGGTGTTTTTTTTTTAATAAAAAATATAAAGACTTCTTTGAGTCAGGGTTAACTCCAGATGTTCTTAGAAGCTTCATAGAGGCAATTTTCCTAGATTGCTCAGTTTAGTGTAAAGCTGGGTTTTCCTGTGGAATCCTTTCCAATTAACAACCAGTTCTAGGCTCACTTAGCTTTTTCAAAATCAGTCCAAGTCTGCTCAATGCTGCCAGCTACCCTGGTTATTTTTCAGAAAAATACAAATCAGTATGTAACTTGCCTTCATTAATATTCAGGCTTGTAAATTCTGAGAATGACTGTCAGTTAGATAATTGTAGCTTATTACTTACCTTCAGAAACACAGATTCAGTATGTCCACGGTTGAAGAAAGGTCAAAGCCTAATGTGAAGCAAAGTATTTCTCCTATAATTCATATGTAACTCCATATGTAATTCTGCAAATACCTTATATCATTTTCTCCTCTTTACTTCTGACAACCTTTGGTCTTGCCACCACTTTTTCATTTCCACCGCACTGTAAATTTAGTCTCTCTAGTTTATTTTTCATTCTGGTGGAGTTAGCTTATTGGTGGCATTATGTTAGCATTTTTGTCCTCTTTCACCTTGAAGCCTGCCTATTCACTTAAATTTGATTGCTTCTTATCTATATCAATCAGGATCAGACTTTAGTCTTCATAACTCCTTTTTCATTTAAGAAGGATTGGAGTGAGGACCAATTTGGAAGGTAAGGCAAGGGAGAAAAATATCAGGACAATGAGACATATGAAAACTTCTACTATATATATATATATATATATATATATATATATATATATATATATATATATATATATATATAAAGAAGTAAGAAAATTGATATATATATATATATATATATATATATATATATATTATTATATATATATATATATATATATATATATATATATATATATATATATATATATATAATATAAACCTCTTTCCCATATACAATCACGAATCCTAATATGTAAGCTGAAATTCCACTTTTAAAAAAACTTCAGTTGATTCATTTTTCTAATAAATAAGAGACCAAGTATGAATGTAAAATAATATAATTAAAACAAAATAAAGCAAAACACAGTAAAACTGGATAAACCAGTAGACATTTGAAATGAAAAACAAACAAGGAAAAGCAAGGGCCAGTTTGGTCTACTAGTGAAGGCACTAGGCTAGAAACCAGGAGAGTGTGAGTTCTAGTTCTGCCTTAGGATGAAAGTCAGCTGGGTAACTTTGGGAGGAGAAATGAGTATTAGGTATGCCTTAAGCTATTTATAAAAATAATAAAGGCAGGGGTGAAATTAAAAAAATTCCTCTACTGGTTCTGTGGGCATGGCTTGTAGGGGGAGGTCATGTGACTGGGTGGGTGTGGCCAACTCAACATCACTCACATCAGGGGGCTCCTCACTGGCCCCTCCCCTGCCAGCCACTCCTTGTCACGAATGGCAGGAAAACGGGGAGGGGGAATATTCCTGCCTACCATCCTTCCCTCAGTCTGTGCTGAGATTAAGGAATGGATGACAGACAGGAATCCCCTTCCCCATTTTCCTGCCTTTCACAAAAATGGCTCCATTCCAGCTGCTCCCCCCCACCCCCAATCCTCTCCCTTCTGGGGACTACCTTAAAAGGGACAGACTGCAGAAGCTCCGCTCTGAATGGAGGGAGAAAAGTTAGGATTTTGTCTGCTGCATTTAACATTGAATTCTGTGGCAGAGAGAATGCTAACTTTTCTCTCTCCATTCAGAATGGAGCTGCTGCTCTCTTTATGGTTCCCTCCTGGCCCCCTCCCTCCTGGGGACTATCTTAAAGGGACAGGCTGCAGCAACTCCATTCTGAATGGAGGGAGAAAAGTTAGCATTCTCTCTGCTTCATTTAACATTGAATTCTGTGGAATATCTAGCAGCTGGAAGAAGTGAGTGACGACTGGCTGGACGTGGGTGGGGCCAAGGAGGGGTAATTACTACCGGTTTGGCAAACTGATGCCCATAATCCCCAGCAGTTTGCCCGAACCAGTCTGAACCAGTAGAATTTCATCTCTGCCGGGCGGGGGGAAAAACTTAGATGATAGGAATCCTGGTATCAAGGAATGTAAAGGGTAGGTGCCAAATATTATATGGTAAATAGGAAGGAATAAAGGTAAATCGTTCACAAGGAAGAGATAAGGGACTTCTTAGTAGCATATGTGTGAGGGGAACCTTTACCTTTACTTAGTAGCATGCAAGAAAAACAGAATTGCCTTCCCAATTGGTAGGCGAAATTTTCTTCCCAAGAGTTTAAGAGAAACAAAACTTTTAGTTGAGAAAGAGTATAAAAATGATGGGTCCCAGGCACATGGCTAGACACATGGGGGAGAAAGAAGAAAGCAAAAATTAGCATTGAAGCAATGTCTAGAAAAAGGACAAACAAAAGAAAATGGCTTCCTAAAAGAGGCAGCTTAAGGAGAAGAGGTACACAGAATCAAAACTTTCAAGTGAAAGAGGCAAAATTATTACTTCAGAATAAAGAGGGAAATAGAAAAGACCACCTATAAGAGCAGGAATTTCCAAGCAGTGGAGAGGTATCAAAAAGTAAAAGATGACAGTCATGAATGTTTGATTAAGAGCCAGCCCTTTTAATATGTGTGTCAACACCAATGTTCTACTGAACCTTAAATTGTGTGGCCACAACCATAATATTGACTTTTTTTTAATACCCCACAGATGTGATGATGATGATGATGATGATGATGATGATGATGATGATGATGATATACATTCAGTTGTGTCTAACTCTTGGTGATTCTGTGGGCCAAGTCTCTCTACATCTTCTGATCTTGCACTACTTCTTTAAGTTTTTCTATGTTCTGGCTTGTGTCAGCTTTGATAGTGTCCAGCCATCATGTTCTTTGGCACCCTGGTTTCCTTTTACCACTAACTCTTTCAATCATAATTTCTCCAGTGAATTCCCCCACATGACATGGCCAAAGTAAGTGAGACACATTTTGCCTTCTTGTGACATGTCTAGTGTTATGCACTCCAGTAATTGTTAGTCATCTTTGCTGTCCATGGAATATTCAGGAGCCTTTTTCAGCATCATAGTTCAAACGAGTCCATTTCCTTCCTGTCTTGCTTTCTTAAATTCCAACTTTCAAAACCATAGGTAGCTACCCCAAAGACATTGAAAAGAGAGTAAGCATAAAGGTTTTCTCCCCACTCTCCTTCCTTCTTGTACCTCTAAGGAAGCAAGCAACTTGAAGGGTGCCAGGGATTTAGATTAAGGCTGGAGGAAGAAGTGTGTCTGACATACGTTGTCTAAGTGATGACCAAGACTTAGAGAAAGAAGAGAACCCTATGTGTCAGGTAGAAGCAGATTTTGGCTGATTGAGCCAGGGAGGAAGAGAAACAGAGTGGAGTTTCAGAGGGGCAGCTAGAGGAAGAAATAGGAGGAGAAAAAGGATGAGAAACTGTTCAACAACATGTTTACAGGGCTTTGATGTCTTGCCAATGTTTGGGGGCACTGGGAGGGGGAAGGACGGTGGAATTGTTTGAACATGTACAGCAGAGGTGGGTTTCAGCAGGTTCTGACCAGTTCTGGAGAACCGGTAGCGGAAATTTTGAGGAGTTCAGAGAACCGGTAGTAAAAGTTCTGACTGGCCTCGCCCCCAAATATTCTCTGCCTCCCAAGTCCCAGCTGATCAGGAGGAAATTGAGATTTTACAGTATCCTTCTCCTGCCATCCCCACCAAGCCACACCCACCAAACCATGCCTGCCCACCAAGCCACGCCCACAGAACCGGTAGTAAAAAAATTTGAAGCCCACCACTGATGTACAGTGCATATTATTGCTTGAATATATGCCATGTATTGCTTCTTTAAGAAGTGTTTCCAACTGTTGAGTGAAGGAGAAAAAGTAGGACCAGTTTCTCCATCCCCATTGAGTTCAATATCTTCAGGCATTTACTTGTTCTTCCCTCTCCATAGCAAAAAAGGTACTTTTTTCTTAATGGTTCTATGGACAAAGCAAGTTGCTGGTGTGTGTGAAGAGTATCAAGAAGCTTTAGGTGCAAAATGCAGCAGCACAGAAAGCTATGTATTCCCTAGAAGGATACCTATTAGACCTCTGCTTTGTGAGCTGCATTGCTTACCACTTTGCTTCTGGGTCCAATTCAAGGTTCTGGTAATGATCTGTAAAACCCTATATAGGGCTTTACACTATAGGCATAGTGTCATGTTATCTTCTTCCCAATTACATCTATCCATTCCATCAGGATAAGTCCAACCAGGACTTATCTTTTGTAAGTCCAAGAAATTTTTCCAAATTATACTTCTAATTGATTATTTGTATACCCATTTTAGTTATTAAGTCATGAGCCAGTTTCATTGGTAAGTCCTGTGTATGGGTAGTCCTCAACTTACAACTGTAATTGACCCTAGGATAATGGTAGCAATTCTTTGTGGTCATTAAGGGGGTCGCCATATGACTGATTGGACTTAATTTTATAACATTTTTTTCAGTGAAGTGAACTCATTTTACCTAATAGGTATTTTTTGGCAGAAACCAGAAATAAATGCCTGAAACCATCAGAAATCATGGACGTGTGACTGTTGGACATTACAAAGAGGTGAGCCAAGCTCCCAAAATGGAATCACGTGATTGCAGGTGTGTGTGTGTGTAGCCATTATAAATTTGAAATTGGGTCTTAGTTAACTTTGGGGGTTACTTCATAATTTTGAATGGTCACTAAGCAACCATTCATATATCAAGGATTACCTGTATCATATTTTATTGTTTCATTCTCCTATCTTGTTATTTTTAAATTCATATCCAAAACAACCTGCTTCTCTGTTGTATCCTCTTATATCTCATCTTTTAAACTAATTTATTGTAGCACACAATCTTATGGATTTTTTTTTCCTGAATGCATTGTTGCAAAATATCCTTGAATTCTTCCAAAGCTAAAATACTTTGGTCCACTCTACATAAGTGGATCTCTTTTCCTGTAATTATAATTTTAGTTCTTTCTGATTGCTTCTAGTGTCCAGCCTTCAAAGTCTCTTCTTACCATGCTTTTCTCTAATCTATAGCATTTTCCCATGAGAAGATTTCATACACTTAGATTCAAAATTTTCATATATTTTTAAACAACCCACAGGAAGAATTCTTATAATTAGTTCTGAAATCTTATTTCCCATCCATCTGGCCCCTTAGTCCATTTGAAACTTTTAAAATTACCATTCTAATCACCCTTTTGCAGTTTATTTCAGAATAAAAATAAGTTCTTAAAATTACATGGAGCTTCTTTCACCAAGGATCAAAGGAGAATCACCCAGTGTAATGAAATTTATTATTATGAAGGTTCTTAATTTCCAAAAAGCAGTTAACAAGACATTTCCAGAAGTAATTAAGAAAGGAAGTGAGCAAGTGCCTGTTTGATGGCTCTGAACTGCGACTTAGGCATAGTTGACTTTCACTTGACTCCCAGAGCTATAAAACCCATCAAAGACAGCTGTTTTACAGTCTCCTTATGGGGATCATTTGTATGGAGCCTTTATGGGTGAACCTAGGTCCTCCCCTTTATCCAGGGAGGAATTTCGAGGCATCAATCTGTTTGTGAGCTCCTTGTTCCACCACTGTGGTCAGCTCTGAAAAAAACCAAAGCCATCTTCAGTTTGCCATTGCTTCCCTGGAAGTCACTTGGAAATATAACATTTGGTTAAATATACTGAATAACTGGCAGAGTATCTAGGTTTAGCACGCAACATAATTTCATAAAATCTCTGCTGGATAAAAAAATGATAGTGAAGCTATGCCAATGTTATATCATCCAAAAACAGCCCACAGCCCTTCTGAAATTATTTTCAGTCATTGGTTTTGAAAGTATTGCTGCTTCCAATCCTGAAAGTGTGTATAGTTATCATCACTAACTTTAGCCTCCAAACATTTATCTACAGTGTTTCCCCAAAATAAGACATCCCCTGATAATAAGCCCAATTGGGCTTTTGAGCACATGGCAATAAGGCCAAGCACTTATTTCAGGATTCAAAAAAATATGACACGGTCTTATTTTCGGGAAAACACGGTAGCAACTTTTAGACCCAAGTAAAATTGACAGCCATTAGCAGGAGTGGGTGTGTGAGGGGAGGTTTATGCATTCAAGTCAGTTTTTTGTATTCTTTGTGATTTCTTGGGCTAATCTCTGCAGTTTAGTGAGTTTTTTCATACATGGTTGCTATTGCCTCCTTCCTAGGACTGAGAGACAATGCGAGCCCAAGATCACCCAGCTGGCTTTGTACCTAGGGTAAGACTAGAATTCACAGACTCCCTGTTTCTAACTTGATATCTTAGCCACTATACCAAGCTAGTTCTCATAGCAGTCTTATAGTAGCATATTCAACTCTGGCCCAAACTGAGAAACTATCTGCTTTCATATTGTGGGGATTTCAAATAGAGAAGCACAAATTCCTCTCATGGACTATTAATATTTATTAGGAACGATGCTTTAAACTGTTTCTAGATTGCCTAGGTAGGAATACATAGCCCTTGTTATTTCTCCTGAGAAACAACTTCCCAATTTTGCTTCAGAATTTATTATACTCTAAAATAGCTTCGAGGGTTGAGTGACAGCTCGATGCTTTGTTCATTCAGAGATATTGAGTTTATAGATCTGCACAAAGCAGAAAGCATGCTTCAAGTTCAGGACAAAAGAATCCAACTTAAAACATCCCACAAAAACATGTGAGGTTGGCTGTTTTCCAAAGGAATAACATTTACAACTTTGCAGAAATATTAACCAATGAGATGTTTTCCAGACAAAGAAATCTCTATAGTAGTTCTCACGTACTGAAGAATAACTTAGTTTATATTAGCATCTGTTACTGGAACTGCCAATTTCTTATGGCAGTAGGAACGTCATTTTTGCTCTTTAAATAGAGCATTGCTGCATTGCTAAACCACATCGTTAAAAGAGCAAATAATAATAATAATAATAATAATAATAATAATAATAATAATAATAATAATAATAATAATAAAACATTTAACATTTTTCCCCAAGAGCCCCTCTCCTCATCTAAAGATAAATAAACAAGGTAGACAGGCAGGCAGTAATTAATTCTACTCCTATGAGATTTTTCTTTACGTTCTCAAAAAGAAAAATTAAAACATCATTCTCATGGCCAATTTTATTTTAGGCATTGCCACTCCACCTACTTAGAAAGATCAGGCGACAGATATGGCTTAATTTCCTGAAGCTGGCAAAACCCACTGTGCTGATCTTCACTGATAGTTCTGCTTACCCAAAAGGGTGGTTGCCGACTGCCAAAATGAGAGGGAAGAGCTTTTTAATGGAACGATACTAATGTTACAACAAGGCAAGCGGGGCCAGCATGTATACAAATGCATCAACGTTCCTCTGACAAGTTCAGGCCATTTTTAAATGCATTCTGAAAGCAGAATAACAACAGCACAAAAGAATAGGAGTAGAGTACATTAAAATCAGTGATGGGATTCAATTTTTTTTACTACTGGGTTCTGTGGGCATGGCTTGGTGGGCATGGCAGGGGAAGGATTCTGTAGAATCTCCATTCCCATCCCATTCCAGGGGAAGGTTACTGCAAAATCCCTATTTCCTCCTGATCAGCTGGGACTTGGGAGGCAAAGAATAGATGGGGGCAGAGCCAGTCAGAGGTAGTATTTACCAGTTCTCCGTACTACTCAAAATTTCCACTACTAGTTATCCAGAACTGGTCAGAACCTGCTGAATACCACCTCTGGTTAGAATGTGAGAATAATCTGTTGGATTAAATCCTCTTTTAGTTCAACAATTGGTTCCTCATATTGTCTTACAGAAGCAAGTAACCTCATATTGTCTTACAGAAGCAAGTAACTACTCACCCATTAAGTAACCACTTACAGAAGCAAGTAACCATTCACCCATATATCCGTGCCATGACTGTGGGCATGTAAAATGATAGTGTAATAGTGGTTAAAAATTACAATTTCATATTCTCACAGCAGCCAACCATATGTCTCTATGGATGCTCTCAAGTAGTAAATACCTTCTAATGCAGGGGTGTCAAACGCAAGGCCCGGGGCCCAGATCTGGCCTGCAAGGTGCTTAGATTTGGCCTGTGATGCCTCTGCCAGTGAAAATGGATCTCGGGAGGGCCACAGGTGGCCCTTCTGAGCTCCGTTTACATTGGCAGGCGGTTGCAGGAAGCCGTCGCAGCTGAAAATGGAGCTTGGGAGCCCATTTTCACTGGCAGTGCACTCAGGCCACCACAGGCACTCCCAACACAAGTGACATTGAGCTGGCCATGCCCACCCTGGCCACGCCCACCCTGGCTCCCTGAAGTCAAGCACAACTGTGATGTGGCCTTCAATGAAATCGAGTTTGACACCCGTGTTCTAATGTTTTTATGCCCCTGCAGATAGTGTTTGGACACACGCTGCCTCAAACTTGAAGTAGCGCTGAAATAATTCTTGTTAGACCTGTTACCCTTTAATAAACTCAATTTCCTTTGAAGGCTATCCAAGTAAGTAGTCATTTAGAGACCCCTCGCATCCTGGACATAAACTGTTTCAACTTCTACCCTCAAAACGACACTATAGAGCACTGCACACCAGAACAACTAGACACAAGAACAGTTTTTTCCTGAACGCCATCACTCTGCTAAACAAATAATTCCCTCAACACTGTCAAACTACTTACTAAGTCTGCACTACTATTAATCTTCTCATCGTTCCCACCACCCATTTCCTCCCACTTATGACTGTATGACTGTAACTTGGTTGCTGGTATCCTTACGATTTATATTGACTATTTCCTAATATGATTTGATTGCTTATTTGTTTCCTATGACTATCATTAAGTGTTGTACCTTATGATTCTTGACGAATGTATCTTTTATCTACACCGAGAGAGTATGCACCAAGACAAATTCCTTGTGTGTCCAATCACACTTGGCCAATAAAGAATTCCATTCTATTCTGTTCTGTTCTGTTCTGTTTTGAAAGGTCTCTTTTAAAAGTTGACATCATATTAGCTGGCTTCTGTTTTCCTGGCACACAGTCCACATTATACAAAAATATGTACATCTGTCTAGAAAATCAGCCTGTGTTTGAGGTCTTTAAGAACTCTTGGATGAGTGCCATCAGGACTAAGAAATTTGTTATTGAGCACTGTCTCAAAATAGCTTAGAATATCTTGTTTTGTTATCTCAATTTGCTTTGGTTGTTCTAATTCTCTCCCTGGGGGGAAAAAAAGATCAATAAAGACTCAGGTATATGTCCTATTATCTTCTGTAGTAAAGATAGATGTGAAGAATATATTCAAGTTTTCAATAATCTTCATATCTGCCTTGGGCCTACAATTTAGGGCACATGGAATCTATGGAGCACATCCTTCTCTGTTGTCAATTTTATAGGTGCTTCACAGAGCCCTAATTTTTCCATCACTGAATAATATTGTAAGATTTACAATCCAATAATATGCATAGTGTCTGATAGTTGACACCCAGCCTGGGATAAGAACAGAATATAGATAGTCTCTATGGTTGTAAGTAAAATAAGGTACTTCATAACTGAAAGGAACTGAATCTGCTTGCTTATTTTATTTATTTATTTATTTATTTAATTTGTATACCGCCCTTCTCCCAGAGGGACTCAGGGCGTTGAACAGCCAAAATTAAAAATACAAAAGTTAAGATAATTAAAAGAATTAAATCATTGGCTACCCAATTTAAAACCCCAAATCCATAAAATTTAAAATCCCAATTAAAAACCATTTAGGCTAGGCCGGCTTGATGAAATAAAAACGTCTTCAGGGCTTTACGGAAGGTCCGGAGGTCCGGGATCAATCGTATTCCAGGAGGCAGCTCATTCCACAGGGTGGGTGCCCCCACAGAGAAGGCTCGCCCCCTAGGTGCCGCCAGCCGACATTACCTGACCGACGGCACCCCGAGGAGGCCCTCTCTGTGAGAGCGTATTGGCCGGTGAGAGGTTCTCAGTAGCAGCAGGCGGTCTCGCAAATACCCTGGCCCTAAGCCATGGATATCTAGCCATTATTGTTTGCTAGATATCATTTACACCTAGCCATAAGTTTAGGACTGACTTGTCTATTTATATCCAATATTTCTTGTATTTTAAGTCAAGCTTTTATTTTTAAATTTGCTTTTAGTTAACATTACAATTTTATACTTACCTTCTGTTATTTATTTTAATCTTGTTAGTTTCACTTTTAGCTTTACTGCTATAAAGGTAGTCCTTGGGTTAGAAATAGAAATAGAATAACAGAGTTGGAAGGGACCTTAGCGGTCTTCTAGTCCAACCCCCTGCTTGGCAGGAAACTCTATATCATTTCAGACAAATGGTTATCCAATCTCTGCTTAAAAACTTCCAGCATTGGAGCATTTACAACTTCTGGAGGCAAGTTGTTCCACTGATTAATTGTTCTAACTGTCAGGAAATTTCTCCTTAGTTCTGAGTTGCTTCTCTCCTTGATGGCATTTGGGGCAGGACTGCTGTTACTAAGTGATGTGACCATAAAATATGATGTCATGGGATTGCATCACTTAGTGACCGCAATCCCAGCAGTGCCCTTTGTTGTTGTAAGCCAAGACACATAGACACATGGGAGTTCCAATTAGAGTACAGGGGGGAGTAAGGAGTGATAGGAGAGGTTGAGAGCCTTGGCAAGAATGCACCCAGTCGATTACTATGGTCTTCTAATACACCATTATTACAAGAACTTCTCCTTTCCATACTTCATTGATAACCATCTCAAGATCACATTCAGATTTTGATCAGAAGGAAGAATACAACCTTAGACCTAGTAATTCCATGGAGACTTCTGGACTTTTAATATAGTCTAGTAATGTTTGTTGTGGTACTCTCCTAGATACAATGAGCAAAATCTCATCCTTTGTGCTTTTCCTTGTCCATTTGTATGCTGGTACAACAATATCCCAAAGGGTCTATTGTAGCACATTTCTGACCTCATTTTTGGAATACCATTTTGTTCTGAGCTCAGAATACTCAAATCAGCCTTTTTGTAATCAGAACAGTATCACAGAAATCATAAAGCAAGTCTCCAGCTGTTAAAAAGTAGGGTAGGGTAGGGCAGGGCAGGGCAGGATAGGGTGGATAGGGTAGGGTCTAGTGGAAGGAAGGAAGGAAGGAAGGAAGAAAGGAAGGAAGGAAGGAAGGAAGGAAGGAAGGAAGGAAGGAAGGAAGGAAGGAAGGAATTATCTGATGCACACCACAACAGCATAATTGTTTATTACAATAGCATAATATTCCAGGAATTCTGTTCTGGAATTCTAGGTATTTGATAGAGCAATATTCCTTATAGGTGGCATGTATGCAAATTTCATTTATAAGTCTGGTGTTTTTTGTGATTGGTATTTTTTTCTACATGAAACGCACCACATAAAAGAAATTATGTCATCATCATGGAAAAACAGAAACATAACATTTAACTTTGAAAATATTTAAATTAACAAGATAACAATGATGCTCATCATATATAATTTAATAGTTTTTTAAAAAAATATAGAAAGACCTGAAAAAAAAAATTCATTGCCAATATGATCCAATTATTCTGAAGTCTTAAGAATGTATTTGCTGCCAAAGTTAAGTCTTAGGAGCCTGCATATAAGTCTCTTAATTGACTTGACATATTTCTTCTGTTAGGCATACAGCAACAATACCTTGTCAGATGTTATAAATCCTCAAAGGTAATAGAGAAAGAGATATCTCATCAGTTATTTCTGCAGACATTTTTTTTTAAAAAAAAAAGAACATGCATGTAAGTGACTAATTGGCTCTATCTTTCTTTTCTTCCTTGGACAGATCGAAGGAAAAATATATATTGCCTTCTTTTTTGTAACTTATATATTGATTAATGCCATTCCAATCTATACTTTGCTCTTTAAGAGTGGAGACTGATTAACATGCATTTCATTAATGAGGGCTTTAAACAACAGTTGGTATGCATCCAACATACAGTCAAGGTAGTTCTTGTTTAGGAATCAAAATTGGGACCAGCCACACTGTCATTACAGGAACTGGTTGTTAAATGAAACCATGACTATCCTTATGATCTTACTTTGCTTCACAGATATGCCAAAATTACAAATGATTCTAAAATTATTGTTTCATCATTGTCGTACTTTCAAATGGTCACTGTGCAAGGCAGTTGCTAAATGAAGATTATCTGTGTTACGACGGTTGCAACAGTCATTTCATATGGCAAAAGACAAATAACATTGTGGTGAGCTAAACTTAACATTTTGAAATAACAATTTTAAATGAACCCATTTACTCTTTGAGAACTTATTGTGAGAATAATGGGCTGCCTATCTGAATATCTATGAAAGTAAACTCCATTCTTTTTAAACCAGTAAAGTGCATTCTATTTTTAGGAGAACGTGTCAGATGCTCTGTCATAATAATGTTAATATAGGAATTTGGATTCTATTCTGAATCTGTAATGCTCTGTACCAGGCAAAAGGATAATAGCAATAGCATTTAGATATATACTGCTTTACAGTGCTATAGTCCTCTCTAAGCCGTTTACAGAGTCAGCATATTGCCCCCAACAATTTGGGTCCTCATTTTACCCACCTCGGAAGGATGGAAGGTTGAGTCAACCTTGAGCCTAGTGAGATTTGAACTGCCAAATTGCAGACAGACAGCAGTCAGCAGAAGTAGCCTGCAGTACTGCACTCTAACCACTGTGCTACTGCAGCTCTTGATATGAAAGAGTTCAGACTGGCAAAAGGATTCTGACCATTGCCTTTGCTCAGTAATATCAGGGAGAGGGGTCTTTGGGTTCTCAACCCTGTACTACAAATATTCTCTACATATTATGTAATTTTGAATATGTGACTTGCCCATGTACAGATGCATCCATGTTGACCATCAATCCAGAGGTGGTATTCAACTGGTTCGCACTTGTTCAGGTGAACCAGTAAGGGAAATTTGGCTTGGGTTGCCAAAGCAGTAGTGACCTCTGGCTGGCCTCTCCCCCTGCCTGGTCTCCAGGTCGCCACTTGCTCGCCCCACCTGTCCAGTCACTGGTCACTTGCCCTGCCCACCTGCTTGACACTCACTCACCCAACCTGCCCACTTGATGCTCACTCTCCCACTCAATGCTCCCTCGCCCACCCGCCTGACACTCGCCCCACCCATCCCAGCCCTATATATATTGCCTTTGCTTTGCCACGTGGCCCAGCTACTCACCTCGCGTCATCAGTCACTCCTCATGTGACCTGACTTCCCCAGTGCTAACGCTTGCACATGCACAGTCTGCTTTGTGGCTTGCCTGCCTAAGCTGACCTCGCCTTCTGTGGTGCTTGCGCCCCAACAGAGCTGCCTCCTCCTGCCTACATGTAAGCACTTGCTAGCCCCCTCTGTCCCCGGGCTCGCGTAACCTGCAAAGCCACCAGCGGTGCAGCCACGTGGCTGTAACCTTGCTTGCCCTGGAGCTGCCACCTGTTTGCCATCCGCCCACTGCCCACCTAAACCAGATCAGGGAATGTGCCATTCCCTGGCTCTGCCTTGCCCCAGACCCTCTGCTTGCTTGCCACCCACCTTAATTGGGTTGGGGAATGTGCCATTCCCCAGCCTTGGCCTTGCCCCGGTCCATCCTCCCGCTTGCTGCCCGCTCTCCCTTAAGCGCAACATGTCATCCCGTTTCTCCTCCTTCAGAGACCCTGGCCCTTAATCTTGTCAGAGTATGAATATTTATAAACTGGAATAGATCAGTCAATGAATAGGCATAGCAACTAAGTCAGCCAATGAGGGCTGTATGGGAGCTGAGACAGACTGGAGCCAGGATGTGTCTTAGTCTGCAGCTTCTGAGTCTGTGCAGAGAAACTGGTCTAGTCTGCTCTGCTGAAATGAAACTAACTGTTCTCTCCTGCCTTGTGTTTTGCTTGTAACTGTTGAAGAAGAATCTATATTGGTATTGTATATTTATCTTCAAATGTTATTATGTATATAAAGAAGTTAATGAATCCTATTGCATCAGTCTGCCTCTGTGTGCTTTCTGGATTTGATTTTTGCAATAAACTTTGATAAATCTCCCTGCTTCCTCCCCCATGACCACCTCTGGCAAGTCCCTCCAGCAGCAAGCAATGGGGTGCACCTGTGAAGGCGCATAGAAGAGGGTGGCAGCAGTGCATTCAAGAAGCAGAGTGGAGCTGGAGGTCAGTAATTTTCACTGCAAGAAGCCTGCAGCCACCACACTTTTTTTTCAGTGCGGCTGGAGTCCAGCCGCACCAAAAAAAAAAAAAAAAAAAGATGCAACAGCTGCAGGCATCTCACAACAAGGGGGTGAGATGCAGGCTGGCTGGGAGCTCAGCGGCAATGGCTCCGCCCTGGCTTGCCTTCCCTGGCAGCCAGCTGAAGGAGGAAGGTAACATCACAGCTGCAGGATGACAAAAGAGACAGTCGTGGGGGAGGAAATGGGGCCAGGGCCTCTGAAGGAGGGGAAACAGGGTGATGTGTGTAACTGGCAAAGGGAGAGCAGGTGGCATGCAGGATTAGGCCAGGCTTTTGACAGATTAGGCCAGGCCTGTGCAGAAAATAGGTAGAAAAAATAGCTGTAAGTTCAAATTTTTTTCCTACCGGGTTCTGCTTTGTGGGGGGGTGTCATGTGACTGAGTGGCCATGGCCATTAGTGACATCAGGTTGGACACACCCACTCAGTCACATGACCCCCTCCCACCAAGCCATGCCCACAGAACCGGTAGGGAAAAAATTTGAATACCACCACTGCGTCAGTCTCTTGTATTCTTTATACTATGCCGACTTATTTTAGTCACAACCTCACCTAATACTAATAACACAAAAATCAGCATGTTGCAATGTGACACAAATCAGTAGACCTATGTGCAATGTCCAAAGCATGCATTCCTGAATGAAAAGGGACTTGGTGTGACTGGCATAACTGCAGTGAAGATAAAAGTCTGTGGAAGAGTGCTGCTTAGAAAATGAATTTGGAAACTGATATATAGAAAGCCAGAAAATTGGTTTACCTTGTCTACTGCTGTTAAAAGATTGGCAATCTTTCCTTGTGTTTCAGGCAAACCAAGGGTTTTTCCCCCCAATTATAAGCCTATATATGAATGCTCAGAAGGGAAACCAGCAGGTAGAAAATTCATTGAGCAAGACGAAACCAGACTCAGCACCGATGAGTTAATTGAGGACGGAAAAGCTGACAGAGTTAGATAAATCTACATATACTAAATTCTAATTGAGTTTTTTTTTCTCCTATAATTTTTATTTTTGGTAATTGAGCCCATTTTGGGCTTACTTCAAAGCTTTTTGGCAGGCAGGGTAGCTTCCCTTTCTCTTATTCAACAAACTCTGTGCTAATTAGGACTTATACCAAAAAAAATTCAAATGGAAGAATTTGATTTGCTTCTTAATTGGTAACAGGTTTTTTTCCACTTTTCTTATTTGCAAAGGGAAATAATTTTTACAGGGTACAACAGCTTTAAAAGATTTCTGAAGGAAATGTATCAGCATACATATGGATTCAGGCAATAATGGCATCCTATCCCATAAAGAGCAATCTCTGAGAAGTTCCTACAGACATAATGGATCCCTCCCTTTGTTTTCACTTGCCAATTAATGGAAAATGACTGAACTATTGATGGGGTAAATAGTCGATATCATTAATACAAAACTTAGAATGTTGTCCTTTTGTCTAGCTATGTATTTTGCCATTTAAAATCTTTTCATATGTTAATTATCTGATAATAAATTATTTGGGGATGAATTATTTTATTGTGAGCTTCAGTAGAGAGAAGAAACACAAATGAAAGAAAAACTAAATTAAAATGTAAATTAAGAAGTTATAAAACCCTTCGCTGATAGAAATCAATATTCATGCTCAGTGTATAGTGTATTATTTTTAATATGTCTCTAATTGTGGAAAACTATTGTGAGTTTCATTAGAGTTAAATGGCAAGATTAAAAATTATTGTCAGTTATGGTATTTTACATGAAAATGAATATTTGGGATGTTTCAAATTAATTCCATTCCATAACTTTTGTTGCTTTTTCATTCTAGTATTAGCCACATGATTAAATTTATATAATATGATTAAAGTTCATATATTGTTGTAATTGGGAAATATTTATATTTACCTCACCTTTATTATCTTTTTTTAGAAATAACTCAATAGAATACAATAGAATAGAATTTTTTGTTGGCCAAGTGTGATTGGACATACAAGGAATTTGTCTTGGTGCATAGGATCTCAGTGTACATAAAAGAAAAGATACATTCATCAAGAATCATAAGGTACAGCACTTAATATCAAGGTGATGAACATACCTAATATCCATTCCTCCTATTTTCCATTCAATAACAATCCTCTGAGGTGAGTTGGGTGAGAGAGAGAGTGACTGAGCTGAGGTAACCAAGCTTAAGGGAGGCTTCAGCTCCGATTCTCCTTGATAGCACCTTAACCACTGCACCAAACTGGCCCCCTTGAAACTTGAATTTCTAAATGTTTTTTCTTTGACCATGATCAATTTTGAGATGTTCAGATTAAAGAATACTTTCTTCTATTCTTGTAAATTAGGAATCAGCACAATCATATTTAGCCGAAGCTCGAGAAGATAGATTAACTTTCAAATGTTAGATCTTCTATTACTCTTTATTACATTCTTTAGCCAGAATAGTTAAATAAATATCCCTGACAGAAAACAGATTTTATAGTCTTCTTTGGGTTTATTTCTAGCAATGCATTTCAAAGCACCGTGTTAATTTAAGCATTTAAAATATTATGTTAACTAAACTTTTACATCTCTGAGTGAAGGCCGATCTTATATTGATTTCTTCCTCAAATGTGTTCCATGCTTTGCTATGAAAATAAAAGTATTTTTTTCTCTAAACATTGACAAGCTGCTAAAATCTAGAACCTTAAAGGAAGGATCCAATCCCTGCCCAAACTATAGATCAACCTCAGCTCAATGCATGAATTTCAGTTATTTTTTTCCCCAATGTGGGGATACTTCAATACAGATGTTATACCCTTGTAAGTGTGTTTTCTTATGCTGTATACATTTACCCACCTGTGGTTTAAACAATAAACAAACAATACAGAAACAAAAAAAAAAAAAAAAACCACACAATTGAAAGGCAGTTTTGTACCACTGGGCTTCCCTCAAACAAAATGATTCTCCTTCTTTTCTCTCACACAGACATCTTGGTCTTTTGTTTTGCTCTAATCCAAACTGTGGCAGTAATTCAAGATAGCACCTCAGCTTGGAAAATTGCTCTGTTTCAACACCTTGAACAGAACTGAAGCTTGATTTGATTCCAACAGCTACTGTGGTGAACAGAAGCCCTCTCCTGCATTCTGATTGAAGGGAAGTCATGTTTTGATTCACAATGCTACTTTGAAAGTGGGTTTCAATCAATCCTTTAACAAATCAGGGCCCCTTTGAAGGCCTGCACTGCCTTCAATGCCATCTACTAGCAAACATATTAAAAACACTGTGAGTGATTGTAGCAACTGCATTAGGTTAATTTAGTTGTAATTAATATTTAAAGTCACTGTGTGTGAGTTGGGAGGCTATATAAATTAGTCGGATAAATATATAAGCCAAAAATTAGCATTTCTGTTGAGGGCTGACTCTCCTCCCCTGGTAAGAGCAATCACTCGATACCTTAAAAGGTTGACGGCAATACAAGCCAGTTATATCAAAGAAAATTTTATCGATTGTAAGAAAGATGAGCTCAGTTAGAGAGGAGCTATCCTATTTGGGTTATCTAGACTTCTAGTCTTGTCAACTTAGCTATTGAAATTTGATATGGTAAAATTTTAATGTCATCTATCATATATTTTTAGATTGCTATTTTTGTAACTGTTTTATCTTTTTCCCTTTTTCTTTTCTGTTTTGTTTAAAAAGGCCTTCGGGCTATTCAATAAACTATACTATACTATACTAGTCGGATAAATAAATAATAAAATAAAGTAAGCCGACTTTAATTTGGCAATCAGACAAACTCAGGCATGCAGAGATCTTTTTATTAACCAAATGTTTTATCCATGTAACTCAAAGATTTTTTTTTTTTTTAAAGAAAGAAATCATTGTTTCTCCAGGAGCCACACAAATAAACAGACCCTGGTTCTTCCTCTGCCTTCTGGATTTGAGTTTTAAAAAGCTGGCTTTGCAATTCAGTAGCAAAGTTATAATTTGTTTCTATCATCCGGTGATTAATTAGTTCCCTGCCCACGAAATAAAGTTTCTGTTCATGTGTGCCTAACTTAATCTATATCTCAGAATATACAGCAATTACCAATTATCCCCCTCTATTAGTTAAGCAAAGGCTTTAATTATACTTAACTTGCAATATTTTGTGGCTAGCACAATATTGATCGTCTTCCCGGGTTTCTTCAGGACTTCTCTTCCCTCTCTGGTCAAGCAGACAGCACTTCTTGAAGATAAACTTCCTATATTTTCAACAAATGTAACTTTCCATCCTTCTACAAGTCTTAGGTGCTCTTCAGTCTATCCTGGAACCTGATGAACTTCAGTTAGCCAAACTTCCTAAATCTGTCAGTTTGCCAGCCGCAATCTTTTTCCAATGTCCAACAACTCCAATTCTTTTGCTGTCAGTTCATCAGTCTATTTTCACTTCCTTTCTCCTGTTTGTCAAAACTCTGTGTGAAAAGTTTTTATTTGCTACAATTTCAGGCTTTTTCAGATGAGTCCATAATCCTCCACATATATAGTTGGGAGGTCATGTTTGTTGTTGCTGTTAGTTGCAAAGTCATGTTTGACCCATCGCGACCCCATGGACAACATTCCTCCAAGCCTTCCTGTCTTCTACCATCCCCCAGAGACCATTTAAGCTCACGCCAATTGCTTCAGTGACTCCATCCAGCCACCTCGTTCTCTGTCGTCCTCTTCTTCTTTTGCCCTCAATCTTTCCCAGCATTAGGCTCTTCTCCAGTGAGTCCTTCCTTCTCATTAGGTGGTCAAAGAATTTGAGCTTCATTTTCAGGACTTGGCCTTCTAAAGAGCAGTCAGGATTGATCTCCTCTAGGACTACAGGATAGCAGATCATGTTTACTTGCTACTTTCTGTTACTTGGATTCCTAATTATTCAGTCATATCTATGATGCTTAATGAAAGCTGCTACTAGTTTTGACTGACAGCTAATCTGCAATAGATACAGGTAATCCTCAAGTTATGACCACAATGGAGCCTGAAATTTATGTTCCTAAGTGACAGATTAGTTAAGTGAGTTTTGCCCCATTATACAACCTTTCTTGACACATTTGTTAAGTGAATAATTGAAGTTCTTAAATTACTAACACGGTTATTAAGTGAATTGTGTTTCCCCATTGATTTTGCTTGTCAGAAGGTTGCAAATGTGGATCATGAGTCTATAAATAGGATCATAAATATATGCCAGTTGTCAAGTGCCGAAAAATTGATCATGTGACCATGGAGATGTTGCAATGGTCATAAGTGTGAAAAAATGGTTCTAAGTCACTTTTTTTTCAGTGCTGTTGTAACTTTGAATGGTCACTAAATGAACTGTTGTAAATTGAGGACTACCTGTACAAGGCAGTGATGTGCGAAATGTTCCTCTCCATGCTGAAGACACCCATGCCTGTTATACTCAGTCTCTATGAAGGAATAACAGTTCTACGCCCTTTAAAAAAAGATTAAGAAATTACACATTTCTCCATAAACAATAAAACATGAGATTTGAAATCATGTGAATAGTGGTGAAAAAGAAAAATAATTATCCATTCCTCTTATCACCCTACCACAGGATATGGTAAACAGCTAAAATCTTATTTGCAATGTGCTTGACTCTGAACGACTTCATGTTGTTTTCCTGGCAGCAACAAGAAATAACCTACTTCTAGGATGGGGTTTTCCCCCCAACTAAACTAGCCTACAGTCTTGTTACACCCTAGTGATCTTCTAAGTACAAAATATATCCAACTGGGCTTAGCTTTTTCAAGATCAGCAAAGGTTGGATAGGTGCTGCCAGCTAGATATTGATGTCTCTACAGGGGAGGTCATTGGGAATAACTAAAATTGTGGTTCCCAACTTTTCTGAAGTTTCATAAGAACTACCCAGATCAGAATTGGAAAATCAATGGTCCATTCACTGGATGCAAATGATAGCACATTCCCAGGATAAAAGAAAAATAAGCTGACTATGCAGAGTTAGAAAATCTGTTCGTGCTCTGATAAATGGCATAGATAGGATTGTCAGCAGAGTATTTCTATGGGGGAAAAAACAGTGTGAATGAAGGAGCAAAAATTACATAGATGGCTAGGCTATATGTGAGAGGAAGTAAATAAAAGAGCAGAGTAATGATTAAATAAGAAAGGAAGGAAGACAGAATATTTGGGATCCCTGGACATGTCTATAACTAATGTATGAACTCCGAAATGTAGCCTAGGAAGAAGACAGAACTATTCTTTATCATGGACTGGAGGCTTGTAAAGGACCAATTCCTTCATAAATGTTTAAGGATCATAGTAAAGTTTGTATCATCCATCCCAAAGGATTTGCAGTTATGGACCATACAGGTAATCCTCATTTAGTGAATGCCTCATTTAGCAACCATGTGCAGATAAAACAGGCTGACAGTTTCTTCCTAGGTGTGTGCATAGCCAGCTTTTTTGGCCATTTCCTTTCAGCCTTTCAACGATATGCTGACATCCAGCTACCTTAGTCTGCTTTGCCCCATTCTTATCCTCAATATAAAAAGGGACAAACTAACTCAGAGGTTGTCCCAAAGGTGCTTTTTTCAAGAGGCAACTGGACTTTCTGGTTTTTTCTTTGAAGCAGCTTTGCTTCTCCTCCAAGAAGCTTTGTCAGCTCTGACAGCCACTTCAAAAACACATGGCACAACTTAGGAGAACAAATACATCAGGACTAGATTCAGCAGTCCATCTGCATTTAAAAGACAAAGGCCCCTCTTTTGAAGACAATAAAGTCCATATTTTGGACAGAGAGGATCACTGGCTTGAAAGAGGGGTTAAAGAGGCCATCTACAGTATGTCAAAATTGAACAACCATCTCTCAACAAAGGTGGAAGGATACAACATCATTTATCTCCAATCTACAACATAGTCCTTTCAACAGTTCCAAGAAGGCTCCACCCCTATTTGCACCACTCAGGTGACCCTGATGACACAGATAAACCTCCAGGTGACCTTAATGATCAGCTAAAAGAATGCAAATATCCAGCTGTCTGCAAGGAGTATAAATCTTTCCATTTCCCATCATCCAGTCAGAGCTGAAGAAGCTTCTTGGATGAGAAGTGAAACATCTTCAAAGAAAAACTAGAAAGTCCAATTGCCTCTTGGACAAATGAAAAAGCACCTTTGGGACAACCATGACCTGGATGACGGAGAATTTCCATAGACATTTAACCCAGAGGTTATGTGAGGGATTGGGAAGATAAGAAAAGAAGGAAAAACTGCAATGGAATGAGGGACTGGGAAACAATGACTAAGTATCATTAACAGTGAAAGGAAGCCAGAAAGATGCTGTTGAAGTAGCAAGTATTGTTAAGAGCCAGTAAAAGGTAATAACCATGGCTCTGACATCCGGCTGCTAGGATCAGCCACAATTCTGTTAGCCTCTTCCTTGGAGTTCAGCTTGTTAGTTCAGATTAATATTCACAGCAACTCTTACTTGAAGCTCGGCAGCACCTCCGCCCTGCAGTTGATATACATAAGAAGCAACCAAGTTGAGGCTTCACAAAATTCCCAATGTGTCCAAACTACTATCAGGGTTACAATATATGCTGTTTTAAGCTATAAGAAACAGGTAGAAAAGGCTTGAGCCCTAAGCCCAAGGGATCCCTAGATGACTAGGCCAGCTCATAAGAACAGGAAGGGTAAAGCTAACCATCTAGCCTTAGCAAAGGTCTTGTTTGGGGGAAAGAGTGAAATGAAATAAAGCCGTAGTCCATCCAGTCACAGCCAAAAGAACCTTTTTTCCCCAAAATTCACCAAAGCTGTCTTGAGATGGGAGAGGTTACCCTTTGAAGACTCTCTTCTATTGGAAGATTGCATTTACTTTCTAAACATGTTGTGGCACTTAAATTGTTACATAGTTAGATGCCAAAAAGAAGCCTCCTTGAAAGAGTTCAGTTCTACTGTAAATACTCCAGGATTTTAAAAAAAGTAAAAGTAAAAAAAAAAGATAGATGATTTTGAACCATTAGAACTTTTAGAAAGTAAAAATAACCCTTCACTGGCCTTGATCAAGGAGTTCTTGCCCCAGGAAAGGGTAGTCACCAAGCAGCCTGTATTCTGGTTACTGTTCATTTCACCAGTGAACAGTACAATGAAATGCAGCACAATGAAATGCTCAAATCTGGTCTCGGTAGGATTCACTATATAATTTTCTTAACAATCATAGGTCAGTCTCATTGTTGTCAGCCTCTTGGTCAGTTTGGTGAAACTAAAATACTCATTTCAGGGTTTCTTTGAGGAGCTGTGGTGCTGCTTTGTCACAGAAATAAATGAATCATCAAAGCTTCTCTTTCAAAGAACAGAAGATATGCTTCATCATTATCTGACAAGGTACCAGTCTGCCTGCTTGATGGCAACATTAAGGGAAGAATCCACAGCAAGAAATAAATCCATCATTTATGCAAATAGGGTTGTAGATGTTTGTCGGAGCTTTCTTCATTAAGCTGGTTTATGCTGAGCTGATATATTAGATGAAGTGGCATAGGCAGGCCTTTCCGCTGTGACCATTTTCTTGCTTTCAAACCTTAGCAGGTGCTTAATGAATGTAAAATGAGGATCAGAAAATGTACTAAGAATGAACATGAGCTGAATGGTAGCTTCTATTCATAGGCCAAAGCATGAGAACATAATGGGATGAGATCAGATTGAGGAAGCTGTCAGATAAAACCCAGTTATCTGGATAATAGCTGTAGCTAGTATTTAAGTAGCGGTAGCTGGTGGAATAAACTATGACAAGTCACAAAGCGGGTCATTTTAATTCATGGCTCAATGAAGTAAGCAATGTATCAGGCTTCTATTTATAGTTTGTAATATGTACATCCAAAATAGCATGGTACTGTATTTTATTCAAAGACTCACTGATGCACACCATCTCTCTCTCACGCTTTGTAGTATACATATACACACCTGTAGAAGGAATAAGTAGGTCAATGGCACCCGTCTTGATGTGGTTCTTTGATTTGTGAAAACAGGAAAGCATATTTGGGATAATACAATTGAAAGAACCATTATATATTTATAAATGCAGGAGGAGTCTTGAAGCATTCTGTCTGTCTGTCTGTCTGTCTGTCTATCTACTGTATCTATCTATCATCAAAAGATATACACTTTTGTGAACTATTTCATAAAATGCTATAGAGCAGGGGTGTCAAACTCGTGTCATCACACCAGTGTCACATGACATATCGGGAATTTTTCTCCCTTTCTTAAACTGGGCGGGGCCAGCACATGACGCATCTGGCCCGCAGGCCAGGAGTTTGACACTAGAGTTTGAGTCTAGATTGACTAGACTGATATCAGATTGGAACTGGGATTGGCGGAGGATGGTGGGTGGGTGGATATAAACTATAATCTTATTAAGGGGATTACAAAATAAAATCAGGAGAACTGGTGTCAGAGGGACAGCTGTCAATGGTTTTCCTATTATACATTTCCTAAGAATGTATAATAAAATGGATCAGATATGTGGTTTCGAAGACTGAAATTTACCCAAAGTTCTTTTAAAAGAATATTTTAATAAAATTATATATTGTTAGTATATAACACACAAAAACATATCTATAACATGTAAAGGTACTTCAAATCTATACTGGAAATGTAAACAACAAGAAGGGTCATTTTATCATGTTTGGTAGACATGCAAAAAAGCTAGAGGTTTTTGTGTTCAGATACATACATTGATTCAGAGGATTTTAAAGATTAATATACAAGTGAAACCAGGATTTTTCCTCTTGGGACTAATGGATAAATAGCTGGAACAAGTCATGGAACTTTATATATGATACTGCAGTTAGATTATTGTTTGCACAAAAATGGAAAGATACGGCAATATTTAAAATGGAGAAATGGTTGGGTTAGATCAGGGGTGGGCTTCAAAAATTTCAGCAATGGGTTCTCTGCCTGGTTGCTGGGTGGGCATGGCCATGGTGGGCATGGCCTAGTTGGCCTCCTGCATCACAGTGGGGGGGGGGCGTTTTCACCTTCCCCAGGCTCCGGAGGCCTTCCTCGAGCCTCTGGGAGGACAAAAACTGCCTCCCCCAGGCTCCAGAGGCCCTCAAGAGACCCATTTCTGGCCTTCTGAAACTTCCAGGGGACCCATTTCCCCCCCTCCCCCTCCGCACAGGCCTTTCACTTACCTTGCATTCAAACAGGCTGAGTGGAGACTCCTGGGAGTGGCAGGGCGGGGTTGGGGATGTGATTTGGAAGTCCATAACATTAGCTAGCAGCCCACCCCTGGTTAGGATTGAGACTTGTTGAGATCCTCAAATTAACCTGTTGAGTAGAAAAAAGATAATATCTATGTTTATTGCTGACTGGAAGTCCTTTTGGTACCCTATGTGTAAAAAAAAAAATGAACTTGAGATCAATACTTTTGACAATTAGGACAGATTATAGAAAGAAGAGAATCATGATTTGACATGAGGAAAAGAAGTAAATTTACAATTCTACTTGTAACTGCTATAACAAAGATCAGAAACCATTTCTTTCTATCTTTTTTCTTGTATGTGAAATTGTTGACCCTTTAGAAATGCAGTTACCCTTCATCTTCAAAGGCTTCACACATTCTATTTTGTCCTTCCAATGATGGTGATTTCAGAGTGCATTTAAAAATGCGAAAGATATTTTGTGTTCAGTCAGGTTAGTGGTCCTGAGCACCATGGATGTAAGCCATATTCCTGCTGCAGAGGTGCATCTGAAATTCTTCCATCACCCATTTGCTACAGCTTCTTGATCCATTTTATATTCCAGGTATAAAAAAGATGAATGGCTTTATCAAGGAAGGGAATATGCATAACTCATGATTATAAGTCACATGGCAGGCAAGATTGATTGATTGGTTGATTGATTGATTGATTGATTGATTTGTTTGGTCTTTTTCTGGGCATCTCTCCCAAGCAGCAGCTCTTGCTTTCTTTGGGTAATATTCTCATTCTATTTGGTAGAGACTGATGTTCATTGTTGTTGTTGTTGTTTTTTCTTTTGGCAGTCAAGTTGTGAAAGTGATAGAGAAGAAAGTGGAGGGGAACTTGCAGTTTAATCCTTAAAATAAAGGAAAGGAAGAAGAGACAGTTCAGGTCTCTTGTTGTCTGTAAGGTTAAATTTAGGCATAGACAACTTAGATTAAGGCAGCTTTATTTTATTTTTTTTTATTTTTTTTATTTTAAAAACTTTATTAAACTTAAAAAGATAAAATACAATATATACAAAATACATTTATATTAATCCAAACGTTACTTACTCACAGCAAAATATAGAAAAAGAAAAGAAAACAAAATTAAAAGGAAAAAGAAAAGAAAAGAAGAGAGAAAAAGAAGAAAAAGAAAAACCAAAAACAAAATATAGAAAATGACTGTCACTTTATCACATCCTTTATCTTGTTGAAGGTGCCTGTTTGTTAACTTTGTTGTCTTACCTAATTTTACATTTACTCTCCTTTCTTTTGATTTATTCAATCGTACTATCTATTCCATACATGTAGTATTTTGAGTCTACCTTGTCTTTTAACTCAAATGTTAATTTATCCATTTCAGCACAATTGTAAATTTTTTGGATTATTAGGTGATCTGTTGGCAATTAATCCATTTTCCAATATTGAGCTAATGCCAATCTAGTTGCCGTAATTATATGTAATATTAAATATTTTATTTCTTTAGGCAGCTCTGTTTTAATTTTTTTTTTTTTTTTTTTTTTTTGAAAGAATTAACTTTGTAAATAGACTGGCTGGAATTTTTTTCATCTCCTCCTTGGAGAGTGTGTCAGAGATTAAAGTATCTGATTCTTTGAAAGGTAGGAAAAGTGTGTTTAGTAATCCCTCTTTGCATTCCTTTCAACCAACCTGCCCCCAAGGCAAAGGTAGAACAATACATCAGTACTTGACTTCAGGTGCAAGGCAGCTTAGGAAGACAGCGCAACAAATGCCTCCATAATGGGTGGTTTTAAAAGTATTTTAATTTACTTTTTTCTGCCAGGTTTATTCCCCCCAAAACAGACTCACTGGTATCATTTAGCATGAAACAAAACTCCATCTACATTAGAGAACTGAGGGTACAACAAATGCAGCAAAAAAGTTTCTTTAGTCTTTCCATTGTTCCCTGTGGCCAAAAATGCTCAGAACATTTCGAGTCTTGGTTCAGCAACACACAGAAGATTGAAATGTATTTGGTCAGAATGCAGCCATCTGCAAATGTTTCAGTGGAATAAGCCAGATGGGATGATTCGTTGCAAGTACAGATCCTGTCTGAGTGCTAAAACCAGTCTGCAGCTCCCAGCAATGAGCTCTCCAAGGTGCTAACAAGAATTTATTCTTCCAGAGGCAGAACTTGCCTCAGCCAGGTTGACTTCCTAAAAATCGTCAGCCAGCAAGATTATATTAAAATTCTTGGCAGGATATTGAAACAAAGCAAAAAGGCTATTTTAACCATTGCAAACAAACAAACCTTCATGAGATCGAAACTGAAATTGCAAGTAAATGCTACAGGGCAAGATTGCTAATTATATATTCAGTTGATGAAGTTGAAATATTCGTGGGATTATTACTAGAATATTTTATCCAAAATTTAGAATTACACTTCAGTTGTAGCTGCCTGGAGCATATCTTGTGAACACTGAGATAAATATGTTTATACAAACAAGGGGAAAATGTATAATCCTATAGCAGAAATAAAGACAAAGACAAAGGAACCACATATAAATTCCAGATAATTAAGCTGTGGCCCTTCCAACTCTTATTACTAATTTATAATTGTTAATTACACTTTCTTAGATCATATGCCTGAATGCGTAGGTAGCTATACACATTCTGTTTCTTTGTTTCCAACACAGTTCTTTTTCCTAATATTTTTACTGCAAGTGTCAGGTCCATGGGGGTGTGGGGGTGTAGTAGCGGTGGAAAGAGGTCAACAGAGTGCTAGTCCATTGGTTTAGAAAGGTATTGGTTGCTCAAGCCTGATACTGTGGGATGAGAGAGACTGACTGACCCAAAATTACCTGGCTGGCTTTCATGGCAAAGGCATGACTAGAACTCACAATCTCCTGGTTTTTAATTCAAAGCCTTAACCACTAGGCTAAATTGACTCTTGATTTTGTTTCCAACCCAAATAACCTGAATAAAATTACTTTACAGACTTTGCCTGATGGGATGTTACAAAAAAGGCAGACCTACAAATTGATTGATTGATTGAAGAAACATTATCAAAAGAATGAATAGATAGACTACTCCTGCCCTGCTTATTTTCATGTAATTTATGTTTCTCTGTATTCCTCTGTATTCTTTGTATTCTTCAAAGAGCCTGAGCAGTTAATAGTAATCATACAAACTATATATTAGTAAAATACTGAGGATGATATGATAGAACAGTTTTATAAATGCCTAAAATTGGTTATCCATATATTAAAGATAGGAATTTTGCTTGGTTTCCAAACACAACTTTTCTAGATATTGCTGATTATCTAAGCCAGCTCCATATTTTATTGCAAAAATATTTCAGCTACCTAGAAGTAATACTTAATTCCCAGAGTTCAATCTGCCTGATTTTCTGGATAGTGAATGATGCAGGTAGTAAGTTCTTCAAATGGGCTATTCAACATACACTAGATGTAAACATAATGCTCAAGTAGCATGAAATATTTCATGTTCCCATTTTTTTTCTTCAAGTAAATACAACTAAACTAAAGCTGAGCTTTTCACCCCTTAGGAATGTCAGAGTATAAAACTGTAACTGATTACTTCTAGTGTTCAGCCTTCAAAGTCTTCTCTTATCATGTTTTTGTCAGGTACAAATAATCAGACACACACATGAAGAATTCAATTTGCTGTTTTATTGTTCAAACGTATCACAGGAACCTTTTCAGACTGAGGTTTACACCTGGGTAAGACTAGATAAGGTTTAATAGCATTCAAGGAGGGAGGGGGAAGACTTTGCTCTCTTGTGCCCATGTAGGGATTCCAGACTAATTTCCCATTTGACTCTTCCCCCTGGTTCAGTAAATCTTCAACAGTTTTTCTCTAATCTGCAACATTTTCCAATGAGAAAATTTCTTATACTTAGATTTAAAATCTTTACATTTTAGTAGGATTTTAAATAATCCACAGAAATTATTCTGATAACTAATTTTAAAATCTTATTTCCACATTTAGTCCATTCATATCTTTTCAAAACGAATGTTCTAATTATCTTTTTGCTGTTTATTCTAGAATTTAAAAAATAAGGTCTTAAACTTACATCTAACTTCTTTTGCTACTAGGTGATAGAGAATCACCCAGTATAATTAAACTTGTCATTCTGATAGTTCTTCATTTCCAAAAAAAGGTTCCAAACTTTGTCTTGGGCAAAGATGACTCCCTTGGCTCCCAGAGTTCTTAAACTTGCCAAAGACTGCTATTTTATGGTCAGTTAAATAGCCTTTGTGTGGAATACTTGTGGGTAATCCCAGGTCGTCTCCTTTATCCAGAAAGGGACTTCTTGGCATCTATTCATTTGTCAGGCCCTTGTTCCACTGTAGTCACTGTTAGGATTTACAAAGTTCAAAAGCAGTCTGGCTTTTCAAACTGAGAACATTTCCATGCTATTACTAGAGTGAAGAACACTCAAATCTCAAAGATGTAACCAAGCTTCACACAGATTTTGAACTCTGTGGAAATGGGGGCACAGCTAGTCAGAAGAGAACTGAGCTCCTTAAAACATTAGTCCCACTTGAGTTATTTTGTTCTTTTGTTCTAAAAAGCATGTCTCATTAATAAACTGTCTGTTGTGCAAATGAAGATCTTGCAGTTAATTTCTGTATTACATGCTGCTCAGTTAAATTCTGCCTTGCTTAAAATCCAGTGATCAATTCTCCTTTCAGAATAAACGAAGTAATTACCTATGTCATCAGCGTCAATCACAATAATTTTGACAGAAAAGGTATGACCAAATATTGTCTATCCATGACTGAAAAAGATTTTACAGAATATGTCAAATTTTGTTTTGGCATGCAAGCCTTTTTTTTTGGGGGGGGGGGGGAATAGTGTTGCATAACAGCACACATACTTTGTTAGTAAATTTATGTGCATGGATTTCCTCTAAGTTCAATAGCACATATTCCTAGGAAAGATTGTACTATTAAGTAATGTGTTGAGCACTTGTAGCATTTCTACTACAAAATGCACTGAGTCAGATCTGTGTGGAATTGTATTCTTCAAATACTGTCCTTTATGTTTCAAACAGTCTTGATTATTTTCCAATTAGAAGATACCTAGAAATAGATCACCTGATACTTTTACTTACTTTTATGTATCACCACTGTTAAAAGTAGAGAGGGGGGGCAATGGCTCAGTGGTTAAAAATGCTGAGCTTGTCAGTTATAAAGCTGAGAGACCGGGTTTGAGACCAGAGTACAACAGGGTGAGCTTCAGCTACTTGCCCCATCCCCTGGCAACCTTGCAGTGAGAAGGTAATAGCATTCTGTGTGCCTTGGCATTCCAGCCACATGACCATGGCAGTGTCTTTGGACACCTCAGCTAAGAAACTGAGATGAGCACTGCCTCCTAGATTCAGATGTTACTGGACAGGGGAAACCTTTGCAATTCCCTCTTTTAAAGCTAGAACTGTTCTGAGTTTAGTGCAACAACTCCCTTAAAGATCTCCCATGAATATTTCAGTCAAAACTTCAACTACCTAGGAGACTTGGGAGGGACTCCCCCCTTTTTCATAGGGTAATAAGAAAGTCTAATCTCCAGTTTCACATTTTTATTAGTTTACCAAAATATGAAATACAAACAGAAATTCAAAAAAGTAATAGAAAATAAGGAGGAAGGTGAGGGAAAATATAATTCCACACAGAACCTCCTAGATTCAGATCCTTCTTCTTCATCATCATCATCATCTATCATGTATCTCATGATAGATGATGATGAAGGATAGATAGATAGATAGATAGATAGATAGATAGATAGATAGATAGATAATACATCTAGAATTCCATGATGTAGAAAAATCTGATTTTTCCATTTATAGTTTTATATATAAGAGAGTATTATTTTCAGTAGGTCTTCTCTTCAGGGCTAATCTAATCTTTATCTCTGTATCACTCATCTATCTATCTATCTATCTATCTATCTATCTATCTATCTATCTATCTATCATCTACCTACCTACCTACCTACCTACCATTGGTGGGTTTCAAATTTTTTTACTACCGGTTCTCTGGGCATGGCTTGGTGGGCATGGCATGGCGTGGTGGGTGTGGCAGGGGAGGATACTGTAATATCTCCATTTCCTCCCAATCAGCTGGGACTTGGGAGGCAAAGAATAAATGGGGGCAGGTCCAGTCAGAATTTTTACTACTGGTTCTCCGAACTATTCAAAATTTCCGCTATTGGTTCTCCAGAACTGGTAAGAACCTGCTGAAACCCACCTCTGCTACCTATCTACCTACCTACCTACCTATTATCTATCAATTTATACAGCTGCCTATCTCAACAAAAGCAACTCTGGACAGCATACAACAAAGCTAAAACTGTGAATACATAAAACTACATTATTAATTACAAAAAATATTTTAAAAACTAATAGAACAAACAAAGAAATAACAGATGAAGGGATGTTAATAATAACAGAGCAGCCTCATAAGTTCACCTATCCCCTAGTGTATTCAGGCTTGCTGACCTAACCAAGTCTTAAGGGACCATCAGAAGCTTAGAAGTGATTAAACTAATTGTACCGTGTGTGTGTGTGTGTGAGAGAGAGAGAGAGGGGGGGGGGAGATGGAGATGGAGAGAGAGTGTATGTGAGGAGGTAGATTATTCCATAATGTGTGTGAATATTAGGCCCTGCCACATATAGCTCCTTAGCCAATGGGACAATAGCATGCCCTTTCTACTAGATCTGATGCAGGGGTGGGTTCTACTTACCTTTACTACCGGTTCACAACGGGATTGTGTGTGCACACTTGCTCCCCTCGCGCATGCGTCAAGCTTTTGCGCATGTCAGATCGGCTATGATGACATCCGGGATGGTGGGTGGTTTTACCTCACGCTGGTTTTACTATAAGTTCTTGCGAACTGGTCCGAATAGGGGGCAACCCATCACTGATCTGATGGGATGGGCAGATGAAATGTGAACAAGGCAGTCCCTCAAGTAACCCAGCCCCATGGCATGAAGGGGTTTAAAGTGAAACTCTAGCACCTTGAATTGGACCCAGAAAGAGGCTAGAAACCAGTCAATTTCACAAAACAAAAGTGTAATGTGTATTCTACCAAAACAACACTGCTTATGCCACCACATTTTTAACCAGGTGAAGTTTCTGGATACTCTTCAAGGGCACACCCTACTAGATCTCACTGCAGTAGTCCACATAGAAGGTGAGCAGGGCATAAGTAACCATGAGTGAGGCCTCTTGAACTAGGAATGGCATAATTGACACATTGTAAGAAGTTGTACATAGCCCTTGCTAGTCACAACTGCCACCTGCGCCTACATTTAATAAAAGTATTATATTTAGCTTCTTTATTTTACACATACTAAAACAAATGGCATTGCTTGGAAACACAATTTCCTTAAAAAACCATGTTTTTCATTGTTGTTTCCCCCTTTTCAGCATGCTGTTTTCGTATTCAAACATGCTTCCATTATACTTATTAATAAATTGCTGCTTTTCTTATACTTTAATTATAATAAATATCTTGCTGTCTTGAAAGACCTCAAAGCACCATGCCATTTCTGTAGCAAAATAACGGATGGGATTATACTTTTTAATAATACTTAAAATATATATTCTACTTTCAGAACGGCAAGAAGCAGAAGCCCACTGAACACACTGCCCAATGGCTGTGCTGCTCTTTGAAGATTTTGCTTTAGATCTCTTTTTGAAGTTGTTTCTTGACCCCGTACCAAATTGGGGGGGGGGGGTAGTTTGCTGTTTCTCAGTTGTTGCTTTGCAGTTTTTAATACTCATTTTAGCCAATGTATTTTTTTTACTGATTTGTTTTTTTTTTAAGTCTAATCTTGGCAATTTATGAAAGGCTGGCATATGCACCCTAACTAAATAAGCAAACATCATCATATTAAAAGGGTAACATTACTCCAATGCACGTATTGAACTTCTAATCACCCAGTTTCTGAACTTGTCTAGTTTCAAAAATTATACAGAATCAGATATTCTTAGACCATAAAAGTGCCTGTAATTATGTTGTTTACCTGCTTCCCATTCCTAGCATCCCAGCTGCCCTGTCTCAATGTCAGAAGAATAATTAATTCAACAGCAGCAGTTATGGGGGGGACCATCCACTGAAACCACAATATGAAAACCAAAACCAAAACATAAAACACAGTGAGTCCTATTAGAAAATGGTTTGTACAGTCTTGTATGGATGCACTTTAGAATGTGTGTAGTAGACATTTGATGGTCTGCATAATTGGACTTCTGCTTTTCTGCGTCTCTTTCTACAATATTTCTTATTAAATAGCTATCTTCACAAACTATACTTTTTTTCCTATAAAGTATACAAATTAAATAAAATGAAAATGAAAAATGAAAGTGCTTGGCTTCTTTATAATAAAGCAGTGAGAAATAGTGATACAGTAGCACTAGAAAAATAATGTCATTCATTCTAAGCTCCAAAGCAGAGGACAAATGCTTTAACATCATTATTCTTCCAGGGCTGTGTTAATCGAACGTTTGAAATCCAAGGTTCTTTAATGACTATTTCACATTCGAGGCTTCGTCACAGATCCGGCGGGATAAAGCTCTTACCAACACGTTTCCCCTGTTTATGTAGAAGTTGTCATACTAAACGAGAAAGTGCCAAATATACTTAAGTGCAAGCTCTTTCTTCCAAACTTATAAGGCATACTTGCACATTCTTGTATGTGGACTTTGCCTGACATTATAAATCTTCTTCAATATCTTTTTCTTGAAAAGAAAGGGAAAATCTCTCTGTTTTCATTTCTTCCACTGACAGATTTGAAGCATTTGCCTTGTTGTTTGTTAAGTCATAGGATTCTTTCTTTGTCTGCCGGAAAGATTCATGAATTTGCATTTGCAAATTTTGACTCTCTGTGATTCGCGGATGGGTAAATGCCATGAATAGGAATCCTCTGGAAGCTGATGCGGCAAAATAAGCTCCAGCTAAATTCCACGAAAAGGGTAGCACCGATATCCTGTAATTTTATGGGATTTCTATAAAAGGTATTTAAAGCAATGGACATCTCTTTGGTGGCCTCTGGCTTTCATTCTGTTTTGTCTTCTTCAAAAGTCACATTGCTTTTCCAATTCCATTTAAACTGATTTTGATCTGAGATGGACAACAGACAGTGTATCAAGAGGTCCTGAAAGTGAAGCTCCCTAAAAGATAACCAGGTCAAGGACTAGCTTTTTTCAGCTCCATTATAACTTCAAACAGTTATTAAATTAATGATGATAACTACCTGTATTGTGCATACCAGGGGATGCCACTAGAGGAATGAGCCAACTCACCATGGCTATCTCACTTTGACCATTTTGCCATGGCTTTCTTGCTTTGGCCATCTTGTGGCCAACTCACTGCAGCCATCTCATGGCATGGCCATCTCGCCACTGGACAATCCAGGAATAGTTGTCCTAGACCCTGCCACTAGAGCAGAGGTGTCAAACTCATGGCATCACGGCATTGTCACATTATGTATTGTGACTTTTTTCCCCTTTGCTAAACTGGGTGTGGGTGTGGGCATGGCCAGTGTATAATGCATATGGCCCACAGGCACTAAAAGCATTAGAAGAAGCTTGCAAAGGAGTCTTAACAAAATGTCAATAAATCTGTATAAAGTCATAAACGCTATTTGATTAGTTTGTTATTTCCTTGTTGAGTTAAAGAAGGAAGTTGCCATTTAGTATGAGATTCCATAACTTATACAGTAATTAGAAAAATCAATTAAAAGGTCTAAATTTTAGTGATATTGCAGAACATCCTCTCACTCCATAGCATAGAACCGTGATGGCAAACCTATGGCACACGTGCCACAGGTGGCACACAGAGCTGTCTCTGCAGGCACACCAGCTGTCACCCCACATGTGTGCAGGCCTTCCACCAGCCAGCTGGTCTTCGGGTCTCTGCTGCAGGGTGCATGCGCAGAGGGTGCAGACTCCTGCACCAACGTGGAAGTCAAAATGGCGCACATGGGGGCAGGGAGGATGTGGGCAGGGAACATGTGTGGGGATACACACGCATGCATGGGGGCAGGGCACATGCGCGGGGGCGCTTGCATTTATTTTGGAGGTTTGGGCACACGTGCATGCATTCGCATGTGTGCACATACGCTTTGGCACTTGGCACCAAAAAGGGTAACCATCACTGGCAGAGAAAGTATATGCACTCCATGGCATAGGACCTAGTTATCTTCGAGACCACCTTCTGCCACTGACGACCTCCCATCGACCCGTGCACTCCCACAGAGAGGGCCTCCTCGGGGTGCCATCAGCCAAGCAATGCAGGCTGGTGACCCCCAGGGGGAGGGCCTTCTCTGCGGGGGCTCCCACCCTCTGGAATCAACTGCCCCCAGAGATAAGGAGAATCCAAGACCTTCATGCCTTCCGCCGTTCCCTTAAAACTTTCCTTTTTCAACAAGCCGGGCTGGCCTAACAAATCCTTTTAAATGATTTTAAATGATTTTAAATTCATTTGTCTTTTTAAATTTTGGGCCAAATTGAGATATTTCCTTTTAATCTGTTCTTAATCTATGTATTATGTATTATGTATTTATGTGTTTTTACTTGGCTGTACACTGCCCTGAGTCCCTAGGGAGAAGGGCGGTATATAAATCTAAAGTAAAATAAAAATAAAAAATAAATGCAGAATAACTGGAAGGACCTCAAGACAGACAAAGATGGATAAAAGCAAGTGTAGTGATTCTGTGGTTTAATTTAGGTAACGGATACCTATGTTCAGGTCTGCTTGAGCTCAGGGGCTGACTTTAAGCTAGTTGTTCTTAGTTCACCACCACCCTGCTCCTTGCAAGATTGCTGTAGGAATAAAATTAGGAGAGATGTATACTCCTTGATTAGCAATCCTAATTGGGACTAGCAACTCTGCTGCTCAGCAAAGCATCACTAAGTGGTAGGTCACATGATTGTGATTGTGATTTACAGCTGGAAAGAGACAAGGTTACTAAGATTCATCTTTTGTTTGCCTCCTAACCAGTCTCCTCTGTTCTGGTATGTTCAAGTGCCTGCTTATTTTCTTGTATACATTGAAAGCAATAAGACCATGCTGGCAGCCTGGGGCTGGGGCTGTGAGCATGCTATATAAATAAGAGACTCTCTTAAAATCCTTTCCTCTCCAATCTCTTTATTCTGTGAGTGGGAAGAGAGAAAGTGCAATATCTGTAGGCAATCTATCTGTAGGACCCAGGACATGAATCTGAAGTATAATAAGGAGCCTTCTCACCCTGCTGGGACTATCCCACAACACTCATTCAAGCAGAAAAGGCCTTTAGATCCTATCTCCCAAAGAGTTTCAGCTGGCAGGGCCCAGGAGAAGAGCCTTTTCTGCTATGGCCCTTGCCTTCTGGAATATTCTCCTGCTAAAGGTGAACCTACTTCCTCATTCCTGGCCTTACAGAAAAGCCTGAAAATTTGGCTCTGCCATCTGGCCTGGGGATCTGACAGGTCATGCTATGTTGGGGTGGCTGATGGGGTACAGAAGATCCCTACCCCCAGGCCACCTGTCATCTTGGTTTTCAGCTTTCCTTTTTAACTCTCCTAATTTTAACTACTTTGTATTATCTTTTTTTATTTTTTATTATATTGTAAGGCACCCAGAGTCACTGCATGAGTCAGATGAACAGCATAAAAATTTAATAACTAAATAAATAAATAAAATAAATTTCTTCTTTGCCTGACCCCTTCCTGCTGCTGGTGCATTACTGTACATTGCTCTCAATGTGGAGAAAAGCAAACACCTTCCTTTCTTGGTGGTGTTGGTGGTGTTGATTCGTGGTGTTAGTTGCTTTCAGATGCAATACCCTTCATCACTCATTGCCTGTATTGCCATATTTTTGTATCACTGGTACAGTTTGCTTGTCATGGTTGTCTTTTCTATTTTTAGAAACTGTTACGGTTCATTCATTCAACCTGAGAAGATTTATTCTCAGCCTCAGGATTAGGTTAGCAATCTCTTCAAACTCTCGGCATTATTGTCTGGCTTCCTTTGAACATGTGAAAATCCCAAAATAATCTCTTCTTGGAGATTTTGGGTCAGAACATCAACTTCACATGGTATCTATCAAGAGTTTAGTGTCTTCCTCCATAATCTCACAAGAGAAGGACCAGGGGAGACATGATAGCAGTGTTCCAATATTTGAGGGGCTGCCACAGAGAGGAGGGAGTCAAGCTATTTTCCAAGGCACCTGAAGGCCAGACAAGGAATAATGGATGGAAACTGATCAAGGAGAGATTCAACCTGGAAATAAGGAGAATTTTTCTGAGAGTGAGAACAATCAACCAATGTAACAGCTTGCCTTCGGAAGTTGTGGGAGCTTCATCATGGAGGCTTTCAAGAGGAGATTGGATTGCCATTTGTCAGAAATGGTGTAGGGTCTCCTGCTTGGGTGGGAGGTTGGACTAGCTGACCTACCAGGTCCCTTCCAAGTCTGTTAATCTGTTTAGTCTAGCAGCAATGAGTTTGCCAAGTCAGGAAGGGCAGAATCAAGAAAATTTGACAGCTTCTGTGCACAGAGAATGCATTCGTGCCAACAGCAAAAATGTCTCACGTGGAAGAAGAGGCTCAGGACACTAGTGGAATCAGCAAGAAGCCTCAGTGGAATGCAAAAAAAAAAAAAAAAAAAAAACACCCAAGCCAAGAGCAAGAAAGGGGCCAGACCAAGCCAGTGGCTATCAGTTCAGTTCAGCAATCTAGAGCTGATAAGAAAGAAGGGAAAGCAAGAGAAAGGACAAAATATCCCAAGGGGCAGAAGGTCCTTAACCCAAGCAGATGGAGAAAACAGGGCCGCCATCTAAATGAGGCACTTCAGTCCAACCAGTGGTGAAAAAAAAATCAGGCAGAAGGATCTTGGTTTAAAGGATTAGGAGCATGATAGGCCTAAAATGGCAGCCTAGTTTATTTACTACAACTAATACCTAGAGGGAGGCAAGCTATCTGCCAGGGATGGAGGAACTGGAGGAAGGCAACATTTTGGGAGGGACCAAAAGATTGAGGAAGTAGCCTGATGGGGTTATTGAGGAACCAACTTTTTGAATGAGAGTGAGGCGTAGCTTCTTAATGCAAGCGGCAGTTTGGGAAACTAACCATTGCTAAACTCATCAGCAGGAGATAAGCAAGTCAGAGTTGGAAACTTCCCAGAAAGTTGCTCAAAATGATCACTGGAATAATTTAAAAAAAACAAACAAACCCTAAAACTGGTTGTTTCATGCCTGAGTTTTTGAACCATTCTGAATCTATAACATGGTTGATGAAGCAATGTTGTCAGGAAAATGGGGATTTTGCAGTAGTTCTTCTGGTTCTTCTAGCATCTAGCTTTAGTAGGTAGCTTGGAATTATTAAAATATGTTCTCCTTATTGTAGTGGACTTTTACTTCTTTTGCGTACCACAGATATATTACAGGTAGCCCAGGGGTGAAATGCTCCCAGTTCGGACCGGATCGCCTGATCCAGTAGCAATGGAGGCAGGTGGTTCGGAGAACTGGTAGCAAAAATTCCTGCCTTCCCCCATGCCCAGCTGAGCCACGCAATAGTCAGAGGCTTTTTTTCTTTTAAATGCCTCTGACGATCCAAGCTGAGTTGCCTGATCGGCAGAAGCTTTTAAAAGAAAAAAAGCCTCTGCTGATCAGGCAACTCAGCTGGGATTGTCAGAGCCTTTTGAAAGCATTTTTTTTTCCAACCTCTTCCCCGAAGAGGTTGTAGAAAAAATAGTTTTAAAAGTAAAAAAAAAAAAAAAAATTGGCCATGCCCACTCAGTCACATTACCACCACCACCACCAAGCCATGTCCACAGAACTGGTAGTAACAAATGCTTAACGCATTATAAGCCGCCCTGAGTCTCCGGAGAAGGGCGGCATATAAATCAATTTTTTTTAAAAAAAAATTAGATTTACCACTGAGATTTCACCACTTTCGACCATTTGTTGAATAATGGTTCAAATTACAGCAGCCTCAGAAAAATGATTTACAACCTAGCCTCAAAGTAATGATTGTCGCACCACCATTCCTATGGTCATGTGATTCCAATTTGGGTGCTTGGTCACTAGCTTGTGTTTATGACCAGTTGCAGTATCCTTTGATCATGTCATTGGGATTTGCAGCTTTCCCAGTCGGTTTCCAACAAGCAACATCGATTGGGGAAGCTGGATTAGTTTAATGATCATGTGAATCACTTAATGACCATAGTCGAATGGTCATAAAAGTGGATCCAGTCAAATGATCACTCACTTGGTGACCATATCAGTTAGCAACTGAAATATTAGTTGTACAATTGTCATTGTAAGTCAAGACTTACAGTTGTCGTTGTAAATCAAGGACTACTGACTGAACTTTTTTAACCAGAATGTACAGTATCTAATTCATACTTGCTGTACTTGCATATTGCATGTATAAATAATATGTTCTGGGTTTTGTAGTCCAATTCACAAAATTGAACCAAATGCAGTCAAAAACATAATGTACTAAAGGAAACTGCTTGCAAACATATTGTTTGCTAAGGAGTGCATAAAACGGGCTGTTCAGATCAATTGTGATTTGATTCAAACTAGAAAGTTGAGATTTGAAGAGAGCAAGATTCAATTTGAGTTGTGATCCATGGTCAAACAGATTTGATTTGAGACCCTTTGAGATTCAATTTAAAGCAAACTTGTCCATTGCCTGTAATGGTGAAGTACCAGATTATCTGCTGCTACTTCAGTTTTTGGAGCCAAATGGGATAAAATCAGTAGGGATTGTAGTTTTTTTAGAGGGCATTGGCCCTGTATCAAGTTGCAGCTGAATCTCTTTATTTCTACACAATAAAACTGCTAAGCAAATTTGGCAAGAAGAGGTTTTTCAAATATTTGAGTAAGAAGGCTAAAGTGAGTGAGCTAAATGCAAAGAGTGTCTTGTCCCAACTTAAAATTAAAAACAGTTACAAACTATATTAAAAAGAAAGCTCTTACTTTCCAAATGACTTTTCTAAGATGCCAGCCTTCGTGTGATGCTAAAGAAATACTGCTGTTACTCATCAAAGTAGCAGAAGCAAGTTGAGACAATGTGATGCAGTGCCACAGAGTTAGTGGGATGTAGGAGAATGAAATTGGCATGGAATAAATACTGCCAAATATTGCCATCCTTGATTCTTGAAAACAATATCTGTTTTTTTTTAAAAAAAAAAAGTTTAGCACTTTGAAGAAAAAAAAAGGGTGAGAACAAGAGTCCCCCCCCCTTTTTTTTTCAGTAAGGCTAAAGAATTTGAAAGATACAATAAATTTTGTAAATAAAAATGGTGACAGTTCACAAAGATTAAGCAAGGAATTATCTTCCATACCAAGGAAAATAAAGCAGGAATGGTTAATTGACTACTTTATTTAATGAGGAAAATATGCCCTTATCTGGATATCACTTCTGGAATTTGTGGTTGTGAAGGAAAAAAATGAAACTTTGACCTTGCTTTTGTTGCTTAGAAAGATTTGGTGTTATAGGAATATTGGAATGTGTTTATCTTGGACTGTGCCAGGAAGAGTTGGAAGTCAATGCCTCCTTTTCTCTCTTTTTCTCTACCCACTTGTATTTCACACCCCCTTTTTCCCACTCTCCTTCCTCCCCTTAATTTCCTATTTTCTTTTTTTTTTGTATTTTATATAATAAAATAAAAATGATAAACATTAAAAAAGAAAAAAGTAAGTCAAACAGAAATCAGTGTTAGTTTTGCCACTCAAAAGAGCTCTGCTAGGCACAGATTTTAAGGAGGTGATAAAACACATTGCCTGACTGCTCATCTTAGTGTCAAACAGCTGTCACATCACTCAGATCACCATATCATATCACATCACATCACCCATCATTCTTTCTGTATAGAAGTTACATCACTATATAAAGTAGATTGTGTCCAATAGTTTAAATGGCGACAAAACAATTCAGAGCCTTGCTATTTTTCCTGCAGGTCCTTGCATCAATTCATGAAATTGCTACAATATTTTAATGTCAGTAAACAGTAAGTATTTAGAGCAGTAAACAGTATCCTAGTCAAGGAAATACCAACTCAGACAAATGATCAAACAATAAACAACAGCCTAATCAAGAAATTATCAGGAAGGGGGAAAAAACCCACTCCCACCAACACTGACAAAGTAAACCATTGTATTATAACAGAGAACAAACCTCATTCCCTTCTAAATCTGAAGATGTTATACCTAGTTGCAGGGGTGAAATCTGCAGGGGTGATTCTGACAGGTTCTGGAGAACCGGTAGTGGAAATTTTGAGTAGTTCAGAAAACTGGCAAATACCACTTCTGGCTGGTCCCAGAGTGGGGTAGGAATGGAGATTTTGCAGTATCCATCCCCTGCCACACCCACCAAGCCATGCCCATGGATAATAAACATATCGGGGTGAAATGCTCCCAGGCAAGTAGGTAGTGATGGCAGCGGGCAGGTCGGAGAACCGGTAGCAAAAATCCCTGCCCCCGTCCCCCATGCCCAGCTGAGCCGTGCGATCATCAGAGCCTTTTTTTCCTTTTAAGTGGATCTGATGATCCAAGCTCTGACGATCCCAGCTGAGTTGCCTGCTAATCAGGCAACTCAGCTTGGATTGCTTATCTTAGCTGCTGGTTGCAACTCCTGCCTTGCTTCGCTTGCTGTAATACCTGCAATCCATTGCATCAGCAAGCAACTGAATCTCCCTGCCTGCAATCAAGCTCATCGGTGAACAGCTCTATCTGCAACTTTAAGACTTGTGGACTTCAACTCCCAGCAAAGCTGGCTGAGGAATTCTGGAAGTTGAAGTCCACAAGTCTTAAAGTTGCCAAGATTGGAAACCCCTGTTCTATTGGGTAAGTTTTTCCCCCTTTGGGAACTTTAAAAAAATAGTTAATTGGGGTTTTTTTTAAGTTGTTCTTTTTTTAGACCTAGCCATTTAAAGTTTAGGAAGTTTTAAATTTAGCTGCTTTTATATAAAAATAAAAATAAATTAAAATAAAATAATATTTGTGCAGCTTTCTGAGATTTAGTGTGTTTCTGTAGTGTTTCACTAACTACACAAACACACAAAATCTCATAAAACTCTATGTGGAATTTTGTGTATGTAAAGTGTGAAAGTTGGTTTTTTTGGGCTTTTTGTGGCTGTGTGAGGTTCCTGCTTGTTGCGAGGCCATTTTGCATCTAGCACAGCTGCTTTTACATTGTGTGTGAGCCAGTTGTGTTGTGTTGTGTTTTGTAGGTTAAAAAAGGGCAAAGAAGTGACATTGACTTGACCACGGCCACTCAGTCACCTTACCACCAAGCCCCGCCCACTAATTAAGCCATGCCCACAGAACCGGTAGCAAAAAAATTTAGATTTCACCCCTGAAACATATGCAAAAACAAAGACAAGCTCAGATAGCATCAAGGATCCCACCATTTAATTTCATTCAAACTTTGTTGAATCAAAATTATTTCAAGTTTTGCAAATAATTGCAGGTAACTGGAAATGTGTACAAACTTATGTAAATTAGAAGGAAGAAGTGTGTACAAAAATGCATATATTAAGAGAACAGGGTACACATTATTTCAGGAAACATTTAAATGACATGGAGGTAGGGTAGTAGGCGTTCAGTTTAAACCCCAAACCACATAAAATAAAAGTTGATCATCTCATATCTCCATAAGATACTGCTTTAGTTTGAATAATACATTCTAGGCCTGAAACAAAATGACCTTACATATTCAGTCACCTCCAATTCTCAGGTGGCAAATTTAAGGGAAGAAAAAAGAAGAATTGTTTTACAGGCAGTTGCCATGGTAAATACTAGAATAGCTTTCTCTTTTTCAAAGGGCTTAAAAAACTGTTTGTATGTTGCTTCCAATGTGAATATGATCTTCTCTTAAGAGATCTGACTTCTCCTATGCACCCTATCCTGATGAGTCTTAAAATATTTCCTGACTTAAAAAGGCTTTATTTTTTAAAAAAAAATAAAACCTGCACCCACTAACAAAGTAACATCTCCCAAAATAAATATATTTCCGTACATATTCATATGCTCAATTAAGAATGAGGATAATTTGATTGATCATGTGCCATCAAGTCATCAAGTCATTGACTCATAGTGATCACACACACACACACACTCCAAAGTCTGCCTCTAACCTGGTCTTTTAGGTCTTCCAATATTTTACTTATTGGTTATGTAACAAAGTCCATCAACCTTGTTGTAGGTTATCCTTTTCCTGTTTCCTTCCACCTTTTCCAGCCTTGAACCCTAAGACCCAGTGAGCTGGGTCTTCACATATATGCCCAAAGTAGGATAACTTGATTCTGGTCATTTATGCCCTGAGTGAGTGTTCTGGATTGATCTGTTGAATGAGCCATTAGTATAATTTATTGGATAAAAAATCTATTTTTATTTCTATAATTAAGTTTTAGTTGCAACTCGTCCTAGAAGCCTATAATTTCCTTTCTCTGCCCACATTCTAGGAATTCTCCTTCTTATTTAGCAAAATTCTTTTTCCTTCTCTTCTTCCTCTAATCACTTTCTACTTGTTCAGCATTTCTCCTTCCAAGTGGGTTGATTTATACCAATTTATCTTAGCTTCCCTGTAAAATTTGTCATGATTTTCTCTAGGATAGTGACTGCTCATCCTCCTCTTTTGGAAACAATGTCGTTTCTTCTTAGCTTGCAAACATTTCCAAAGACCATTGAGGAATGTCTCCTCTTGTGCCCTGAGTAGATTCTTGATCAATTCCGGGAAATTTGAGCAAAACTAATAAACTTCCATTCATTCAATACAACTTTTCAATAAGCCCATCTGCTGTTACCACAGAGTCATTCCACTCGTGGGGCAGAGTGTGCAAAGAACTAGTAGTGGGAAGATGAATCACTCCTTTCTTTTTTGACTGACAGAATCCCTTTCTTTGTCAGAAGGATAATTAAATATTATTATGAAGCTTTAATATAATTTTCACAGGATATACTTTTGTGTTTCATTTTCCTCTCATTGTTTGCAGTTTTGCTCTTTGGTAATCCCTCTCTCTCTCTCTCTCTCTCTCTCTCTCTCTCACACACACACACACACACACACACACCACTTTGTACACTTCTCAGCTGAAACCTAGTTCATAAATGCTTACATTATAATGAAGCATAGCATTCTTTATAATTTAAATTAATGTTCGTTCTATAACAGTAATCACAGGAATGTTAAATATGTATGTTAATTAGATAAGGCGTCAAAGAATATGTCTGGATTTAGTCATTCTTTTTTAAAATATGTAACTTTTAATAATTATCTCACTACGTAAAAAAATTAAGTACCATTACACCATCATAATGTGTCAAAGGAAAAACTTTTGCATTCTTCTTCAAAGACTAATTTTTCAAACGACACTTTATGAAAACTAGCAGTGTGACATATGGGATACAAGAGAATGACAAAATTAATTTTTCTCCCCTCCAGATGCTCAGAACAAGATCCCAGAACATTTTTATTAGAGACATACATGGAAGGAAAGCACACAAATAGTGTCCACAATTTTAAATGGTGGCAATGTATTTAGTGTCCTGTCTCAGAGGTGTTTCAAATTGGTGTCTGCCACCATGTTAACTCTGTTGAGATCTTTATATTATAGGTTATTAAGCAAGCTTAGAAATCCAAGCTGTATTTCTTTAAAGGTTATTATAGCATTTATATTTTGTCTATCTGTTCTTGGTGAAAATGTAGAACAGAATTTTAAGGGAAAGAAATTATCAGTCACTTCTATGACTAGGTTTTCACTTCCTGAATGCACATTGTAGATCAGCGCTGTACCTATTTAACTATAAGTAAGCACTACTGGGAGTGAAAATGTATGTAAGATTATGCTTTTAGCAAGCAGAACCTGATTGTAGCTGTCATAATGCAAGACATATGATAGACTCTGGTGGATGGTTAAGGGCCGTAGTGGTTCAGTGGTTAGAATTCAGTATTGCAGACTAACAGGAGTTTGACCTGACTGGCTTAAGGTTGACTCAGCCTTCCATCCTTCCAATATTGTAAAATGAGGACTCAGATTTTTGGGCACAATATGCTGACTCTGTAAACTGCTTAGAGAGTGTTGGAAAGCATAATGGAGCAATATATAAACCTAAGTGCTATTGGTAATGTTATTAAGGCTGTGGGAAAGGAGGTGGATGGATGGATGGTTGGATGGAGGGATAGAATGTATTCTTCAACACTGATTTAGAAGAAATACTAATGTGAGCACAATATTCTTTATTTATCAAATAGTATTTGATAAAAATGACTGTCTTTGATGAATAAAAATAATGCTTTGGCACCTGCATTTTTCAGATGCATCTGGAATGGGATACAGTATGTGATGTGACTCCTATAGAAACCTTTAGCATTTCATTTTTGTTGAAAATAACTGATATCAGATATTATTCTCCAAGCTCATCTCAGTTTGAACTTCCGTTTTGGAGGAACTAGCTAAACATTATTAACTCTCTAGAAAATGATAGCTGAATCACTATGAGAAATGGAGATATTGAGGAAAGCCAGCATAATTGTTCATTTTTGGTTGCTATTAGCAACACAAATGAAGTCATTTCTAATCTATTTAGTAACAGGGGGAAGATAAGACTTAGGGTTTGTGGTCTCTTCCAATAAAAGAGTTTAGCTTTCTGGATTTCTTCCCCATTTCTCCTCCTCCTCCTCCTCCTCCTCCTCCTCCTCCTCCTCCTCCTCCTCCTCCTCCTCCTCCTCCTCCTTTCCTAACTGATCCTATCTCAGGACAGTTCAGAGAATCATTCTGCCAGCCTGCCAGCTAGCCAAAGTCCATTATTTTAAACCAGAGGGGTTTTTTCCCCCAAGCAGTTGATGTGCTCAGTTCATGGCTCAACTGGGAAATACATTCCAATATATCTTAAAATGTTGCCTAAATAATTAATATATTTGAGGAAGGGGAGAGGTGAAGAGTCTGAGGCCATGCTGACAGGCTTTAGGAACTCTGGAACAGTGAAAGAAACTCATGGTGGGTATCTTTGCCTCCCTAAAAGAACATATGACTCTCCATGTTGCATATGTCTTATCTCTGCCCCAGGTCAGTTCAGGTAGAAATTTTACTGCAGATTCACTGCAGGTGGTAAGTTGTAATAGCAGAAACTATGATGGAGTCAGTTGGCCAAATGATAATCTTGTCTCCTGCCATCAACCTGTGCAGATGTTCAGCCATTGTTGTGTCTTTGGGCCAGCTAGGACTCCAAGGAGCTTGCCTCGGTCAACAGGGAGATAACAAATATCTATGGAGATTCTCAGTCATCCAGGTCATGGTTGTTCCAAAGATGCTTTTTCAAGAGGAACCTGGACTTTCTGGTTTTTCTTTGAAGACTGGTTTGACAGAGGGGTCAAAGAGGCTGTCTATGTCAAAACTGAACAGCCCTCTATCAACGGGGGGGGGGGGGAGAGGGGGGGAGGGGATATGACATCATCTATCTTCAGTCTGAAACACAGTCCTTTCAACAGTTCCAAGAAGGCTCCACACCCATTTGCACCAGTCAGGTGACCCTGAGGACACAGATAAACCTCCAGGTGGTGCTAACAACTCACTAAAAGAATGAAAATGTCCAGCTGTCTGCAAGGAGTATAATTCATTTCATTCCCCACCATCCCATCAGAGCTGAAGAAGCTTCTTGGATGAGAAGTGAAACATCTTTAAAGAAAAACCAGAAAGTCCAAGTTGCCTCTTGAAAAAAGCACTTTTGGGACAAGGAGATAACAGGTGGTATGGAAATAACAGAAGAGGAGGGTAGTGTGGATCACCTGTGCCAACTTCCTACATCTTTTTAGGCCAACTGGTTCTGGTATTAAAAAATTGTTAACCACCACTAACATAGGGAATGAAAAGCAGAGGAAGATGGGTGGTTAAGAAGTGTGAACAATGAATACAAATCAATACATTAAATGGTTCATATCTCTGAAATTAATGTTCACAATAATACGCTTGTAAATTATGCAACTGAGGAAAAAGTCTGTTTCAAACTCCTTTTCTGGAGTTTTCTCCTTTTTTATGGTCTCCAAACAGAAAATCTATACTGTCTGTTTTCAACTTTGTTTGGATAAGACAGCCACTTTCTAAAAGGCTTTATGCGATGAGCTATAGGGGCACCTAAGATGTTTAATGTAGCTTGAATTAAAGTTTGGAAAAGAGCTGCAACTCCACATCTTTTTTAATTAGATTAAAGAAGATTTTAAACAGGCTTGTTATGCCAGCTGAACCTGGCCTTTTCTTTAATTGATCATTTAATCAATTATTTTTCTATTATGCCTTTTCTCCAAAGCACTGAAGGCAGTAGCTTCATTGGTTCTTTACCCCTTATTTCATCTCTCTAGCCTTTTAAATGCATTCAAACATTTGAGGGCAAAAATAATTAAAGTTCAAATGAAGGAAAATAATTGTGAAGCTTTGGGGGTTTCTTTTTGTCCCGAGGTGGCTCGGAGGTGAATGTTTGTTCCTCATTTATGCCTATAAAATATGAAAGCCTTCAGAAGAAAAAGCTGAATGTTTTTGCTCCCTTTTCAAACAAATAAATGTCTTTTGTTGTTGTGTCATCCACCGGTGAAGGCTCAAAAGAATCTCAACAAAATCAGATTGTTACTGGGGATAAGACATTTGCATAACTCATTTGACTCACAGCCATTATTATCTCTAAGCCATTATTTCCTCCCTGCCAGTTATAATTTTATTTGGTTGGATAATCAATACAAGACTCATATTTCAGAGGAATATGTTTCACTTTGCATTGCTAAGTACAAGAAAAGGAATACATTTTGAAATGTTGAAATGTTGTAGAAAAAGGAGATTTCTCTTTGTAAATTCATTCTTGTTATTTTAAGAGCTTTGGTTCATTGCTAGTAGCTACAAAAATGTGCCCAATTATTTTGTTATTATATGTGCCATTATGTTTAAAGGTGTTATGAAATGGAATAGTTGACTAAGTGATGTTTACATATCTATTACTGAATAAGGCATAACAATATAAACAGGGGAGGAGGAAAGAAAGTAGATGTTCTTGTTACACTATAGCTTGCTGTTCATGACTTCTTGACTGAAATTTTCAGGCTGCTATTAAGTTGATCTGGGAAATTTTCTGTGTTACTATTTCTAAGTTGTTATAGTTGCGAATGGAAAATATTATTAGGGATTTATTTATTTTTTAGGCTCACCCTTAGGAGGCTGTATGTCACTATGTCACAGAATTGTTCTTTCTCACCTTCTGCAAAGTTTGGTGTGTGTGTGTGTATATTTCGCTCTTTAATGGCATCTTTAATAAAGGTACAAAATATTGTAATGATTGTTTTCTGCTTTATTTATTTGTTTGTTTTTGGCCTGGTGCTGATCCCTCCTTATTTGAGTGTTGTCTGCTGGAAGGGATGCATTCTAGTATTTTTGTTTACTTCTCAGTTTTTTTTAATGTCTCCTTTAAATGGTATGAAAATATGGTTTATCTCGATGTGCCTATTGGTGGCTGATTTGTCTGAATGAGAAGTTTCCAGGAATTCCCTAGTATTTTTTGATTTAACTTAGTCTCAGATGTTAATACTTCCCAATAGAAATTGTGGTTCAGTTTGTCCATGTGTTGTGAGGTTAAGGAGTTTTCTGACAGCTACAGTTGGTGTTCATAGATTTACTCCTCTATCTTCTGCCTGTCTGTCTTCCGTATTGATTGTTGCAGTCCTTGTGTCTTATGTTGTAGATGATTTCTGGTTTTTCTTCTTGGGCTTCTGGTTTTTCTCTCTGGGTCTTTTGATTTGCTTAATATGTTTTGGAAGGATTCCGTTGGCTTTTGTATTTCTGTGATGCCATGTGGTTGTTGCAGTCTGTTGGTTTTTTTTCTGAGATATTTTTAGGCATGGGAGTATTATTCTTTACATAGGTTGCACTGAGGTGCTGCAGCAGGTTGCATGGTCACAGATTTTTATTTTTTTAATAAAGCAGGTACCAAACCCACACTCACATTGATGCTGTTACCTAGTAATGAAATGTTTAAAAAACTAAGCTCAGAGATCACCAAGAATGGCACAGGTCAACCCTGAGCTACACATATTCTCTTGTATTAGAAGAAATACATATTCTTTCCGATGAGAAAGATTTTATAATGTGAACATGGAAAGTCAAAGACATATTTGTGTTATTTGAAAATCAACTGTAGAGGTAAATAATTCTTATATGTATCTTTTTCAATTTAATTGGGGAACAAAACTAGCTGTCACTAAAGTCCTGGAATTAGAGAGGGAGGGAGGGAATGGGAGAGGAAGAGGGAGAACAAGAAGAGAGAGAGATACAAATCTATCCATTCCTTCATATATTGCTTCATATAATATCAATTGCTTCAAAGTATGTGTGTGTGTGTACACACACAAACAGATACTATATATATATATATATATATATATATATATATATATATATATATATATATACACACACACACATACATATATATATATATATACACACACACACACACATACATATACAGTACATATATTGATTATAGCTAGAAATATTCAGCTAGTTCTTATTAATTGTAATAATCCAACTAAGGATAATCCAGACATTTTCCATAGATGTTGTGCCTTTGTTTTTATGTTAAGCATGAGTCATGCAATTATGATCATTGATTTTAATCAATCATTCCATCCTTTTTATAAAGATTAGTATTAATTCAAACAAATTCTGGTCACATACTGTATATGGAATGTGCTTTTAGAACTTAATTTATTAGATATATGAAGGTATTTGAATTCATTGCAATAAAACCATTGGGTTTTGGTTTGTTTGTTTTCAACTCCCACCATACCTGTTGCAGTTTAACCATTATTTCATTCTTTAGATGATTAGGTAGATAATTGTAACAGTAACATTATGAATCAAATAACATTTCACTAACATTATCAGTTGTTTGAGGAAAACTCATTTTTCTAGTTCAAGATAATATTTAAAAACATCCGATGAAACCAGACTGTGAGATTGTGATATTAATAGATAATCTGAAAATTTCACAACCACATTTATTTATTTATTTTATTTTATTTTATTTTATTGAATTTATATACCACTCTACTCCCGAAGGACTGAGGGTGGTGAACAGCCATAGAATAAAACATATAAATACAAAATTTAAAATAAAATAAAATGAATTAAATAATTTGGCTGAACAAATTTAAAACCCCAATAATTTAAAACCAAATTTAAAATTTCCATTTAAAAAGGGGGAAGACTTAGGTCAGGCCAGCTTGATGAAATAAGAAAGTCTTGAGCGCGCGATGAAAGGTACACAGATCCGGGATCCTCCGTATCTCCGGGGGGAGCTCGTTCCAGATAGTAGGTGCCCCCACAGAGAAGGCTCTCCCCCTGGGGGCCGCCAGTCAACATTGTTTGGCCGACGGTACCCAGAGGAACCCCTCTCTATGGGAGCGTACTGGTCGGTGGGAGGCTATTGGTGGTAGCAGGTGGTCCCATAAATAACCAGGTCCTAAGCCATTCTAAAGGTGATAACCAAAACCTTGAAGCGCACTCGGAAGACCACCGGGAGCCAGTGCAGCTCGCGCAGGAGAGGTGTTACATGGGAGCACCACGTCACTCCTGTCCCACCCGCGCGGCCGCACTCTGGACCAGTTGGAGCCTCCGAGTGCTCCTCAAGGGGAGCCCCATGTAGAGAGCGTTACAATAGTCCAGACGGGAGATGGCGAGGGCATGAGTGACCCTGCGTAAGGAGTCCCGATCTAGAAAGGGATGCAACTGTTGGATCAGGTGAACCTGATGAAAAATCCTCCCGGTCACGGCTGTCAAGTGCTCTTCTAAAGACAGCCGTGAATCCAGGAGGCCACCCAAGTTGTGAGCGCTTTCCGTGGGGGCCAATGATTCGCCCCCAATAGTCAGTGATGGCACCAGCTGACTATATCGGGACGTTGGAAACCACAGCCACTCGGTCTTGGATGATATATTTTAAGATATACTGTATGCTTGGGGTCAAATTATTTCATATTATTCATGGAAATATTTTTATTGTACTATAAAAATAATGTTATTACATTTTTATATGACTCGCCCAAGGAGTTGGAATATTTACTTCCCAATGACTCTTTGCCTGCTCACCTAGGGAGCCTATTCAGATTAGATGTTAAATGAAACCACTGTGAAGGACATATATGGAGTCCCCTTAACAAACTTGCTCAGATTGAAAAAAGCTGTTAAAATAAGCAGCCAAACACTTCAAACCAAAAAGAAAAAGAAGTCCGGTTGCAGTCCGGTTTCTTTCATATGAAGAAAATAAAAATAAAAAGGTAGGCAGACAACCATATCCAAAGCATTGCAAGTTCAGACCCCTGCCCAGTCGTCTTCACCTTGGCCTCCTAAGATGTTTCCCGCAGAATGGCTTCTATTACCTTCTGTTACCTGCTCCAGCAATCAGAAATCAATCCAAATACAAAATCTGACCTAAAAGGGGGGGGGGGGGGGATCTCCCTTTTAAAAATTACCTTGGGAAACTCCTGTTAACTGTGCCCAATTTTTCCCCTCAATCAGAAGCAAAATGTCTATACAACACACCTTATTTACTGCTGTAAGAATATTATGCAAGGATCAACACCTTTTGCTCTTGAGTGAATGATTTACTCACTGAAGCAATATAAATATCACTTTTACTCTTTTGGCATATGGAAGACAAAGAAGATAATTATGGGTCCCAGAGCACTTTTCACCTGCTATGCACTGGCTGCACCAATGGATTTGCATCATTCCTCATCCCTGAATATATTTAGTTGCCTTCAGCAACCTAACAGTTATGAAAGTGGCTGCTGTCTAACTCTTTTCTTGACTGGCAGAAAAAAAAGAGAGGGAGAAAGAGAGAGAAAGCTCATTTGCACATGGGTGGTTCCTAGTTCGGAGCCGCTTTTGTTCTCTGTGGAATATACCTGATAAGGTGATGCTCGCTAATAACCCGACTATTATTCTGCAAGATTGGCTCATGCTATTCAGAAGTCAGCTAAGATTGCACAGTGTTATTATTGTCAGCCCCGGTATTTTTAAGGTGAACTTATGCAACCCCCTCTTCTCCTCCTTTGCTCATTTTGGAGTCAATTAAATGTAGCCCCATGATTAGTAATTGTCTCCAAAATTTCAAGTTGTCAAGTTCATTCATTGCTCCTTAAGCTTTGAAGCGTCTCTTTGACATCCCTGAAGCAAGTGCAAGAGATAATACAATAAAGTCTTTCAGATAGCCTGCATTTACATAAAAATTCATATCCTTTTCTCCTCCAATGTTTCATCTAAATGTCAGATACCTTCTGGAAATGTGTAAGACTTTGGCTGCTATACACAAAAACTCATTCCCAAAGTTAGTATCCCCTTGACAACTCTTGGGTTCCCTCCCTCTTTAATAGGACATATACTTTTTGCTTCACACGATTGGAAAGAACATGCAGTTAATTGAACAATATCACATTTAAATCTGTAAATGGTTCCTTCTGTTAAAAATTAAACTCACCGCTATATTATTATTTATAATACATAGAATTGTTGCTCAGGGATGCCCGACGTTCCTAGTGCTATAAAAACACTTTTAAACTGAACAAAACAAAGTAAGGCTTCTCTCCAAGTTATTATTCTTGGTATTCAATCCCTTTGGCAGCCAAGATAAAACAAGTAAAAGGGAAATGTTAGCTTCTTTTACAATCAGATAAGTCAGAAATTGTTCACAGAGGTATTCCCAACATTATTATTATTCATTTTTTAAAAACATACTCAGGGTTTTATGTATGCTAGGGTGGAAAACAATCCAGTTCAGGCATTTGGCTACACTCGTGAAAGTTGTAAATTGGGTAGAACAATACCCTAGGACTACTATGACTGCCTATTAGATTTTCCATCCAAGGACTATACGCCTCTATTAACTCAGCTGACATCACAATGATATTCTTGATTTTTTCCTCCTTGGTTCTGCCTTCTTGCTTGCAGAGCCTATTTTCTTGTCACTAAAGGCTCAAAGATTCAACGCTGCTGAGGCTACTGCTACTCTGCTGATGGACATTTTCCTGATCCCATTCATCCTTAGAGATGCATAATTTCTGTGCTGTATAAATCCTAGCATTGCCTGTTTCCTTTTCCCCACAAATATCTTCTTTCTGCATCTTCTGAGAAATCCCCCTGGGACTTCAGAATTTCTTTCTTTCTTTCTTTCTTTCTTTTTTTTTTTTTGGATTTACGAAATAGTGATCTAAAGTTTCTGAAGATGGGCCTTTTTGCTTAGGCAGCATAAAAGACAGAAATGGAATAAAATACTTGTAACTTCATGTAACCTAATCCTTATACAGGACTCAAATGAGAAACACAAGGGTCGGTTTATACAATTTGTACAATGAAATGTCCCCATTGGCCAAGGGGCAAGCTGAAAATACATAACACTATACACCAGGGGTGAAATTCAGCAGGTTCTGACAGGTTCTGGAGAACCGGTAGCGGAAATTTTGAGTAGTTCAGAGAACTGGCAAATACCACCTCTGGCTGGCCCCAGAGTGGGGTGGGAATGGAGATTTTGCAATATCCTTCCCCCAGGAGTGGGGAGGGAATGGAGGTTTTGCAGTATCCTTCCCCTGCCACGCCCACCAAGCCACACCCACAGAACCGGTAGTAAAAAAAATTGAATTTCACCACTGCTATACATCTTTCAAATCAAACTCTCTTAATCAAATTGGGTAAGAAAACATAAGAAAATACTTTTTTTTCTCATGATGTTAACTGCAACATGTATTATGTACATGGTACATGCAATATTTATCATATTAAATTCATTTCAAATGCAAATCTTAGGATGCAAACATATCAGTGTGTATTTTGAAAATAATATGTTAAAATAATGCACATGTCCAGCTTTGTTTATTTATTTAGTGTACAGCATACAATGTCAGGCTAGACACCATGCAGTCCTGACAGCCTAAATTGCTAGTTCATTCTATTTAGCACTTGAGTACCTATACTGAATGCACTGCAGGGGGTGAATTAGCTTATACCAGCTGACTAATGGCACTCAGGTTGCTGGCTCTTCCAGGGTCCTCTGCCAGTTGCACCTTGCCCCACCTCTCATCTGCCCCACACAGTCCAGTGTGGCTTCCTTCCTCTACACACATGAACATGTCTAGGTTTTCCCCAGTGATGAGGTATCTATTTATCTACTCACAATATTGCATGCTTTCGAACTGCTGGCTGAGCAGAAACCGATGATCGAGCGACAGGAGCTCACTCTATCTTATACAGTCAGGCTCAAACTGTTAGAGTGCAGACCATTTCTGGCTGGCAGTTCCAGCCTTATTAAGCTCCTACACCACCATGTCTTCTTCCAGGCAAATTAATGCAGAAATGGAAGATGTCTAAGATACAATAACCATTTATCATTACTTAACTCCTTCTCCCTGGTCAATGCATGATTCAGAATAGCTTTGCCCAGTAAGGTTGCCTTCAGGATCTCATAGCGTTTTGGAAAAGATACCTAGAGAATTTAATATCCATCATTTATTTATATGCCTCTAGTGTTTGTTGCATAGCTTTGAATTGTTCAACTATCAAAATGGCTAATGTGATACAGTATAATGCACCCATCTTCATCGAAAATAAAATAATAAACAATTAAAATATATTTGCCATAACTCTTTGGTTAGTGTAATTCATTTATCATGGGCTGAATATGAATTTCAAATATTCTCATTTTCTTTTGTAACATTTGCTGCTAAGGAAGAGTTTTTTCCTAGACCAATAATTGATATAAGCTACAACTTAATAAATTATGAAATTTACTATAACTTTAGGAACTATATTACAATGAGAAAATCACTTTGAATTAACATGCTGATGGATTTTTAAATACAGTTTACCGCATAAAAGGCACATTTTTATTAGATTTTAGAGATTTTAGAGAAATCTATCTTACTTTATGTGATATTCTTTAAATATCATCATCATCATCATCATCCAAGGTTCTGTTGGCATTTAAAAGAACATGTAGCTAGGAACATGGTAATAAGGTGCTTTTTTGGCAGAGCACTTCAGTAATTAATGAATAATGCAACAAATGATATAATGAGTCATGGTAAAAAAGAGCGACACTTCTGTCACATTGATGTTATATTTGTCAAACAAAGCTGTCCATATAATTATATTTTCTCTTTCTCAGTTTGCTTTGCCCATTCTATTATTTATAACTGATGTTACATTAGCAATGCAAACATTTCAAAGTGAAAGGTTATTATCTATTTATTAATTAATCAAATTTAGATACTGCCTATCTCAGTGACAGAATGACTCTGCGCAGTTGACAGATAAAAGCATAAAAGCCATATAAAATTGAACCATCTCACCTCTAGGGAGAGAGTATTCCAAAGGATGGAGGCAATAGGGAAGAAGGGTATTATGTGTAACTGATGGGGTCTGCAACATATCTTTCCTGCCTGATCTGATTGGACAGGTCTGGTGGGACAGGACATGGGATGGGGGCAGAGGTGAAATGCTACTGGTTTGCACTGGTTCAGGCAAACCGGTAGCGGCAGCGAGTGGTGGTTTGGAGAACTGCTAGCGGCAGCAGTTCAAAGCTCTGACCATCCACCTGAATGTTGTTACTTCCTGGTTTTAACCAGGAAGTAACCTGTTTTTGACCCTCTGAACATGTGCAGAAGGCTTTACGCATGTGCAGAGGGTCCAAAATCGCACAAGATGCACGCACACACTTCCAAACCGCTAGAGAAAGTAAGGAGATTTCATCCCTGGATGGGGGTGACATGGTTCCTAGAGTAATGTGTCCCCATGCCATATAGGGATTTAAAAGTATAACCAATATTTTGGATTGGACCTAGAAGCAAACCAGCACCCAAAGCAACTCCTGAAGCAACAGGCACCATTTTGGGACATGCAAAATTGCTCAGATGGCCACATTCTGCACCAGCTGTAGCTTCTAGATACTCTTCAAAAAAATAGCCCCATGTAGAACACATTGCAATTGTTCATACTGAAAATGACCAGGGTGTGAATGACCAAAAGAAGGGTCATCAGATCCAAATTATGACTTTTTGTACTAATTATGACTAAGTACTAATTCTAATACTTGAGAACATTGTGAACAATTTCTGTCTTCTTGAAGATTACTCTGGTCTTAAAATAGTATTTACCCAATCTGATGTCCTCTAGTACATTGCATTACATCTTTCAGAATTCCCAGCAAGGGGGTTACAAGTATATATTAAGCAAAAGGAAAAAAACAACAACAGAGAGCTACCTCTGTATTTAGCTTGGGATATTTTTATTTTATAGGTTCATGTATGATTACAACAAGAATTATTATGTGAGATAGACTGGCTAAGGCAAGGCCAAGGGTAGAAAGAAATCAATGAAGGCTGGAAGCTGGAAGTCTATATTAGGTATTTCACCCACATTTGTTCATAAAATTGTGGAACATTATACAGGTTGAACCAATATGCAGAAAATAATGTCAGCTATAATAAAGGAGAATATATATATATATATATATATATATATATATATATATATATATATATATATATATATATATATATATATATATATATATGTTTTTCTTCTAGCCAGGTTTTCCCTACGTAGCCAAGGTTTTTTTTTTTGTAGCTCCAGCTCAGTAGAATCTCATCTACTCGGTTCTGGGCTTTTTTCCTTTCTAACACCTAGCTAGCTAGGAGTAGATGAGATTCTACTGAGCTGGAGCTACAAAAAAACCTTGGCTACGTAGGGAAAACCTGGCTAGAAGAAAAACACACATAGACCCTACGAAGAAGTAAGAAAATTGATATATATATATATATATATATATATATATATATATATATATATATATATATATATATGCATATTCTTTCTAGCCAGGTTTTACCTACGTAAGCTAGGTTGTTCTGCAGCTCTGGCTGTGTGAAATCTCATTCACCATCCTCAGAGCTCCTCCTCTGTTGACAAACTGCAACTCTGCGTTGCTCTCTGGGAGACTCAGATAGCTATTTCTGCCTTATAAGGCTTCGTCAGTGAGCCACACCCACTTCTCAGATATTCCCCCTGTAAAGGTACAATGTGTCTTTTTCTGTTTTTCGTAGGCTTTTATGTGCATATTCTTTCTAGCCAGGTTTTACCTACGTAAGCTAGGTTGTTCTGCAGCTCTGGCTGTGTGAAATCTCATTCACCATCCTCAGAGCTCCTCCTCTGTTGACAAACTGCAACTCTGCGTTGCTCTCTGGGAGACTCAGATAGCTATTTCTGCCTTATAAGGCTTCGTCAGTGAGCCACACCCACTTCTCAGATATTCCCCCTGTAAAGGTACAATGTGTCTTTTTCTGTTTTTCGTAGGCTTTTATGTGCATATTCTTTCTAGCCAGGTTTTACCTACGTAAGCTAGGTTGTTCTGCAGCTCTGGCTGTGTGAAATCTCATTCACCATCCTCAGAGCTCCTCCTCTGTTGACAAACTGCAACTCTGCGTTGCTCTCTGGGAGACTCAGATAGCTATTTCTGCCTTATAAGGCTTCGTCAGTGAGCCACACCCACTTCTCAGATATTCCCCCTGTAAAGGTACAATGTGTCTTTTTCTGTTTTTCGTAGGCTTTTATGTGCATATTCTTTCTAGCCAGGTTTTACCTACGTAAGCTAGGTTGTTCTGCAGCTCTGGCTGTGTGAAATCTCATTCACCATCCTCAGAGCTCCTCCTCTGTTGACAAACTGCAACTCTGCGTTGCTCTCTGGGAGACTCAGATAGCTATTTCTGCCTTATAAGGCTTCGTCAGTGAGCCACACCCACTTCTCAGATATTCCCCCTGTAAAGGTACAATGTGTCTTTTTCTGTTTTTCGTAGGCTTTTATGTGCATATTCTTTCTAGCCAGGTTTTACCTACGTAAGCTAGGTTGTTCTGCAGCTCTGGCTGTGTGAAATCTCATTCACCATCCTCAGAGCTCCTCCTCTGTTGACAAACTGCAACTCTGCGTTGCTCTCTGGGAGACTCAGATAGCTATTTCTGCCTTATAAGGCTTCGTCAGTGAGCCACACCCACTTCTCAGATATTCCCCCTGTAAAGGTACAATGTGTCTTTTTCTGTTTTTCGTAGGCTTTTATGTGCATATTCTTTCTAGCCAGGTTTTACCTACGTAAGCTAGGTTGTTCTGCAGCTCTGGCTGTGTGAAATCTCATTCACCATCCTCAGAGCTCCTCCTCTGTTGACAAACTGCAACTCTGCGTTGCTCTCTGGGAGACTCAGATAGCTATTTCTGCCTTATAAGGCTTCGTCAGTGAGCCACACCCACTTCTCAGATATTCCCCCTGTAAAGGTACAATGTGTCTTTTTCTGTTTTTCGTAGGCTTTTATGTGCATATTCTTTCTAGCCAGGTTTTACCTACGTAAGCTAGGTTGTTCTGCAGCTCTGGCTGTGTGAAATCTCATTCACCATCCTCAGAGCTCCTCCTCTGTTGACAAACTGCAACTCTGCGTTGCTCTCTGGGAGACTCAGATAGCTATTTCTGCCTTATAAGGCTTCGTCAGTGAGCCACACCCACTTCTCAGATATTCCCCCTGTAAAGGTACAATGTGTCTTTTTCTGTTTTTCGTAGGCTTTTATGTGCATATTCTTTCTAGCCAGGTTTTACCTACGTAAGCTAGGTTGTTCTGCAGCTCTGGCTGTGTGAAATCTCATTCACCATCCTCAGAGCTCCTCCTCTGTTGACAAACTGCAACTCTGCGTTGCTCTCTGGGAGACTCAGATAGCTATTTCTGCCTTATAAGGCTTCGTCAGTGAGCCACACCCACTTCTCAGATATTCCCCCTGTAAAGGTACAATGTGTCTTTTTCTGTTTTTCGTAGGCTTTTATGTGCATATTCTTTCTAGCCAGGTTTTACCTACGTAAGCTAGGTTGTTCTGCAGCTCTGGCTGTGTGAAATCTCATTCACCATCCTCAGAGCTCCTCCTCTGTTGACAAACTGCAACTCTGCGTTGCTCTCTGGGAGACTCAGATAGCTATTTCTGCCTTATAAGGCTTCGTCAGTGAGCCACACCCACTTCTCAGATATTCCCCCTGTAAAGGTACAATGTGTCTTTTTCTGTTTTTCGTAGGCTTTTATGTGCATATTCTTTCTAGCCAGGTTTTACCTACGTAAGCTAGGTTGTTCTGCAGCTCTGGCTGTGTGAAATCTCATTCACCATCCTCAGAGCTCCTCCTCTGTTGACAAACTGCAACTCTGCGTTGCTCTCTGGGAGACTCAGATAGCTATTTCTGCCTTATAAGGCTTCGTCAGTGAGCCACACCCACTTCTCAGATATTCCCCCTGTAAAGGTACAATGTGTCTTTTTCTGTTTTTCGTAGGCTTTTATGTGCATATTCTTTCTAGCCAGGTTTTACCTACGTAAGCTAGGTTGTTCTGCAGCTCTGGCTGTGTGAAATCTCATTCACCATCCTCAGAGCTCCTCCTCTGTTGACAAACTGCAACTCTGCGTTGCTCTCTGGGAGACTCAGATAGCTATTTCTGCCTTATAAGGCTTCGTCAGTGAGCCACACCCACTTCTCAGATATTCCCCCTGTAAAGGTACAATGTGTCTTTTTCTGTTTTTCGTAGGCTTTTATGTGCATATTCTTTCTAGCCAGGTTTTACCTACGTAAGCTAGGTTGTTCTGCAGCTCTGGCTGTGTGAAATCTCATTCACCATCCTCAGAGCTCCTCCTCTGTTGACAAACTGCAACTCTGCGTTGCTCTCTGGGAGACTCAGATAGCTATTTCTGCCTTATAAGGCTTCGTCAGTGAGCCACACCCACTTCTCAGATATTCCCCCTGTAAAGGTACAATGTGTCTTTTTCTGTTTTTCGTAGGCTTTTATGTGCATATTCTTTCTAGCCAGGTTTTACCTACGTAAGCTAGGTTGTTCTGCAGCTCTGGCTGTGTGAAATCTCATTCACCATCCTCAGAGCTCCTCCTCTGTTGACAAACTGCAACTCTGCGTTGCTCTCTGGGAGACTCAGATAGCTATTTCTGCCTTATAAGGCTTCGTCAGTGAGCCACACCCACTTCTCAGATATTCCCCCTGTAAAGGTACAATGTGTCTTTTTCTGTTTTTCGTAGGCTTTTATGTGCATATTCTTTCTAGCCAGGTTTTACCTACGTAAGCTAGGTTGTTCTGCAGCTCTGGCTGTGTGAAATCTCATTCACCATCCTCAGAGCTCCTCCTCTGTTGACAAACTGCAACTCTGCGTTGCTCTCTGGGAGACTCAGATAGCTATTTCTGCCTTATAAGGCTTCGTCAGTGAGCCACACCCACTTCTCAGATATTCCCCCTGTAAAGGTACAATGTGTCTTTTTCTGTTTTTCGTAGGCTTTTATGTGCATATTCTTTGGCTAGAAAGAATATGCACATAAAAGCCTACGAAAAACAGAAAAAGACACATTGTACCTTTACAGGGGGAATATCTGAGAAGTGGGTGTGGCTCACTGACGAAGCCTTATAAGGCAGAAATAGCTATCTGAGTCTCCCAGAGAGCAACGCAGAGTTGCAGTTTGTCAACAGAGGAGGAGCTCTGAGGATGGTGAATGAGATTTCACACAGCCAGAGCTGCAGAACAACCTAGCTTACGTAGGTAAAACCTGGCTAGAAAGAATATGCACATAAAAGCCTACGAAAAACAGAAAAAGACACATTGTACCTTTACAGGGGGAATATCTGAGAAGTGGGTGTGGCTCACTGACGAAGCCTTATAAGGCAGAAATAGCTATCTGAGTCTCCCAGAGAGCAACGCAGAGTTGCAGTTTGTCAACAGAGGAGGAGCTCTGAGGATGGTGAATGAGATTTCACACAGCCAGAGCTGCAGAACAACCTAGCTTACGTAGGTAAAACCTGGCTAGAAAGAATATGCACATAAAAGCCTACGAAAAACAGAAAAAGACATATATATATATATATATATATATATATATATATATATACACTTTATTATAGCTGACATTATTTTAATCCCATCTTTGTTACTTTGGAGGTGTAAACAAACAAGGGGGGAAAAAGATGCAACTTAGCTTCATGGGTGTTGCTATAAATTTCATCCCTATGTGGAATGTATGTAAGCATGGGGGCATATACAGAGTTTGTGCAAATCCTTTTAAAGTGGTTGCTTTAGAACTTGGAGAAAAATATGAAGTGAAGAGGATGTTGTGGTGGCAATGCAGAAGACCATTACATTTGGAGGAGTGATATGTTTTGATTTCTCCTTCATATTAAAAAAAAAAATTCTAAAAGTTTAGAGCTCATTCTGAGCTAACATGCTGGTTTTTGCACTCTTGCTTGCTGAATAAGGAAAAGGGAGAGAGAATCTTCACATAGCTGCAAAAAAACTTTCTTATCTGTAAAAGTCTTAGACTTTCGATTCCCTTCCCAGAGTCATGGACAAGGTAAGTTTTTCACTCTTGTGAGCACAGAAGCAGGACCATGAAGTCATAGTGCCAGGTTTTAATAAAATCCAGATTTTTTTGCCCTTAAAGCTGGAGCTTCTGCACAGAGCTTAGCACTGAGTACTGTAGAAATGGGCTGACCATGGTTGTAACTCTGTATCTAACAGTTTGTAAGAAATTTGGGTATCATCTTGCTTAGTATGTATGCTTTTCATGCAGGGGTGGGTTCTAAAATATTTTGCTACCTGTTCTGTGGATGTGGCTTATTTTGTGGGTGTGGCTTGGTGGGGGGGTAATGTGACTGGGTGGGTGTGGCCAACTTTTTTTTAACCTTTAAAAGCATTTTTTCTACAACCTTAAGAGGTTGCAGAAAAAAATGCTTTCAAAAGCCTCTGACGATCAGGCAACTCAGCTGGGATCGCCAGAGGCTTTTAAAGGCATTTTTTCCCCTACAACCTCTGCAGCTGAAGAGGTTGTAGAAAAAATGCTTTTAAAAGCCTCTGATGATCCCAGCTGAGCCGTGCGATCATCAGAGCCTTTTTTTTTTTTTACTTTTAAAGGCATTTTTTTGGCTGAAGAGGTTGTAAAAAAAAATGCTTTTTAAAGTTTTTTTAAAAAAGCCTCTGATGGGTTGGGCAGGGTAAGCGAGCGGCGACTGGGCTGGGGATCGGTTCAGGGATGTGGCCAGCCAATGTTATTACCAGTTCTCCGAACTACTACAAATTTTTACTACTGGTTCTTGCGAACTGGTGCAAACTGGGAGCAACCCACCACTGTTTTCATGTCACGCTTTTAAATTTGTTTGCTTGGAGTAATAATAAAGCTTAAAATTTCTTTGTTCACTGGTGTGTTCATTGTTTCTGGATGCAAAAGAACCATTTGCCAGCCATCTGAACAGTGCCCTGATACTTCGCAAAATAGATGTGCAGGCAGAGACAACTAAGATGAAAGAGCTAGGCTAGAAAAGAAAGATTTGCTTTAAATATTCAAAAACAGGTTGCATGTTTCAAAACACAACTTTTCTGAAAGATATGCACAGTATTCATACATACAACTTTAAAATCTCACAGTGCCTTGATTAAGCCTTTTTTTTCCTGTTTACTAATTGATCTAGCCTTTGATGGTAGATGAACATATATGATCACAGCCTTTCTGTTCATCAGTAACTTTATGAGACATCAGAGTTAGATTACTGACCAGTTTTGTTGGGTATATATTAGTATGCTAGGTGATAGTTCTTTTTTGCCTCAAGACTGTAGAACTCAGTTCAGTATGGTGTTTATTAATGGAGGCGACTGGAAAACTGTCAAAAGTGATTTAGCAAGGATGGTTATAAGTATCTGAACCCATTTGAAAACAGGTCTTGCATTACACACTTAATCTTTCAACTAACCCAGTGTGGAGTCAAACTAATAAGGCAAGAATAAGAAATCATTCTCTTTCACTTGGATTCTGTAGCTACTTTTCATAGTAGTCTAAAAAAAAAAAAAAACTAGAGATAGGGAGAGTCAAAAAATAGAAATAAAGGATATATTCCCAGTCAGGGTCAGCGGGACCAAGAAATTCAACAAGTTACCAAATTACAATAAATTCATGGCATTTTTAGGTGTGTTTAACAAAAGGATAACACAGTTCTGTTGCAAGGTTGATTCAGCCTTCCATCCTTTCTAAGGTAGGTAAAATGAGGACCCAGTTTGTGGGGGCAATAAGCTGACTTTGTATAAATATACAAAAGTATGAAAGCTATTGCTTAATGCATTGTAAGCCACCCTGAGTCTCCGGAGAAGGGCGGCATATAAATCAAATTTTAAAAAAATTAAAAATGTGTGTGTGCTTATTTTTCATTTGCTTTGCAACAAATAAGAAAAGTGTTCAAATTCCAAGCTATATCTGATTTTATTATTTAAAAATGAAGTACTATGGTTTATTAGACCTATAAAAAGGGAGGAACATTTTCCAATATGTTGAAGAAAAGAAGGGAAGGACATGTCAAGCATCAGGTGAAATCAGGAAATCCAGGCAGTTCAAATGAGTATAAAGATTTATTTCAAGCTTAAGCTCTCTAAAAGAATCTGAACTACTAACGGTCAAAGAAAATTAGCGGGCGTTAAGAATAGAAAGGAATTCTAGGTGGGCTGGACTTAGATCTCTTGTGGGAGCACAGAGACTCATGATTAATGATACATTTGATTACTCTCTTGGGCTCATCCTGGTCATCTCCTACAGGACATAACTCAAGATTTACTACCTTCAGTGCATTCAACTCTCAAGGGCCAGCCAAGTTATTTCACATGATGCTCAAGAAGCTGGTTGAAGTGATCCCAGAATTACTGGGTCTAACCTTCAAAAATTGCAAAACTCACAAAGAGGCAGAAGATTGGGAAAGAGCAAATTTTGCGCCAAAATTCAAAAGAAAGATGATCTGAGAAAGTACAGATCACTTTGTTTATGTGTGCACTGGTCAAGGTTCTATATTAACTTATGAGGCAGTAAGCTTGCCCACATTTGGAAAGAAATGCTACTATTTTTGCATCTCTCCAGAGCATGTTAATCCTTTTTTGTGACAGGGAGCTATAAATATAGTGTGGCTTGATCTCACAAAGCATTTAACAGCATCTCATGATACTCTTGTAGCCAAGATAAATGGTACTGCTGTTCAGTACATTTGCAATTGGTTGGACAACTGAACAATAGAGGCATCATACACAAAATACAACAAATTAGTGACTGGGCCCTTTGTAACATTACAATTTAACAAAGTATGAAGAAATGGAGTGGATTCAAACAGAAACTATTAAGGAACCTGAGGATCAGTCGAAGAAGCCAGGCACCTTTTGAATTCAAAACAGAAAATTAAAGAGAGATGTGACGCAAGTTTAAAATTAACTAGAAAGCTGTCATGTGCAAAAAAAAAGTGCAAAAAATCAATTTCTGTGGAAATTAGGAGATGGACAGGGACCAATAATAAGAAATCTATCAAACATGTTTATATCACCATTCATCTCACTAAAGGTGACTCTTGGCAGTGCACAACAGTTGAATTGTGCAAATATACAGCAGATATAAAAACAATAGATACAAAGAAATATAAAAATCCATATTAAAAAATTATAAAAGTAAATACACAAACTGGAGGCAAAACTACAATAGGAATGGGTACTTCAACAATGGAGCCATCTAAGCATCTGTTCCCTAGGAGCCCGAGGCCTGATAATATAACCATGTCTTCAGGGCTTTCTAGAATATAAAAAATGATAGAACTAATGTAATTTAAGGGGGAAAGAATGTTCCATAAGGCAGGTGTCATGGCAGAGATGGCACATCTCCTGCATTTCATCTCCATGAAATGTAGGCCCCTAGTTGATGGTACCCACAGTATGCCTACTATGCCAGATATAAAGGGGCAGACTGATGTAACCAGGAAGAGATTTTACAAGAAGTTAAGAGATCCAGAAAGAAAATAAAGCATTTAAGCACTGTTAATCAGTGAAATAGTTTGTGTATAATAATGACTTCATCTAAATGCCAGTTTTCCAATAGTGACTGTTAGGGATGCTTTAATTGATTTTTGCATTGAGTAGAAGGATGGACTAGATGATTGTAAGACTCAACTCAATTTATGTCTCTATGAATTATTTAAATTAAATGTCAAGTCCTGACTGGCTTGCCATACCTGGGGGAGGGGGGAAGGCAGGAACAGCAGCCGTGGCAGGAACAGCTGCACGGCACAGCAGTGACCCGGGCGGTGACGAGGTGCCTGGCTGGGACGGTGTCAGCTCCAACTGCAGTGGACATTGCAGCGAGGGAAGTAATGGCAGCATTCTCACCGGCACAGCTGACTGGTGGCCTTCTGGGACCCAGCTGGCTGGTGCCAGATGAAGCGGTGTGGGGGCAGAAGTGGTCGGAGGCTAGACGAAAGCTGGTGGACTAAGCACTAGATGGTGGACTGCTAACATGGAACTGGATGCTGATTCCAGATGCTGGTTGTGTGGGTGGGACTGAGGGGCATGGCCCCACCTATATAGAGCGCTGGGAAGTGGTAGCTCCCTGCGCCGACTTTGCAATGGAATGCCATGTACTCCTTTGTGCCAGGCCTCAGGCTTGAATAAACCCAGTGGTGGGATTCAAGTAATTTAAAAACCGGTTCTCTACCCTAATAATTTCTCCCAACAACCAGTTTGCCAAACTGCTCAGAAAGTTAACCGGTTCGCCCGAAGTGGTGCGAACTGGCTGAATCCCACCACTGAATAAACCTGTATCCAACAGTTCCAGAGTAAGTTTGTTTCTGCGTTTGCAAGGCCTGGGGATTTGGACAAGTGAGAATAAATTGCAAATCCAATCCCTTAACCTTTCCCTCCTTAATAACCTTCCATTTTATTTTTTTATTATGTAATTTTTACTATTTGTTATTTACTTTTTTATTTTCTAGGTTTTTATTTTTATCTTTTCATATTTTATTGCATTTACCATAAATGTATAAATATAGTTCATTTGATATTTTTAATTTAAAAAAAAGAAAACACTGTAAATAAACAAAAACATATATACAATTTAGCTTCATTTCTAAATATGCTGGAAATTACATTTTTCTGGTATTACTGCTGATTATTTCTTTCTTTTTTTTTAGAAATAATTTTTATTACAATTTTCCTTTACACAACTCTAGTACATAATCAACAGACTATGTCATTTTTATATACTTCGGATCAACATTCCATACAATATATCCGGTCCGAACCGGGAGTATTTCATCCCTGGTTCTAGGGTAAGTTTATTCATTTCGGCACATTCATATATCTTCTGAATGATCAATCCCTCTGGTGGTATATTGCGTTTCTTCCAAGATTGCACGAATGCAATTCTTGCTGCTGTTAATATGTGTAGAATCGAATATCTTATCTTTCTGTAAAATTTTGTTTTAAGTATTCCCAAGAGAAATGTTTCCGGGCTTAGTTCTATTTGACATTTTATTATCTCTTGTAGCCATCCTTGTATCTTAGTCCGGTACTTTTTTGCTTCAGGACATAGCCACCAAGCTTGAAAGAACGTACCTTGATGTTGGTTACATTTCCAACATTTTGGGCTTAAATTCAAGTACATTTTAGCCAACCTTGCTACTGCTGATTATTTCTTATGCCATAGCTGACCTATGCCTGAGCCCAGAGAATTCTGTTGCAAAAAGATCCAGAGAAAATAAAGAAGCAAGCAATTCAGACAGCCCAGAGAAGGCTGAGTTCCTTCTGTAACATTAAAAATGATCAGAATGGCATATAAACCAAGGCAGGAAGGAAGAAAGACGGCAATTGTTAAAATAGTGATCAAACAAAAACAAGGGGAAAGCTATAGTTGAGCTGTGCCAAAGTTCCTTAAGGCCTCAGAAGTGGTATGCTATATGTACCAAACACATGAAAGGATTGTATTTTAACAAAAAAAAGAAGAAGAAAGCAACATTAATTATTGAATGAAAATACTGTCGAACCATATGCTCATTTTTTGTGAGCTAGGTAATAAATTAAAAGTTAGACCTGAGATTTGATTCATTTAGCATCCCAGTAAATGCTGATCCCACTCACTGTATGCTTTCATAAAGCAAAAGTTTCTTCTTATATAGGAATAAATTGCAAAAATAGTCATCTATCTTAATAAAAGCTAGCTTTTTTTTTTTCTACAATTCTTGATTGTTGTAGAACAAATTGTTCATTGGGGCACAGTTTCAAGTTTTAGGGTTTAAAACCTAGTTAAAAAAAAGGGAAATATAGAAAAGTTTAGCCTAATCTTATAATACATCAAATATTAAATGGCAAAATACTGCATATAAACAACTCACCATATTGATACATATATGTACAAATACAAGTAAAAACATAATCAACCAGTCAAGTTGAATGCACTTATTTAAATAAATGTTCCCACCAGCCTGTGCCATACACATTTCTTAAGTTATTTACAATAACTATGAAACAATCTGAAGAATAAGATACATACATGCTTCTGAGATATCATCTCTTTTGACCTGAAATATGGTCTTCCAAAAATCATCAATATGCTTTGAAACAGACAGGAAATTTCATTCAAGAGTTCTAGTTATGAAAGGAATAAATATTCCCAACCCATTTTATTGATTTACTGAGAGCTACATTGTACACTTGTAACAAACCAAAATAAAAGAGATTTCTCAATCGCTTGTGAAATAAATGTTTCAAATCTGCCTGCACAAGAGGTTTTCATGAAATGAAACTCTAATGGAGTTTAATGGACCTGTTGCCCTGGGGCTTTCTATTCCCTTGCTTTTGCTGATTATCTACAAACTGCCTTGAGTTTACACCTAAAACAAAGTAGAACATGCAGACACCTGCAAAGCATTTCTCACACAGCGAAAAGAAATACAGTCAGACACAAGCAAAGAAAGATGTTAGTGGGAAAATGCTATAAGAATGGGTCTTATAGCTGAACAATTCAATTATCGCTGTAACACAGTACGAGTTGCTATGATTGGCTATAGCTTTCTAACATTTCAATTAGAGGTCTGTCTCCACCAAATATTATCTGGAGTTTATAAAATTAAAAATCCCAAGGATTAGTCATGAAATCTTCTCCATAGGAAGCATATACTTAACTGGAGTCCCACCAACATGTTCTCTATATTTTAGATCCATGCACTGCAGAAGAATAATTTCAATCTTGCTGTTTGCATAGTTCTAGAAGCAAGAAGGGAAGATAAATATTTGATTCAAACTTTCCTTTCCCCTAGGAGTATTCCGCATAGCACTCTTTCCTCCAGTTTTGTTCATAATCAGAAACTGTGAGATAAGTTGAATTGAAAGGCAGTGGTTAGCCAAAGTCAATTCCTGGGCTTCCATAATAAAGAATGGAACAGGATGGAAGCTGTGCCCTTAATTATGAATCTCCCAAGATGTAACCATCATCCATCCAAACCAAGTAGGTTCTGAAACTTATTCTAATTTTAAGAGAATGTATGGGCTGTGCTTAAGCAATTGCTTAACGCATTGTAAGCCGCCCTGAGTCTCCGGAGAAGGGCGGCATATAAATCAAATTAAAAAAAAAATAATACACAGTCTTAGACTAAGATTGCAAATGGATTCCTGCAAGAGAGATGTTGAATACCCACTCTCCCCTTGTCTCTCTTTTGCTTCCTTAAAACATGACAGATGACAAATGGAATAAAAGGAAAGGAAAGAAAGACTCTCTTGGTGCTTCTGGGGTCACCTAAAACAAGCATGATCCTCTCTACCAGAAAGTGTGAGAGATCCTAGGGCAAGAGGCTTCTCATTCTCCCCCTGCACTGCCTCCTCAGTCTAACAGGTAGGAAGGAATGATCTTATGGAAGTGGAGAACTGGTATTGGATAAGCAATGGCCAAGCAGTGGCAAACACAGGGCTGCAGGTGTGTGTGTGTGTGTGTGTGTGCGCGTGCGTGTGTGTGTGTGTGTGTGTTAAAATACCATTGGAAAGGAGGACATGATGAAAGAAAGGCAGGTACTGATTTTTAAGGCACCTCTACCTTAAAAAAAGACCCTCTAATAAAAACAGTATTTTTCATCAAACTTATAGAGATGAGTGATGATATTTATGTCTTTTTCTGACACTGCCTAGCAGTTTTCTTTTGCCCAGAATATTTTGAAAAGTGTCATTTCTTTTGTTTCTAATATCCACATCAAAACACAAAGGGTGAAAAACACAGGCAGATTCTTTCTTTCTTTCTTTCTTTCTTTCTTTCTTTCTTTCTTTCTTTCTTCCTTTCCTTTCCTTTCCTTTCCTTTCCTTTCCTTCCTTCCTTCCTTCCTTCCTTCCTTTCTTCTCTCTTTCTCTTCCTCCTCCTCATCGTTTTTTTTCTTCTTCTTTTTCCTCTTCCTCTTCTTCCCCCCTCTTTCTCTCCTCCTCTTTTCTTTCAATCATTCTGAATTAAATGAAGTCTTTTGTTTTGGCCTTTAGGGAAGCTAGCTAATCAATGCAATTTCTAGCAAAAAAAATTGCCCTTAGTTCTCTAAGCAAAATACTATAATATATTTTTCCTCTTAAGATTCATTGGCAGGGTAAAGAGGTGTATTTTCCTTGATGAGGTAGTTTTGCAGAGAAATTCCTGATGTGGCAGAGTTGTTGAAGATGACTGATCATGACAGACCTTTTTGTTTAGAGCACCAAAACCGAACTAAATCAAAAAAGGACAGCACAAAAGGACAGCAACCAGAACTGAGGATTTCTCTCTTCCTTACACTCAGCCCAGCCTTGCTTAGAAATAATCACCATCACTATTACTGTGCATTCATGCCCTACTCTGCTTTTTCTCTATTGCTTGGTTTACCAATGGCATTCAGGGAAAGTGGCAAGGACATGCACAGTTGCTAGCTCTGTTACTCCACGCCTCTCAAAGTTCCTATTGTAAAACAACAGCAACAAACTTTTCCCACCTCTTACTCGACACAGAAAGGGAAACAAATGCTACCCTTCCCTGCATGCGTTCAGTATACAGGTAGTCCTTGGCTTACGACCACAACTGAGCCCCAAATTTGTGTTGTTAAGCGAGACATTTGCCAAGTGAATTGCCCCCCCCCACGTTTTACGACCTTTCTTGCCAAGCTTGCTAAGTGAATCACTACAGTTGTTAAATTAGAAACATGGTTGTTAAGTGAATCTGGCTTCCTCACTGACTTTGCTTGTCAGAAGGTTGCAAAAAGCTCTTGGGGCAGAACAACGGTCGTAAGTATGAACCAGTTGTCAAGGAACTGAATTTTGATCACATGATCATGGGGAAGGCTACAAAGGTCCTAAGTGTGAAAAACGGTCCTAAGTTACTTTTTTCAGTGCTGTTGTAACTTTGAATGGTCACTAAACAAAATTGTTGTAAATGGAGGACTACCTGTAGATTGGATGAATTTCTCTGACTTATAAAACATCTGAGCAGTCGATAAAAGGAGGACGCTGCCTGCCTTTCAAGAAAACCTACTTTCAGCATACAAATTCCCATGAAATGTTAGAATCATCACACGGCATTTTAGATTTACAGTTTCCCCTACAGCTGCAACTAGATTGGTAAACTGTAATGTAGAGCTCCTATGTTTGCGGGGCTGAAGAAGTGATGGTTCACTTTAGCCTGGAGGCAGGGAGCTTGGGAAAAAGAAGCAATAGTTTCATACCAGTGATGAAATCCATTTTTTTTTACTACCAGTTCTGTGGGTGGGGCTTGGTGGGTATGGTGTGGCTTGGTGGGTGTGGCTTGTGCATGGCAGGGGAAGGATACTGCAAAATCCCCATTCCCTTCCCACTCCTGGGAAGGATATTGCAAAATCTCTATTCCACCACACTCTGGGGCCAGCCAGAGGTGGTATTTGCCTGTTCTCCAAACTGCTCAAAATTTCTGCTACCAGTTCTCTGAACTGCTCAAAAATTCTGCTACCGGTCCTCCAGAACCTGTCAGAATCTGCTGGATTTCACCCCTGTTTCATACTCCATGTTTCTGTTAGGAAGGAAACAAAGGGGAAGCTGCCAGTATTGCTGTTTTATTTATTTGATTGTTTTTTTAAAGAAACCACCTTGTGAAGGTTAACTGTGAAATTTACAAGAAAGATTTTTATTCCGGCAATGGAAGGTGGGATGAGGCATGGATTTCCATGCACGGGAAAATAGTCCACTGCATAGAGATCTTTGGAGATCATAGAGACTTTGATCACAGATCATAAGAGACTTTGGAAAAAGTGCTGAGAAGAGCAACTAAGATGATTAAAGAGTAAAAGCCATACCCAATTCCCGCAACCATTCTTCATGTGTTTTAGTCTAAGAAAACGGTTGGGGGAATTGGGTATGGCTTGTCTACAGAAAAGAAGGACCGGGGTGACATCACAGCAGTATTCCAGTATTTGAGGGGCTGCCACAAAGAAGTGGGGGTCAACTTATTTTCCAAAGCACCCAAATGCAGGACAAGAAACAATGGATGGAAATTGAAACAAGGAAAATAGCAACCTGGAATTAATGAAAATGGACCTGGCGTTAACATACACCAACCGGAGTCCCAGGTTCCGCACTCCAACCCCCCCCCCCCCCGGGGCACAGGCAGAACCACGAGGGCCGGAGCACTGAACCCGCTGCAAGCAGTGGGGACGTGCCCCTCTGATGTCCTTACGCCCTCTGTTCCCTCCACCACTGTATCTCCCAACCACCACGTTGATAGGATGACCCTCACCCCACCACATCCTGTCCGGTTGGATTAGAAGCCCTCCAAGGTCCCTTCCAGTCTATTCTGATTATTAGAATTTCTGAGAATTGAGTTCTATGTCACGGAACAGTAGCTGGCCATTTGAGAACCAAGCTGAAAGATAATAATCTCAGTTGTCCCAAAAAGATAATACATCATGGGAACACACTGATGCTGCCGTAATGATTGACCTGTGTAATGGAGAGAGACATTCTAGAAGATACCTATTCCTTACTAAAAGAAAGAAACCTGTTGTAAACTAAAGAGATTTGTGGAATCTTTAACCCATGTACAAAACCTTCTCAGGTCAAGGAATGTTCTGATAATCTAAAATTGTTCCTACAGGCTTCAGAACTTTGTCATTTCTAATGTTAAATTTCTGCCACTTTTAAGTCAAAAATGGCTAACTGAGCCAATGTGAACGGTATATACCACATTGGGAAATGTTTCTTTGTTAACATGTCAATTTGCCACAAGGTTTGGTTTCTGGATATTTATCACTGTGTTCGTCTATTATTTGGGATATTTGACCATTTTAGGTAGTCTATTGCAGGCTCACTCTGCCATGAGGTGCTAGGTTTTGAACCACCTGAACAGACACCATCTCCAGCATCTTTAAGCCACTGAGCCACCATGCCTCTTCCATTTGAGTAGGGGGGTTACATTAATGCAAAGCTCAATTCAAATCAAAAGTCATTACAACCACTCTGGAGCATTTGACGGGGTTGCTTTTGTTCACATTATAACTTGTACTTCATAAATGAAAGTTCTTCTTATAATAGGTACAGCAAAACCAATCTTACATAAATGCCCTACATCATCCAAGTAGTCGCTCTCTGATCTTCAAATTCCAACAGAATTATTTATAGTTTTTTAATGAAATATTCATAAAGAAGTGTCCATGGCTTGCAATTTCTGCTAAAAAGTGTTTTAACTTTTCAATTTCTTTTTCTCCCCATACCATCTTCTATCTTATTAATTTTGGCCAGTCAGGGTACTCAAAAGCATTAGTTAAAAATGGGGGGAAAGTCTTCCTTTTTTATTATCTTTAATAAATGCATGTTGTCTCTTCCCCCCTTTTTAAGGGCAACTAGGTGACTATTTGGATATGAAACAAATACGGCTTAATGGGCTTTCAAAATATTGATATTAGGTCAACATTTAGAAAACTGAATGACAAAAGAACCTGGTTTAGCTCTGCAGACTAAAGCACCATAATTAACATCCAGCTGTCTGCAATTACACCAGTTCGAATCTCCTCAGGCTCAAGGTTGATTCAGCCTTCCATCCTTTCTAAGGTAGGTAAATTGAGGACCCAGTTTGTGGGGGCAATAAGCTGACTTTGTATAAATATACGAAAGTATGAAGGCTATTGCTTAACACATTATAAGCCGCCCTGAATCTTCGGAGAAGGGCGGTATATAAATCAATTTTTTTAAAAAATAGAGAAATATATCATTCCTAATAATAATTTCTGTCCGAGGCCTATAAAAGACTAACAGCCAGCCTTAAAACCTTGGTCATCAATAAATACCATGCATTGTATTTACTCACAGAGTAAATTCTGCTGAGTATCCGGGGTTTCTCTTTCTCCCAAATAAATTTGAGTAGTGTAGGATTATTCTGCAAATAGAAGATGAAGTAATTAGGATTGCTTTTTATTGTTTATGTACCATTGACTTCCATTGGTTCACAGCAACCAAGTAGATATATAATAGAACAAAGCATAGAACAGATTTCAATGTGATGTGTGTGTGTGTGTGTGTGTGCGAGAGAGAGAGAGAGAGAGAGAGAGAGAGAGAGAGAGAGAGAGAGAGAGAGAGAGAGAGATGGTTGTGATTGTTTCTACTCTAGAGAACTGCTGATGAAATATTGCTCTCCCTGAATGCAAAATGTAAATGTAGCACTTAATATACTGCTTTTTTCACAGTTGCAATCTGCCAAAGCCTATCCCCAGGGTAAACATAAAAGTATGTCAGCATTACTGAACCAGGATTACAACCATTTTGTTAGTAGGTCGTTCACCCAGAAAGAATGAAAAGGAAAATGATTGGAGATGGTGAATATATATATTTTATAGCTGATTTTGCATATAAGGGGCCATTAAAATCAAAATAGCATAATGATGGAATAGGAATATATGTATGTATGTATGTATGTATGTATGTATGTATGTATGTATATGTGTATATATATATATATATATATATATATATATATATATATATATATATATATATATATATATATATATAAAGTGTTTTTCTATCGAGGCACCTGGTCTACCCCAGCATGTGGGAGGGAGCATACTGCATCCCTTTCACCTTTCAGCTCCAATCCAGGAGCCCTCAAGCAGTCGCATTCACGACAAACCATTTTATACCAAATTTATATTTCGCTGATAAAGAAATAAAGGGAGCTAATAGCTTGAAATAGATCTATACCAGTCTCATAATTACACACACACACATATTATACCACTTCACAATGCTTTACAGCCCTCCTAAGCAGTTTACACAGTCAGGATGGAAGGTTTAGTCAACCTTGAGCCAGTGAGAATCAAACTGCTAAATTGCAGGCAGCTGGCAATCAGTAGAAGTAGCCTGCAGTACTGCATTCTAACCACTGCACCATCACAGCTCTCTCCATACACACACACACACACACACACACACACACACACATTATTTCTTTGCTATAAATTGCTGGCCTTCCATTCCATTGAAAACCAAGTATATTGGGATATGTTTGTTGCCCAGTTCAGTTGCAGCTCTATTCTGAAGAGTAGCAAAATACAAGGACATATAGTCTCACACAGCATTCCCCAGATCTAAGTCCACCAAAATTTAGTGTATTTTATTTGGTTATTGGAGAAACAGAAGGAAAGAAAAACCTTTGAGACATTGTAGCAAAGAAATGGCATCATGAATATTCTGCACGTAAAAAAAAATGTATTTGCTGGTAGGTTTACTTTATCAAAGTTGTCCACAAACCTAGACTTTAGAAAGAGAGTTGAAAAAGCATGAGACTTAGCAGCGAAGAGCAAAATTAACAGCACACATCCAAAACAGATGTTTAACTAAATTTAAGCAAGAATGTCTCCCATACATACAATAGATCACGCAGCAAGGCAAATGCAAACACTTATACTATGGTTGCTAGAGAGTCTAAATGTTTATAAATACTGTAAATCAGTTGGCATGTAATGAAGGACAAAGTTGATTAATTTTTACAGCAGGATTTTCTTATTTTTTTTCCTTTTGGTTTTTCTCTTTTTAACTTTAATAAAATAACATTACCTTAGTATTAAATATCAGGCTCAATAGAGAAAGCCTTATTACATTATCAGATAATTCAATGCATTTTGCAATAATCTATCAATGCCACACTTAGTTTTAATTGTACAATTCAAGCAAATCCATTAATTAAAGTCTCAGAATCATAGTTAACATTGATATAAACCTTTTCCTCACCTTTAAAAGTTTAACTTATCTAAATTATTATAGTGTTAACTATTTCTATAATATATTGTACAAATGCCATCGTATCCAGCTGCAACACATTGCAATGTTAACTATGCAAGTACTTGGCAGTTACATTGGAATGGGAAAGTGTTATTTGGTTATGTGCAGTTCTTTTCCAGTTAAATGTTAAGATCCAGTTTTAAGAGTTAAAATATTAAGAGCCAGTTTGGTCTCATGATTAAGGTACCAGGAACCAGATTAGAAACCAGAAAACTGTGAGTTCTAGTCCTGCTTTAGGCATAAAAGTTGACTGGATGACCTTGGGCCATTCATGCTCTCTCAGCCCAGTTCACATCACAGGGTTATTGTTGTGGGAAAATAGGAGGAAGGAGTATTAGATATCTTTGCTATCTTGAGTTATTTATAAAAATAATAAAGGCGGAATAAAAAAAAACTTTAAAAATACCAGTTAAGGAAAAGTAATTATAGCAAAAAAAGAAAGAGAAAGATTAAGAGAGGATCCTAGCAAATGATAAATTTTAATTTTCAGCAAAAGGCTTCAGAATGAGAGCCTGCCTAATTTTAGGCTAACAAATTTGAACTACTTAAAAAAAATCATTCTGGAGAGAAATGTGCCTGCATGTTTAATGTGCCTGCATGTTTTCCTGGGCGAAAAAAAATATGTGCCTTCTTTTAATCTTACCTAGCCGCCTGTTTCTCGTGCCTTCAATCAGTGTTTTTCAACCTTGGCAACTTTAAGATGTTGGATTTCAACTCCCAGAATTCCTCAGGCAACAGGAAGTGGGGCTTGATCTTGAGCTCATCGCTGGGGGATAGAAAGATCCAAGAAAGGTGAAAAATGAGACAACAATGGGGAGAAACTAAAAGGGGAAAAAACCCATGGAGATGAGCAGAAAGACAAGAGAAAAGGAACACAGACATGAAAAGGGGATGAAGGTGAAGGTTTTTTTGGGTTGCAGTAGTGTGGAGTGGAAGCAGTGGTGAAATCCAAATTTTTTTACTACCAGTTCTGTGGCCATGGCTTGGTGGGTGTGGTGTGGCTTGGTGGGCGTGGCTTGGTGCGCATGGCAGGGGAAGGATGCTGCAAAATCTTCATTCCCACCCCACTCCTGGGGAAAGGATATTGCAAAATCTCCATTCCCACCCCACTCTGAGGCCAGCCAAAGGTGGTATTTGCCGGTTCTTAGAACTGTTCAACATTCCACTACCGGTTCCCCAGAACCTGCTGGATTTCACCCCTGAGTGAAGGCCATACATTTTGCATTTCTGGACGAGAATGGCTTCCATTTTTATGCTAGGAAGGTCAAACCTGGTCCAACATTATGCATTCTGCTCCAGCAAATAAAAAACAGTATTTTTGACAAGAAGTACAAAGAATTCAAACTTCACTAAAAAGCCTGAGGGACAACACTGTGCTAGTAATCTAGAATTAGAATTAAACAGACAGGAACTGTGGGGGTTGAACTACCTCATTCAGGCTATAAAAGAGTGATATTTTTGTCCTTTTTTTTTTGCTGGCCTTTCTCATGTAATTTCTTATTTATGTTATTTTCATTGCAGCCTGTCTCTAAGGAGCACAAAAAGGACTATAAGTTCTTTTTTATCTTATTGTATCTGATCAATGCAACAACCTTGCAAGGTAGATTAAACATTTTGCCTAATCGGTGTTTATGGTGTGTTTAAAATGCACACACATTTCATATATGATCTTGTTACCCTGGGAAGAGGTATGCATCCATTCCTGTTCCAGCCATCATTCACAAATATAGAAGCTGCTAAGCAACAGAGAATGGGATAAAATGAAAAGTAAGGGGTGTGTGGAATAATCCTGTAAGACCTTAAGGCAGCATGTCAGAGAAAGGTGGATTTATTCTTTGATCATGTTGCTATAACTCAGATGGAAGGGTTGTTCGAGAGGAAATTACAATTTAAGTAAAACATTTGCCTTGTTTCAGGTAGTACCCCAAAGCTTTGTTCCATGGTCACGCTGTTTACAGAGATGTTGCTTCTGGGCTTTAATATTAATGTGACCAATTTTAAATAGCAAATTAAGCAGGTTAAACTTTTTGCCATCATTTTGTTTTCATACCAGGGATGCTTCAGCTACTAATATCTTTTGTCACTGAATTATTCTTAAAAGATTTATGGCATTGTTAAAACAGGCTCAACAATAACATTTCTAAGGTACAGACTAAATATGGAAGAGCTTCAGAAAAACTGTTTCACGGGATATTAGTGTAATATATGTGAGACGCTGTATCTGTCAGTACATTTCAGCAGTTGGTTATTAGATTATGGAAGAATCAAAGAAGGAATTTCTCTTTCCTGAGCCATGGCTTTTGTACAACACCTGAGGAAGAAATTGCAGAAGTGAATTTTTGATGTATGTTGTTTAACAACATTTTTCATTATTAGTTGTTTTAACAAAGGGGGAAAGTTTTTCATGTACTTTTAATAGTATTTTAGAGTTGCTCTTTATCTATGCTTTTCTTCTATTAAGTAGTGTAGAATAGTAGGATTTGTAAAAAAAAAGTGGGGGGTGAAAACAAGTCAATTACAGATCTTGGAGGCATATCCTGATCTGAGAGCAGGAAGTTAACATTTATCCCTCTGCACCTGCAGTTGAAAAAGAAATGTCCCATTGGCAGAAGGCCTGGATTTCAAAACTGAAGAAATGAAAAGATTTTGAACTACATACTTCTACTGGAAAAAATCTAAATAAATGATCAATAGAAGACAGCAGAGGGATCAAGGAATGAGCCACGGCGGCACAGTGGTTAGAGTGCAATACTGCAGGCTACTTCTGCTGATCACCAGCTGCCAGCAGTTTGGCAGATCGAATCTCACCAGGCTCAAGGTCGACTCAACCTTCCATCCTTCCGAGGTGGGTAAAACAAGGACCTAAATTGTTGGGGAGAATATACTGAACTCTGTAAACTGCATAAAGAGGGTTGTAAAACACTATGAATCGGTATGTAAGTCTAAGTGCTATTGCTATTATCATCATCATTGGTTCCTTTTTGTATGAAGTACATAGGGCAGCAAGGTTTTTCCCCCAATGAATCCTATCCATGGCTCTGATGGACACTGGGTAAATTGAGTAGCTCAGCAGTCGCCATTGCCATTCCAAGCCCAACTAAAGGAGAATGGTTAGGCATAGGGCTAGCAACCCTACCCTGTAAAAACCTGATCCCTTCAGAAACAGCAGGTAAAGCATGACTTAAGAAAACCATTAATCTTGACATCATGGACAAAGCAATTTTATTTATCTTGGAAGGTGTTGTGGAATGTAATCAGTGGAGAAATCCCAGCAGGTTCTGACAGATTCTGGAGAACTGGTAGCGGAAATTTTGAGTAGTTCGGAGAACTGGCAAATACCACCTCTGGCTGGCCCCGAGTGGAGTGGGAATGGAGATTTTGCAATATCCTTCCCCTGGAGTGGGGTGGGAATGGGGATTTTGCAGTATCCTTCCCTAGGAGTGGGGTAGGAATGGAGATTTTGCAGTATCCTTCCCTTGGAGTAGGTTTTAAATGGAGATTTTGCAGTATCCTTCCGCTGCCACACTCACCAAGCCATGCCCACCAAGCCACACCACACCACACCACGCCCACCACACCACACCCACAGAACCGATAGTAAAAAAAAAAATGGATTTCACCATTGAATGTAGTCCAGAATCACAAAAGAGAGGGACTCTTTTCCAGGAAGCAAAGAGATAAAGAAGCTTGGAATCTTTGGTATGCAGGAAAAGGATGGAAGCAAATCAGACCCCTTCTAGCAGTTCACAGGGTAAATCTAAAAGATAAGTCCTTTAGTTTGATAAAATCTCTCTCGCTCTCTCTCTCTCCCTCTCTCTTCCTCCCCTTCTCTCCCCACCCTCTTTCTCTCAACTCCAGGACTGCATAACCTTGAACCAGTGGTGGGTTGCCCCCAGTTTGCACTGGCTCTGTAGAATTGGTAGTAAAACCAGTGGGAGGCCCTGCTCACTGACCCTGATGTCATCAAAATGCTTCTGCGTTTTGTGGGTGATGCAGAATATTCTGAAAAAAAGGTTGAAATTTACTCCTCAATTGTTTTTACTGGGTATAATGACGGATTGTACAGTATTAGAGACTAAATTGATTTTGAACTTAATATCAGCAACAAGGCTGTTAGTAGCGCAATACTGGAAGAAGGACTTTTTGCCTACTATTGATGAGTGGATACTGAAAGTAACAAACTTAGCAGAAATGGCGAAAATCTCAGCGTATTTGCAGGACTATACACAAGAAAGATACATATCGGAATGGAGAAGATGGATTGATTATATTCAAAATAAGTATCAGACAAGAAAATATCAAATAGCTTATGAATGAACGTTAAGTATTAGAAGTATTATGTTATCTATAGTGGAGTTAAGGTTTCGGGGGGGTTTAGTAGTCTGAGGATAGATAGGTTAATTTAGCTTATGATTGTTAATTGAAATACCTTGTATTTTGCTCTGGGAAGTCTGTGGGGGGGAGAGGAGGGAAAGGGTGGGGGGAATATGGGGGGGAAATTTTTTTTTCTGTAAAACTTTCAATAAAAAAAAATGCTTCTGCGCGAGCGAAGCGAGACCCCATTGCAAACCAGTAGTAAAGGTAAGTAGAACCCATCCCTGCCTTGAACCATGTCTGTAGAAACAGAAGGACTTTCAATCTTACAAAGCCAATGTTTTCCATGAACTACAGATTGAAAGTTATCCTTGAATGGCACCAGTTATCGCCCTTAAGCAACAGTACTCATCAGTTAAAAAAGAAAAGACTAAATTTTCAGCATAAAATGCTAAATGTTATATTTTTATGCATTTATGGAGACTCTTTGCTTCACCGCCCTTGCCATCTTTTACATTTACTTTTTACCTTTTATTTTATCATTATTTTTTGTTTGATTGGTGTGAGTCACCCAGAGTCATTAGGACAGTTGGGCAGCATACAAGTTTAATAACTTAAATTATATGAAGTAGTAAAAATTAAAAAGCAATAATAATAAAAAGTAATAATAATTACATTTGTTTGCTGTGTAGTACTTTCTCTATAGTTGGCTGGTCTTTCTAGGATATCCTTTTTTTTCATTTTGTGCTAATGAAAGTTCTATCCAGTTCATTTCCCCCCCCCCCCCCCCCCGCCCGAAAAGAATTGGAATTTAACAGACCTAGAATATTAACCAAACCAAACCAAGCATTCAGGGTTTGGTTAATAGTGGGACCAATATGATCATCAAACTGTAGGAGAGAAAATATAACCATATTTCCTATATTTCTGACATATCTTTATTAATTTGTATTATGCACAGAGTGCATTCCTATAAAAAGGTAACTGGCTATCACTAAACACTTGGCTAGAACCTGAATTTAAAATCTTAACAAAACTCCATTTTCATGCTGTGGGAATAACATTAGAATAAATATACACGATCAATGCTGTATTTGCTAGTGGAAATTGCAACTGAAAGGTGAATGCTTTAAGGTGATGAAGAAAAAAGGGTCCTATACTTGTACTTAAGGAGATAAATTATTCACCACTTGTCCCTTTAAGCAAAATCAGGCAGTTAATAAGACATAAGTTATAAACAAGAAGAAGACCAAATGCTTTTTGAAGTTATATTTTTGCTTCAATACTCATGTTACATTAAGGTTTTCTTTTCTTACACTTATACAGCATAATTTTATCACATTGACTAGGAATCAGGCTGCTGTAGGATTCTCACACACTAAGTAGAAAGGAGATTCAGTTGTTAAAAAAAAGAGTGAACAGAACAAGTAAAATACACATTTAATTAAAATTCATGAAAAAATGATTTTTTCTGCCACTTACATGCTCTGTCAAACTCTATTAATCACAGATAAGTTCTTAGAGGTTATGGATATTTATCCTGCACATTTCAAAGCCTCTTTTTCATTTGCCTGATAAGTGAAGAACAATGTAATAATTGTCAAAACTACAACTTCCAGAATTCCAGAGTATTTTCTGCTGAATTCCCTGTTGCATTGAAAAATTAAGGTACCATTTGCATCATGAGAGTAAAATGTAACAGGGCTTTCTATGAACCATTTTGGTCTATTGTACTGAATGTATTCATTTTTGCAATAGTTTATACTATTCATATAGTATAGTTTATACCAGGGGTCCTCAAACTTGGCAGCTTTAAGAACTCCCAGATGCTATGCTGGCTGGAGAATTCTGGGAGTTGAAATCCACAAGTCTTAAAGGTGCCAAGTTTGAAGTTGTCATACCATTTTAAAAGAAGATACCTGGAGCTATGAAATCTGAGCTGCAAACATCTCGATGACCACGAGATTGAGATTTCAGTATTTCTTTGTTGTTACCTAGTGTCCATTCAGATTATTGCAACCCAGCTCTGGTGATCCTTGAATTTATTGTCAACTTTTCAAACTTAAGTAACATTCTGTTGTGTTTACCAATAATCCTGAAGCTCTGTGAAGACTGCTTCAAAATTAAGGATTCTTGGCTTTAGGTAAACAGCATCTCTGGACACTTGGACAAATGAGAAATAAAGTTCTCCCAAAGCTCTTTCTTAGGTTCAGAGAAAACAGCCAATATAATTAAAAATGAAGAGAATTTCCCTGCAATTTCTACAAGATGTTTACTATGGGACTCTTTTCATTGTGCAGAGTAAGGGAAAAGTTGGCGCCCAGTGGCTTTGTATATGTAGTTAATGTTCCACAAAAATATTTTTAGGCTAATAACTTCCTAAACTGTTTATAGCAGCAGGAGAATATAATACTCTCTGCAGTTAAAACAAACACAGCATAATACTAAATATTTAATTCCTGATTTTTATCCTCTATTTCTATGTGGGCTGTTGAAAGGTGATGCCAATGGCTTCATTTTGGAAGCAGTATAGACACAGAGCTCCTCATTCAATTTTTTTTCTCCTCTAGACAATCTATGAAAATACCTGACTTGCAATTCTACACTACCATCACTGAGAATAAGTCCTGGATCATGTGGAATTCACACATGATCGTTCTTCAGAATAGAATAGAATAGAATAGAATAGAATAGAATAGAATAGAATAGAATAGAATAGAATAGAATAGAATAGAATAGAATAGAATAGAATAGAATTCTTTATTGGCCAAATGTGATTAGACACACTAGGAATTTGTCTTCACTGCATAAGCTCTCAGTGTACATAAAAGCTGTGTGATAAATCATGATCATAGTCATAATAAAAATACATTCATCATCATCATAAGATACAATGCTTAGTAATAGTCATAGGATACTAAATAAATGGCTGCATTGTTAATTATTCTGATCATTTTGACAGAGAAATAGTAGAGACAAATAGATTTTTCTGTTCCGTTTTCTACATTGATTGTTGGGTAATAAATGAAGCACTTGTTTCTTGTCTTACTTTTGTAACAACTTAATGCCACATTATTGAAACATGTTCTGGTTTGTTCATTCATTCATGGTTTTCTCAATGAGCAGATTCTTTTGCTATGACAGGTGTAAAGTTTGACACCATGGCAATTGACTGTAAGGGGAATTTTCTGATTTAATACACTAAATTTACTGAATTTATTTGGTGAAAAGTAACTTGGCTTTTTCACATTTTCTTCTATATACATTTGTGCCAGGTGCTACCCCTTCAAATCAGACAAACTGATTTGTATGTGGACATTATTAAAATATGAAACTACATGTTGGACATTACTGGACATAGTAAAAAGGTAGAGTCATTGATTGATTGATTGATTGATTGATTGATTCATTCATTCATTCATTCATTCATTCATTTTTAGAGTACTCAAATCTTCTGCTCGAAATAAAATTCCCTATACCACCAGGCTTGAAATTTTAGATCTGGATAGCCTCGAACTACGTTGTCTATGTTCCGACCTATGCTTAGTTCATAAGATTATTTACCAAAAAGTCCTTACCTGTAAATGAGTACTTTAATTTCAACCGTAATAGCACAAGGCCTATCTATAGATTCAAACTCAATGTAATTCGCTCTAATCTTGATTGTGACTTCTGCAATAGAGTAGTAAATGTCTGGAACACTCTGCAATAGAGTAGTAATGTCTGGATCCTATTGTTAGTCTCGCTAATCCCCATACCTTTTACCTTAAACTGTCTACATTGGACCTTTCATGTTTCTTAAGAGGTCCTAAGGAAGCATGCATAAGTGGACCAGCATGCCTACCATCCCTGTCCTACTGTCCCCATTAATATGTAATTATTCTATGTGTTTATGGCTACGTTTTGCCTATTTTATTTGTGCCAATGTTTTTCATGTGTCCATCTCTATGTCTATACTGTTACTTGTTTCCTTGTACTTGTTGACAAATAAATAAATAAATAAATAAATAAATTTTCAGGTCATGTGGAATCCTGAAGACTTCTTGACAAGTCCCTGCAGTTTTCTTGGCAAGATTTTAAAAGTAGTTTGCTATTGCCTTCTTGCTGAGAGACGTGAATTGGCCCAAAGTCACCAAGCTGGCTTTATGACTAAGGCACAGTCTTCCACCCTCTTTTTTTTAAAATGTATTTGATTTTTTTAAAGCTGTAGTTAATTTAAGTGATCTGATAAGCTAGCATTATAAAAATATAAGCTGTAGGAGAATGCAGCTGTGGAAATACATTTTAAAAAAATATCTGAGAGACAGATTTACTCAATTTTCTTTTTATATGTTGCTTGATTTATTTTACCATGTATAACACCTTGGGGTAGTAGTACATGTCCTGAAGATGCATTGGAACCACATTTTCCCCCAAAATGTGATTAGCTAAGAGCTCAAGAAGGTCAATAGGTTGGGCAAAGCTGTTAAAAGAAAATTGGAAAGCGAAGTGTGAAATTGTAACCTTCCCAGCCAGTTTCCCCCAAGAATAGTCAATAGGAGAAGCCTAATTCTCTTAACAACCATGTTATTCACTTAACAACCATGGCAAAAGGGTCATAAAATGGAGCAAAACTTACTTGCTAACAATGGAAAGGTTGGGCTCAGTTGTGGTTGCAAGTTGTGTTGTTCTTCTCTTCTTATTCTACTGCTTTTACATTGTTGCTGTTGTTTCATTTTCTAAACTACCATAAGTTTTTTTTTTGAGAGGGGGAAAATTGCAATATTGGAAACTTAGTGAGATTTGTGTGGTCTGTGGATACTTCATCCACAAGAGTTTAATGTTTAGGCCTACAGGTGAATTGGTCACTGGCCTAAGGCGATTTATGAAGGGAAGGGCTTTATTCCAGTAAACAGTATCAGTGGGATTGATCTGCTTTCATCAGCTTTGGCTTGCGAACAATGATAAATAGAATCAGCATGCCAAATTTGTTCCCAGCATTGCTTCACAGGACTACTTTGTTCAGATCTTTGATGAACAAAGTATCCTTCAAAGGGATTCTGACTTGAGGCTAGCTTCTAAAATGTTGTTAATATGAGTCCTGTTTTATTCCAAAAGTGCTTTTTCCAAAAGGGATCTGGATTTTCTTGGATTTTTTTTTCTTTGAAAATGTTTCACTTCTCATCCAAGAAGTTTCTTCAGTGAACTGTGAGGTCCTTCAGATGTTCACACCCATGTTTGGTTACTACTGTATCATCTAGGGTATGTCACATGATATCCCATGTTCTCTAGAGAGATTCCTTAGTGATCAGTCATCTTCCCAATCTCTAGTCTTTTCAGGGAGGTGGGCATTTTCTAAATTAGGTATAGATTAGATATAGATATAGATGATATAGATATAGATATAGATATAGATATAGATATAGATATAGATATAGATGATATAGATATAGATATAGATATAGATATAGATATACATATACATATACATATACATATACATATACATATACATATATGAGAGAGAGAGCGGGGGGAGAGAGGGAGGGAGAGAGAGAAAGAAAGAGGAAGGAAGGAAGGAAGGAAGGAAGGACAGACATAATGAATGGATGGACAGACAGATTGGATGGATAGATGGATGAATGGATGGATGGATGGATAGAGAAGAGAAGAGAAGAGAAGAGAAGAGAAGAGAAGAGAAGAGAAGAGAAGAGAAGAGAAGAGAAGAGAGCAGAGCAGAGCAGAGCAGAGCAGAATAATAGAGTTGGAAGGGACCTTGGAAGTCTTCTAGTCCAACCCCCTGCTTAGGCAGAAAACCCTATACCATTTCAGACAAATGGTTATCTAATCTCTTCTTAAAAACTTCCTGTGTTGGAGCATTTACAACTTCTAGAGGCAAGTTGTTCCACTGATTAATTGTTCTAACTGTCAAGAAATTTCTCTTTAGTTTTAGGTTGCTTCTCTCCTTGATTAGTTTCCACCCATTGTTTCTTGTCCTGCCCTCAGGTGCTTTGGATAATAGTTTGAAATTGACTCCCTCTTCTTTGTGGCAGCCCCTGAGATATTGGAACACTGCTATCATGTCACCCCTAGTCCTCCTTTTCATCAAACTAGACATACCCAGTTTCAGCAACTGCTCTTTATATGTTTTAACCTCTAGTCCCCTAACCACCTTTTTTGTAGTCAATTTTCTTTATTTATTATTCACTTTTGTTGGGTTACATTCTGAAGAACAAATATATCTATCTGGTTCTAATATATCCCTATTTAAAGGTATTATAACATATTAATAGGTATTAATAAATATATCAAGTTAAAAGTCACTACAATGGGTGTACATTGTGTACATACAAACATTTTAATGTAAAGTAATTCATCTTGAATTTCTCTTTTGCCTTTGAAGTTGCCATTATACATTAGAATTTTATTTCCTGATTTGTTCAGGATAAGTCCCATTTATTGGTTTATTATTCATAGTTTCTCTGCAGCACAAGTATGATTGTAATATAATCTGCTTCTTAGTTCCTTTACATGTCATTTTCTAACAACCATTGCTTTGATTCCAAAACATGAAGGTAAATAGTGATGTATTAAGATTATTTGTACATTTTTTTTCATTAATTGCCCTTAGTTTAATTAAAAAGACTCTTTTTTTTCTATAAAACAAGAAGGCATTGGCAAAATTCTCAAGGACATGAGCTTCATGTTCTAAGCTCAGTTGCAAGTCAACTAAAACATGTCAGTGAGTGCCTCATTTTTCATTATGGAATCACCATGCCAGTAAACTGTTCAATTAAATTCTGCAAGAAGAATGATTTCTGTATGGCTTTTTAAGAGCAAGGAATAAGTTCAGCCAAAGTGGTCACAGTAATGGGAAGTGTTTAATGGTAAACAAGAACATCCAATTTCACAACAATAAATCTTAAAAATAACAGCAAAAGAAATTCCAAACTCTAAACCATTTTGAGAAAGGGATGAAAAAATAAAAAGGAGGGAGCAGGGGGAAAAAATTATAGAAGAAGGAGAAATTGAGAATCAGCACTAGTTTTAATTGTTTTCATACACCATTTCAAGATAAATAGATGATAGATACTGTAAACAGACAGATAGACAGACTCTAACAACTCATTGAGAGTTGGGCTTGATAAATATAGCAATCTCTCTATTGTGAATTACAGGCTACAGTAGAAGCTAAAATTTGCCCAGCCAGTTGATCTGTCAGATGGGCCCAGACAGAAGCAATATCTTTATGAGCAAGAAATGCTGTTTATCACATACGTGTTGAAAGATACTTCAGCCCCTCCCACTTCAACATACATCGTGTTTCCCCAAAAATAAGACTCTGTCTTATATTTTTTTGAACCCTGAAATAAATGCTTGGCCTTATTGCCATGCACTCAAAAGCCCGATTGGGCTTATTATCAGGGGATGTCTTATTTTGGGGAAAACAGGGTAGTAGTGTTGATAGAAAGAAGGAAGTACAGGTCAAAATAGACAAGGAGAGGAAAATTTCAATAAATTCAGGTTTCCAGGGCCAGACTTATTACATTCAAAGATACTGAAGAATCTAGCAGAGACAAGTGAAGAATTATTAACCGTTATCTCTGAGAATTCCCAAGAAACTGGTGAGGGCCTAGGAGATTGGAGAACAAATATTGTCAACATTATATTTATATTGTGTATGGTTTTGAACAGTCCAGGTATATTTAATCTGCAGAAGAGAAATCTGTGGAAATATACAATAGTGGTGCTAAATTATTTAAAATGTTGTTTACAGAAGAGAGTGAATTGTTCTTGTGTCAGAAGGCAGAATTCGAATGAAGGGTAAAAATATAGGAAACTAGATTCAAATTAGCTTTGTGGAGAAATTTTTTGATGTTATAAACCAGTGGGGTAGTTTGGCTAATGAAATGGCAATTTCCCCTTCACTGAAAGTCAAACAGAAGTTAGAGAATCATCAGTACAAAACAGTTTGGTATATTTTGTTGTGCTAGATGATCTCTGAGTCCCTTCCAATTTGATGGTTCTTTGAGGAATTCAAGGTTGTTCAGTGAACATTATGGCTGTTCATGAGGATCTGAACCAAGTACAATAACTACTTCTGGTTTAACACTCTTACTACTCTGGGTTTCACTAGTATATATCTTTTAGCTGATAATACTTGCCCATTTTTATGTATTATGGCATACTAACGTTACTTCTACTAACAATCTTTTTTTTATTAAAGAGTTTTACAAAAAATTTTACAAATATTTCCCCCTCCCCCCTCCCTTCCTTACCCCCCCAACCCCCCCCACCCGGACTTCCCGGAACAAAATACAGGGTATAACAGTTAACAATCATATACTAAACTAAGCTAACTATCTATGGACTCCTATCCCCCCTTCACACTTTAACTCCCCTTTTACTTAACTAAATATGAATACTCTTAATTTTTCTATTCATTCATAAGCTATTTGATATTATTTAGTCTGATATTTGTTTTGAATATAATCAATCCATCTTCTCCAATCCGATATATATCTTTCTTGTGAATAATCTTTCAAATATGCTGAAATTTTTGCCATTTCTGCTAAATTCGCTACTTTTAATGTCCATTCTTCAATAGTAGACAAATCTTCCTTCTTCCAATATTGCGCCACCAAAAGTCTAGCTGCAGTTATTAAATTTAAAATCAATTTAGTCTCTATAACCATACAATCTGTGATTATACCCAACAAAAATAACTGTGGAGTAAACTTTATCTTCTTTTTAAGAATATTTTGGATAATCCACCATATTTTAATCCAAAATGCTTTAACTTTTTTACAAGTCCACCATATATGATAATAGGTAGCATCATCACTATTGCATCTCCAACATTTAGATTGCAAATTCGGATACATACAGGCTAACTTTTTAAGATCTAAATGCCATCTATAAATGCAACAAAATGTGTTCCCAATCTTGAATTTATCAAATATTTTTGATCTGTCACGCTAATATGTGTTTCTTGTAGACAAATTACATCATTTTAAAACTGTTTCAAATAGTGAAATATTTTCTTCCTCTTTTGCGGTGAGTTTAAACCATTAACATTCCAGGTCAAAAATTTAATTGCCATTCTTGGCACCTTGAAGCTTCTGGAGCGCCAGCTGGGGATCCTCCTGCACCTTTCTCTTTGGCCTTGCTCCTCCTACTGCTTCTGTTTTTGTAGTTTCTTGAGCTTTCATTTGGGCTTGCTGTATCTTTAGGTCTTGTTCTCTTCATTTGGCTGCAGCTCGGGTCTGTCTTTGATCTTTTGGTTCTTCTCTTTTTTCTGCTAATTCCAAAGGTTGAACAGTACCAAAAAATTGCAATAAATCTTCTTCAATAAGCGAACTCTCTCCTTCAGCTTGTGGCTGTTTACCTTCCTTCTGTTCCTGTATTGCCAGCTCTTCTTTTCTTCTGCTCATTTCCAGAGATGATGGGCATCCAGCCTTTAATACATTAGTATAAAAATCTTTTGCCATCTAAATTGTGTTAAGACAATACCTTTCTCCCAAGTAATTCACCACTAGTCCAGCTGGAACATCCCATCTAAAACTGGATCTGTCGATTTCTAAGTTCATCCACCAAAAAAGCAAACTCTTTTCTGCTTCTCAACCTTTTTGGGGGGATTTCTTTCAGTACTAAAACCTCTTGTCCTGCCAATTGGAGTTTATTTTTATAGAAGGCTTGTAAAATTTCATTTCAGATCCTCCTCATTGTAAAATAAATCACAATATCTCTTGGCAATTGTTTCTGTCTGGCAAACCAGGAATTAACATGATATATTTTGTCAATTTGCAATGAAAGATCTGCTTGTTGCTCTCCAGTTATCTTTGCAAAGGCCTCTGCAAAGATCTCTCTCAAATTCTCTCGATTGTGCTCTCTCAAACCTCTCACTCTCAGGGCAAACTCCATCACTCTATATTGTAACATCACCACTTCATTGTCTACCCTATCCATTTTGATCTGAACTTCATCCATTTTATTTTCCAAATTCACATTAGACTGATTAATTTCTTCTACCCTTTCCTCCAACAATTCAATGTGTTTTGCCAGACCCTGAAATGCCATTACAATATCTTCTCTTATTTCCTTATTCCGAGTTTGGATAACCTCCTTAATTTCAGCCATCTCATCAGACACTCTCTTAATTTTTCCCTCTAAAACAGAGGTTTGCTGCTTAAAAGCCTCCTGCAAAGACTCTTGTAAAACTTCCAAAGTCAATATTTGTGGATTTGAAGTAGACAAAGATTGTAGTTTTGATGATTGTGCTGGCGATCCTCCAGCACTTTTAAAAGAGCCAGGTTTTGTTTACTTAGAAGCCATTTTTAACTTTCAATTTATACTTCTTGCAGCAACCAAATCAATAAGTCCAATTGTTTTTAAATCTTTTGTAAATATTGTAGTTTATTTAAAGTCCATACTGTAATCTTTCCACTTTAAATCTTTCTTTCTTTAGTATAGAATCCAATAATCTTCAGCAGCCTTAAAAGCGCTAATGATGTTAACAATCACTTTCACTATAACTTTCACTTTTCTACACCCTGTTACAGTTCAGGCATCATTTTTCCTTTCCTTTTTTAAGATGATCTTAGAAGGAAGAAATATGGATACTGCCAGCACTAGAGTAAATGCAGGTTGAAGTGCATTTCCAATTTATTTTATTTGAAGACGATATCGAAACCTGACAGATACAGAGTTAAAGTTCAATACTTACAGTTACTAGGACTCCTATTTTTGTTCTGCCTGCTTTGGGATTAATTTGAAGCTGAATGTTGATTGCAGGGGTGGTTGCGGCATCTTGTTCTGCTTAAAGCAGGAAAGTCCCGGATCCAGAGCTCTGTCGGGCTACCAGGGAGCTCTTGCCCTTCAAGCTCCAAAATTATTCCTAGGGCTTTTGGGGAGCTCTACCTTCGTCCAGCTGCTTGCCTTCCCCTCTTCTCCCAAGTGGAAGGTTTCCAAACCACTAGACAGCTGATTTGCGCTGTCTTGGCAGTTTTTACGAGATTGCGGGGCTGACGATCCAAAAGGAATGTCTGCCAGGGCCTGCGGTGCCACCAGAAGTCATTTCTACTAACAATCTTTTGTAGTTCAGAATGATATGTAAGAAAGACACCATCTGGGTTTTTTTACTTCCTTTCCTAAATGTGCCATGATTTTCAAACAATGTATTAAAAGCAAATCTTCCACATTCTGTCCAGATATGCATAGGACAAACATTCTGTCCCATTAGCTTCTGAATAATTGTACAGGTGCTAATGTCATTTTTGTTTTGAGGAATTTTACAGTGGATGGCTCTTTCTTTCCCTTCTCTGTCCTTCCATCCCCAAAAGTATAATTGTAACTTCCTGATAAAATAAGATTGTTTTTGAGGTTTGAAAAAAAATGTAATTTCTTGTCATTAAAACCCTGAGAACTAGTCTTTCTTTTTCTCCTTATTTTTCTAACCAGGTATTTTTCTAACCAGTTCAACTTTCAGGAATAGTTTTATTTTCCTTCCCCTAATTGAAATCTCATATACTTTCTGGTTTAAGATGAGGCAACGTCTTGGCAGCATTGGGTCATCTTGGACCTAATTTGGTATTGGGTAAAGTTAATAAAATTCAGACCTAATTAAAGTAATCAGTCTAAAAAGAAATAACATTTAAAAGAAGTCTCTGTGAAGACAGCAGAGGTAGCAAGCCAAGCATTAGATAAAGTTTGCTAAGTCATGCACCAAAATATGCTATTATGGAGCTCATGGGATGCGTTTTAATGTTAAAGATAGTCCTCAGTGTAAAGTGAAAAAAATCCAGCATCACAAATGCATGTAGTGTTGCTAATTTGCAAGCACAATATTTTGTGAGTTCCATGAAAATGGACTGAAAATCTCTACACTCTTTTCCACTATTGAGCTGAAGTGTTATCTATCTTTGAAATGGCAGAAATCTATATAGGTCAGGCATGTCCAAAGTCAGGCCCGGGGGCCAATTGTGGCCCATGTACAAATTTCAAGCAGCCTGCAGGCTCTTCTCCCCACCGGCTCAGCCTGTCACTCATCTCCGCCAGCCGGCATTTTTCACCACACAGCAGTTCCCACAGCTGTCCCCTGCTGCCTCCTGCTCCACAACCACCCTGCTCTGCAGAGCATCTCAGGCATATTTTTCACCAGAAGATGGCAGTAGACCTGAGTCAGCGCTCTCACGGTGTGACCCTTGTGAGCTTGTGTGCCCATTTCTAAAATGGCGACTGTAACTCAAAAAAGGAAACTTGACAGTGAGGGCCGCTGCTTCCAGGACAAGTGGAAATTGGAGTATTTTTTCACTGAAATACGAAACAACTGGGTCTGCCTAATTTGCCAAGAGACTGTGGCTGTTTTCAAGGAATTCAGTATCAAGAGGCACTACCAGACGAAACATACTAACTACAACAAGCTAACTGGGAATGAACGCAGCGAAAAATGGAAGGAACTGGAAGCTGCTTTAATGGCACAGCAGCGCTTTTGCACAAGAGTCCATTAGTCAAATGAAAATGCCACAACGGCGAGCTACGAGGTGGCAGCGCTGATTGCCAAGCACTGCAAACCTTTTACTGAGAGTGAATTTATTAAAGACTGCATGATGAAAATGGTGGAGAAAAATTATCCTGAGAAGAAGCAAGAGTTTGCGAACCTTTGCTAAGAAAATACTGAGCTTGTTTGGTTCAACATACTGTACTTGTGTGAGAAGACATTCTCGGTTATGAATATTAACAAGAACCATGTGAGGACAAGACTAAGTGACTTTCACCTGTGTAACATCTTGCGCATCAAAACCACTGTTTTCGAGCCAGACCTGGCCTATATAATGCAGTCAAGATCTCAGTATCACCCTTCAAATTAGTGCAGTTAAGTTATTTGTTTAGTCTTTCATAAAATAGTTGATTTGCATTTAATGTTAATGGTTCAAAAAATGTCAGGCTGAATGGTCAGCCCTCACCTCACCAAATCTGGCCCTCCTTGCAAAAAGTACTTGATATAGGTAAAAAAAAAATGCTCTTCCCATTGTCTATCTTTATGAATACAAAGAGAAAACATAGAAATGGATTTCTGTAACCCAGAAACAGCACAGAACTGCTTCAAGCAAATTACAACCAAATCAAAAATAAATCAGTTCGGCTTTCAAACATAGCCAATTTGCGGATTCCTTGAAGATCAGAGATAATCCAGAATAATACAAAGACTAAGCTACTTTATGTGGAATGAAAAATCAGTGGACACCAAAGTGATTGAAAATCCTCTAACACTCAAGTACATTTTTGCAATCCTAATTTGAAATGTCTTTGGTTAATCACAGGTACATTTGATTGCAATGCATCAAATTCTAGATGAGCCTGGGTAAAACATTTGACTGTCTTTTTCTCTCCCCTGAAATGCTGCAGAGATGTTATTAAGACAGGTATATGGTGATACATCTGAATTAATAGGAATATTTCAGCTATTATATGGAATTAACTAACCAGGATTCTGAAGTGTATGAAATAGCATGTCACTTTTGTTCTGAATTCTTGTGGTTGAGCTGAAACAATGCTTTAAAACTGATACTCAGTAAATCTCCTGCATTTTTTTCTCTTAGTGATCACATAATTTGATGAAAAAAGGTTTTCTTCAAAAAGAAGAAAAATACAGAGAAATCCGGACGATAGGAGGGGTGTATATTTTAGCATTTGTCTAGTTATAAAAGAGAACATTACTTTCTTGTGATGTCACCTCTTTGTTTGTAGAATTGTATTTTTTTCAGTCTGCATTCTCCTCAACTTTCCACTAATTTAAGCTCTGAACACATTAGGTCCATGATATCTGAAGAATCATCTTTGCTTTTTAGACTGATGACTGAAATTCTTGGGAGAGTAACAGAATGTATCATTTTGTGATAATCCATAGACAAGCTCTTTATACTGTTTTTCTTGTTATTAGTATTATATACACAAAATGTGAAATCCACAGCTGTTATTTCTTTAGTTGGTGTTAGCTTTCATACGTGTTGAATTCTTTCCAAGAATTTAGGATGTCATAATGTATTGGAGTAATAAATGCACAGATTCAAGCAGTGTGGCCTTTTGTGATGGACAGATGAAAATTTTGTCGATACACTTATTTTCCTTAGAAAATATGCACTTATGCCATCCAAGATTTTCTGGTATAATTCATAACCACTGGGGCCACCACAGCCAATTGATGCTATAATCTTTCCATTTTTATTTTCAGATCTTTATATTTTGTGATCTTTTCCAGTTTTCAACTACTTTTTCAACTCCAAATCTTCATTACTGACCCATGAAAATGTTTACAGATGTTCCAATGAATCCTGTTGGTAATTGTGTTATACCATTATTTATAATCAGTTCATAAATCTTCTTGCACAAGCTGAATATGTGGTCTACTGATTCTTCTATCTCTTTGCACTATATGTACTTTGAATAAGTTGATACATACATACATACATACATACATACATACATACATACATATATATATATATATATATATATATATATATATATATATATATATATATATATATATATATATATAAAATCTGACCTTGATTAACTACAGTTTCTTTGTTTAATGTTCCAGATACAGTATAATCCATTGCCATGTTGTTTAATGTTCCACTTGTCAGTCATTGCTAGGTCTTCTGAACTAGAAGATCCCCTCCATCTTTTGTAGAAACTGACCAGGGGATGCTTTTCCATGTCAGTATTTTATCCATGTTTTATTATTTTATTTCAATATTCATATTTTATTTCCTGTACATTCACTAAGTTCCAATTTTTAACTTGCATCAATGTGTGTTCTTGGCTGTCTTCTACATAATGAACCAAGGTACCTTTTCTCCTTCGACAGCTTGTTTGACCTGAAGTAAACCTCTGCCTCCACTTCTGCAGAACAGGTATAATCTATCTATCAATATCACTATGGATGCATGTTGCGTAATGAATAGTCATCCTTCTGGAGATGTTTTTGTAGTAAAAGGTGTAAAATCTATTAAATAACAGCAACAATAACAATAAAAGGAAAGACACTATAGGAAAGTTCCTTTCATTAAGATTTTTCAGATCTAGAGTCTGAAGGGTCAAGGAGGCTTCAGAAGGATGGAAAGATATGCAGCAACAACAAAACAGGAGCAATCCTGCCACTTCCAAAGGGGAATTTGATGAAGTCTGTGAGAAACTGCAAGAAGGATATTCCAACAAATTATTCACGTGAGAAAGAAATGATAGGTGCAATCCAGTATTAGAAGGATTTTCACATATTATTATTTTACACCGGCATCCAAAACATAAACATAGGATTTGCATATTTACTGTCATATAAGCTTAGCCTACTCATGCTTTGCAACCCTGCCTTTGTTCAGCTCTGCATGCAGCGTCAGAAAGAGGCCGTGCAAGTCATCAGTTCAGATGTCAACTAGTTTAACTAATGACATTTTACAGAATCGTGCCGTCATAAAGTGTCACGTACAGCATGCCGCAGAACTGTAAAACCCAAGTAACAAAGTTGCAGTGGTCAGAGCTTCCTTTTTTTAAAAAATCGTAGATTTATTTGATTGTTCCACCCACCCCCACCCGCATCTCCTTCGGTTTTAAAGAAGTTACCGGCTGCTTTGCACATCTAGGATCAAGTGTAAATTTAATATAACTTGGAACATTTCAATTTGGGATTGATATATAATTGTCAAATGTCAGCATCTGGCATCTGCTGCAGATTGAGCCCACCCTCCTTGCGTGTTTGCTTGGCAGCAGCAAGCCATCTCGTGCCATTCTAGAACGGCTCAAACAATAAACCCTGCTGAGATTAGAAATACCCTGCTGTGTTTGCTAGGGGCTACTAATGAAAGAGGACTGGGAAAACTCTATTTTTTTTTCTATGTCGGCTATATATTGCATGTTTTTTATTTTGTTCTCTCATACTGTGAGTCGCCCAAATTCAGTCTTGAGTTAGGAGGCACCTAAATCAAATGAATGAACGAATAAAATAAAACTATCAAGTTTATAAATAAAACTACAGCCATGGGTGTTCTGTGCACTTTTATGCTGCGGAGAAACCCATCAAAGTGTGCTTTCACAGATTATAAATTATGCTATTTTATAACACCGTTAACAGTAGTATAGGTAATAGTGGTGATGGTATCATAAAATAACCTTCGTGAATTTATTCACATTTCTTATTGGTTTGGTAACCAATTTGATTATAAAGACCTGAACTCCAAGGGTTATACTTTTGCAATTGCGGTATCTGTTATTATTAAAGATGTGCAAAGCTCTTTAATTTCTCTTTCTTTACCTCTTAATTCTGAATTTAGTTAAATATCATGGCAAGCACATGATGAGCTGTCTTTTTTTTATTTTTAGTAAATGAATTTTAGTAAATGAATTTGTTAGTAAATGCATGCTGGGATGTAATCAGTCACAGGCATCACAGCAGGCAAGCAGGGATGATTTATTTTGTATTTATTAAATTTATTGGCTGCCCATCTTACCACAGGGTAACTCTGAGTGGCTCACAATATTAAAATTTAATCCTCCCATTCTTGTCCATGATCTACAAAATTATCCCATCCCTTCCACAGTATTTTCTGTAATATTAGAGAAAAATCACACTGGTGCCAATGGGGCATTTCTCCTAATGGCAAATGTGATTTGCAGTGACAGGGATTTTTAAAGATGGAAACTGGAAAAATTAACCTTCCTTTCATACTCATTGCATTTCCTTCAACTGAATTTCTCTCCTCTCTTTTATATAGTATTTAATTCACCTCTGAAAATCTTCAAAAGCTGCTTGGCAAAAGGCACATTTGGCACACTGCTAAAGAATAAGGTTAAGCCACCACACCGCCTCTCTTTGAATTGCTCCAAAACTTTCTTCAACTACTGGAACTTTGAGAAGAAACCGTCAGAGCAATGAAAAATATCTGAATGAAGAAAATTCCATCAACCTCAATGAGGCTGAGATGAAATTATTTATTTAAGTTAAAGGACAAATGTCTCCAGATTATGAGTCAAAAAAAGTGAAAGAAAGAAAGAAAGAAAGAAAGAAAGAAAGAAAGAAAGAAAGAAAGAAAGAAAGAAAGAAAGAAAGAAAGAAAGAAAGAGGGAGGGAGGGAGGGAAGGAGGGAGAAAGGAAGGAAGGAAGGAAGGAAGGAAGGAAGGAAGGAAGGAAGGAATTATTCTTCCATTTTTAATCTAACATGAGATTGAGTTTTTGGTATCACTTATGACAACTAAAGCCACTTTGTGGCAATATAAGAATGTAACTTGTACTTTGTACTTTGTATTGTATTTGTTTTAAGTTCACCAGCATTATTGTTTCCTTTGTTCTTTGTGCAATATTATTAATATCTACCTGACTACCTAGCACTCTTTTTTTCACCATAGACCCCAGAAAATTCCTGTTAGAGTAGATATTGCTGAAGCAACAGGAGAAAAAAAAATAACCTATGGGGCATATAGGTTGGAAAAAAAAGGTATGGAAACAGGTGTCCCAATATTCTTAAATAGTGGAATGAGTCAGTCAGTAACTATTCCTGAAACATCCCCTTCTCCTTTTGCAACTGAAGTTGTACCTCAGCAGTTAATGTCTAGCCATCCAGCTCTACCCTTTTGAAAACCCTACCGTTATCTCCTTTTAGAATTCCCATTACATGTCTGAGATCTTATTCTATAGGCCATTCTAGGGAGGAGAAAGACAATTCTGTGGTGTCTGGGAGACACTTGGAATTGCAGCCCAGGCAAGATAGATAAAGCAGTAAAATAGGGAGATCGCTTGCCTGGAGCTACTGTGGCAACTGCAGCTCTAAATCTGTCCTGGATGAACATGGTTTTGAAGGACTGGGCACCCATTCCTTTCATGTTTCTGAATGAAGTATTGAAAGAGAAATCCCTGGAGCTAGTATTTAGGTGACTTTAGGCCTGTGAAAGGAAAACAACCAGAAGGCCACACAGATTACTTTGATAGTAGAACTCCAACTGAACAGATATAAACCTGAATTTGGAGCTCTAGAAATTTGTTCTGAGGTGACTTTTTTTTTATTATTGGAGAGAGACCCTGTAGAGAATTTATCTCTGTGTGTCTTTCTTTGAAATATTTGAATTGAGAGAGTCAGATTAGGATGGAGAGACCCAATGATAATTCCCTTGATAACATGGAATTCACTGGGTCAGTCACTTCAATATGTTTGTGTGTATGTAACTAATGTGGTATTTCAGATTAAAACAGTATAGGGTACAACTAGCACAATTTTCAGGGATCCAAGGATGCATTGTAAATGGACATGGAGATTTAGAGTGGAATATTGAATAACTTTGTTGTTGATAGTTGCAAAGACATGTTCAACCCATCGCGACCCCATGGACAATGTTCCTCCAGGCTTCCTGTCCTCTACCATCCTCCGGAGTCCATCCTGAGCTTGGATCCTGACCCACTGCTTCAGTGGCTCCATCCAGACACTTCATTCTTTGTCGTCCCCTTCTTCTTTTGCCCTCAATCTTTCCAAGCATTAGGCTCTTTTCCAGTGAGTCCTTCCTTCTCATTAGGTGGCCAAAGTATTTCAGTTTCATCTTCAGGATCTGGCCTTCTAAAGAGCAGTCAGGGTTGATCTCCTCTAGGACTGACCTGTTTGATTGTCTTGCAGTCCAAGGGACTCGCAGGAGTCTTCTCCAGCATCATAGTTCAAAGGCTTCAATTCTTTGGCGCTCAGCCTTTGAATAACTAGGCATTACTAATAATGATAATGAAAGCACTAACAATAACTTATTTGAAAATTGCAGGCTTCCAATGATGCATTGAAATATATTAGCTTTGTTATATTTTAGCTTTGTTATCTATCCATATTTCACTACCTTTATCAGATTCTTCTTTTTGTATCATCTATTTCTTTATTTTTCTCCTTAAAAGCAACTATTACTGCAGCAGCAACAAGCAGATCGTGATTGTGTACACACTCAGCAGGGCAGCAGTTTCTACTTTAAAAGTCTTCCACTAGGTTTTCTAACTTTCAAGCTGTTCACCACTTTGCAATCAAAGATTGCGAATATATATATCTATATATATTTACAGTGTCAGTAGTCCATGCACATAAGTAGACATCCAAACATTCTTAATCAGGAAAGTTTTTCCTCAGTCCGTTTGATATAAATGTCATACAGACTTAAAGAAGAGATGCTTCGATGGTGAAAAGGGTAGCACATAAATCAAATAATTAAATAAAATTACCATAATGAAAATCTGAGTGAGTGCCATGGCTAATGTAGTCATCAGTGGCCCCACACAGGCTTATTAATCCTCTCTTCCTGGAGATCTTGGTTCCCTTCCCTCCTTCATATCTTCACTTATTCTATAAACTAGCCTGTGTTCCAGTGTAAAAGTACAGGAGGAAGGAGCAACAAAAATTGGCTAGTTCTTGAGGGAAAATGGCAATTAATTTCTAGCCCACTAGAGCAGTGTTTCTCAACCTTGATAGCTTGAAGATGGGTGGACTTCAACTCCCAGAATTCCCCAGCCAGCACTGCTTCAACTTCCAAGGTTGAGAAACACTGCACTAGAGTATCCATGATTATCCTGTTATGCTATTTTATTTTTTATCCTGTCTTTATTATCTTTATAAATAACTCAAACCAGCAATCACATTTAATTATCCTTCCTCCTTCTATTTTCCCCACAACAACACCCCTGTGAGGTGGGTTGGACTGAACCAGAGAGTGACTGATCCAAATTCACCCAACCGGCTTTCATGCTTAAGGCAAGACCAGAACTCCTGGTTTTTAGTCTGATGCTTCTTCTTGATACTAAGAGAGGTCAAGCATAAAATGAGATATTTCTTCAGGTCTGGATGTACTGAGGTTTAGCCCCCTCTCTTCTTGCACTGTTGCTCAACACTCCACTCCATTTTAAAAACAGACATTACATTACCCCACCATTTTTTCTTCCCTTCTGATCTCTTCTGTATGGCATTAGCAAGCTACTCTGACTTTTAAACCAGTGATGGGTTTCAAATTTTTTTACTACCTGTTCTGTGGTGGGTGTGGCATGGCATGGCTTGGTGGGCATGGCAGGGGTAGGTTATTGCAAAATCCCCATTTCCTCCCAATTAGCTGGGACTTGGGAGGCAGAGAATAGATGGGGGTGGGGCCAGTCAGAATTTTTACTACCGGTTCTCTGAACTACTCAAAATTTCCACTACTGGGTCTCCAGAACTGGTCAGAACCTGCTGAAACCCACCTCTGTTTTAAACAGTTGCTATTTTAAACATTTGCCCTCTATTAACAATAGGAAATGCTCTATATGGGGAACCTTATTTGAATTACAGGAAAAGGTGGCTTATCTGATTGTTTTAAATGTACCATGTTTGGAGTTACAAAAATGGGGGCAACAACTCGCTTGCATCAAAGAGATAGAAGTGATTCTAGAATGTTCCTGGATGTTTGCAGCACATAAGAGATAAGCTTAAATTTGACGGCTTCCTTTTCTCTTAATTAGCGCTCTTAAGAACACTTATCGTGTTCTCATTTATGCCTCGTTATACCTTGTTACATTACCGTGTTTCATTTTTCACCACAGAATTTCAAGGGCAAAAATCTTATTTATGTTCATGGTTAAGTAGATTACCTAATTGTTTTAAGGTTCTTCCACAAAAAGAGAAAATTAAAAGGTAAGGACAGTAAGACCTAATTTTATAGAAAATTAGATGGCTTGCTCTGCACGAGTCACTTGATAATGCCCCTGTATCAGCCATACAGGGAAAGGCTGAGAACCTTTCTTCGGTAGTATTGATCCTTTGTGAAACCCAGCCATTGCTGCAGTGATAGAAGGAGCATAGTAATCAATTGTCCAGAGTTTCTTTGCTTCCCTCTGAATTTTGCTGCTGACCTGTTTTATAGTAGAGAAAAGAGCAGGATAAGGGTGCTTAAAACATGGCTTGGCCTCCTGAAAATAGTAGAAAAATCCAAATACCAACAAAGAAAAGCTCTTGGGTGGCTTGTGAAGGTAATAAGTGAATCTTAAAGGAAAGCATAACATCATGTTCTCTTTTTTTCCTCGCATCCAAGCACAATCTTCACCTGTTCTCACCACTTAGGGCTCATCATCACATCCTTGACCCAGTCAATGGTAGTGCTCTCATTTTCTATCAAGTCCATAGATGAGTCAGCTTAAAGTCCTCTTCTGCTGTTTAAAATAACATTACTCTTCCTCTCCCAACACAACTATGGATATGGATAAGATCTAGGATGTTTAATCAACAATGTAGTTGATGACAAGGAAAATATCTACGATCTCCCCAGCTTCATTGGACACTTTAGACAGCTGTTGAGCACACTCTGTCTCTTCCAGTCATGGAGCATTTTGACTGGCTCCATGACTGGCTTTTGCAGAAAGATCTGACTGCCTAGTGCCTGATGAGAGCTTCCCAAATCCCTTGTCAGTTGATGCCCAGGCACTTAATGTACACAAGTTTAATGCTGCTTTGAAAGTGTGATATATTTGTTGTTTTAAACATGGATTTAATACTCTTAAAAGTGTGCTCGCCTTGGGCTACACAGAAGGTCAATTTAAAATAGGAAAGAGAGACAGGTTCTGTTAGTTGTGCACGATTTCAGTGCAGGTTTCCTGCTATTACTGCTGATGATAAGAGATTTCAAGTGACTCTTTACTTTTTTATAATGCCATTTTGCCAACAGCCATGGGCTGTTTATGGGTGCTGCCAGCAGGGCCTTCTCTGTCAGGCATTTCCTTGCAGCTCTAGTCAAAGCTGGAGCTTGATCATTATCCATCACTTTCTCCTGCTTCACCCTCCATGTCCTTCCTTCCTTCCTTCCTTCCTTCCTTCCTTCCTTCCTTCCTTCCTTCCTTCCTTCCTTCCTTCCTTCCTTTGATCTCTCCACCAGGCTATTTCTGAGCACAGGTTTAAAATGCTTTTAAAAGAGCAGCTTGACTTTTTTGCTTGACAGCTCACAGGCTCAAAGGAGAACTTGGCTAGAAGGGCTGGTTCTTCTGTTCTACCAGCTAGAGAGTTTTAGGACTCTTTCAGAAGAATATTTGACCCCTGTTCATAAATAGCCCAGCTGACAGATAACAGGCACAGAGCACTTCCTATGGTGGAATCTCCAATTAGAGTAGAAAGACTGGAGAGTTTGGAGTCTTTTCTGGAAAGGAAGCATCAGAGGCTGGTCACCCACTAGAATTCCTGAAGTCTTTACATGGCTGCTCCCAAGAGAATGTAATGTCTGGCAAGATTCAGAACAATAAAGAAGCAACTATGATCAGCTCACCATGTTGTTCTGGTTCATTGTGTTCCACACCCTAAATTCTCTTTGTTGGGCAACTTGAAGAACCAACTGTCAACTCACAAAGCATCCCTGGCCTGCTCTCGAGTTGCCAGAGGCAAGGTGGATGGGAAACCGACGAAGCAGACAAAGACAGGAGCACATTCCAGACATATCTTTCTCAAGGCTATCTCCCAGGGTTACCCACAGCGGCTGGAGGGGAGTGATCTCTACAACCCGCGAAATTGTTCCATTGGCGAATGTGATTGATGACACACCTTGGGGGGAGGGTGGAAACAAGGTCATGATTAGGGCTGTAAATTATGTGGGGTCAGAGTTGGCTTCATTTGGGAATGTGCCAACATGAAGCTCCTAATAAATAACTGGATTTCTTTTGGAGCTTGGCTCAAGGCTCATGATTTAATTAGGGCATCCATCAGAACCCTGACACCAACCACTGTAACACATGTCCTCCATACTTTGAAATGAGACAATTGTTAGCTGCTTTTCCCATTGGCACATGGTGATATTTGAGACAAAAGATGAAGCTGGGGTATTCACCAATCACTTTCCCTTCCTTGTCATTCATTAAAATGGTAAGGAAGCATCACTCACTGGTCTTGTTACTGTGGCAGAATAAAGATTGGCAATAAGAGTAAAACAGATTATTCCAGCATCCTATTTTGCCAGTTCCCAGACTGGAGGGTAGCATTTAAATGTGGTTGTCTGTGCCATTAGGCAGGCAATTAGTAGCTTGAAGCAGCATCTCTCAGCTATTCTTCTGTCTCTCATTCCTGATCCCTGTGCTGTGTCTGATGAAGGCTGACTGCCAGATGTGCAATACAATAGAAGATACTGGAGACGGGCTGTCTGGTTTATAAATATGCAGAGATGTAAAATAATTACATTACACACAAACGTAATTAGAAACATGTGAATTGCATAGAATGTCTCTAACATTCATGGTTTTCCTATTCAGAATGTGCTACAAGCTATAACTTGCTAATGTAGCTCACATTTAAAGCTATTTCTCATTGCTACATTGTGGTCATCATGTTAATTTCAGAAAATTGGGAGAAGTCCAACACTTCATATAGAAATAAAATCTGAACATCTACAAAAATGTGTTCTTTTAATTTAATTTATTGCATTTATATACTTTTTGAGAATTGAAGAAAGAATACATTGTTGCATGATGACGCAGTGGTTAGAGTGCAGTACTGCAGGCTACTTCTGCTAACCTCCGGCTGTCTGCAATTTGGCAGTTCGAATCTCACCAGGCTCAAGGTTGAGTCAGCCTTCCATCCTTCTGAGGTGGGTAAAATGAGGACCCAGATTGTTGGGGGCAATATCCTGACTCTGTAAACCACTTAGAGAGAGCTGTAAAGCAGTATGAAGCGGTATATAAGTCTAAGTGCTATTGCTATTGCATATGTGAAAAATGTGACTGTCCTCCTCCTTCAACATACTGTATGTTTCTCTGAATTAGAAGAACAGATTTGGATTGTTTCCAGAATAACTGGAATAAAGTAACTGTAAAATGAGGACTGTTCTGCCCCAGCTACGGACCCCAAAGAACACAGCACACACAAACTCTATATAAAGCTTATTTTACTCAAATAACTTAGTCTTTATCATTCAAAGGCTGTTAATGAACTGTCTTAACAGCCTACCAGAATTCTAAGATAAGGTAATCACAGTCTTACTAGAGTTGGCAGAAAGCCCAGAAGCAATTTTGCAGACACGAAAGAGAGTGAACTAAAGTTGTTCCCTACAAAATTGCTTCAGTCGGTGTTCCTCCTTAAATAGGCTAAGGGGGTGGCCAATTAGCCCCAAACCTTACTCTCGAGGAGACCTCCTCCTGAGGAGCCACTCCTGCCTTTCAGCATCTTTGCACGCCCGTGCATTGAGAAGAGGCTCCTCCTCTTCATCCTCTTCACTTAAAGGAGCTTCTGGAGATTCTGAAGGCTCTGGCTGAATCCCTGCCTCTGGCACCACATCTTCTCCAGCCTCCTCACTGTCCGACTGAAGTGCCAGCTGCACAGGTTGCTGGCACAGCACCACACCAGCCTCCTCGTTGTCGGAATCAGCTACAATCTGCACAGGCCGCTGACGGGCCACAAGGATCCAGATTGTTGGGGGCAATATGCTGACTCTGTAAACCACTTAGAGAGGGCTGTAAAGCACTGTGAAGTGGTATATAAGTGTTATTGCTATTGCTATAAGAATTTTTGGTGTAGCACAACAGTTGCCCTTAAACCATTTGATAATTTCACCCTAGGCTGATTGATAAGAATAAATGGAAACCAATTTTTGTTTTCCCAAAAAGCCTCTTCTATGAAATTCTACTTATATAATACATTGAAAACTAAACTTCATGTTTACCATTCCACCCGAACATTAGAGGTGGAACATTTCCTTCAATATTAAAGCAACTTGGTCTCTCCAAAGATGTTGACTTTCTATTTTTCCCAGGAATTCTTTTTAAAATTGAGGTTGTTTTTATAGAAGGGGAGAGAAAAAGGAAAGATGATAAAGGAAGAAAGAGGAAAAAAGGAAGATCTGTGAGTAATATCTAAATAGGAACTCTTGACAATCTCTCTCCATTCTGCCTAAAGTCTGAATAGGAATTGAAACATGACTGTTAATTTAAAGCAGTGAGCAACCAAAAGGTCAGAGGTGGGCGGCACATAAATTAACAACCGGTTCACCCAGCACCAAAAATGTGAGCATGCGTGCACGCTTGCTTCACTCTCTATCGCATCTTCTGCGCATGCATGCGGCTTTCCGCGCATGCTCTTTGCTCATGTGTGTGGCTTGCACGCATGCACATGGCTTAAAAATGTGGCTAAATAGGACTGCATAGCGCCGAGGAGGCTGGGTGCCACCCGCAAGTTGCAAATACCGGTTCGCCTGAACTGGTCTGAACCGGCAGCAGCCCACCACTGCAAAAGGTACAGTTGTATTGCTCAGTTTAACTTTAGTTGCACTTAGGGCACAGTGGCCAAAATGTGTCATAACTAACCAAAAAGACAACTTATAGTGCCCTTTTGGTTAGCACAAAATGTTATAAATAGTACAGATGTTTGGATCTTTATTTCTATATGAAGTGTTGGACTTCTCCCAGTTTTCTGAAATTAGCATGAATTGGATGTGTCTAGTCAACTGAAAAGAAAGACTAGGTTGACATGATACAGTAGAAGTCTTCCAATATTTGAGGGGATGCCACAAAGGAGAGGGGGTCAACCTATTCTCCAAAGCACTGGAAGGCAAGACAAGAAGCAATGGCTGGAAACTAACCAACCAGAAGCAACTTAGAATTAAGGAGAAAGTTCTTGACAGTGAGAACAATAAACCAGTGGCATTGCTTGCTTACAGAAGTTGTGGGTGCTCCATCACTGGAAGCTTTTAAAAACAGACTGGAGAGTCATTTGTCTGAAATGGTGTAGGCGGTTGGACTAGGAGACCTCCAAGGTCTCTTCCAACTCTATTATTCGATTATTCTCACACAAAAACACATGGCAGAAGCCTCCCAATTTGTTCTCAGACATCAGGAAAGAACATCTCTTATAGCCATAAACCCATATAAGGAAAAAGAAGGAAATTTATGTATGTATGTATGTATGTATGTATGTATGTATGTATGTATGTATATATATTGATTATACATCATATACATCAGTATGTATACTGATTATATTGATATTGTTTCCTGATTGCTTATTTGTACCTTATGACCATCATTAAGTGTTGTATCTTATGATTCTTGATGAACATATCTTTTCTTTTATGTACACTGAGACCATATGCACCAAGACAAATTCCTTGTGTGCCCAATCACACTTGGCCAATAAAGAATTCTATTCTATTCTATTCTATTCTATTCTATTCTATTCTATTCTATTCTATTCTATTCTATTCTATTCTATTCTGTATGTATTTACTTATTTACTTGCTTTATCTGTTTTTTATAAATGGAATTCACACCAATTTATTAAAGCAAATAAAAGATGCAACTCTTCTGAAACTACAAAAAAAAAAAGAAGAGAGGAAACATATTTCATGGCACAAGCTAGAAAAATCAGGGAATAAACATACTGCCATTTATTTCGAGAAGATGAATATAAAATCACACCCATGTGGCCAATTTGTTTATTCTCAGACTAGAAAACAAACACCTTATGTCACCTTGCCAAGCAAAAAAGAAAAACAAGATCATGCCAGTGAATTAAAAGCAGGTCAGGGTGTTTTTCTCTTTAATCCTGCATTTGCTGGTGGCATCTTTTTTTTTTTTATTTCGGTGTGGGCTCATACTTCTGAATAAGCTTGTACATTCTTCAGAGCAGATTATGATATGAAATTCTGGTTTTGTCAGGCATGGACAATCAGATTAGTGTCTTGAATAAGACACAATTGGTAGTATTCAACCAACAGGTTAGGTGGATTTTTTTCTCCCTAAAACAGGCTTTTTATCCTGTTTTGCTGGAAAGGATTTTGATGAGCTAGAGTAACAGAGCAGGATTAAATATTAGGACTGTGGAGCACCTTGGAAATAATTTAGAAAAGGTGCTTCAGGACATGCAGGCACCAATGTACTGTAGCAGGAGTGTCAAACTCATATCGTCACAGCATTGTCACGTGATGTATCAGGACTTTTTCCCCCTTCACTAAATTGGATGTGGGCATGGTCAGAGTGTGACGCATCCGGCCTTGGACCACAAGTTTGACAGCTCTGTATTGCAGCATCTATTTCCTGCTCATTAAAGCAGCTATACCTTTTCCTGGGGGTAATAAAACTATTGTCTTGGAATAGGTTTCTGGGAAAAGTTACTGTTCCTCTTAAAAGGTGCAGATAGATGCTGTATATTGCACTCCACATACTTCAGGGCACCTTCCTGGAATCAATTTGTGAAACATTGCATAGCCATGATTATCTAGTGATGGAGGATGTCAGGAGGGCGTTTCTTTCCTGCCTTTTCTCCCCTATGCCAGGTGCCTGCAGCCTAGAAGGCAGCGATCTAACTCACCTCAAATTAGTAAGTGAGACTTAGACTTCAGCAGGACTGCCATCTAATTCTCCGAAAACAATCCTGATCTATCAATCATTCATAAAGGAGCAAAAGACCACAGGCATTCCCTGACTGTTACTTATTTTAGTTTAGTTTATTTTCATCTCTGCATTTCACCTTCCCTTTCTTTCATTCCCATCTTGGTTTCTGAATGACGGCTGAAATTTCAGCACCGCGGTGCTAAAATCCATTATTAACTATGCTTGACTAACTGAGGTTAAGTGCTCAGAAGCAGAAGATGGGAGGAAAAAAACAAAAAGGAAAACAAAAAGCAAATATACACCTCCTTAGCTCGATAGAAACTGGTGAGGCATAACAGTAAATGAATAAATCCAAAACCTTTTTGACAACCAAGAAGAAAGTACTGTAAATGCAAAAGGTATGCATTTATTTCTTTTTTTCCCCTTTTCCTCTTTTTTTTTTTTAACCATAGGGTCTCTGCATTGCAGTTCAGATACTAAGGAAAAATAAATAGGTATAATTGTGGATATAAAGACCCTATTTTTCAGCCTTCCTCCACTGTGCTTCATTCTTGCAAGTTGACTTTTCAGAAGGGGCAACTGATAGCTGTAAATACACTGAAAGAATAATGGAAATAAAGCAAGTAAACATGATTTATGTCTATATTATTATGATTATAGCTACCTCCCCTCTATTCCTTTGTAGAAATTTGAATTTTATAAAATTAGGCTGCATAAAGGTTTTTTTTGTTTGTTTGTTTGTTTGTTTTTGTGGACTCCTACCTTTTATGTCACTTATTTTGAACCAAATAGAAGTGAATTTGAATTTTTGTAGAATTCAGTTCAACTTATATGAATACAGTATAAGAATGTCAACCACTATTATGCTGATGGCCATGATTGATACCTTTTCACTCAGTCAGGATAAAGATAAATTTAGATCATAATCTCAAGAATGTTTTAGTAAGATTTCCCCATATTTTAGTGCTTTCTTACATGGACATTTCCTTCTATGTATATCATACTTTCAGTTAGGTGGATATGATATAAATGGAAGCAGAGTTTTTTCCCCAAGGATTGAGACACTGAACATTGTTGTTGATGTACTATGTACTGTTTACTAATTTGATACATTGGGGTTGTGGGGGAGGTGTTTGAAAGAGAGTTGGTGGATGAAAATACTGAGGAAAATCATTCAGGAATTCCCATATGGATCACACACATAATTGGGGTTTATTTTAAAAAAATAACTGAAATGTAAAGAATTATTCCTCTTTTGTTTGGGGGTAGAGATGACATCCCAGCAGAGTTCAGTTAGGCATTTTCTGAATTTTTGAAATGGTGAGCCTGAATGATTTGCCATCACTGGTATAGATGATAACTGTATACAATGCTTCATTGTAGCATACACCTTCCCCTCTTATTCTCAGTTTGTTTGTTTGTTTGTTTGTTTAATTTATATTGCTGCCTATTCACCCAGGACGACTCAAGGTGGCTTACACAATATAAAACAACAGTTAAAACAGTAAAAACTAGTAAAAAAAAATCAAATAAATTAATATAGTAAAATCACCCCCCCCGACCCCCGACCTCCTGCCCCAGCAACAGCAGATCACACAAGCCATTTAATGGGCTCCATCCTGCTTTGGGTTCCCCAGGCCCACTGGCAGAACCAGATCTTCAGCGCCTTCCGGAAGAATATTAGAGTGGGGGCTGTTCTAATCCTCTGGGGGAATGATGCTCCAGAGAGAGGGAGCCACCACTGATAAGGTCCTTTTTCTGGGTCCCACCAAGTGTATCTCCCTCGGGGATGGGACCCGCAACATTCCCTGCCTCCCCACTCTGATGGGTCAGATAGATGTGACCGGCAAGAGATGATCTCTCAGATAACTTGGTCCCAAGCCATGAAGGGCTTTAAAGATGACAACCAGCACCTTGAATTGCACTTGGAAGCAATCAGCAACCAATGCAGCTCCAGCAGGAGAGGTGATACATGTACACACTGGGGTCTGCACAAAACCATGCTGTGTTTTGCACCAACTGGAGCTTTTGGATGCGCTTCAAGGGCAGCCCCATGTAGAGTGTGTTGCAATAGTCAAGATGGGAAATGACTAATTCCATCCTTCTAGGCTTTTCAAGCTGATGTAGCCAAATAAATAAGTCGCTGATGCTTAGCCCTTACAACAAATAAGTCTCAAGATGTCATGCGGCCTTTACTTCCCTCCAAAAATTGTTGCATGTGTTGGAATGAGGTGCTGTGTCTGTAGGGCTGCTGCTGAGCTCCAGGCCGAGATCCAAGCTGTGCTCCTCAGCATGTTGTTGTTGAGCACTCCAGCTGAGTCCTGAAGCCAAACTCTAGGTAAAAATCCCACCAAAATGTGCTGCTTATCATAGCATGTGATTTTGATAGCTGACTGACAGCTTTATTTTCTCACTTTTCCCCACAACAACAACAACAACAACAACAACAACAGTCCTATGAGGTGGGTTGGCTTGAGTGACAGTGACTGGCCCATAATCACCCAGTCAGTTTTCATGGAGAAGGGGGGCCTAGTGTTCATAGTCTTTGGTTCCTAGGCCAACATCTTTACCACTACTCCAAACTGCTGCTTGAATCACAGCTGTGTAGCCGGCAGGAACTCTTAATAGGGTCTTGTTGAAATCAAAATTGGTCTTCCTCCTCCAACCCCCTAAACACCTCCTCTGTCACATCATCTCCCTGAGCAACTCAATAAATGAAGCAACCCAGTGGACCTGCAACTGATCAAGTGCCTCACTGCCCCTTTGAAAGTCTTTGACGAGAGTTTCAACCTCGATATCCTTGGGATACACTCCAAATGCCCTCTTATAACCCAGGGGATATATTAGGCACTGGGATAGATTGCTTTTCTTCCCACTTGTGAAGGAGGAAACTCCACAAAACTCCACAATAATCAGACAGGAATCTGTCCATTGCAAGGAGTGAATTCCAACCTCCTCCCCCTCCACAATTTTCATATCATGTGTCACTTAAACTACAATTGACCCATTAGCATCTGACATCATGCCTCAATTTCGCTCTCTTTTTATGCAAGGAGTTTATTATTACAAACCATTTCTTTTCTCTCTCTCCTTTTTTTATTTAATTAAAACCCTTTCAGCTTGTCTATTTGGCTGGAATAAAAACTGAACAAACCAAACACCCAGGAGATCCCAAAGCCCCCCAAGCTAGCAAGCTCCCAAGTTTCTTTAAATAGCAGAAGTTCTACAGTTTGCTGCTGGGACGCACATATGTGTGAAGCGTAACACCCCCACACACAGCCTGTGCAATTTGGCTGCATTCAGAGCATTCTGTCAGCATTTTAAAGTTCTCAGAATCCACCTTCAGCATTTCCTGGGCTGCCCACACATGGTGTTTCACAAACAACTTCCAAATCATCTCAGCCTAAATAGGGAACATCCATCATTTTAATTGTCTATGAAAACTGGTCATCTTCTGCCTCCTAAGCCAGAAAACGGACATCATTCTTGGTTTGTTCCTAATACCATGCTTGTTCCTTTCAAGGCAACTAAGTATTACCTAACTAGGAATAAACTTTAGGGTAGGGAGTATTCATTAATCATCACACAGATATAACTATAATTAAATAAAAGAAAATAAATGCTTTCCTTCTTAAGGAGGGCGCTAGGAGCACAATTTTAGCTTGACTCTGTAGCTTTACAATTTACCTCTAATGAATGATAATAATAATCTTGATCTGTGTAACTTTTACACGTTATTTCTGAGGATTGAAAATGAGACGTTGAAAAATATTTCTACAAAGGACAGGTAGTTTGTACCTGTCAGGTCTGGATGAATCACTAACCCTGTATCAGATCTCTCTGAGATTCAGGAACTATAAAGCATCAAAGTGGGGATTCTCCCAAAGCATAATCACTTGGGTTTTGGAAGTACTGAGCCATGCACTTATAAAAATTGAAACGGTTCTCAAGCTCTCCAAAAGAGAAAGAGGAATGGGGAGGAGAGAGAGGATATAATTTTTCTAATTTTCAGCACTACCTTTTAATCAGGGGTGGGTTGCTGGGAGTTCATAGGGGTTTGGGAGAACCTCTGGCTAAGATTCTGTGCAGTTCGGACAACCCACAAATCCCACTCCTGGCTGGCTGCACCCACAAATTTTTTTACTACCAGTTCTGTGGACGTGGGTTATTTTGTGGATGTTGTTTGATGGTCATGTGACAATTCTTTAGGATTTAGCAGAGGTACTGGTCTACCAGGCTTTTAACTGCTTGCAGAGCCGTACCGGTCTATCCATTTGTTTTTGGAGTGCACTGGTCTACCACCACACTGCCTTTTACCGCTGATCAGCTGTAGGGCAGCCCTTTGAAGCACCATGGCAAGAGTTTAAACAGTTTTTTTTTCCTTCTAGACGATCAGCTGGGACTCGGGAGGCAGCAAATAGATTGGGGGCGGGCCAGGCAGAAGTGGTATTTACCGGTTCTCTGAACTACTCAAAATTTCCACTACCAGTTCACAAGAACCGGGGAGAACCAACTCACCACTGCACCCCACTCTGCCCCTCCCAGGAGTCCCCACACAGCCAATTTTGGATGCAGGTAAGTGCAGGGCGCATGAGGAGGCTTGGGTAGGGCAAAAAATGGGCCTACCAGAAGTTCGGGAAGAGGGCCTCCAGAGCCTGGGGAGGCTGTTTTTGCCCTCCCGGAAGCTCAAGGAAAGCCTCCAGAGCCCAGGGAGGACAAAAATGCCCCCCACCATGGTGCAGGACGCCAACTAGGCCACTCCCACCATGGCCATGCCCACCCAGCAACAGGGCAGAGAACCCCTTGCTAAAATTTTTGAAGCCCACCCTTGCTTTTAATCCCACTTAAAAAGCTGTCTAATCACAACACTGTTGTGGAGAATAAATTGAAGTTACATATCAAAAATGTTATTTTAGTAATCAGTGCTCTCTGCTTGTTCTCCCTTCCAGATAGAAAATAAGATTTTAATGAAGTTGGTGAAAAACGAAAGGAGTAGGGTCATCACTTGTTTGCAAAGCTCTGAATGTTTAGCAACTCTTATTTCTGCTGGTTTTGTTTATTACGTGCACTGTCCATTTTTGTCTTTTGCATTTTCTATAACACTGATACAATCTATTCTTATTCATCCCAAACAGATAGCTTCTATATCTTTCTGTCTTCTTATGTTTTACAGTTAGGCTAGGAGAGGAAGAAGTGAACCCAAATTAAAAGCATTTTGAAGACATTCTTCTTCAAATACAAGACAAATCTAAAAAAAGATGGGCATAATAGTTCTCCACTGACCTTGATGGTCCGCACAGTACTTAGAGGGCCAGAGGTAGAATAGCAAATAGATCCCTTACTTCAGCCCTCATTCTTTAAAAGAAACATATTCAGGGATTGAATAAAAGACATCTGTATGATAAAAATATTTTTATGTTTTTTACTACTGTAGCTGCCTTAAAGAATATAAGCTCTTTTGACACTTCTCTTTCCTCAGTTTCAAAGAAATAAATTCTAAGTTAACACAACCTTCAGAATAATAATTCTTTATTTGGAAACTGAATTCTTCAAAGATAGCTATATTAGTACTATAAACATTTGGTTTGCTTTTTTGGCCATTTGTATGGGAATATTGCATTGAATAGGTGTGGAATTAGAAGCATACAAATTAGTTTGCAAGCATCTTCAAATCTCCCCCCCCCCAAAAAAAAAACAAGCTAACAACTGTATATTAAGAAGTAAACTGACAGCTTATTTTTCCATGCATTCCTCTATGTTTAGTTCAAAGTTAGCTTTATGTTCAGGAGTGCTATGAATTTAACAATAATGTTGTATACCCGTGATGGCGAACCTACGGCACACTTGCCACAGATGGCATGCGGAGCCATATCGGTGGGCACATGAGCTCAGCTCAACCAGCTGATTTTCGGGCCTTCTGGGCCCACTGGAAGTTGGCAACTGGAGGGCTGCTGGGGCAGTGGGGAAGGCTGTTTTCACTTTCCCCAGGCTCCTAGAAAGGCTCTGGAGCCTGGGGAGAGTGAAAAACTGAGCCCACTGTGCCAAAAGCAGGTGGAGTGCGGGAGGGGGGGGTCATGCGCGCATGTGTGCATGCATGGGGGGGGGCAGGGCAGACAGAATTATGGGTGTGGGAAAGCAAGCGCAACCCCCCCCGCACTTCCCCTGCTTTTGGCACGTGATGGCAAAAAGGTTAGCCATCTCTGTTGTATACCTAGCCAGTCAAGTGATGTTTAATTGCATTAGCCTGTGAGACCATTATAGAACTCCAAACAATGTAGACTAGTGGAAAATAGAGATCAAACAATTCCCAGGCTTTGGCTTCAAGTAATGTTTGAGAAAATTTTCATCTGCAGGATGGTTGGAAGCATAAAGCTTGGCAGGATTGTTCCAAGTATTAGGTAAGGAGTAAGGACCCCAAAATAATGTATAAAAATATTTCAATTTTTACAGTAGTTGTGTGTAAGGCCTGAATGTAACAGAAATAACTGGATAGTTGGTAATAAACTATAATCCCTAACATTTATAATCATTAAATGAGATACAAGACATTTTTTACAGAATTGGTATTAAAATGTTATCAGATGTTTCTGCTCTATGCAAATATAAAGATCCTGTCCAGGTTATGAAAGGCAATGGTGTAGGCACTTGGAAAGTTTCATAGATGGGAATCACAAAGTTTGTGATTGGCATCCATATTGCAGCTTTCTACCATGTGGTCAAGCTTCAGTATTGTCATAGATTCCATATATTGACTCACTCTGATATGGTGGATCTCTAGCAAAGAGAATATTCTGCATAATGGCACCCCAACTTTGATATGCCATCCCAAAGAAGATGTCATTTGTGCTAACTTTCTCTTTTTTTGGTATGCATTCTTCTTCTTTTGTTTGCTATACAATAAAAAAATTCTAATTTTTCATTTCTTCGGAATGAAAAGCAGATTAAGAAAAGAGGAGGATGGATGTATATATTTATCTTTATTGAAGGTTGGGTGTATGTTACATTTTAATCTAAATGTTATGGTTGTAGTACATAGTTAGAATGTCACATACCATACTTTCTTTGTTGTATGTTCTAATATGCTTTTTTGCTACTATATCTGTCAGAATTCCTAAAGCATAATTGGACTTGGTATAAATTCATAATGCACAGGTTCTAATTCAGGAGATGCTTGACTGACTTATCCTATTGTGTTCTGAGGGAGGCAAGAAATCAAGGAGACTAGGATAACTAATCCTGCATTCACACAAGAAATAAATCAAAACCTGAAGAAAACTAAGAGTCAACAAAGCCTAGCTACAGCACAGAACCATAAGTATTACTGGATTCAATCTTTACTGTATCTTTCCTCTCATTGAGCAGGAAAACTGCTAAATCACCTGTGATCATGAACTGGCAAGCTATCCTACTTTGTAACTTGCACAACAATGACAATGAATTGGGAGCTGAGGGAAAGAATGTTGGCAGGCTCTGAGGGCTCCAATTAACTCTTATGTTTTTAAGCAAATTACTCACATACACACCTTATTTTCCAAGATTTTGAATTAGTCCATTGTAAACTTCAATGTTCTTTGTTAATGCTGGACACAGATCTCTTATATAAATTACATATTTAACATCTGAACTGATAGAGAGTAGTTGCAGTAACTAGCAAGTGAAGGAGTAACTAGTGGAGAAGTGAGGAGGTTCGTGGGATGTACTAACCTACAAAAAAAGATAAACAGCAATCTAAATCATGATTGCCCAAAGATATAATTCTGTGTGAGCCTGAAGGAAAAACATCAGACATGTTATGTTGATTTTTTTCTGGCTCTTTTAGGAACAACAACTCAATTCTCTTGCACCCAATTCTCTAGTACCTCTCCTCCTCATCTCTCCACACTCATGTTTGGTAATCTGCTCCCTTTTTTACACATTGCTCAGATCAAGACCCATTGTTTGTTTGTTTTTTCCATTAGTGGCCATGCTAGCCACTTTCACATAAGCTTAATTGGTCATTCTCTTCCAATCCATACCTCCGTTTCTGCTACTCTCTCTCTCTTTCTCTCTCTCTCTCTCTCTCTTAAATCCACTTCTCTTCTTTTGGTTCTCTCTGTCCAGGAGATTCTTTCTTTGTTGAAAAAACTTCTGAATATCTCCACTCTTTCCCTTGAATAGCTTCTGCTGTTTGGTTTCCTTTTCTATCTCCTTTTCTTTCCTCTCCAGTTTTACTTCTCTCCAGACTGGTTCCATTCCTGAAAATAAGTCTTCCTACTTTACTAAAAAAAATGTCTTGTCTACCGTACTCTCTCCAAATTTTAATTCTACCTGCAATATTCACATTTTAATTGCAATCATAAAATATAGTGAGATACAGTTTTCTTGGAGTTCATTTTTTTAACCAGGAACGTTTTATTAATCCATTTTCAAACATGCAATCATAAAATAATGTAAAATAAAAAAGAACCATTTACCATGCACAAAAATAAAAGGAAAGAAACAATAAAGGGAAAGAAAATATTGCAGAAAAAAATCATATAAAGCAAGCACATACAAAGAAGTTGTAATCATAATTATCTCCTGAGTTCACCTGATCTTGCAATTTTTAAAAAAAATTAAAGATAAAAAAAACATTAATAAAAATGAAAAATAAAATAATAATAAAGGAAGGATAAATATATATGTTAAGAAATGATGATAAGCTTTGAAGATGATGGCACAAAAGTTATACCCAAATGATACATGGATTGATTGATAATGTATAGGAATATTAGAAGAGAAATAATTGTAAAGCAAAAAATGAAGATGTATGTAAATAGAAATTGGGTCTGCTCGAATACCATCCTGGATTGAATTAAAAAAGGAAACAAGGGAATGGGAAAGAGAGGAGGAGTAGAGAGGGGAAAGTAGGGGAGTTGGAAGGTGAGAAGAGAAGAGAAGAAAAGAAGAATGGGAAAAGGAGAGGAAGAAGGAAGGGGAAAGAAGAGTAGGAGAGAGGGTAAGAAGGGGAGGAAGAAGAGAGGGGAAAGAGGAGAGGAAGTAGAAAAGGAAAGGAGAGGAGGAATGAGGAAAGTAGAAAGAAAAGAGGAGAAAGAAGGAAAGAGAAAAAGGAAAGGTTGTGTAAAACAAAGGAAGGAAATGGCAAAAGAGCAGACCCAAACAATTTATTAATTAGCTAATAGAAGTTAAAGAATAAGACGAACGGACAATGTATAAGGATGGATAAAAGACTGTACATTTAAATATGTTGATAAAAAATAAAAATATTTTTTTTCAAAAAAAAGTAATGTTTTAATAAATATTAAAAAATATTTCAATATTGATACAACCTGTCCAATATTTTTTCCCCAAAAGGAAAGATGCGACATTTTCCAGTTAACTGAATAATTGTTTTCTCAAAAATTTCTAAATCACAAATCTCTAAAATCCAAGCCTTTATATCTGGAATTATAGTATTTTCCATCTCCTAAGGATTATTCTTTTTGCTACTATTAGAGCACACACACAAATAAACTTTGTTCTATATGTTTAATTGTTTAAACTCATGTTAATTGTTTAATTCGAAGTACTTGGTACATGGGATTTGCCCCCACCCTCTGCAACATCTTGCAGCCTGAGTTGAAGCTGGTCCCCCATTCTCTGGTGTTCTGGAACAGCATTTTAAGACCTGGCTCTATCAATTAACATGGGAATCCAAGAGTGGTACATATCCTAGGATGGCTGATACCTTGAGGGCACTCACTCCATTTTTTAAACTTGTGTCTATTTCTGTAAAGATTTCATGGTATTTTTACTTGTAAACTGCTCAGAGTCACTTAGCTTTATTTATTCAATACATAGATAAAATTCAGGGCAATATATGTCTTTAAAAACCAGAGTTCTCTCAATAATTCTCACAGAATAACACAGTTGAAAGGGACCTTGGAGGTATTTCAGTCCTACCCCTTGCTCAAGCAAGACACCTATACAATTCCAAACAAATGGCTGTCCAGTCTCTCCTTAAAAGCCTCCAGTGATGGAGCACCCACAACTTCTAAAGGCAAGACATTCCACTGGTTAATTGTTCTCACTGTTAGGACATTTCTCCTTATTTCCAGGTTGCTTCTCTCCTTGATTAGTTTCCATCCATTGTTTCTTGTCTTGCTTCTGCTGCTTTGGAAAATAGGTTGACCCTTCTTCTTTGTGGCAGCACCTCTAATATTGGAACACTGCTATCATGTCTTTCCTAGACCTTCTTTTCACTAGACTAGACATAGCCAATTACTATAATCATCCTTCATATGTTTTAGCTTCCAGCTCCAAAATCAATCTTTGTTGCACTTTTCTGTACTCTTTCCACAATCTACTTCTTTTTTTATCAAAACTGGATGCAGTATTCTAAGTGTGGTCTTACCAAGGCTTTATGTGTTTTCTGTCAATGTAATGTATAGCATTACTCCAAAAAGAATATGATGAAAAGTAGGATGATAACATATCAGTTGTCATGCCCTCAAATTTCTTGCAACACCAGCATAAATAATCATTAACCAACTCTTTACAAAACATTCTAAATTACATCCAGTGGAAAGACAAAAAATCTTTTGATGTATTACTTTTAACTTAAACTCAATATATATATATATATATATATATATATATATATATATATATATATATATATATATATATATATATATATATATATATTAAGTTGTCAAGATATGATTCAACTTTATATGCTTCCATTTTTGTGTTGATGGTACAGAAAATTCTGTTTGCAGTTGCTGAAAAGATTCTAAGTAATCATTACATAATAATCGATCTAGTGTAATTTTGCCCCTTTGCACTCATTCTTCTCAGTAAAAGGTTTTACTCCCAATTCTGAATACAAATAGACAGATAGTTAAGTTCTGGTATGTATAAGGTCCTGACATTTTTTGACAACCTTTTTCCCTTTTCTCTGTTTTGAAACAAATAAGTAAAAACTCAGTCTTGTTTGGTTTCCAAACATTAATTTAATAGATGTCCTAATAGTATGAATCCGGTCAGAAAGCACACAACTAAACTGATTTAGCACCATTAGGATTCTTTTACCTATAAATAATATATAATTCCACACATTTTGGAAAGACAAGCTGTTTAAATCTGCATGTTTACTGATTCAGCTTCTGCTCCAGAGTAAATGTTGCAAGGGCAGTTGTATGGCAATTCCTTTGGAGCTGCAATAGAACTTCCCATAGTCAGGAACAATCATCTCATTGTGCCTTCCAGAAAACGGTGTTCCATGTTGCCTCAGCTTCTCCCACCCAGCCTATCCTACAAAGTAGACAACAAAGTTTTATGCACCCCCAAAATGGTCAATTTATTCCTTTGTATTCTTCCTTCAGTACAAAAAGTATAATCAGCTGAACATGAGATCGAGTGGCAGTGGGACAGATTAAAGGCGGCTCTAGTTTTGGTAACTCCATTACTCAGTTATGTCCATCCTGGAAAGTTTAAGACTTGTGAACTTCAACTTCAAAGAATTCCCATGATCTAGATCAGGGACCTCCAAACTTGGCAACTTTAAGACTTATGGACTTCAACTCCCAGAATTCCCCAGCCAGCATAACTAGCTGAGGAATTCTGGGAGTTGAAGTCCACAAGTCTTAAAAATAACAAGTTTGCATTTGCCTGCTCTAGATCAGAGAATGCTGGAGAATTCAAGGAAAGGACAGGCATCATTCCATACCACAGTATGAAAATGATGATGATGATGATGATGATGATGATGATGATGGGCAAAGATGACGTGAAAAGGTTTCCAATTACTTGGCTTGGGAAGTCTCAAGATTCCCTGAAAATGATTTTTAAGCTGTTTTGAGTATGTTAAATAAGATTATTCTATATGGAAGATAAATCCAGCCAAAAGCCAAAAACAGTTCCCTTTTTCATTAAAACTTATTTTAAAATGGTCCGGTCTGGCCCTATTTCAGAAAATGCAGGAATTTTAGTATCATCATATTAAGTCCTTGTCATTGCCAACCTTAATTAAAATTCATAAAATATCACATTCACAGTAATACAGTATTTAGGACAACAGCTTCTGCTTTCTCTTAAAATATTCAATATTTTTTTCCTAAAAATAATAACCAGTGACTGTAGAGTTGACTTGGCTACATAAAAACCTCAGACTCCTTCAGTCTAGATATGTACTTAAAAATTTTCATCACCGCTTGTGACAGGATTGGATAATTGGATGTTCAGAAATTAATTGTGTAGGATAGTTGTGTGTCATGCTTTTAAATAGGCAATTAATAATTCAGAACATGTGCACTGTATCTTATCAGCTGTGCAAACCATAGGCACTTGCTTATAGAAGTATCTTAGTTTGAAAAATTAATTTAAACTTGCTGATTTTTATTTTTAATCAGTTGCACATATGGAATATGAAGGCAATATGCATTCATGCAGTGTGTTTGCCAAGATGATTATGTTTCCAAATCAGATTTTGTCCAAATAAGCAATATTGCAACTTTTTAAAGTTGACTTATTTCTTAACCAGCCTACGTAGTACATCTTTCTCTTTTTCTCTGTTCTTCCAGAGCAAGCTTCTCCACCCTGAAATCCTCCAGGTAAAATTAATTTTGCAGTATTTTTAACAAGCAAACTTCCCAGTTTTCCATATTCCATTTAGCCTTAGACATTCTGCAAGTTGAAGTTTTAACTCGCCTATTAAACCTGCATGTACTAGGTCGGTTTGTATATTTATTTAGAATATTTTGTGCTGCCCATCTTCTTAACAGTTCAGAACAGGTTGCAGAAATAGAATTAAAACACAAGTTAAAACACTATTAAAAGAAATAACCCCTTTATATTTTAAAGCAATCAAAATGTTAAACCAATTAAGTAAAACAATTGAAATGGTTAATAAATCGGAGTAAACATGCTTATTTTAAGCTCCCTCCTAAACCTAAAATAAAAGAAGGGACATGCATCATGCATGTGTAGGATTTATGTGGCCACTCATCTCAGTGTAGTGAATCTGGGAGACTAAAAATACATAAAGCATAAAATAACATAGTACAAATAAACAATAAACCATTCAGGGCTTAATAAGTGATAATCAGTACCTTGATTTGCACCCAAAAAGCTACTATTACATTCTGCAGTTCATGAAACAGAGGTGTTATATGGATGCCCCAACTACACATATTATAGCATTCTGGATTAGTTACAGGTTCCCAAATGCTCTTCAAGGACAGCTCCATGTAGAGTGTGTTGCAATAGTCCAAATGTGGTGCTAGTAAAGCATGAATGACTAAGCAAGTTTTCTGCTCCAGCCTATACCCAGATTGCATTTTTTTTCACAATGTGAAAAAATGTAGAATGTAGAAATCAGAGTTAACTGATTTGCCAAGCATACACATTGCAGAACACACAACAGTTACGTTAGTAATATAAGTAATGTGCAGTCTGTGCTGAAACAGGGAGTCTTGTAAGTAGCTGGGTCCTATGTCATGCAAGGATTTGTACAACTTTAAACCGGTTGAATTGGTCTCTGAAGGCAATCCAGAACCAGTGAAGGTATTGAATATTGGGGAATTATATGAGACTTGCTTCATTCTGGGTCAGCTGCCGTTTCTGAACCATTTTCAGGATCCAATGCACAAAAAATGAATTATTAGTCAGCCAGTTTGAGGATTGAAGTGCAGATATGTCTTTTTCAGATAGGATGTAGTTGGATATTCAATGTTAAAACTGGAGCCAGGAAATCATCACAGCTGGGAACACAGTTCTTAAGGAGAACTGTAACTTCATACAGAGTAGGCATCTCATCCAAATCCTGAGACCTGTCCTCAGAATCCTTTTTCTCTGCTTTCAGTTTTAGTTGTTTTCCCACAATTGGAGACATTCAGAGGCCTGTTTGTGGCAGCTAGTTCAAAATTAGAGAATAATCTTTCCCAATGGTTTCAAGTAGAGTTCAAGCAACATGAGCAACAAGATAGAAACTTGTAGGGCCCTACATGATAATTCCAGGAGAATCAAGAGAAGTCAGAGAGATAGAAAGATAATGGCTAAAAATGGATAGTTCCAGTTCCCAATTCCATCAACTACTTCAACAAGATATGTTGCACAATATCAAACACTACTAAGATCTCCATATATAAAGCAGTGGTGAACTCCAAATATTTTTACTACCATTTCTGTGGGCGTGGCTTAGTGGGCATGGCAGGGGAAGGATACTGCAAAATCTCCATTCCCACCCCACTCCAGGGGAAGGATAATGCAAAATCCCCATTCCCTCCCTACTCCTGGGGGAAGGATATTTCAAAATCTCCATTCCCACCCCACTCTGGGGCCAGCCAGAGGTGGTATTTGCCAGTTCTCTGAACTACTCAAAATTTCCACTACCGGTTCTCCAGAACCTGTCAGAACCTGCTGGATTTCACCCCTGATACAGAAGCTAACTGTAAAGACCCCTCCTCTCTCCCTCCAAGAGAGGATCAAGATAATCTCTTTCATTTAAAACTCTAGAACCGTGATGGTGAACCTATGGCACGCATGTCACAGGTGGCACGCGGAGCCATCTCTGCAGGCACGCGCACCAACACCTAGGTCAGCTCCACCGCGCATGCTTGTTCATCTCCTGCTGGTCAGCTGATTTTCGGGTCTCTGCCGGGAGATGCACATACACAGGGTGTGTGTGCAGCGCCCCACCACACCCCATTTTTGGTTCCAGGAGACTTCAGGGAGGCCTGCTAGCACCAAAACAGGGGTCACGTGCACATGTGTTGGGGGTGAGGGGAGCGCGGGGGAGTCACGCGAGCATGCATTGGGTGGGGCCTATGGGGGGCATTACATTATGGGTGTTGGCACACGTGTGCGCGCTTTTGCATATACTCTTTTGGCACCCGAGGAAAAGAAGGTTCGCCATCCCTGCTCTAGAAGCTGCAGCACCACTGTCTTCTCAACCAGTCGGCCAAATATGAAATAACCAGACTCTTGCCCACTGTTGTTAAAATCAGAGCAGTTCAAAAATGTTTCTCCAATAAAACCTTCACTCCCACCTCCCTTAAGGGAGTGATGAACTATACCTGTACAAAAGAAATATCAATTATCTCAGTGAACACTGGTTAGATTAAGTCTTTTGAGGTCCCTATAAGTCAAGCTACAAACATTTCCAAGAATCTAACCTTACTAGAAAGCTGTTCAAAGCATTAGCAATAGTAACATGGAAGGCCAATTTCAATTCATATGGAATTCCAGGTCCACAGTGAAGTTCCAGGAATGTTAACCAGTGGTGAAATGTAAATTTTGTTACTACCGGTTCTATGGCTTGGGGGGGTGGTAATATGACTGAGTGGCCAACTTTTTTTTTTTTTTTTACTTTTAAAAGCATTTTTCTACAACCTCTTTTGCTGAAGAAGTTGTTAAAAAAAGCTTTTAAAGCCTCTGACGATCCCATCTTACTTGTCTGATTGGCAGAGGCTTTGTTTTTACTTTTAAAAGCATTTTTTTGTATAACCTCTTCAGCCAAAGAGGTTGTAGAAAAAATGCTTTTAAAAATAAATAAAAAAAGCCTCTGATGATTGCACGGCTCAGCTGGGCAATGTGGGGGGGGCAGGGATTTTTGCTACCAGTTCTCTGAACCACCCACCTCCATCGCTACTGGATCGGGTGATCCGGTCCAAACCGGGAGCATTTCACCCCTGAATGCAACCCTTATGCTTTAATGTTTTCAAGAGTAATATTGAATCTAATCTTCTGTGATTTACTGGTAATCCTAGAGAAATAAATGGAAGTCTTTGTTAGAGCCTACTGTGACCTTACATGTGGCCTAAAATTAGTATTCTCTGCAAATGCTAGTAAGAAAGCAGTCCACTAGTTAACACTGTAAAACTTCACAAAGCAGTCTCTTGTCCTTGGGCAATTATTTTAAAAGATTAACTGCAGCTGAAGTTCCTGAAACATTGACTGATTGATTATTTGTGAGTTGAGGAGGTAATGAACTTGACAAATTTGTATGCACCAGGCAAGCATGCCATAAACAGTGTCGGGACTCATTTATTGACCTGGACTCTTTAACTCTGTTTGGCTAGGCAGAGAATCTGACATACCACTTGAACACACAGTACAGCACAAGAAGAAAAGCAATTGGAACATATTTTATTTTTTTTAAAAAAATGTAGCATGTTTGAAATGAAAGCTGCAGCTCCCATTTCAGGCAGTGGAAATGTGTTTCGTTAGATAAAATTACGCTATCCAAGATGGGCAATGCATCAGATTCCTTCCGATGTTAAAACAAAGTTTTATTACACTAGTCGAATTTGAGTATTTCTATTGTTGTGCAGTCACCCCCGATTTAAGATGATGGGTAATGAATTACATATCTCTGTGTTTTTTTAAAGGAAAAAAAAATTGATGAAGCACTTACGAGTAATATTGATCAAAGTCTATACAAGGAGATGCTATCCTGCATAGTACAGTAATATCTCTTTTTTCTTGGCATCCCACATTTACTTAACTTTAAGAGAACGTATTACCCTTACCTTAGGATTCTTTAAAAAGAAAATGAAATTGTAGGATATAAACAAGGAAAATAAATCCATTCAAGAACTGCCCTCCCCAAAGTTTTCCTGATTAGAAATGGTGGGCAGGCAAGAATGCTGCAGAAAGACCAAGAAATGTACAACTGAGAGAGAGAGAGAGAGAGAGAGAGAGAGAGAGAGAGAGAGAGAGAGAGAGAGAGAGAGAGAGAGAAAGAGAGAGAGAGGGGGGGGAGGGAGGGAGGGAGGGAGGGAGAAATTATAAAGCATTCTGAAAAAGTAGTAATAAATTTATAAAATAACCTTTTTCTCCAGAGAAAAACCATTTTCGGAAGGAGAAAATTGGAAAACCGGAAGACAGATTTCAGTATGCTATGACTACTAAATGTCATTGTCATTAGTACCAAAATATACCTCCTGGGACAAAAGAAATATTGCAAACAATAACAAGAAAGAGAGAAAAGAGAGAAAAGGACTCATGCTGCAGTATTAGAAGAAGAATAACAACCAAAAATTGTATTGTGAATGAACACAAGGATGGAAGAATCCTGCCAGCCACAGAGACTAGAGAGCTAACTGGAAACAGTGAATCAAATTTTTGACTTATCCCAGGCTACACAATCCTGGACTAAATGTATTATTTCTCATCTTGAACTTTCATCTCCCAGCCCTTATTCTGTCCCACACCAAGCAGATTTTCATTTTTTTCTCCCCCTTTAAGCTCTTGGTTTGTTTTTGTACTCCCATCATCAAGAATCAGAAAGCTGAAATTGCTACAGAAATGATACATGGTTCTATCTCGACTCCATCCAGAAAAGCAAATAAAGTTTGTCCACAGGGGAGAAGGCAGTGGGATTGTCAGGATAACTCCCTTAGTCAGCTTTACAGCGATAAATACGCCTCCCCTCCCCACACAAAGAAAGAAAGAACGGGATGCTGTTTCTAACGTGATGCCACATCCATGAATCTTAAACAATGGGCAAAACCGCAAAAAAGCAAAAATGGAATTGAAAATGATCTGCTTTGGTCGGCTGCCTTGAAAATGGTTTCCTTGATGAAACTCACAAGTCCACTAGAGAACGGAGACACAGATGGATGAGCGAGGAATACGATAAACCTGCTGCATGAGTTTATAGTTAATTGCCCATCATCCCTTTTTTGTCTTCCCATAAAACATTTCACGCCCACCTTGCAAAGTAAAGGTAACACAGGTGTCATAAACCATTTGTCTCCTATGCTTGCTTTCCTCATTGTTCAATTGGTCTTTGTCTTAAGGTGCCAGGGAGGCAAGATGAATTACTCAGCTGCCTTGGAGATGAGGCTTTTTTTTTTTTTTTGCATCTTCCTTCCAACCACAGGCCTAGCCCCCTAATGAGGGAAACCATCCTTCAGAGTCGTTTGCATACTAATCTCATCTCTCTCTCTCTTTTTAAAAAAAACCTCCCTCTCCCATTTTGCACCTGAGAAATAAAGTGAGTTTCTGCTGGCTGCGAGATAAATAGATACAGTACTTAATTTGCACATAATGCTAAGCCATAATTCACTATTTAGATGCATGTGCCTTGGGTTTATAGGCTTCCTCTCCCCTCCACCCTCATGATTGTACATAAAACCTTGGCTTCCATGTTCAGTACCCAGCAAATATTCACAATGTCTTCTCTGGCTTCCCACACTCCCATTAAAGCCCACGAGAAAATAACAGAAGGGAATTCTTCCTATGGAATTACTATCACAACCCTATCTTTGGAAAAATTTCTTCTTCTCCTAGCAGCATTCAAATAAATCATCCTTCCCATTTCTCATTGGGTGCCTTTCTTCAATGGGGAATTTTAAAACACACTATGTATTAAATTCTATTCTTTATAGCCTCACTTGGCATGAATGGAGATTATTTATTTATCTATCTATCATCTATCTATCTATCTATCTATCTATCTATCTATCTATCTATCTATCTATCTATCTATTTATTTATTTATTTATTTATTGTCATGGGTAAATGCCTTATTCTTGAATGGAGGAAATGTATGCTCATAGAGTATCAAGGGTTAATTTATTCTTCCTTCCCTAATGTATTCATCTGTAACCACTCCTACTCCCTAATCCCGCCTCATTGGTATAAAAAGGGGATACACACTCCTCCTCCTTGCTTCTATCTGCAATCACTCAGTGAATATAGAATGCCTGCTGTAAATAAACAATACTTTGTTTGAATACTATAATTCTCAATTCTTTATTGAGTCCGATCCTCGAATTACGGCAACATTTATTTGTTTGTTTGTTTGTCAACAAGTACAAGGAAACAAGTAACAGTATAGACATAGACATGGATACATGAAAAAATTGGCACAAATAAAAAGATATAAATAGGCAAAACATAGCCATAAACACATAGAATGATTACCTATAAATTATCCTCGTGTCCTCCTAAAATTGCTGCCTGAACATACATGCCCAGTAAATGATTGCCTCTGTGGCATTGCCTTTAAGCCAATAGCATAATCAGATTATAAAATGGTAAATATGATTTTAAAGTAGGATTACTAAGAATACTTATGGTTAATTACATGCTCGGTGATACATCTGGTGGGCATTTGGGGCTGCTAATATTACATCCTTCTGGTTTCTGACCAGAAATAGGCAGCACAAGAAAGACTGGATCAGAGCATCTCTTCCATATATTTTTGTCTTGAGCTTGATATAAACAAGACCTAAACTATACCTCTTGATATTATCTCAGCATTGGCAGCTATGTTATGGACTACTCCTCTCATTTAGCCAAGAATCTTTTCATTCCCCATAGAGAAAGTGTTTTTGATTATGTGGGTCAAACTGGATAAATGTTTCAGCAAGGTATCTTTGCTCTTTTCTGAAGAGGAACAATATCCTATAACTGCAATTCAAGACCCATGTAAGGCATCTTAATTTCACATTTCCAAGTCCATTTACCAAATGTTTAGTTCTGTATATCCCAACCCAAATTTTATATCACACCAAAGAGCTGAATAGAACCACAGAAACCCTAAACTCTTAAATGCAAAATAACCTAATAGGAAAATAAGATATAAAGGGGGAAATACTTATATTATAAAAGTTAAAAGAGAAATTCCAGTTCTTTCTTAAAGAGGAAGCAGTTGCAAACAACAAACATTAAAACAACGGTTTTAATTATAACATATCTGCCACTGGAGCATGGTCTGAACTTCATCAAAATTAACTATAGCACTTGGCAATCGGTCCATGTTTCCTTCTGAGATGGATATAATACATTCTGAATGTGCAGATATAGACTTAGATCCAGTGGTGGGATTCAAGTAATTTAACAACCGGTTCTCTGCCCTAATGATTTGTTCCAACAACCAGTTTGCCAAACTGCTCAGAAAGTTGACAACCGGTTCTCCCGAAGTGGTGCGAACTGGCTGAATCCCACCACTGCTTAGATCCCTAATTCAAAAATCACTGAAAGCAATGAATTCTAAATATGAATTACATAATTTTGAAAAGATTTTTTTTATTACATAAGGAAAGTAGCTAATGGCCTTAATTCTTAGTGCTTCTTATTCATATGGCATAGCAAAACTGAAAATGAATTTTGTGCTATTTTAGAAATGCTATTAGCAAAGAGACTCTTTCCTCTTAACTGACTCAAAAAGAAAAATATACTCAGTGTACACTGCTGAGAACTGGAAGTTAAAAATTGTTGATCTGTCTGAGGGGGGACAGCATAATTCAATATTTTCCAAAAATAGAATGCATTTTAATGTACCCAGATTAGACAAAACATCATTGATTTAAATTATTATTCAATAGTTCCTTTTACCAAGCCTGTATATTGTATATTGCACACTGTTTTCTAGATGTAGTCCCTATTCTTAATTTTATGGATTTGGAAATATTTTTGCAATAGCCTCCTAAATTCATTTCCCTTCATCCTGTGTCACTGCTGGGTTAAAGTATTTAGAAAAAGCAATTCCATTTTAGAATGGAAGAAATAGAACTACATTTGAGCAAAGTGAGAGGACTGCATAGACTTGAACGATGTAAGATAAGGAAGCAAGCAGTCAGCTAGAAAGTAGACAATGAAATTCCTATGCATATACACGTCTGTTGCTGTGCGTGTGCTAGAAATGATAAGCAGGTGGTATGTGGCAACGATCTTGCATGTTCATTAGCCAATCCTACTTACTTGTTGTACTTTGGCTCTGGCTCTTTTAATAATAAGAATAGCAATAATAGAAATGGCTAAGAGCAGGAAAGGTAAAGAAGAGACATAGGAGCTAATTCTGGATGCAAAAGACCAAGCCTTAGGCATATACGCTTACAAAATCAGAATTGAAAAGACAGACAACTAAAGGTGCCTCTGCAAAGAATCTAAAGAACACTGGACCACCTAGCTACTGCAAGAAGATCACCCAGACTGACTACAAGTAACAGCATAACAAAGTAGCAACAATGGTGCATTGGAATATCTGCAAGAAATACTACTTCCCCACAAGCAGTGGGATCATAAATAGATAAAGTAATAGAAAATGAATAAGGTAAAGTTTTCTGGAATTTTAGAATTCAAGCAAAAAAGCACCTGCCACAGAACACCCCAGCTTTAATAATTGTTGATAAGAAATGCAACAACAACAAAAAAATTCTGGATAGTGGATGTTGCAGTACCTAGAGACAGCAAAATAGAAAAGAGAGAACTGGAGAAAATTATAAAATACAAAAACCTGCATAGTTAAGTAGAATGACTGTGGCAAAAGAAAGCTAAAATAGAACAAAAATATTAGGTACTTTGGATGTAATCTCAAGCATCTGGAACAGTTGAACACCATTTGGCATTGATAAAATCACCATCAGTCAGTTGCAAATAGCACCTTCACTTGCAGCAACTTACATCCCGCAAGATACCTTTACCACCATCAAACAACAGTATCTGCCTATCTCTCAAAAGGTGGATAAAAATGCTAAATCCAGTCTTCTAAATATCTGGCTGACTGTGCAAACAACTATAATAATAATAAACTCTGATTCTCCATAGATGTCATCCAGAATCTTTTGGATCTGAACTGAAGTGAAGGAAGGGGTTATTTAAATTCTCCTAAATAATAATTATTAGAAAACTGAACTAATGTCATTTTACAAGGAAATTTAGTGTTTCACTATGATAAAGAAGTGAGTGGGTCAAGTAGATGGATACAGAAAGAATGAGGAATGCTTCCAGGAATGGAATTAAAGCATACCAACTAGAACATGAGAAATCTAACTATACTTTATTTGGGTAGTTACACTTGAGAATTTTAGAATTAGGTTTGTGCAAACTCATTGCCTATTTCTAGGGTGTTGAGCCCCTTGTATGGAGCTGGCTGCATTCAATGTTTTTGCTTTGAATGCTTGTATTTTTTTAACTTTTAACTATGGCATCTGGTATCTGACTTGAGTAAAGAACAAACCATAAGGAAGAAATCCTCCCAACAATTCCTTATGTTTGTGGGATAAAGATCAATAGCTTGGTCAGGAAAATCTGCTATGCTATGTATTATATGTGAAACCTCCAGCCTCAAGGTTCCTTCCATGAAAAGAAGTGTTCATCCCTATTGAGTGCCTTCTAACTCAGGGGTCCCCACCCCCAATCTGTGGACTGGCACCAGGCCGCGGCATGCCAGAAACCAGGCAGCACAAACAAGTGAAGTCCCACCTATGGGATGCAGGCATCCCTCCAGTCTGCAGAAAAACCTCTCTCCTTGGAACCAGTCCCTGGTGCCCAAAAGGTTGGGGACCACTGTTCTAACTCATAGGAAGAAACTTTTTTTCCCCCTCTGCTGGTTACCATGAATCAATTCTTCCACTTTTACCTACTTCCAAATAGCAGCAGAAGTGTAGATGCACCAAACTGTAACTTTTCCTTTAAAATGCTAGTGCTCATTCAAAAAAATATAGCTTGGTTTTACATCATTTTGGAATATTGAAAAGAGAAAGTTTCTTTGTTATATTTCTTTCTACTCACTCCAAATACAGGATCTCCTTCCCATTGTAGATCTAAGCCTTTTGTTGTGACAAAGCTCAAGGCATTGCAAAAATAACCCCCCCCCCCTTTTTTTTTAGTGCAGCCAGGTATGCACTAAAAAGCAACCTGCCCAACAGCTGGTTTGCTTTATGAGACAATGGCATTGTTTGATAAGGGGCAATCTTCTTTGGGCCCAGAGGCACCGCCATCCCATGAGTAACTGCTACCTTGTATTGTCATCAGCTTGCAAACAAGCCACTTGGCCTGGTAAATCCAGATACCATTTTGAAGCAATTGGAAAGAAAGATGGCTCAAAAGATGGCAATTTGGGAAACTGCTTGTTCCTGACTGAGCAGTCGTTTGTGAAAGGAGAGTGATTTCAGAGGCAGAAGGTTTTGTTTCTTTTGTGCTCCCTTAAAATATTTTCTCTCTTTATCGGTCTTTGTCACCTTTTATACAATTAGCATTGATTCTCCTTTATCGTTTTATCCTTTAAGAAACACTAAACAGCTGTTAAGATCTCCTTTCCCATAGAAGCGACTGCTCTGTTTATTAGTTGACCCTTTAAAGGGACAAGAATATATGTTTAAAGCAATTCATGGGTTTTTTTCCCCCCCCAGCTTGAAGCCTTCCAGATGTGGATAATTTAGGAAATTATAGCCTCATTACATCTGGAGAATACTAGGTTTGGGGGAAGCTGCTATTTAGCAATGTCAGGATTTCATTTCTAGTCAAGTGTTCAACTGAAGCAATCAGGCACACTTGCTGAAGATGAACAAAGTGAACCTAATGGAGGGATAAAAGAGTTAGATGGTATTTCCCAAGTGTGCCTTATAGAACATGGTCTTGATTTTCAGCATTTAGATCTTGAGAAGAAGTGGGGGGGAAGGTGCTTGCTACATGCTTTAGTACATCAGTACATTTGTCACTCCAGGCATCCTTTGAAAGGAGGAAGAGGAGGAAAGGAATATAAGAGGTTGATTTATATGGTGTCAAACCAATGTTCCAGCTAGAATAATATTGAATGATGGCAGTTCTCCACAATTGCTTATGGAATTCATTCAACTCCATCCAGATATGCCAAGGAGTGACCCTCATCTCTGTTATGCTGGTAACAATTCCCTGAAGGGTGCTTTTTAATATTTATTTATTTATTTATTTATTCATTCATTCATTCATTCATTCATTCATTCATTTATTTATTATTCAATTTGTATTGCCGCCTATTCGCCTATGGCGACTCAAGGTGGCTTACAGAATATAAAAACCACATTTAAACACAATGAAAATCAAATAAATTAATATAGTAATAAAATTATAATAAAATCACTCCCCACCTGCCACCCTATCCCATCCTGGTGACAGCAGATCACATAAGCCATTTAATGGGCTTCATCCCACTCTGGGTCCCTCAGGCCTGCTGGCAGAACCAGGTCTTCAAAAAGCTTTTCAAAAGGCAACTGGACTTCCTTGATTTTTTCCTTAAAAATGTTTCACTTTTCGTCAAAGCACCAAGAAAGTTCAGTTGCCTGTTGAAAAGTAACTTTGGGACAACCATGACCTGGATGACTGAAAATCTGTATAGATAATTCCCAGAAATTCTTATTAAAAATTCTAAGCTTTTGACAGATATAGGCAGGGAAAATATTATTTACTTGTTTTTCCATAATGCTACTATAATGACAATACACAGTTGTCTTCTGCATGTGGCTTTAATTGTACATATTTTAAAGCTTGGGGGAGAAAACAAAAGTGGCTATTTCTTTCCTATGATATCTGCAAGTATATATTTAAGAGGGTGTGTTTATCCAATTGTCTCCGCCTCTCCTTTCAGTGCTTCTAGTTTCCCCAATGTGTTTTTTTCTCTCATTAATCATTTTCTTTCCTGCTTTCCTAAAATCATAATCAGAATAGAGCTTAAAGGGATCTTGGAGATATTCCAGTCCAGCCCCCTGCTCAAGCAGGAAATCCTATCCATTTCAGACAAGTGACTGTCCAGTCTCTTCTTAAAAATCTCCAGTGATGAAGCACCCACAACCTCTGAAGCCAAGCTGTTCCACTGGTTAATTGTCCTCACTGTTCTCCTCAATTCCATGTTGCTTCTCTCCTTGATTAGTTTCCATTCATTGTTTCTTGTCCTGCCTCTGGTGCTTTGGAAAATAAATTGACCCCCCCCCCCTCTTTGTGGCAGCCTCTCAAATACTGGAATACTGCTATGGTGTCCCCCCACTAGTCTTTTTTTTCTCTAGACTAGCCAAACCCAAATCCTGCAACTGTTTTTCATATGTTTTAGTCTCCAGGTCTTTAATCGTTTTAGTTGTTCTTCTTTGCACTTTTTCCAAAGTCTCAACATCTTTTTTGTAATGTAGTGACTGAAACTGGATGCAGTATTCCAGGTGCGGCCTTACTAAGGCTTTATAAAACGGTACTAATACTTCGTGTGATTTTGATTCTATGCCTCTGTTTATACAATCAAGGATTGCATTAGCTTTTTTGGCTTACATTTTGTATGTTGTCTAGATTTTCTAAAGCAATTAAGGCAGCTGATAAATTAACTAAGCAATAAATAAGTATCCCCCAATTTTTCCCCAGTTGCACCTAACTGATATGCAAACATGTCCTGATAATATTTTTTTTTCTTTTTGCAATGTCCCTATGATGTCTATCTGATGCTCAGCCCATGAGGAAAAGACACTTAAATCGACCTCAGCTGTACAAGTATTAGCAGACATTTCCTCCCCTATTCTAACACCATCCCAGGGCAGCTTCAAGAGGTTAAAATTTGTTACTCTTTTCTCCTATTCTCTTGGAAGGAAGTTGGGTGCCTGGGAATGGAAGCAATACAGACAGGGCAGTGATTAGAAATGGAGATACCTTAGGGTGGTACATATTCTGCCAATTCAAGGATGGATACCAAATGCTTCAGCTCAGGGCTGAAAAAATGTTTGTTGTTCAACTGTTTTCTGAAAAGATTCATGCTCATCTATCAGGAGGCTAAGTGTATATTTAACAAATCTCTGAATAAAGGTAAAGGTAAAGGTTCCCCTCACACATATGTGCTAGTTGTTCCTGATCCTAGGGGGTGGGGCTCATCTCCGTTTCAAAGCCAAAGAACCAGCACTATCTGAAGATGTCTCCATGGTCATGTGGCTGGCATGACTAAATGCCAAAGGCACACAGAACACTGTTACCTTCCCACCAAAGGTATTTTTCTACTTGCATTTTTACATGCTTTCAGACTGCTAGGTTGGCAGAAGCTGGGACAAGTAATGGGTGCTCACCCTCTTATGCAGCACTAAGGATTCGAACTGCTGAACTGGTGACCTTTCGATTGACAAGCTTAGGGTCTTAGCCACTGAGCCATCCCATCCCAATCTCTGAAAAGAGTACCATTATTTATATCTGTAGATACCACAGCTCTTTTGTTTAAGCCTGAAGTTAAGGTATGTACATGGAGCACCTTGATTTGATTTTACATTCAAATAAACAAAAACAAAATTGCATGCTTGCCTTACCAAATACCAACTTGCCCTTTATGGCAATAGCATCCGTAAAGGAATGTCAAACTGTAACCTTCCAGATGTTACTGAAATGCAGCTGCCAGCAACACACATCACTGATTATCCTACCTATATAGCGGTACTATCTGAAGGGGCACAAGTGTCACAGTTCCAGGTAATGCACCCAACAAGTCAGGACTCTGATGCTGTAGCCAGAAATCAACCTTCCTTTATTGAGTACATCAACCTCGGCACGTAGTAAGGTAAACCTAGCTCTGCGGGACTTCCGCAGGCAGTGACATAAGCCTTGGGATTACCCATCACCCTTCAGGTGTCCCGGGTCACTCAGGTTGATCATTTGGAACAGGCACTTCATCAGGAGCTTCTTCCTCAGTCTGAATTTTAGCAGATATCTGACATTTTCCCCTTGCTTCCGATGCTGTGTCTGTCTGCTGCTATTACCAGCAAAGTAATACATTCCAGTCCTCACTCCCTCAGCGGTTTCTTACCAATCTCCTCCATCAGTGTTAGGTTTCAAAAAATTTTACTACCAGTTCTGTGGGTGTGGCTTGGTGGGCATGGCATGGCTTGGTGGGCGTTGCTTGGTGGGCGTGGCAGGGGAAGGATACTGTAAAATCTCCATTCCCTCCCCAATCCAGGGGAAGCTTACTGCAAAATCCCTATTTCCTCCCAATCAGCTGGGACTTGGGAGGCAGAGAATAGATAGGGATGGGGCCAGTCAGAATTTTTACTACTGGTTCTCTGAACTACTCAAAATTTCCACTACAGGTTCTCCAGAACTGGTCAGAACCCACTAAAACCCACCTCTGTCCTCTGTGCTGCCCATTCCCCCCCCCTCCCCACATGTGGCAACTAAGAAACATAGTGCAGTCAGCTTGGCTTCAGCCAACACCATTTCGAAAGTTGACAACAAGTTCCCTACCCTTATATAAGGGAAAATCTGTTTATTAAAGTCTGATTGAGATGTATTTAGTCTTTAGTGTATTTAGTATTTAGATGTATTTAGTGTGTGTGGCATACTGAAAAGAGGTCCTTTATACATCTTCTCTTTATTTGTAGATCTTTATGTGTCCAGCTAGATCTCCTCTTTTAATCAGGCAGAATTTTTGCCTGGTTTATAAGAATTCTGCAGAGTTTGAGTTCAAAATCATATGGTAAACTTCAAGAAATAGAGAGTAACTCCCTACTTCGGAGATTTTTCTTATATGTATATAAAGTTGTTAGGTAGGAGATATCAACTGATAGGTTTGGATTCAGAATCATTATTCAGATTATTCAGATTAACAGAGTTGGAAGGGACCTTGTAGGTCATCTAGCCCAACCCTCTGCCCAAGCAGACCGTACACCATTTTTGTCAAATGGCAGTCCAGTCTCTTCTTGAAAGCTTCCAGTGATGAAGCTCCCACAACTTCTGAAGGCAAGCTGTTCCATTGGTTGATTGCTCTCACTGTCAGAAAATTTATCCTTATTTCCAGGTTGAATCTCTCCTTGTTCAGTTTCCATCCATTATTCCTTGTCTGGCCTTCATGTGCTTTGGAAAATAGCTTGACCCCCTCCTTTCTGTGGAAGCCTCTCAAATATTATGAAACACTGTTATCATGTCTCCCCTGGTCCTTCTCTTCACTAGACTAGCCATGCCCAATTGGTGAGCTGTCCAGGCACTGCTTCCCTGACCTATCCCTTGCCAGTAGAGATTACCTTGGTTCTCACGAGAAAACTCTCTGTTGTGTCTAGTAAGACATTCCAACCCCTTCCTCCCTTCCCCCTCTTTGTGGCAACTGAGGAACAGAAAAATGGCTGTTGCCAGGTTCGGTTCGAAGTTGACACAATCTATGTTATGTCATTTCTGTTGAATCCAAGAAAAGATCTCTCCATTTTTTCCATTTAGTATTTTAAAACTTTAGTAACTTGTAATTTTATGCTGGTATATAGTTCTTGTAATTACTGTTGTCTCTGATTTTTGTTTTGATAACAGTGCCTTCTTTGTTTTTATATGGTTTTTTTAATATGCCTTTACTTTTAATAATAGGTTTAATTGAGTTTCTATTCATATCCCCAAAACTATTATTAGTAGGCAATATAGAAATACAATACACAAATACATTACCAAAGCCTTGCTATTATTAACAATGAATAGCAATGCCATTCATTCTCCCTTTGCAATTACTTAGAGTCATAGAAGAAGAGAAGAGAAGAGAAGAGAAGAGAAGAGAAGAGAAGAGAAGAGAAGAGAAGAGAAGAGAAGAGAAGAGAAGAGAAGAGAAGAGAAGAGAAGAGAAGAGAATTCTTTATTGGCCAAGTGAGACTGCCCTGTTCTGAATGCCACTACAATGGCTTTTCCATCAAATGGCCATCTAGCTTTCTTTAACCCCTCTTGTGGTGGGTCCACAGGTGGGACCACAAATGGGTCCACAGGTCAATTCATTCCATTCTTCAATATCTCTCACTGTTTTGTCCTCGCTGCATGCTATTCAATGTGCAGCTTGATATGCAGCTAAACCCAGGTATCCTCCAATAAAACAGACCGTATGCATAGATCTGGATCAGAAGTGGGTTCTACTTACCTTTACTACCAGTTCATATTGTCCCTGCGTGCATGCGCAAAAACTTCTGCGCATGGGCAGACCACGTCAGAGTCAGTGGGCGGAGCCTCCTGCCGGTTTTATTACAGGTTCTATAGAACCAGTCCAAACCGGGGGGCAACCCACCAAGGATCTGGATGCTTTTTTAAAGGAACAGGATGGGCGGGGGGGAGGAGAAATACATACAACAAGAACCCAAATACAAAATAAGCAGTGTTCAGTTGCTGGTGAGCATAACAATTAACACATATAGATAAATTTAAATCTCATCAGCAATGCTGTGAGCATGGGATGTGGATTTTTGTCCTCAGATGAACATGTGCCATGGATTGCGCTGGATTCTTCCTGGTGCTTCTGTTTCCTTCCAAATGCTAAAGGAAGTGGAGTCTAGCTTCCCAGGATGCACTTGTTTTGGGAGTGAGGGTTGCTGGGAAGATGTCTCTTAAAGGGGCAGGTCAGCTTCAAACAATACATACATACATACATACATACATACATACATACATACATACATACATACATATATATATATATATATATATATATATATATATATATATATATATATATATATATAAAGAACAACAGTATATGCACAAATTATATGCTGGGGCCTGACATTTATCATTAGGAAATTTTATAAGATGTTCAACTGAAATTTTCCTCCATGTAATATAAACTTATTTTAGTAGGTTCCTCTTACCTTTGCTACTGGTTCGCAACCAGGAGCTTGGGCGTGGCATTTCTGAGCATGTGCCTTCTGCGCATGCACAGAGTGTCCATGATGACGTCCGAGTGGGTGGGAGGAGCCTCCCACCGCTTCCACTACCGGTTCACCTGAACTGGGGTGAACTGGTAGAAACCCATCACTACTTATGCACCTTGACAGCCCTTCAGATACATGAAGACAATTATCATGTATCCCTACAATCTTCCGTAATGCCTCCAATCTTTTCTCATATGTTCATCTTCCAGATTCCCAATCTCCTGTTCATCTTTGTTACTCACCTTTGAAAGTGTTACAGTTATTCAACATTCATCCTAAACTGCAGAACTGGTGTGGACAGACTGGTGCAAAATGGAAAGAAACAATAACCATTCTTGATCTTTACATTATACTTCTACAGATTGCTCTTTCTATGCAGCATATGATTGCTCTTTCTTTGTTTTGTTGTTTCTTTCCAGTTTCTTTTCAACAGCATTATATAGTGGTCTCTTGTTCTCTTTGTGTTGCCCTCAAATCCTTCTTGCCCATTGTGGTCATTCCCATCATGCATTGTGTGTGTGTGTGTATCAGAAATAGTTTGCCATTGCTTGCTTCTTAGGGCTGTAGGAGAGTGAGTGGCACATCAAAACTATGGCTATTGTTCATAAAACCTGTAGACTGTTTTACATACAGATATTATTCTAAGAGGGAGATCCATGCACAGAAATCCAACTCCGTATTTTGGATTAGGGTTTTATGACTGACTGGAATATAGTGCAATTTAAAGAATTAACAATTTTATAAAGTCTTTAAAAAAATTAATTGCAAATGTAGCAGGTGCTTTGGGAGCAAATTATTCATTCATTGGAGTCCCAGTTCAGGCATAGGTAAATTGTGGAAATTGCTAACATTATATATGGTGATGGCCACCATATTAGTTCTAAAATGGATTCAACAAATTCATGGAGAATCAGGCTCTCACAGACAACATATTTTAAATATCAGCTGCTGGAAAGCAATTCTGGAAGTTTATCAATCTCTTGATATTTGTGAGCTGTTTGTTGGTCAATTTGTGACACACGTTAAGGTAAAGGTAAAAGTTCCCCTCGCACGTATGTGCTAGTCATTCCCAACTCTAGGGGATGGTGCTCATCTCCGTTTCAAAGCCGAAGAGCCAACGCTGTCCAAAAACGTCTCTGTGGTCATGTGGCCGGCATGACTAAATGCCAAAGGTTAACGGAACGCTGTTACCTTCCCACCAAAGGTGGACCCTATTTTTCTACTTGCATTTTTTATGTGCTTTCAAACTGCTAGGTTGGCAGAAACTGGGACAAGTAACGGGAGCTCACCCCATTACGCGGCACTAGGGATTTGAACCACTGAATTGCTGAACTTTTGATTGACCAACTCAGCATCTTAGCCATTGAGCCACCATGTCCCTTTTGTGACAAAGGTTGCTGGTGTACAATCCAGCCATTGATTGATCCAGCATTGCTTCTTACAGTCCTGTAGTTTATCCCTGCCAGGTGCATTAGGGAACTCATATATTTACTTCAATTTCATGAATTGATCTTAACATTCATGCATGGATTGTTCAATGGGCTAAAATCTTCTTTTCTTACACTTTTTCTCATTCCTATTCAACTTATGCTGGTGGAAGCAATTAGGTATCTTTCTATGGAAAATAGGTTAGTGCTACAGCTGCCTGACATAAATCCCTGAATATTGCTAAAATTAAAGCCACTTAGGTTAGATTACCATAGAAGTTCTGTTTTGTTTTTTAACACCTTCTGATTGCAATTGCCATGCAGTAGACTGATGATCTGTCATGTCTACCGTCTCCATTATCACAGGTTTAGGACAAGATATCGATAGAGAAGTTGCTAAACTTAATATGAAATTATAACAGTGGAAATAACTGATGCATCAGAAAAATACCATGAGATCCCCAGAGACCAACAGTATTTAATTACAATTGCTGAAAATCCATGATACAGCTTCCCTAAAGCAAAACCCGTATTGTAAATTTTAAAATAAGCTGGAGATGTTTATTAAAACAAAGAAAGCACTTTGTATTATTGTAAATAATCATTCATTCGTATGTATTCCTCCATATTAAATGTTAGGCTACAATCACCAAAAGATTACTCAATCTGACACAAGACTTTTAGAAAAAGAAGGTTTTTACATTTTTAGTTACTATATTTATAAGCTTTGATTATAATCTCCCCTTTTGCTGGTGGAAGAGGATGGATAGAAAGAGATAAAAATGTTCAATTACTTGGCATTGTTGGTTGCTACAAATCCAAGGACTCCCCCAAACATTCTGCTTGCCCCAGAACAAAAACAGCCTCCTAAACATTTATTGGGGAATCACCACACAATGTTATCCTCAATGCAGCATAATTGCAACCCCCACCCTTCTTTCCCTTCTCTTTTTCAGAAATAGTCATGTTCGGCTTCTACCAACACAAGGCATGCCAAGTAGTCTGCATCAAGTTGTTTCAAGATCAGATGAGGAATAATAGGAATACAGTAGGCAAATCCAAAGCAGTGTCAGCTCATTTAAATATGAGCCAGCAGTATGCTGCAGCTGCCCAAAAAAGCCAACACAGTTCTAGGCTGCATAAACAGAGGGATAGAATCAAGATCACGTGAAGTGTTAATACTACTTTATAATGCCTTGGTAAGGCAACACTTGGAATACTGCGTCCAGTTTTGGTCACCACGATGAAATAAGATGTGGAGACTCTAGAAAGAGTGCAGAGAAGAGCAACAAGGATGATTAGGGGACTGGAGGCTAAAACGCATAAAGAATGGTTGCTGGAATTGGGTATGTCTAGTTTGATGAAAATAAGGACTAGGGATGACATGATAACAGTGTTCTAATATTTGAGGGGTTGCTGCAAAGAATAGGGGGTCAACCTATTCTCCAAAGCACCTGAGGGTAGGACAAGAAGCAATGGGTGAAAACTAATCAAGGAGAGAAAGAACCTAGAACTAGGGAGAAATTTCCTGACAGTTAGAACAATTAATCAGTGGAACAACTTGCCTCCAGAAGTTGTAAATGCTCCAACACTGGAAGTTTAAAAGAAGAGATTGTACAACTATTTGTCTGAAATGGTATAGGGTTTCCTACCTAAGCAAGGGGTTGGATTAGAAGACCTCCAAGGTCCCTTCCAACTCTGTTATTCTATCCTAACTTTCTAATGTGTTCAAACATAAGGTGCACAACTTCCAAGAGATTTTTTTATTAATACTCCTGAAATCCTGCTGGTTCCGGGAAAACCATCATTTGCCCTTGATAGGCTCTGTTGACTTAGTCAGTTCCAATGATTCTGTGCATTTCACCAATGTTACTGGCGTCATTGGCTTCAGCAGTGAAGATGAGTCATCAATGAAGAGTTGCCTTATGGCAAGATGGGCAGCCAATACATTTAATAAATAAATAAAAATGTAATCTGGCAGTCAGGGTGCAAGTTCAATCCATGCATCTACTGCATAGGTAAGGCTTTCTGAGGAGTTGGAGTCAAGCACACATTGGCAAATGTACCTGGGTTGCCTAGAGGCAGCAAGGAGAGACAGAGGAGGGTGTGAGGAGAGTGTGAGAGGCAAGATGGAGATGAAAGAAAGTGGAACTGGCCCTGAGAATGGAGAAGGAATGAGTGAACTTCTCCAGTTCACTTTGGAGTGAATCCTCTAAAGAGGGCCAGAGAGAAAACTCTGGCAGGATTTTAAGATTCTGCTATTCTATTCTACTCTACTACAATAAAGATAATTCCTGGCCTTGCCTACCCTCAAAGGGCTGACACAGAGTTACTGGAAAGGAGAGTGTGGAATATGTGTCTGCATGCTGAGTTGTGAAGAGCCAAAAGAGAGACATAAAGTTAAGCAATCTGAAGCCAGAAAGCACTGTGGTAGCCTAGAAATGCTGAGGGATGAGCTGGAGTCAAAGTCAGGAACCATCTGAGTTAAGAGAGTAAGAGAAATCAGAGCAGGGAACTGGGTGCCAAAGTTGCTTCAAACAACCAAGGTGCAAGAGAAGCATTGTTCAATCCATCCCAATTTCTACTCACAGCTGCAGATCCTTTTGCATAGCCAGCACCAATAAGGAGGAAGCCAGCCTGCTAGGATGGCTGCTTGCTAATGAATCTCTCATTTCTGTGAGTCCCAGGGATATTTTTAGAGTCTCAACATCTTTTTTATATCATGGGAACCAAAACTGGATGTAATATTCCAAGTTGGTCTTACCATGGCATTATAAAGTGGTACTGGACATTATAAAGTTACTGTCTTAAGATCTGTTCTGCCTATTTCTTGCTAGTCATGAGTCAAACTGATGCTTTAATTGTGTTATTGATTTTTGCCATTAGCTGAAACACTGATAGGTTTGTTGAGGTGGGGAAGAGATGCTTAAGTGGAATAAAACAGCTTTCTAGCATATTAAATGATGCCAAGCATGATTTAATATGATTTTTATTGAAATGTAAGAAAGCCACAAAGTGGCACAGCAAAGAATATATATTTCAATTCTGAGAAGGCACAATATTGCTTATGACTCAATATGGAAACATTTTCTATAACAGTAGCAAGTTGAAAAAGGTTACATGTAGAATTCACATGCCATGTGTTTGTTGAAGTGATAACTTTTCTGTGGCATTTTCTCATCGTGCGGTAAAAGATGAGTAAAGTCTAATTTTGGATCATACAATGCACACACAAAAAAGCAATCTAAATCCTTTAGATTGCTGCCATCTGGAGACAATTGAAATCATTTTTTTAAAGAAACATACTAATACAGAATTTCTCAAATATAACAATTTTGAAGAAACACCATAATTCTGAACGAATGCAATCCTACTTTAAAAACAATATTCATTTAAAAAAAACTTCATAAAAGTTGCGTTTTCCAAAATAATTGGATATTTTGAAAGGGTTCCCCCCCCAATTCTGTCAAAATAATTTCCCATGCCATTCTGCAACCAATTATCTAAAGATTTTTTAATTCTACCTCCATGATGGAAAAAAGAGGAATGATAACTGATGACAATCAAGAATCTCTTGCCAGTAGACCAGTATCCAGTATGCCTTATAGTTAACTTAAATCTAGATACATTCCACTTCAGTGTCCTTCAAAATGTTGAGATGTGCTTCAGCGAAATAGCAGACTATGGGACTAGCAGATGATTGCAGAGGGAAAAGAGAACGGGAAGTCCCATCACATGAATAAAGCCAGCTTGTGTTTTGGGTGTAACCCATTGTGTATTTTTATGGTATCTCAGTCAAAGGTTCTGGTTGTCTTAATAAAAACCCAAAGAGCTCGTTTTAATGTGTATTATCATGTACCTTGTTAGATGAAGATGCTTGATAAAACACAGCTTCTTGAACTGATACTTAAAGAGCCATTAAAGCAGTGACTTTTGTAGCTAAGCAGCAAAAATCTCATGTTCTTAGAACCTTTTCTCATTTGCACCTAAGTAAAGCAAAAGCAGGTATAGGATTTTTTGGCTCGAATCCTTCTCCTTCCCTGTTTCGCCTCGAGGTTTTCGCTTCTGGATTATTAGCCACAAACTTTTCTCCTGGGCTGCCCCTCCCCCAGTCTTCCATCCCAGCACAATGGCCACGGCGACTCCCTCTCAGGTGCTTTGCCGCAGCCCATACACAGGAGGAGGTTTTATCCTAGGTTTTTCGACACCTGGGATAGTTAGGCCCCAACAAATCAGCTAGAGTGGGAAGGAAAGAAGGAACAGCCTTGGTGAAATGGGAGGGAGAAGGAGGGAAAAGGAGGAGGGAACTTCCATCTCTGGCTTTTTTTTTTTCGAGAGAAGGAAGAACCCTTTTCAAGCCAGATATCCAAATAAAAAACTAATGACAATGAATAATTTACGGCATTGATTCCCACTCCCAAAAATGGGGGGAGATGTTGGCAAACATCCCAGTCAAGATTTAGAAAGGAAGAAAAGGAAATTCCCACCCCTGCCCATTTCCCCAGTTTCAAAGGGAAGCACTTCTGATTTTTGCTTTTGTTTTTGCTTTTTTGCAAGGGGAAGAGTTAACTGCAATTAATTTCTTATGAATGGGTGGGAGTGGCCATGGCCATTGTGCCGGGGCAAAAGACTAGGGGAGGGCCAGCCAAGGAGAAAAGTTTGTCGTTTATAACCCAGAGGCAAAAACCTTGAGACAAAACAGGCAAGGAGAAGGGTTTGAGCCGAAAAGTCCCATTCTGAGCACAAGCATACTCTAGAAACCTCTTTTTGTCTCTTTCAAACATTAATTTGCATCTCAACTCCAGTTCATATCTGAGACAATTTAGTCACCTTTAGCTGTCCTCTAGTTGGAGCAAGGCTTTCTTCTTCAAGCAGGTTACAATTCATGGATTCAATATGAAGCGCTTCCCTTTTGGCCAGGGTTACAGTCAAGGTAGGATCAATTTGGTAACAGGGAGAGGGAGAGAGTCTGTGTTTTTGGCACATTGCTGAGTCCCACACAGCTGCCAAATCAAAGATGCAGAAAATAATACAGATCTCAGGAAGGTATCTATAATGTCATTCTGGGATAAAACAAACTTTTGGAAATAGTAGGAGTAAATTCCCACCCACAGTTTATTGACTCAATGAAGGGAAAGTTCTTTAAAGTGCCTTCTTCTCACATTTCACACATCTAGTCTGTGTGGCCTGCAGGTTGTGAGATATCCCAAATACCTTTTCCCCTGCTTTCTTCTCACAATCTCTTCAGACATTGTGATCCCAGTTGAATTTGCTTTCTGCTTGTAGGAGAGTCCAATTGTACCCACTGAGCCATCCCCATCTTGAAGAGACAAAGAGAGTGGATTGCTTCATAGGTGCAACTTGTTAGAATATTCATGACTGGGAAGACATGGTAACAAGGTCAGCCAATGAATAGACATAGCAACTAAGTCGGCCTATTGGGAGCTGAGACAGACTGGAGCTAGGGCATGTCTTAGTCTGCAGCTTCTGATTCTGTGTAGAGAAATAAAACTGAAACCAGCCCAGTGTGTGTGTTAAGTCTCTCTGCTGTAGTGTGTATGTGAACATGTCTGCTGAACTGAGCTGAAGAATCAACTATTGGTATTGTAAATATTTTACGTGTTATTATGAATATAAAGAAGTTAATGAATCCAGCTGATTCAGTTACCTGTGTGTGCTTCTGGATTTGATATTTGCAATAAACTCTGACACAACTCTCCCCATTCCTGATATTAACCAATGAATAGGCTGCCTTTAAATACACTTGCATTAAAAAAAAACACAGCCTGAGCTTTGACAGGTGACTAGCCATCTTCAGAACTTGCTTCTTTTCCCATCCAAATATTAGCCCCAGCCCATGTTAAACTGAGCAATTGTGGATGTACTTCCCCAGTTTCCTGACATGCAATGCAAGAGGAGAGTAATAAAGTTTGGGAAATCTTTCAATGGTTTTCATAAACATGTCCAATACACACTAAGTAAGGACCACACCATTTACTGGCAGTAGGTCTATGGCAAGCTAGGGATTGCCCATGGTAAAACAATTGTTTTGGCAGCTCAGGGACTGATGGATTGCACTTTAGCTCAGCCATGAGGAAGAGACCTAAGTTTCAATCAAATATAATTTGTAGAGCTGCAAGAAGTTTTGAAATGGTACTTCACTTTGACAAAGGTATAAATGATTCAGTCCTCTAAAGCTGCATTATCAAGCTATGTGGTCCCCTCACTTCAATTTACTTTTGAATTCTTCCCTAAGAGTCCTCTTCCCTTATGAAATGTTATTGCTATAGGGGGAAGGAGAAGAGGAGCAAAAGCACCTGAGCACTGTCTAAAAGGGCTTGAGAAAAAAACAATTGCAATTTTCACTAAGGCAGTCATTCTTGAGCACTCTCAGTGAGCACAAAATTGTTTCCCAAAACTGCACAGTATGGAGTTGCTTCAATATTTGCTGAAAATCTTTCAGTCTGGGTGGTAATGGCAAACCTATGGCATATTGTACATGTCAAAAGTGACACTTGGCGTCATTTTTGCCAACATGTTTAAAGCTGCATGAGAATGAGGTGTACTCTCTGAACCCTTTGAAAATCATGAAAGAGGATCCTGCTTCCACTAGAACAGGGGTCAGCAACCTGCGACTCTGGAGCCGCATGTGGCTCTTTCACCCTTCTGCTGTGGCTCCCTGTCACTCAAAATATGTGTCACAGCCACCAATGTGCGACACCTGCTGAGTGATGAGTTATTGAGCTTTTCAACCTCCGGTAGGCCAACCATGAATAAATCCAAGAAAAGAAAGGTTTCAGAAGAAAACAGAACATTTAATTCAACTACATTTGCTAATTTTGTAGCCATTCTAGAAATAGTCAGGCACGGGAAGGGTTTTGTGACTCCCGGTGTTTTCTTTTCTGTGGGAAACGGGTCCAAATGGCTCTTTGAGTGTTTAAGGTTGCAGACCCCTGCACTAAAACTTCCAAAAAGCAAGAACAGGGCATGCTTTCTTATCAGAAAAGTATGCAAGAACAGGACATCCTCTTATCAGAGGCTGAAAGGCCATGTGGGAACATTCTTCAAAGTTTCCAGACTTTATGTAACCCAGAGCTCCCTTGGATAGGAGTTTTTTTTTCCTGTGAGACAAAGAAAAATAAATAAAAAATTTCAATTAGTTAAGATTTATTCATTAATTCATTTATTTTATGTACCATTCATCTCACTATCCAAAGTGGTTTTTTTCTTACAAATTGCTTCGCTTTTGTCAGGGGGAAGTTGGGTGTGAAATGCCAGCAGAATCAAGTTAGGTATTTTCAGAATTTTTGCCACACTAAGCCCAAAAGGTTTGCCAGCACTGGTTTGGGCAGCTCTGGCACCCCGTGCAAGTAATACCAAAGCCTTTCACCCTGGAAGCCTTTTGACCAGCACTGAGAGAAAAGACATTCTCCAGCATGGGTCATCTGCATAGCTTTTGCCTGAGGCAGAATGAATTATTGATAAAATTTTAAACAGGGGCCAAATTAATATCTATTCTTTTAATTGTTTTTACTGTTTGTATTGTATGTTTTTATCTGGCTGTACACCGCCCTGAGTCCCTCGGGAGAAGGTGCGGTATATAAATTCGAAATAAAATAAAATAAAATAAAAAATAAAATAGCACCATGTTGAAGAATGTGAGAGGGGTCTTTTCATCTTGAGCTCTATATAATAATAACATTAGAGCAATTTGCCCAAGGTTTATTTATTTACACCTATAAGGTAAAGGTAAAGGTTCCCCTCGCATATATGTGCTAGTTGTTCCCAACTCTAGGGGGCGGTGCTCATCTCTGTTTCAAAGCCGAAGAGCCAGCGCTGTCCGAAGATGTCTCTGTGGTCATGTGGCCAGCATGACTAAACGCCAAAGGCGCACGGAACGCTGTTACCTTCCCACCAAAGGTGGTCCCTATTTTTCTACTTGCATTTTTTACGTGCTTTCGAACTGCTAGGTTTGCAGAAGCTGGGACAAGTAATGGGAGCTCACCCTGTTATGTGGCACTAGGGATTCGAACCACTGAACTGCCGACCTTTCGATCGACAAGCTCAGCATCTTAGCCACTGAGCCACCATATCCCTTATTCATATATATATATAGTTCCACCTTTATTACTTTATAGGAGTTTGCCATGGCCTCCTCCTATTTAACCCCATGACAACAACCCTTTGAGGTAAGTTGGGCTGAAATAGAGAGTGACTGATCCAAACTCTGGCTTTCATGCCTAAGGCAGGACTATAACTCACAGTCTCCTGGTTTCTAGGTCAGCACCTTCCCTACTACACCAAGCTCATTGGGATGCTTTCATCCTTTACAGTATAGATCTCTCATACACTGTTTGAATGGAGTTTGTTTTCCTGTAATAAGGAATGAACAAAGTAATTCATACGTGTGAAGAATAATCGGGGTTAATCAAAAACAAGACATGTGAGAAACTCTATTACAAGATTCCATTTAGCTTGATAAATTATCAAGTTTATGGAGACCTGAATGATGCACAACTTGCTACTGTATTCTTTATCGAACATTTTAATTAACTAATTATTTTTAATATTTCAGAAAACCCCACTACATTTCAGTGTTCTTGCTTAATGGGAGAAAAAAAGTCTAGAAAGTCCATAAGTAATAAAAATAATTTCAGAACAATTTGTGAAATGAGACAAAGGAGGATTGTTGGACTTGACACCAAAGTGCTCTTTTAATATTTGAAATGATTGTTTTAAAAGGCAAAAACTGTCCATGTAGAAAATGAAGTCTTAATAGTCTTCTAAATATAATCTGTTTCTACAACTTTTTGAAGTAGGTATAAAATTTACTATTTTAACTTATGTCTAAAGTTTTGTGGGGGTTTTGTAAAGGCTGCATGCCTTAAAATTTTGTATTTGCTAAAATGTCTTATTAGCAAAGTAATCTGAACAAGCTGTTATGAGAGTAATGATTTTCCTGTTTTTTATTGTCTATAGCTTCTAAAAACACTGAATATTGTACTTCACAATTTGCAAAGTATTGCCATTTATTTCAAAAAGCAACATTTGCAGATAAATCATTTAAGCCTGAAGTATCCTGATCAAGCATATCATCACCATCAAAGCATAGCATCTGTTACATGTAAAAATCAACAACTATTAGGACAATACTTGGAATGATCTATCCTCAATAACTTTAGATCTTTGCATGTAATTACATGTGGAAGTTCTTTAATATCTGCAATAATGTATTAATTTAAATTTACAATCATGTATATTTAAATAAGTTTCAGAGATTTTTAACATGAGTTTCCTGTGTTCTAAGTGTAGGAAATCATTTTGTATTGCAAACAAAGTATGTTCATTTTGAAGATATTTCTGGATTATGTTCAGTTATTCTACTTCTAACCCTAATTGTAAGTTATTATTCCAGATGCAATCACTATATAAAATTATATAGACTATTAAAATTATACTATATAATAGTATATGCTATAATAAGAATTATATAAAATATAATTCAGATTACAATTCTTCACCCTCTTTGTGAAGTCTAGACATATATATCATAGTAAACAAATGAAACTTATAGCTATATTATTAGGAATCTTGGTGTCCTAGTGGACAATCACTTAAATATGACCCAGCAGTGTGGTGCAACTGCTAAAAAACCAATACAGTTTTAGGCTGCATTAACAGAGGGATAGAATCAAGATCACGTGAAATGTTGATACCACTTTATAATACCTTGGTAAGACCACACTTGGAATACTGCATCCAGTTTTGGTCTCCACAATATAGATATTGAGATGCTAGAAAGAATGCAGAGAAGAGCAACAAAGAAGATTAGGGGACTGGAGGCTAACACATATAAAGTATGGTTGCTGGAATTGCGTATGTCTAATTTAATGAAAAGAAGGACTGGGGGAGTCACATGATAGCATGATATCTCAGGGGTTGCCACAAAGAAGTAGGAGTCAAGGTATTGTCCAAAGCACCTGAAGGCAGGACAAGAAGCTAATTAAGGAGAGAAGCAACCTAGAACTAAGGAGAAATTTCTGACCTGATGGTTAAAACAATCAATCAGTGGAACAACTTGCCTCGAGAAGTTGTGAATGCTCCAATACTGGAGGTTTTAAAGAAGAGATTGGACAACCAAATGGTATAGGGTTTTCTGGTTGGACTAGAAGATCTCCAAAGTCCCTTCCAACTCTGTTATTCTTGTTATTGTTTATGCATTAAAGAAATAAATGACAAAATTAGCTATTTGGATCTATGGGAATGAAAAATCCAAACTAAAATGCTGGATAATATCTCTATTAGGATCAGTTTTATAGAAGATTTGACTAGAGCTCTTCACTAGCAAGAGGAGGAGGAGGAGGAGGAGGAGGAGGAGGAGGAGGAGGAGGAGGAGGAGAAGATCCAAAAGTAGGCCATATTGATACTTAATTTGTTAAATACAGGTAGTTCTTAACGTACACAATTCATTTAACACCCATTCAAAGTTATAACAACACTGAAAAAATGACTTATGTTCAGTCCTCACACTTATGACAATCACAGCATCCCCATGGACCCTTGATCAAAATGTAGGCACTTGGTACATGTAATATATGTAACTGGCATTATTTATGACCATTGAAGTATCCCAGGTCATGTGATAACCATCTCCTATCTTCTCAGCCAGGTTCTGACAAGCAAACTGAATACAGGAAGATGGATTAATTTAATGACCTCATGATTCACTTAACAAGTGCAGAGATTTGCCTGGCAAAAATTTGACTGCAACTCATTTAACTGCCTTGCATATAGTAACAGAAATTCTAGTCCCAAATGGGATCATAAGTTGAGGACTACCCATATTGAATTTGCAGTCTTGAAGGTTGAAATTGCAGTTTTGAATCAGTTTCAAGGTGGAAACTGTGATTGTCAACTCAAACCAACACTTGTCATTAAAATGTTTAGAATGACTTAGTACTTGTCTAAAGATCCACAAAGAAATATAAGGCTTTGCCCTTTAAGGATTTTAGTTAAATCTATCTCAGTCTTCTGGCTTTCAAAACCTCATCCTACTATTCTTCCTCCAGGAATTCTAGGGCACGGGTGTCAAACTTGTGGCATCACATTGCCATCATGTGACATACCGTGATGTTTTTTCCTTTCTCTGAGCTGGGGTGGGTGTGGCCTGCAAGTGACACTTCTGGCCTGCGGGCCGCCAGTTTGACACCCGTGTTCTAGGTAATCCAACACTGGAGGTTTTTAAGAAGAGATTGGACAACCATTTTTCTGAAATGGTATAGGTTTTCCTGACTGAGTGAGGGGTTGGACTAGAAGACCTCTAAGGTCCTTTCCAACTCTATAATTCTGTTATTCTTTCCCTATTGACTTCTGCTTTTTTACTTCCCCAAAATATCTCTAATTTCATAACCACATTACTTATCAAATGATTCCACTCTTAGTATTATCTTTCCTATCTGCACTGTCACATCACCAATCTACCCTTCCTTCTATTTCCTTCCCTACTAAATTCAAACTGTGCACCCTATTCTTTTTTCTTAATAGCATCCTTCCGTTAGCCACTTTCTCCTCCTAATTACAAAATGATCCTGCTTCTTTCTTTTTCCTACAAATTCTTGCTGCCTTGGCTTTTTTTTTTGCCTTCAACCACATTTTTTTATTGAACACAATCTAATTCTGGTTTTCTGTCTCCTGAAACTGCCCTTGGTTTTTTTAAAAAAAATTGCAGGTGATCTTCTCAGTTTCAAATCTAATCATTTCTATTCTGTCCCTATCTGATCCCACTAATAGAGAAAATCATTGTCTATTCCTTGGCTCTTTTCGTGCTTTAAGATTTCAAGCTGTAATCATCCTGGTTGTATCTCCTGCTGTCTGTTATATAACATGGTTGATGTCTTTTTTTTTTTTTTTTTTTACTGAGGAAAGCTTTTTTCCCCCCTAAGCTTTCCCTACGTCAGCAAGATGTTTGGTATGCATAAAGACTAAAGTACTGGGATGAAGCCATTCTAAATCATCCCTTTGAAGATTGGAGTCTACAAAAAGTTCCATAGAGAAACAAATCTTACAAATTTTGTCTTTGCAATTGTACTGTCCCCCCCATCGGAGACAGTCTGTAGAAATGATGGAAAACTACAAAGACAGCCTGTGGAGAATAAAAAAAACAAAAATACAAATTAGTTTTCATTCATACATTGGATGATAAATGAAACCTTCTTTGATAAAGTCTACCTTATAATTTTTACTAAATGAATCCTAATAGCAATTGCACATCTGCATTTCTATGGCAGATTTAATTATAAGTAGTAAGGAAACAGAGGGATGGTTTTTATAGACAGCTATTATTTGAAGCTTGACTGCTCTTCAAGCTACTAAAGGAAGAATTTTATTGTGTTGTATTCAGAGAGAGGCAACAATGGTGATGGGCAATCAAATGAGATGCGCTTGTGTTAATATGGAGAGATAATATCATGCCATGGAAGTTCAACAGGCTTTGTGCTTGGAATTAATTGTAACAAACTAAAAATTAAGATGACATGGGGTCAACACTGACTTTCTGGAAATATCTGAATACCTTTTGGTGTTCTGCTCTCCTAAGACATATTTATGTGTGTGTATGTAAACATGTAGATACAAGCATAGCTTGAATACACACTACTTAAATGTATACACGCATATATGAACTTATACAAACATTCAAGTAATGTGTATTCAAGCTATGTGTATACGCTCTCTTAAAATCAGTTGATTTAAAAACCTTTTCCAGATTTAAGAGTGAGCAGTGCTCTCTAGAGGAAAACAACTGTATATATCATGGTCCATCACTACTCAATTCTCCAGCATTCTTCATCATCATTATGGCAGCTGCAAATATTAATTTATCATGGGTAGTACTCACAGTCTCTAATTACTGCCCTTTAATTATTAAAGAAATCACCCATTTATCAAAGAGATAATCAATTATCCTGCTGCAGGGAAGGTGCAATGTAATATGAGCAAGGAGCAAGCAGAACAGGCTTATAATGGAAAGTAAACCATAACTTTTTTCTTTCTGCTAGGAAGTATTGATATTTAACAGGGCTTTATACTGTACATCTACATCAAGGGTGTCAAACTCACATCGCCACAGCAGTGTCACGTGACCTATTGGGACTTTTTTCCCCTTCACTAAACTGCGCGAAGGGGGAGGCAGCATGTGACGCATCTGGCCCATAGGCCAGGAGTTTGACAGCCCTGATCTACATTATGGGCATGAATCATGCATCAAGAGCCTCAGTGGCGCAGTGGTTAGAGTGCAGTACTGCAGGCTACTTCTGCTGCCTGCCAGCTGCCTGTAATTTAGCAGTTCAAATTCCATCAAGTTCAAGGTTGACTCATCCTTTCATCCTTCCAAGGTGGGTAAAATGAGGACCCTAATTGTTGGGGGAAATATGCTGACTCTGTAAACTGATTAGAGAGGGCTGGAAAGCACTGTGAAGTGGTATATAAATCTAAGTGCTATCATTAACAAAAAACAAAAAAAAAACAGCCAAAAAAAAGTGATCATGTGGAACAAGATTTGAGCTCATCTTACCATTTGGTTGACTTAGCTTCCTGCTTCTGGCAGCTGATGGTGGGGAATAGCAGAACTTTCTTCAATCATTCCTACCTCTTTGAACTTTTCCTCCAGCTCCAGTTCCTTCTTATTAGTCTGGGCACATGACTGACCCTGACCAATGAGCAAACAAGGAGGTAGGAGTTCAAGCCATGCATCCCAGCAGCTTCATTAATGCCCAGCATCAGTAATATTTTTGTGAATCATGTTAGTGCCATCCATGCAGCTGAAGAAGGGCATGAATAAGTCAGAGGTGGGTTTCAGCAGGTTCTGACCAGTTCTGGAGAACTGGTAGCAAAAATTTTGAAAATTTCGGAGAACCGGTAAACACCACCTTAGACTGGCCCGGCCCCCATCTATTCTCTGCCTCCCGAGTCCCAGCTGATTGGGAGGAAATGGGGATTTTGCAGTAACCTTCCCCTTGAGTGGGGAGGGAATGGACATTCTACAGTATCCTTCCCCTGCCATGCCCAACAAGCCACACCCACAGAACCAGTAGTAAAAAATTTTGAATCCCACCACTGGAATAAGTGTCAGGCAGATCAGTGAGTGTGCAAGGGATGGCAAGACTTTGCCAAAGGCTGATTGCTGATACTCTCTGTCCAGCCCTGAGTCACTTAACCTTAACCTGCTGATTTTAATAGGTGTCAATGCTAGTATTGAAATAAGGTGTAATTGTTCCTCAGAGTCAACTTCTGGATCCAGAATGATAGCAAGGAATTTCTGTGTCATTTTTCTTTTCATTTTGGGCAGCAAATGTCCTGAGCTGGTTTGGTGTATACGTTAGAAAGCTACAAATTAGAATGAGCAAGTGGCAGGGGAGAGAAAGGAAAAAGTCATTTTGGTTCCATCATTTTAAAGTAGCCTCCAGAGTCAATTGCCCTTCCATCTGCCTGCCATGCTAGTTTTCTTTGGGGATTTGCTTCTCTGCTGAAGAAAATAGAAAAAGCGAAAGAAATATTGTATTCAGTTTGCTGGGATACTTCATAAATTATCTATAGCATGTTAGCTCATTTTCTTATTTACCAAGATTCTAAGCAGGCAAGCCATTATGTTACTAAAAGATGTCAGGTTCAATAATTCTCCTTTTACTCTAAAATGAATTTTAGGTGCTTCACCCAAATACTCCAACTCCTATCCTCACTTTGTTCTGTTTAAACTAATGATCTGCCATATCCACTTGGCTCCTTAATACAGGTAGTCCTTGACTTACGGTCCCAATTGAGCCCAACATTTTTGTTGCTAAGCGAAAAATTTGTTAAAAATGAATCTTACCCCGATTTAACACCGTTCCTGCCATAGTTGTTAAGCGAATCACTGCAGTTGTTAAGTTACACAATTGTTGACTGAATCTGGCTTTCCCATTGATGCAAAAGGTGATCGCAAAACCCCAGGACACTGCAACTGTCATAAAAACGAGTCACTTGCCCAGCATCTGAATTTTGATCACGTGACCATGGGGTTGCTGTAACGGTCATAAGTGTGAAAAAAAAAACGGTCATAGGTCACTTTTTTCAGTGCTGTTGTAACTTTGAACAGTTACTAAATGAACTGTTGTTAAGTTGAAGATTACCTGTAGTTTTAACGGAACAGGAAAACCAAGCCCCCCCCCCCCCCCCCCCCCCCCGTTAAATACCTCAACAAGAAGACTATACTCAACCACAAAATGATCCACGACATCTTGGCCAAGGGGAAAGACTGGAGCAGACGGATAGTAAATAATGTGGATAAATCTGGTTTAACATTTGGAAATGTTTTCCTTAGAGTATTGTGGCCTGGGTAGAAGCAGACTGAAATAATAATAGGTTCTGTTGCCTAACTAACTTGGGAATTTGATCCGTAAGGCATCCTTAAATCTTAACTGCAATATGAATAAATAACAGGAAGCTGCTGTTGATCCAGCAGGCTCTGGTTATTGTCTCAGCTTTTTTTCTTTATATTTTACTGTTTTTTTCTGACCCTGGACCATTCCAGAATAGAAAAATTCACTAGGCCGACCACTGATACCAGTGGAAAAGATAATGAGTGAAGGATAGCAGCTCCTCTTAATTCATTGCATAGCCTCATGTCCCTTTTTATACTGTACAATTGATCTCTCAATTGATCCAAAGACTGGGAAAGATACGAAACTGCCACTGAAGAATGAGAGTCCAATTAGCTCCTTAACTTACAGTGAAATCTAACTTGAGTTGATTCCTCATCTACAATGAAACATAAGCCTTGCTGCAGTGGTGGTATTCAGCCAGGTTCTATCCAGTTCGGGCAAACCAATAGCGGCGGCTGCAGGAAGCTCCACCCACCTGCCCAGATGTCATCACGTCCTGTTTTTTACACTCTGCGCATGCGTGGAAGGCCCTCACATTTGCGAAGATAAATAGCGAAGGTAAGTGAATACCACCCCTGCCTTGCTGTCTATGTAACTTTTTTTTGCAAGTGGGTTTCTTGGAAAAGGGGAAATAACTTCTCTGCAAACAACAACAAAGACATTTGATAACTAGGAACTTTGTGGAGATACTTGAGAGACCCATAGAGTACAATATTGCAAAGAGAATGATAAGTAAAGGCAAATATAAGATGATAAGTTTCAACACAACTCAGAGAGCCATAGTGGTGCCATGGTTAGAATGCAGTACTGCAGGGTACTTCTGCTGACTGCCGGCTACCAGACGTTCGGCAGTTCAATTCTCACAGGCTCAAAGTTGACTCAGCCATTTATTCTTCCGAGGTTGGTAAAATGAGGAGCTAGATTGTTGGATGGCAATATGGTGATTCTGTAAACCGCATAGAGAGGGCTGTAAAGCATTGTGAAGTGGTATATAAGCCTACATGCTATTTTAAGCATCCATGATGCTCAAAGTAATTGCACTCATTCAGCAAAAAAAAAAAAAAGAAAGAAAGAAAAGAAAAGAAAAGAAAAGAAAAGAAAAAGTTAATTTACTTTAAAAAAATTATCTGGCTAAGGCCTGCCTCCGATATTGACCTATAACCACCACATTATATAATAGCTTATTCTGTGACCATAATTCATTTAAATGGAAAATATGGAATCAACATTGATAAATAAAGCTTGCAAAAAATTGGTACAGATACCCAATGCTTTTCGAGATTTTTCACAGAGACAATTTTATTTAGTTCATTTACATGCTGTCAGTTTAATCATTGCCACATTTTTGCTAATTTTTTCATATTAGATTTGTCAGATAATTTCCAGTATTTAGCATAAATGAATCTAATAGCAATTATCATCAAACAAGCCATTTCTCTCCGATCTTTTCTTATCAAATAATTCACACAGGCTAAAACAAAGAAGACTGGGTCAAATGTAATACCATAATCCAATACACTCTCTATTACATTTGTCAATGGACATGGACATGATTGGAGCAACTTTGATTTTTGAACATTTCAATATAGAATAGAATAGAATAGAATAGAATAGAATAGAATAGAATAGAATAGAATAGAATAGAATAGAATAGAATTTTTTATTGGCCAAGTGTGAGTGGACACACAAGGAATTTGTCTTGGTGCATATGGTCTCGATGTACATAAAAGAAAAAATATGTTAATCAAGAATCATAAGGTACAACACTTAATGATAGTCATAGGGTACAAGAGGCAATCAGGAAACAATATCAATATAAATCGTAAAGATACAAGCAACAAAATTACAGTCATACAGTCATAAGTGGGAGGAGATGGGCAGTGGGAACGATGAGAAGATTAATAGTAGTGCAGACTTAGTAAATAGTTTGACAGTGTTGAGGGAATTATTTGTTTAGCAGAGTGATGGCATTTGGGGGAAAACTATTCTTGTGTCTAGTTGTTCTGGTGTGCAGTGCTCTATAGCGTGTTTTGAGGGTAGGAGTTGAAACAGTTTATGTCCAGGATGCAAGGGGGTCTGTAAATATTTTCACAGCCCTCTTTTTGACTTGTGCAGTATATAGGTCCTCAATGGAAGGCAGGTAGGTAGCAATTGTTTTTTCTGCAGTTCTAATTATTCTCTGAAATCTGTGTCTGTCTTGTTGGGTTGCAGAACCAAACCAGACAGTTATGGAGGTGCAGATGACAGACTCAATAATTCCTCTGTAGAACTGTATCAGCAGCTCCTTAGACAGTTTGAGCTTTCTAAGTTGGCGCAGAAAGAACATTCTTTGTTGTGCTTTTTTGATGACGTTTTTGATGTTAGCTGTCCATTTTAGATCTTGCGATATGGTAGAATCTAGAAATTTGAAGGTCTCTACTGTTGATACTGTGTTGTCTAGTATTGTGAGAGGTGGAAGTATGGAAGAGTTTCTCCTAAAGTCTACCACCATTTCTACAGTTTTGAGTGTGTTCAGTTCCAGATTGTTCCGGTCGCACTACGAGGCTAGTTGTTCAACCTCCCTTCTGTATGTGGATTCATCATTGTCTCAGACTGATCATTGTTGTGTCATCTGCGAACTTCAGTAGTTTGTATAGAATAGTAGATAAATCTACTTAATTTATATTATTGTTTAATGTTTTTGCTGGTATTTATAAATAATAAAATTGTCTCCCATATTCATAAATACTCTCAGAATTGCCTTTGAAGACCATCCATTTATATTCCACTGGAATATCATTATCTGGGTGATTATATAACCATATTATCTAAACATTCATTTGTTCTGTTTGCTCCGCTTAGTTTTTGCAGAGCATTGATATCACATGAGAAAGTATTAGAGAAGAGATTTGTCCAAAACATTATCTAAGTGATTTTTGGAAGGGGGCAAAAGAATATATGTTTGGTGAATGCTAGCGTTTATGAAATTATTCTACCAACGAGAAATCATCCCTGCAGTATTAGAGAAGCAAGGTGATTGAATTCCATAGATTAGTTGACTTTTCCCAAAACCTGAAGCCAACTTTTGCCCATGCTTCTTTACAACCTGGAATGGAATGTGTGAAACCCTTGCAATTGCTTGTAATCTATTTGTATATAGATCTATATGGTGAGATGTAATAAACCCTCTTGCTTGTAATGGTGAGATCGGGGTCCAGAATCATAATACTGTTAGTGCACACTGACATCTGCAGGCTCGTGGCCAGGCTGCAGGCTATATATTGCTAAATGAGACTGCCTGCTCTCCAGAAGTGCTCTGTGATGCTGGATTTTATCTCCAGAACACACAAAATTGCTGACATTATTCTAATCCCCATCCCCCAAAAAAACTTCCAGAAAGGCAGACAAAGGTGGGCAAGACCATATTCCTGTAATAAATAAGTTCCAAAATGTGGATACAGTTGGTGAAAACAATAGTTTTAGAAATCGTTTTCTTATTGATTTTACTCTAGGAATTTTAATCTGAAAGCAATCAGTGTAAGTACAATATTTACAAATGATCAATTTTTGTTCAGCTTCTCATGAGGTCTTTGTTTGTTCTACTTTGTGTTTCCAAATACTTCTGCTCCCCCACCCCAAAAAAACCTCAAGAACAACAAATCTATGACTGAAGAAAAAATATTTAGGCCAAATGGTCGATATCAAGAATCTAAAATAAATATTTTCAGATTTTTTCATATATAATTACAATAAAGAACATTTGTTTTTAAGTACTCTGTCTTTCTTTTCGTCATACTCTTCCACAAATCACATACCCAATTGAAAAATATGTACAAAAAGTGTAGTACTTCATTCTTCCACAATGCATTACATTTTTTATTATGGTACAAAGAATGTCTCTCAGGGAAATAACAAAGAAATTTAAATAATTTTAAAATGCCAAATATGAATTGAGAGTTCAAAAACAATGCTTTATAAATTATTATCTGAGATATTTCTTCTTTTCTTGAAGATGCATATTTCAATACTTTTTTTCCTTTGGAAAGCAACTATAATGAATGGATTTGGTATTTCTATTTCATTTCCTTTATTTCAAATTAAATATTCCATTTATTAAATATCCCAGTTAAATTAAACATCCCATTTATCATATCAAATTATTATAAAATACAATGATCAAAATTTCACTAAAATTATAAATATATAATTACAAAGTTAATAATATAGATAAAGAGAGACATCACACACAATGGAAGCTTTGATCAGAAAGATTTAGGCAAGGTTTTCACTGTATATAAAGAAATGAGCAGAGATGTGCATTCACTGCATTTTAATTGTGAATCTCTATGAAGGTAAAACCCAATGAGATCTTCCCAATTTCATGCTGCTAATGATGATATTTTGACTAATTTTCGCAATTCTCTACATCCATTATCAGATAGATGATAGATAGATAGATGATAGATAGATAGATAGATAGATAGATAGATAGATAGATAGATGATAGATAAATGGTAGATAGATGGTAGATAGAAAGATAGATAAATGATAGATAGATGGATAGATAGATACATAGATAGATAGATGATAGATGATAGATAGATAGATAGATAGATAGATAGATAGATAGATAGATGATAGATGATAGATAGATAGATGATAGATAGATAGATAGATAGATAGATAGATAGATAGATAGATGATAGATAGATAGAGTTTTTCAGCAGTTTTTGTTGTTAAGGAATTCATCAGAAGAATTCATCAGAAGAAGATTGGGGCCATGCAAATTTGGCAACTATTTCTGAGTCTCTAGAAATGGGTTTTTAGGGCTGTAGTATGCTGAAGTTATTACACTAAATATATAATAGACGTAAGAAAAGTAGACTATTATGAATTTATAGACCTCTAATCTAAGGTTATTAAATGAAACTGGAAGGGATATTCATTTCCACATATTAATAAGTATCATTTTATAGTGAATTATACCTTCCTAATATACTCTAATGGCTGCTTTCCATTTTCTTCTTTCTGAAATGCTTTAATGGTGAAACAAGGGTTAATTTTTATATGAATGGGAAGGGGAGGCTGCTATAAATCAAATCAGCAAATTATCAGGTAATTTTCTCTGTCTTCTGAGGTCCACTATACTGAGAACAAACTAAATTATTTCAATATGGCTCATAACATTTTTAATTTTAGTCCCATCCATGCCCAAAAAGGAGGAATCAGCCTACTTGACAAGATAGATATAGATGCATTTTACAAAAATAACAATGTTCTACAGAAGTACCAAATATTTTTGGAAGGAAAAGAGGAAAGGAAACTTAGCATGCTTGGTGAGCCTGTAATGTCAGATAATTCTTACAAAAATAAATAAGGAAGTGGAGGAGATAGGGGAAGATGACAAAAAGGAAAGGGGAATTTTGAAAAATTCTGAAATTTGAAGGAATCTGAACAGAGCATCCATATTGTAACATTTTGTTAAAGGCCTCACCTTTATATATTTTATTGCTCAGATTATCATAATGGTACACATTGAGGTTACTCTCCATTTTATACCCATAAACACCCTGGGCTGTAAACTCACTAATGAACTCCATATCAAATAGAAAGCCAGATCAACACTTTAGACATGATCAGTGGTGGGTTGCTACCAGTTTGCCCTGGATCAGACGAACCGGTAGTGGGGGCAGTGGGAGGCTCCACCCACCTGCCCAAATGCTTCTGTGCTTGAGCAGAAGCTTATGAACATGCACCGAAGCATCACACATGCACAGAAATGTCACACATGCACACGTATGCACACATGCACGCAAACCGGTAGCAAACTAAATTGAAACCAGTGGTGGGTTGCCCCTGGTTTGGACCAGTTCTATAGAACCGTTAGTAAAACTGGTGGGAGGCTCCGCCCACTGACTCGGACATCATCAGAAGCGATCTGCGCATGCGCAGAAGCTTCTGCACATGCGCGCAGGCACAATACAAACCAGTAGTAAAGGTAAGTAGAACCCACCACTGATTGAAACCCACTACTGGACATGATGTTATAGCATCATGTCTAAGGTGTTGATCTGGTTTTCCTATTCCTGGAGTTTATTAGTGAGTTTCACTTTTCAGGAAATCCAGATAGTAAACTGAGGAGTCCTTAGCGGTCCCTGATCTTAATTGTTTTCTTGCAGATGCTTCATTACCAAACTTAGTAACATTATGAGTCCGAGTCTGCAAGAAAATAACCAAGCTCAAAGAGCATCAAGGACTCCACATTTTAACCTTGAGCTACAAATATTATCCTCTATAGCTGTGATGGCGAACCTATGGCATGTGTGCTAGAGGTGGCACACAGAGCCCTCTCTGTGGGCATGCGCACCAGCCAGCTGCTCTTTTCCAGGTTCCGGTGTGCGAAGACCAGCTGGCCAGTGTGCATGCGCATTCTGGAACCCGGAAGAAAGCAGCTAGCCGGTGCCACATGCGTGCAGGAACCCAGAAGAGCAGCTGGCTGCCACGTGCATGTGCGTTGGCCAGCTGGTCTCTTCCAGGTTCCAGCGCTCCGGCGAGCATGCGCATCCTCCAGTTTTGGCACTCGATGCCGAAGGTTAACCATCACTGCTCTATAGAGAGCAAACTGTTAAAATTCTTTCCTAGTCAGAATCCTTATCTTCCTATCCTCTGGTTGGTAGAAAAAGAAAGAAATAATAGCTGAGGTTATGCTTCTTCCAGTTAGGCTGTGGTTCGGTTCTACAAATTTACTTACTGTATGTAATAGCCTATCTGAGGATCCTTTAGAATTCCCATCACTTGAAATCTTTAGTTACAGTTACAAAAGATTGGAAGAACATCTTGGAAGGGGTGGGGGGGGGACTCTATAAATTGTCAAAAAGCTAGATAGAAAGGCCTATTAGGGCTCCTTTCCCTGACATTCTTGTTATGGAGTTGTAGAACTATTCTTCTAACATAAAGTGTCGCAGATCTTTCTCAAAGGATAATGTCATATTAGCTTGAAGCAGTTTGGCCTTTTTCTATATTTCACAGAAAAGTAGTTAACTGAAGATAAATCAAATTGCCAACATTTGCCCACTTCAAATCATCCTTGCTATTCTCAAATATATTTTAAAAATACTGCTAATCACATTCATTTTATCACCCTACTTCCCACACAATTATAACTGCATGAGGAGGAGGAGGAGCAGGAGGAGGAGGAGGAGGAGGAGGAGGAGGAGGAGGAGGAGGAGGAGGAGGAGGAGGAGGAGGACGAGGACGAGGAGGAGGAGGATGGGCTTGCTGGCAGGGTCACACTTTGGTCACTAAATGTCTGTGAAGATTTGAAAGCACCTTTGGGATTTTGGCCACTATTTCTTTCCTGCTCTGTCCCTTTCACAGTAACTGTACAAGGGAGAGGCCAGGAAGTAAGTAAATAAGCTTTCATTTACAGAAAGTAATTGAACTTTCATAGCATCAGAGGAAAGCTATGAAAAAGGAACCATCTCTATGCATGGCGACCCTCTTCTATAATGAACAAGTCTCATTGGGCATTGTATTTGTCTTTATTTAGTTTCATTCTTCTATGTTCAGTTTTAGTCATTTCTCTAACATATTATCAGATACTTTTCATGAGTCCCCCATCATTTGGTGATGACGTATATGCTCCTATTATGTTAACAATAGTGGAATTGCTTTGTTGTTGTTGTTTTTAACTTGCTTGTAAATAATGGTAGTGTAAAGCCATTCAGATTCATCAGCAATTGAAGCTGCACATACCTATGTATAGACGTGGTCATTTAAAACCCTTGTGCCCCAAGGGTTTTAGAGGAGTGGATTTATGTGAAATATGGACTACATGAGAAAGTAAAACTGATGTGTAAATATTGTGATGGTTATATAATCAACACTATAATGGAAGATAGTATACTCTTCAATAACAATTGCTATTATCACATATATGTTTATGTATAAATGATTATGATGATTATGATGATGATGTTTATATGTTAACACTTTGGATACCTAAAAAACACACTGTTCAACATAGAAATGGAATATGTGATATAAAATGATAAAAAAATATTTAATATCAATAAAACCCTTGTGATCTACTTCCTTCATGTTACTGCCCATTGTTTCATTGTGTCTTCCAGATTCTGCTTTGTTGCTTCATTGGTTTCTATCTGCATCAATAGGGCTTAAAGACGGTGGGGATTCATTCTTCCCCTTTATTCTGAATGTGTACCCAAGGAAAACATCAAACATCTAGAAACATTTTCAACAGGGAGGCTCCAGAATCTATTCTGTAACTCAAACTTTGCTTGTCAGCCTTTATGTCACATTCCTTTATCTCTTCGTCCTTGTCTGCCTGGCTGAACACTATCTTCTGGAAGGTTTTCTTTCTACGGGTGCCTCTTTGCTCATACATCCTTTGTCTGACCAAGAATTCTTCATCTTCCTTGATGACCTGGAGGGCAGACAGGTTAGCCTCAAGCAGCTTGTATAATTCTTATTGTATAATTCAGGGAAGAAGAAAAAACAAGGTATATCCCCCACAGTTAATAAGAGCAGTGTTCTCAAGGAATGAGGAGCAAAAAAGGTCTTATCTTCTCCTGCCAAATTCCTGTTTGATGTCCCTGTTTACTGGCTGAGAAATTTTATTATTTAAGGTTAGGAATGCCTGTCCATCTCAAACTCTTTTTCCCACTAGATTCTCCTACCATAAAATCCTGTTTTTTTTTTGTTTGTTTTTTTGTACTTCTGACTTTATTTCAATATGTTTTTTGAAAGACAAGATACATGAATCAAGATCACGTGAAGTGTTAATACCACTTTATAATGCCTTGGTAAGGCCACACTTGAAATACTGCATTCAGTTTTGGTCACCACGATGTAAAAAAGATGCTGAGAATCTAGAAAGAGTGCAGAGAAGAGCAACAAAGACAATTAGGGGACTGGAGGCTAAAACATATGAAGAACGATTGCAGGAACTGGGTATGTGTAGTTTAATGAAAAGAAGGACTAAGGGAGACATGATAGCAGTGTTCCAATATCTCAGGGGCTGCCACAAAGAAGAGGGAGTCAAGCTATTCTCCAAAGTACCTGAGGGTAGGACAAGAAGCAATGGGTGGAAACTAATCAAGGAGAGAAGCAACTTAGAACTAAGGAGAAATTTCCAGACAGTTAGAACAATTAATCAGTGGAACAACTTGTCTCCAGAAGTTGTGAATGCTTCAACACTGGAAGTTTTTAAGAAGATATTGGAAAACCATTTGTCTGAAGTGGTGTAGGGTTTCCTGCCTAAACAGGGAGTTGGACTAGAAGACCTCCAAGGTCCCTTCCAACTATTCTATGTTCAATTATAGCCACTTTAGTTGCTTTAAAATCAATAATTCTAGCACTGGATGGTTATTTGTTCCTGAGGTTCCTCCTGCCTCTACAGCCTCAAGGAAGTTTTCATTTGGTATGATGTCCAGGATCGGCATGGACCTTATTCTATTCTTTTCAGTATACAAATATTCCTTTGCCATTTTCTTCAATGGTCTGAGAATTGAAAGATTATCTGAATCCCCAAATCCCTCATCACAAAACCCTGGTGATACAATATAGCCATTGTTTGCAGAATCATCTCTCATCCACTGTAGAGAACCATAAAAAGAGTTTAGAGAAAGAATGTTACAATTAGCAAAACATTTCTTTCGCCAGTGAAGATAGCATAACATTAAGGAAAATAATTAAACTGGATGTTCATTCTAAGCTGTCCAACTTTTCCCTCTTAGTTACATGACCCAGAGCAAATTACATATAGCTAGATCTGTGCTTCAGTAAAGACACATAGATGCAATATGAAGGTAAGGAAGAAATGCACATATACGCTTGATTCAACATGTGATTTTACAGTTTTTAAAAAAGCTACAGATGCTTCCTATGGTCACTACTCATAAAGGGGCTTGTCAGATCTAGCTCATGAATGGTGTAAAACAATCCAGCCAAAGTTCAGTTCTTTGCATACACTATATAGACAGAATCTTGCCAGACTAAACCTACATAACCCTAACCCTAATGGATATACCTTGGGAGTTTCTAAGGAGTGGCTATCCTAAATCTCTTCCTCTTTCTCTGATCCAGCTCTGGAATGCATGATCTCTTGTCTCAACTTCCTCTTTGGAATATGCTCTGTCTTCCTGAGAACCTGCTGTGTTACTGCAGTCCACTATAGAGCTAGAAAGAATTCCAGAAGTGTTGCTGGCAATGCTTTCCTTGTTTTGGATTCTGCATGATTTCTGTGCATATAGCAAAATGTGTGACATAAAAAATTCAGTCATACATAGATTCTATCTATCTATCTATCTATCTATCTATCTATCTATCTATCTATATCTATCTATATCTATCATCTATCTATCTATCTATCTATCTATCTATCTATCATCTCTATCTCTATCTATCTATCTATCATCTCTATCTCTATCTATTTATCTATCTATCATCTCTATCTCTATCTATCTCTATCTATCATCTATCTATCATCTCTATCTCTATCTATCTATCATCTCTATCTCTATCTATCTATCTATCTATCTATCTATCTATCATCTATCTATTTATCTATCTATCATATCTATCTATCTATCTATCTATATCTATCTATCATCTATATCTATCTATCATCTATCTATCTATCTATCTATCTATCTATCTATCTATCTATCACATTTCTATACCACTCATCTCACCTATGTGCTTTTGGATGTTTTACAAATTAAAATAACACAAAGTTTAAAAACAGAATGAAAATATTGTTTTTTTAAAAAAAATTAAAAAGGTTAAGAGAGCACCCTCAAGGCCACCAACCACCCCCAGGTTTGCATGCCACTCTTGGACTCCCATGCTGGTTGACAGAGCCAGGTCTTGATGTCTTCCAGAAAGCCAAAAGAGTGGGTTCCATCTCATCTCTGGGGGCAACAAGTACTATAGGGTGGGGAAAATGGCAGAGAAGGCTCTCTATTTCCCTGCCAGTCAAAACATATGAGATTCTGTATTCAATACACACTACAAAAGGCATAGAATTGAATATATGGATCAGCTGAAAAGAGATCTAGGTTGCTAGGCAGGCACTCCATTCTATCATGACCTATGTCTAAAAAGAAAAGTACCCTACTTTGTTGTGTATCACTATTTTCCCCAATAATACTTAATTTACAGATCTTTCCTTCGTGTATACAGTTTTGTTTGTAATTATTTCTAATATTTTCCCCAAACGAATTTTCTCCAAGGCATGCTTTTTATTTGCATTTCTGAACTTTAAAGGTAGATATCAGACACTGTGAGGGGTGGCTCATTTTGATGGGTCGTGCCATTTCAATAGAACAGAAATCCATGACAATCTTTTCTCATATATGAAGGTAAACCAAGAAATAGAGAATATATTTTTTTCTGACACAAATTTTAAGCAAAGAGGCTATAATTCATACAGAATATATATTTTTATAAGAGATTCATTAGGAGGCATTTGTTTCTGTCCCATTCTTCCTGTGGTTAGAAAAACAATCTCAACATTAGTTCTTCCAATGTAGGTCTATTAATTATGTAGATTAATGGCATCTCTATATATAAAAAGCCAGAAGGCATATAAAAATGGCAAAAAGTAGAGATAGCCTCCAATGCTAATAAAACATTTAACTCTAAAACTAATGCTTTTCACATTCCTATACCATCCCCACCTCTCACTCACAGTCATATAAAACAAACAGATACAGAGAGAAATATACTTTTTCAGAAGGTCCATCTAAAACACTCCATTCCAATAATTTTATGTAACCCTGTTTCAAATAACTCTATAGCATAGAAGGCATTTTTCTGAATGAAAAATGTTGTATTTAGATTAAACAAAACATTTTGGAATTTTATTTCCCTTTCCTGGAGACTATGGCAATATCAGCTCCTAATTTAAATAATATCATGTGGGTTCCCCCCCCCTCCAGATTCCAGATTATGCATGACTGTAATTTTGTTGCCTTTATCCTTATGATTTATATTGATTGTTTCCTGATTGCTTATTTGTACCCTATGACTATCATTAAGTGTTGTACTTTATGATTCTTGACGAATGTATCTTGTCTTTTTATGTACACTGAGAGAATATGAACCAAAGACAAATTCCTTGTGTGTCCAATCACATTTGGTCAATAAAGAATTCTATAGTTCTATAGATTGAATCTTAATTTTTTTTTGTCCCTGATCTTGACTGTTTTGCAAAATACAGCCATACTGAGCTTGCAAACGGAAGCTGAAAATTAGAAGAGGGAGGGGGGTTAAGGGAGACAAAGAATAACAGAATAACAGAGTTAGGGGGGACCTTGATGATCTTCTAGTCCAGCGGTTCTCAACCTGGGGGTCGCGACCCCTTTGGGGGTCGAACGGCCATTTCACGGGGGTCGCTAAAGCCCTCTCTCACCCCCCCTCCCCATGCCTTCACTCACCCTCACCCTCTGCCTCTGCTGGATCGCCCGGTCGCCGTTCGCTTACCCCACCCACTCCCATCTATTGCTGCTCCGGAGTCCCAGCTGATGGCTAGAGGGGAAAAAAACTTTAAATTCTTGCCGCGGGGCTTCAAAGAGCCGCCCTACTCTCAACTGTTTTGCGGAGGGCTCTGTTGCTAGCTAGATGCAAAGAGGTAAATTCCTGGAGCAGATTTCCCCCCTAGCTATGCTGAAAAAGCAAAATTTAAAGTAAGCCGGGTCTTGGCTGCAACGTGACAAAATGAGGCAGAGAGATTTCTTTTTCTTTTTCCTCACCAAAAAAGGTAGGTGCAAACTGCAAACAATGGGAAATTTAGGGCAAAAGAGGAGGTTCAAGATTTTAAAACACAGAAGAAAAAAAGCTCTATTTAACTAGGGAATTTTAATAATTGAGATACTATTAATTGCATATTGTGTTGAAAGCAGAAATGGTTAAGTTCTGGTTTGGAGGGATATGGGGGGAAATTATTTGGTTTATTATTATTGGTAAATATAATTAATTGATTTGTAAGAAATTGGATTGCATGGAAATAATTGGAATATTCATGTTCATATTGATTAATATACAAAAAAGGTAGTTATATAACTAATTGATTTATATTAAAATGTTGAATTTGTATTAAACAACTGTATTATATAATTAACCAATGTGAGGATGGATATAAAAATAGATGACAATGGGAAGGGGTATAATATAGAATAGAAGGGAAAAATTGAATTTGATTAAGATTAGAGATGAGGATGAAGGGTAATATTGGTTTTTTAAAAAAATAGATGAGGAATAAATATGGTAAAAAGGAAATATAAAAATTGTAAATTTAATTGAAATGATAAATACTGTGTTGGAAGAAATATCCTTCTGGGTTCTGCTCCAAGTGGGGAAAAAGACACTGGAAACATGGAGACTGCTTGGAAAGATTGTTTAATGGTGGACAGGATCACATGGCTTGATGGGGCCCATTGTGTTAGTTTCTGTTGCTATTGTGTTGCAAATGTCCTTTGACAAAGGATTGAGTTTCTGCCTCTGGCCCATTAACAAAGAGTGGGGGGCAGGAAGGTGGGAGTTGCTTTGTCTGTAAAATATGCTTCTCCATTTCTCATACAGGAAAATATAATATTCTGCTTTTTAAATATTTCCCAAAATATTTCATTCTTCTAGGAAAGGGATGGGTGCTAACCTCCTACAACTGTTTAAATTTGTGGACCGGCCAAATACTCTGTTCAAAGAAAATAAGTTGTATGTTTGTATGTGTGTTTCTAATTATTGCTATTTATTGCTATTTGTTCTCTTTTATTCTTTAAAATTTAACAATTCATTCTTTATCTTAATATCTTAATATTTGTTTGGGGTTGGCTTTCTTCCCTTTCATCTTTTTTATTGTACAGCAATCTTTCTCCTTAAACCTACCACTTCTCTCTTTTCTTTCTTTCTTACTTTCTCTTCCCCTCTTCTTCTTCTCCCTACTTCCTCTTTCTTTCTCCTTCTCCTCCACTCTTCCTCCCTCTCTTACCTTCACTCCTACTCTAATTTCCCTTCCCTTCCTTCATCCCTCTCTATTGCTGTATCCTTTTATGCATATGGACTACTCAGAGGGCTGAAAAGGTTATTTTTGACTGGTCCTCGCACTTTTGACCAGTCCTCGAACTTACGACTGTCCTCACAATTTACATTTTTGCCCTATCTTGTCACCATGGTGAAGAGAAGCAGTTGTGAAATGAGTGACACGGTTGTTAAGAATGGTACAATGGGCATAAATAATGATAACTGCGAAGACCGGTCAAAAGTGCGAGGACCTGTCAGAAATCACATTTTTCAGCCCTCTGGGTAGTCCTTTTGTGCACAGGGACTACTCAGAGGGCTGAAAAAGTTATTTTTGACTGGTCCTCACACTTTTGACCAGTCCTCGAATTTACGACTGTCCTCACATTTTACGTTTTTTGCCCTATCTTATACCATGTTGAAGAGAAGCAGTTGTGAAATGAGTGACATGGTTGTTAAGAATGCTGCACAGGCATAAATGTGAGGATGGTCATAAGTGTGAGGACCAGTCAAAAGTGCGAGGACCTGTCAGAAATGACTTTTTTTCAGCCCTCTGAGTAGTCCCTATACACATAGCCATGGCCACTCGGTCACATGACCAGCTAGCCACGCCCACTCAGTCACATGACCTCCAAGCCACGCCCACAAAATAAGCCACACCCACAGAACCGGTAGTAAAAAAATTAGAACCCACCCCTGGTTGGGGGTCACCACAACATGAGGAACTGTATTAAAGGGTCACGGCATTAGGAAGGTTGAGAACCACTGTTCTAGTCCAACCTCCTGCTCAAACAAGAAACCCTATACTATTTCAAACAAATAGTTGTCCAATCTCTTTTTAAAAATGTTCAGTAATGGAGCATCCACAACTTCTAAAGGCTCATTATTTATCACATGTATAGATCTTTCCATGTCACAATCCAAAGAGATAGTTTAGAGCCAATGATAATTAGTGGCCCAAAGCTATCCATTGATTTTCATGACTGAATAGACATTTTAGTAGGGGTCTTCCCAGTCTTTGACTAACCTACAATTGGGGCTCTACAACCCAAAATCTAAGCACCTGCAATATTGTCCCTTAGACAATCTGAAGCTTGGAATGCCATCACAGAATCACTCTAAAAATAATAGGAAAACCACTAAAGATATGAAGAATAGTTTTATCAAATGTAATTAGTTTGATTTTTTTTTAAAAAAATAATAATGTTGAAATTAGATTAAGTCAAAAGTCGTTTTTACTCTGGTCTGGAAAAAAAATTCTGCATTTCTGCAATAGCCATTATACTTTACTCAATGTTTCCATTAAATATTTCCACAGGTGTTGTTGTTTTTATGGTACCAGAAGGTAAAAGAGATACATACCTAAAAGAACACAAAAATAGCAAGGGTGGGCCAATTATTATCAGCCAAAGGGGACAAGGAGAAGGCTAACTCTTCACAAGGAGTTTTCCATTCTAATCTGAAATAGACATAAATATGCATGTGGACACCCATCCAGCATATACAGAGGGAATAAATTACCTAGGAATAAGCATCAGTTATGCTTTGACCTTGAATTTACATGATGGATTAATTAAACAAATTGGTGTAATAGAGTTGCTATGGTCTTGTTAACTACTGAGACCCTCTTAAATGCTTGTTTCAGATGGTAGGTTTCGAACTTCAGCTGGACCTTTATCTTGGCATGTGGCACTTCTGAATTACTGAGTGAATCATTTTGGGTACAATTCTAATTAGCTAATCAAGTCAATAATAGCTCTCAAGAATTTATGAATTCAGCACAGAGCAGAGCCCAACTTTAGCAAAACAAATTATGCCAAGGGGATGGATGATGAAGAATCTTTGAATGTTGTTTGCAGCAATGCAAGCCACAGCTAATCAAAGTTGGTAATTAAGTGGAAAACCCACATTATTTAAGTCTAGGGGTAGTCTTGTGCATCTGAAGCAAATAGGTTTGTGTGAAATGCTGTCATTATTTCTCCATACAGAACAATTAAGGAACCATTCAATGACAAACCAAGAATTATTAGACCATATTTTCCACTGACCTTTATGTGACTTCAGCTGTTTTGTCTAGACCTTAAATATGTTTTTTTCTAAGTTTCCACTTGCTTCCATTGGAATAATATTTGCTTCTGTCTGAATTCTATTTTACATAAACCCAGTGTTAAAATGGAAGAAAATGAAATTCTCTTATTCTTTTTTTAAAAAATCCTATTATGCCAAGAAACCTGAGCTGAAAGACAATAGCTAGCACTGCTGTCTAATGAGATTCATGGCTGATTGGCAAAATGAAAATGGATTCCTGCAATTTTGACCAACATTGTGAAATACAATGGTAGCCATGGACAGTGCTACCCTGCAGCAGTGCAACCCAGTGAGGAGGGTTGCCTGTGACATGTTTTGATTATCTTCTCAATTCTGTGAAATACAGGACAATGTTGATAGTCATAATGTCTTCATTTCCATCATCTTCTCTAGTTTACTAGTCCTAGATAACAGCATGAAGTAGAGTATACCACTATTTCAAGGTAGAATTTGAATAGAAATGTTTATACTCATAGGGGCTATCTTTTCAAGCAAAATTTATTTATTTGTTTATCATATTTATATTTTTATACCACATGCTCCTGACTAAGTTAGTGTGTGGATTTTACAAGGCAGCATATCTTCCTTTTGATGGCATATGTGTATGCATTTGGAATCACAGAAGGAGCACTGAAATACTCAGACCAGCAGAAGTCAGATTCAAACCAATAGAGTATTTGCTTTGTGTGTTCATTCGTTATTTAGTGTATTTGTATACCACTTCACATGCCAAAGTTGTTTTCAGTAAAATAAATTAAGAACTTTCTAAAATAATACTGACAGGCCTGGAAGCCATCTTTTGCATGGGGCCTTCAGGCCTGCCACATCTACAATTGTGGGAAACTGGGAGGGGGGATTGTATGGAGCCAGGGTGATATATAGTCATAATAACTTTTTTTTTTTCTCAGAGAGTTAAGGACATCTTGCCCTGCACCTGGAGGGCTGGAACTGGAAGGCATCTCCAGATGGGATGGTGCTTTGATTGGGCCATGTGATCGACTTGTGGGTGCTGGACAGGGACCTTTGGGTAGGGAAAACCTGGAAACTTACAGATTCAGGTTTTTCCACATGTAACAATATGAATCTCTAATAAAAAGGAACTTTGAGGAACTTCAAGCCTCAGAATCTTCTTTTGTTGGATGTGTTACTTGGAACCCTAACATTTATAATAAAACAATGAAGAACAGCATTCGATGCAATATATTCAATATAAAGTTAGGAGGGAAAGAGAAATATTCCAACTTTCCTACTGGGAAGGAGTGGTGGAGATGCAAGATTTCAGTAGGGAACTAAAAAAAATTCTGGGGACAATGCATTCCAAACTGTGGTTACTATCAGAGCTAGTCATTGGCCACCAGATGGCATAAGCATTTCTTGGTACATGGAATTGGATGTCCCCTGATGATCTCAGAACTCAAGAGATCAATAATAGCAAAGATGATTGGATAGGCATGCTAGTCCAGAGTTCTTGAAAATTTGAACCAAAACCTTAAACCTAGCTTAGTAAGCTAATTGGCAGTCAAAGCAGTTGTTTAAAGAAAGATGTGACATGGAAGTAGACACTTTTGGCACAAAGGTGACTCTCATCTCCAAAGATAATGAGAACTCTAAAACTTTTGTTCTTTCTGAAGGTCAACAGTTGTTTAATCATGAAGTTAAACATGTTCAGCATTACAAGACAAAATAGAAAGACCTGCACATGAATTAGAGAACAAACAAAAGTATACAGTATCATCAAGAGAGTAACGAACTGGAAACGAGCTGGTAACATAGCAACTGGTCATCTTGTCAGGCTCAAGGTTGACTCAGCCTTCCATCCTTTCTAAGGTAGGTAAATTGAGGACCCAGTTTGTGAGGGCAATAAGCTGACTTTGTAAAAATATACAAAAGTATGAAGGCTATTGCTTAACTCATTGTAAGCCGCCCTGAGTCTCCGGAGAAGGGCGGCATATAAATCAAATTAAAAAAAAGAAGAAGAACTGATGGCAGGTGGACCAAGGCAATCATAGAATGGATCCCACTTGATAAAAAGCATTCATGAAAGAGACCTGAAGCAAGATGGATTGATCACAGCAACAAGTATTGTGTGCCCAGTTGGCAAAAGAAAGTTCAGGATTGTATTGGTTGGAAACATGTGGAAGAGGTCTTCATTGTGCAGTGGCTAGACAATGGCTATGATGATGATGATGATGATGATGATGATGATGATGATGATGATGATGACTTACAGGTATCTCTTTAGTTGTTCTAAATTGTTTCAAATATACAAAGAGAGAGGGAAGAGAGGAGAGAGAGAGAGGGAGGTAGAGGGAGAGAGATTATTCTACCAGTATGGTTTCAGATTTAGACTACTTTAGGGAGCAGGAAAAGTTACATTAATTAGCTCTACTTTAAATATTTTGCTGCTCTCCTGGTTTATTTTTTCCTAAATAACACACCCACAAATCTCCGAGAGGGACTTATAAACAAAAGACCAAAACAAAAACAGATTGCACAGAACTCATTGTGCAAGTTCAACATCTCTCTGGAAAACATGTAGAAGAAATAAATTCTACCCTTGGCCAGTTTGTTGTGTCCATGATTAGTTTATTTCACCCATGGGAATCTTGCATTCTGAAGATGCCATTACCATTCTTTTTCCAAATTTAGAACTGTTTTTTTAAAGTAAACATCTGACTTCTGTCTATATAAAGAATGTGCAAGGGATTTAACACATTTTAACCATTGTGATTGTGGCAGGGGAGAGAGAAACACATAAATAGAGAGAAATAGCCCCTTTGGAGTCATTTGCTCTGAAGCATACAACATGCTACATGTTACAACCTTTTTCCATTACAGGATGTCTATAAAGGTCAAGATTAAGGTTTCCCTTGTCACATCTGACTCTAGGGGATGGTGCTCATCTGAGTTTCTTATCCAAGTGAACCAACATTGTCAGAAGATGCTTCCATGATCATATGGCTGGCATGACTATACACCAAAGTCTTTCTTGCTTGAGCCTCCTTCATTTTCCTCCAATTTATGATGTTCCAATCTGCGCTTGTAACAGGGCCACAAAAGTTCTACTCACGTTGCTGATGATAAAGTACAAAGGGATACCAAATTGCTTGTGTACATCTCCTCAACCCTGCATTACACCAGTGTGAACATGTTCACACTGGTGTAATAGGACTGGGTGTTTGTTAATATGATTTATTGGGTTAGGGATTTTCTGTTTCCACTGTGAGTTGTATTGTGTTGGGAGGGTGCACTGAGGGAGCTCCACCAATCTCATTGTACATATGTTGTGTAGTGATAATAAAGGTTATTGTTGTCATCATCATCATCATCATCATCATCATCATCATCATCATCACCATCTATCCTAAGTCCCCTGTACTTGTGCTGCACTGTGCTGACACCCCTTGAACCCTGCAGCAGCTATCCCAAGCTCTGTTGTGTTTGCCCAATTTGACTCAAGCATCCTTGTGCACATTGCAGATGCCATCCCAAAAACTCCACCACACTAATGCCACATTAGCCCTTCATGCTCCATACTCTGCCACACCCAGTAACAGGCAATCCTGCTGCACTTTTGCCATGTTGCAGCAGCCTCTCACGCATACCCTTGCACCTGTTAGCTGTCACTTACCTGCCCTTCCACCTGTTTATTAGCCACCTGGGACTTGCAATATCCTGCCAGTTGATCCACTGACTTTGTTTGTTGGATGCTGCCAGGAAGTTCTGAGGAGGTCCTTGCTTAATGATTTGTGATCGTCACTTAATTATGGCAATGGGGAGTGCCAGAATTTCTTCCACTAAGGAAAGAACTCATGTGACATCACACTTTATGAGCATCTCATTTTGCAATGTAAATTCTGTTCCCAATTAATGACAAAAAACATATACGTACATAGAGTTAACTCCAGTATTATGTGTCTTGCTGCTTTGAGTATCTATACTATAGAAGTTAGCCTTTAGCAATTAGACTTATATACCACTTCATAGTGTTTTACAGCTGTCTCTAAGCGGTTTACAGAGTCAGCATATTTCCCCCACAATTGGGTCCTCATTTTACCAACCCCGGAAGGATGGAAAGCTGAGTCAACCTTGAGCCGGTGAGAATCAAATTCCTGGCAGTCATCAGATTAGCCTGCAATACTGCATTTTAACCCACTGTACTACTACGGCTCTTAAGAAGACTTATTGGTTCAACTGAATCAGTTCATGACTTTGATGCCAGGGTTATATACTGTACATAGTAGAATGTTTCTATAAGTTATGAAAACATATCCTCTTTGAGTTCTGAAGTTCTTTGGATGACCTTGAATTCTTCTCTAGATTAATCTATTTGAGAGTATAAAATGCAAGGAGAAGCACTTTCTGAGCTCTTAGTGGAAAACATATATTATAAGTATGTGGTTGCTCCATGTAATATGTCTCCAAATGTTTAACAGATGTACTTTCAAGAAAATACTAGCGCAATTCATATCTAAATTGTTGGCATAATTCAAGGCCAGGAAATGATGGAATTTATAGACCTTGATAATTATAGCTTCACACAACCCCCAGCAATATGTTCAATAATGAGAAATGTTGGGAGTTGTAATTCAGTAATAGAGTCAGAGGGTCTCCATTCCTGATGTAACAAGTCACAAACTAGACTAAATTTCGTTCCATGTGAAATACAACTTAAATTTAGGGGGAAGAGCAAAATATTTTTGAAAGTATTAAGAGCCATAAAAAAATGGATAAATATTCCATCAGATATCACTAAACAAATTATTTGAACAATTTCTGTTCAGATGTCTTCTGAAATGAAACTTGGTAGTAACGCACAGGATGACTGGAAAGACTTCTGTTAGTTTTTCCAATAATATTTTGAGTCCTTTCAAAATTCCTGCAAATGTATTCCAAAGCAGATTTCACAGATTTTACTTTGACAAAACAATGCAATTACTACAAAACACTACTTATTCAAATAAAAGATAAAAGCTTATGTATGTATAATTAGCAAGGATACTCCAGAAATTCCACAAACTTTCCATTTGAAAAATTATGCCATTCTTATAAATATAATGCAACTAACTATACATATTAAATATCCATAAAAAGTGTGTTTAAGTCTGGTAATAATTTCAGAGCTATTTTTTTCATAATAGCATTTATGTCTTGTTGACTAGCAATATAATGTCAATAGCTTCAATTATCTTTAGAAGAAAACAAATTCCTGGAAATCATTTATATGAAAATATAATGTGACAGAGAGAATGGTTCTATAATGATCTTAAGAAAACTAAAATATATTTACATTTTCCAGTTAATAAAAACATATTGTGCTTGCAACATACAGCAAACAGAAAACAGAAATTAGAATTATTTGTATCTTTTCATAATATAGTCATTTATTGTTCAATATAAAATACATGACAAAACAAAAAAGTAATCCATCAATTTTACTCATTGTCTCCTAATGCCAAAACTTTTGACAAAAAGACAAATGCAGCATGACATAATACAGTCAGATTTGTCCTATTTCTTCCTAATCATTTTCAAACCGACCTTGACATTTTAATAAGAAAAAAAGAAATCAAAATGTAGGATGCAGGAAAAGCCAAACAAAATGCAATTAAAGAGGTATTGTCAGCAAATGAAGCTAAAGCAATATACATCCAGAACTATTTAAAACACACAATGCAATTTGATGTCCAAATTATAACATAGTCCCATTCATGTTTCAAATATAGTTTTGATTAATGACAGAATATGGCTATTCTTATTAAGATTTACAGAAAAATGATAAATAACTAGACTTTGTGTAATGCAATTCCACCTATGCTTGAGCTGAGAAAAATGTTTTGTTGCAACAAAAGCAAATACAAACCATCACATATGGGATTTAGAGGGCCTGAAATTTCCTGCAACATCACCTGAGTAGCTGCAACTTCAACATCAATTTCTGTTCTAGAATTAGCTTCCATCTTAAAAACAAGACATTGCCAGTAGCTATTTCTAATCTGATTGCTTGACAGTATGAAAAAGACAAATGCCTATACAGGAGGGAAATCTGATTGACTATAATGGCATCACTGTTTCTAAGACAAAGCTTGCCAAACTGAGACCAGATTCATCCTGGTAGGTTTATCTGAATGTGAAAATAGGAATGCAGAGAATGTAAACAAATACCTGTCATTAATGGACACTATAAGGATCAAAAATAAGAGACATCTATACGTGATAGGGTGGTATAGCAAGAAACCAGGAAGAGAGCAAGATCCGATGGGATCTAAATTTTGAACTATCATTTGTGTTTGCTCAGAAACTTAAATGGTTTCCCTTTTTGGATCATGATATTGCTCTCATAGTCATCTTGTCTCTGTGTAAGTCTGGTAGTTCTGTTCTCTGAATCCAGCCATGAGCACTTAGCAAAAGCACTTAGACTTATATACTTCATAGTATATGCTTCATAGTCCTTTACAGCCCTCTCTAAGTGGTTTACAGAGTCAGCATATTGCCCCCAACAATCTGGGTCCTCATTTTATCAACCTTGGAAGGACGGAAGGCTGAGTCAACCTTGAGCCAGCCAGGATTGAATTCCTGTCAGTTGGCAGAATTAGCCTAGAGAAGACTCCTGCGAGTCCCTTGAACTGCAAGGTGATCAAACCGGTCAGTCCTAGAGGAGATCAACCCTGACTGCTCTTTAGAAGGCCAGATCCTGAAGATGAAACTCAAATACTTTGGCCACCTAATGAGAAGGAAGGACTCACTGGAGAAGAGCCTAATGCTGGGAAAGATTGAGGGCAAAAGAAGAAGGGGGCGACAGAGAACGAGGTGGCTGGATGGAGTCACTGAAGCAGTAGGCGTGATCTTAAATGGACTCCAGAGGATGGTAGAGGACAGGAAGGCCTGGAGGAACGTTGTCCATGGGGAAAGTGATGTGTTGGACATGACTTCGCAACTAACAACAACAACAACTGCATTCTAACCACTGCGCCACCACAGCCCATGATGGTTTGTGTATCATAGTTAATAGTTTGTGTAAATCACACCAGTTTCTATTTTATTCAATAATTAAAAAAAACAAACAACCCATGGCTTGTCACAATGTGTGAATGCAGTCTAAGGATGGATATCAGGCCACAAACTGTTCTAAACTTGCAACTGATCAGAGCTGCAAAAACAGTGTTAGCACATCATATTTCCTACTCTTAAAAGCTTGGTTGAAAAAAAAGACCAAGGAATAGATGTTGGTGTTATACCCATGAAATATAATATCTTCACTCTGTAATTTGCCGTCATAATAACATTGCTTATATGGTATTCAGCAATAACTTTACATGTGGGTACATGTATTCTGCAAATTACAACCATTCCATAAATAACATCCACCACCACAAACCTAAAATATACGCTTAGTTCTGTTTTGTACAAACTTATTGTAAATGGCTTGATTTGTGTTATATAATCATCTTTCAAATGCAGATGTGGGTTTCTAAAATCACAGCTGCATTTATTCCATTGCAACTGGAATAGTGAAAAGAAATTGATTCAATTTCACTTTGATTTCATTTCCTTCCTTTTCTATCCCATTCGTACACATTTTAAAGTAAACAATTTCCTAACTTTGCTTTAAAAATTGAGTTCTTCCAATTGACCTATGAGGGACTTTCATCAGAATAGAATCTTTTCTACTCATATCTTTTAACCATCCTGATTGATTATATGCCATCAAGTCTGTGTCAACTCTTAGACCAAATAATTTTCTACAAGATGATCTGTCCCTAAACTGCTCTTGTTAGGGTCACCAATACCATTATTAAGTGTGTTTGTCCATCTTCCTTCTAGTTCTCTTATTCTCTTTTGTTCCATCTTTACTGCCTTCTCAAGACAGCTAGTCAAATCAAATCCACTACAAAGACATATCATGCAAACAAAAGAATGGAGAACATCAATTTTTCAAACTGTAGCTCAAAAATATATATTTTTGGTACTTGGAATGAATATGTATAAGGTTATATAAGTTGTAGAAGCCCACAAAATATGTAGCATGTCTAATCTAGTGAAAAGAAGGATTAAGGGTGACATGACTGCAGTGTTCCAATATTTGAGGGGCTGCCACAAAAAAGAGGGAGTCAAGCTATTCTCCAAAGCACCTGAGAGCAAGACAAGAAACAATGGATAGAAACTAATGAAAGAGACAACCAACCTAGAACTAAGAAGAAATTTCCTAACAGTGAGAACAATTAACTAGTGGAATGGCTTGTCTACAGAAGTTGTGGGTGCTCCACCACTGGAGGCTTTTAAGAAGAGATTGGACAGCCACTTGTCTGGATGGTATATGGTCTCCTGCTTGAGCAGGAGGTTGGGCTAGAAGACCTCCAAAGTCCCTTCCAATTCTATTATTCTGTTCCGTTGATGTTTTTTAAAAAATAATTCTCCCTGTGCTTGTGTCCCCCTCTTACTTAATGAACACAGTCAGCTTTGTTAGGATATGGTTTGAGCCTAACAAGTTGTCCAGGCAATATACGTGTTCTGTGACTTTAACAGGAATATGTATTGTGTGACTTTAAAGTTTTCCTGCTGATTTATTGTAATGCTGAGTCATGCTGTAATTAGATAATCACTGGTTGTAAATGTATTTAAGAAAGGTACTTTAAGGTATTCAGTTGATGATATGATAAGCTACCATAGTGTGTGGAGTTGCTATCATTGTGCTATCATCATTGGATGGATCTGCTACCATCGTGGTTTGTGAACCAGAGTGAGTTTGTTATTCTAATCAACTACTGTTTGTGTGGTAAGAAGATTTTTGTATCACCGGACTGATTTAACTGGCAAAGACTTGGATTGATTTAAAGACTATGAGATTGTTTTTTTCACTATAAAGTAAACTTTTGATAAATCAGTTTGCACAACTCTTATTCATTGCTCCCAGCAACGTTTCTCTGTGTTCTACACTCTGCTGGTTGGTAACACAACAACAATATCCTTAACAAGCTTCACAACAATGTAGTACAGCTCTAGAATAACCTCCTCCACCTGGTATCAGCAAGATAACTTATCACTACACTTCCTAGAATTCCCAGCTAGCATTCTGCATTTTTATAAGGCAGTCTCCATCTTACAGCTTCAATACCATAAAGCAGTGATGGCTAACCTTTTTGTTGTTACATGCCAAAAATGAGCGTGCTCGCCTGCACCCACAATGTAATGAGCACACAACACCCCCACGCTCCCCCTGTGCACCGTTTTGGGCTTAGTAGGCTCCCTGCAGCCTCCAGGGAGCAAAAATGTGCCAGTGGGGCGTGCCACACACCCCCACGCCCCATTTTGGGCCTAGTAGGCCTTCCTGCACTTATAACCCTTAATACAATGTGCATGCGACCTCCCCCCATGTGCAACCCCCCCATGCATGCGCATGACTCCCCCACCCCCCATGCATGCATGTTTGTCTCCTGCATGCACCCCACCCCCCACGCAATAGCGGCAAAGAGTTGAAAATTAGCTGGTTGGTGGGAGGCATGCACACATGAGCAGTGGAGCTGACCTGGGGTGATGGCTCACGGGCCCGCAGAGAGGGCTCTACGTGCCACCTGTGGCACGCGTGCCATAGGTTTGCCGTCACAGCTTTAAAGTAATGTTTCATCTTCAACCTTGGTGACTAAAAAATGTGTAGACTTCAACTTTAAAACTTCCCCAGCCCAACATGCTGGCAGGAGTCATGAAGAAGTCCACACATCTTCAAGTTGCAAAGGCTGAGAAACTCTGCCTTTAGTAGATGAATGTAAGCCAAAAACAGTGATGAATTAAGGGCTGTAAGTGCTGCTTTAACAACTTAAGAGTTATAAATATAAATCCAGAGACCCCCTTCAACATTTCTTCCAAATTTCATAAACTCCTTGCATTAAAACTTCCCCCAAATGGTGTTGCTGAAGTTCAGGCAGGAAATATATAAAATAAGAGAATATATGTGCAGACATATGTTTATCTAGATTTACAACAGATAATTAGTACCTAATTAAATATTTTCTCCTTTGAACTTACTCAGTGTTGTATTTCATTATTTCTTACTCAGTTTTATCACCCTCTTTTCTGTCATTTTTCATTTTTTTTTCTTTAGTCAAAGACAAATGAGCTGTACTGTAATGAAATCAGTCTCCAGAAACTTGCTCTGAGGTGGGGGAGAAGTAGATAAGGTCTTATTCACTCCAGATCTGAATTAAATAACCTATTACTACCAGTTTTTCATAGAAAATATATTGCTTTGTAATGTCCATAAAATACAACAGTTTAAGCAAGGCCTATGTGGATCACTGGTGTGTGCTATCAATCACTAGCTATAAATCCTTATGCTGTGAAAATCATATTATGATTATAAGTCTGTTAGTTTTCCCACCTCTTCAAAACTGCCAATAAAGCAAACCTCACCGGATGGTTTCTCAACGCTTTCAGACAGACTGGTGTATTCCAGTTTCTCCAGACCTTTGTTTGAAACAGCAGACATACAAGAAAATATATGTCTGTTGACTCAGTGGTGGGTTTCACTTACCTTTGATATCAGTTCGCTCGCATGCGCAGAGCATATTTGATGACGTCCGGGTGGGTGGGCGGAGCCTCCCGCTGCTGCTGCTACAGGTTCGTCCAAACCGGGGCAAACCAGTAGCAACCCACCACTGTGTTGACTGCTTTTCAAATTTAATTGACCACTTTTTTCTCCTTTTTTGTACACTTTTGTACACTTCTTTTCTTTTTTGTTGTTGTTAGGGTTGAATATATGTTTTTGTCTTGTTCCATTTTGTTTTGTTTGTTTATTTTCTATGATAACCCATAAATTTAAATATTAAAGAAAAGAAGATATAAATTTCTTAACATGTGCTTGGTTTTAGATATGTCAGGTGATGGAAAAACCATAAAGCCTTTCTGTTGGCCTGTGAGAAAATAACAATGCTGTGGGGGAAAAATACCCAATAGAAATAGAATATGTTAGATTCCAACTGCTGCTATACAGAATGCAGAGAATGAATGCAAGGTGTCAAAGTTTCTTATTGTTGCATCACTGGATGTACTTCCATACTGTGTCACAAGAATATGGGAACAAAATAGTTCCTCTGATGGATGCAGCCAGGGGTGGGCTTCAAAAATTTTAGCAAGGGATTCTCTGCCCGGTTGCTGGGTGGGCATGGCCATGGTGGGCCTGGTCTAGTCGACCTCCTGCACCACAATGGAGAGGGGCTTTTTGCCCTCCCTGGGCTTCGGAGACCTTTCTCGAGCCTCCGGGGGAGCAAAAACAGCCTCCCCAGGCTCCAGAGGCCCTCTGGAGGCCAGAAATGGGCCCATTTCCGGCCTTCCAGAACTTCCGGTAGGCCTGTTTTTTGCCCTCCACGATCCTCCACTTACGCCCTGCACTTACCTACATCCAAAATAGGCCATGTGGGGACTCCTGGGAGCGGTGGGGTGGGTGGGGTCAGCCAGGAGTGGGATTTGGGGGTTCTCCAAACTGCACAGAATCTTAGCTAGAGGTTCTCCCACACCCCTATGAACCCCCAGCAGCCCACCCCTGGATGCAGCCAGCATCAAACTTCTATTTCAATAGAAAGATCATTGAATAACCAATGTTATTCAAAGATGAGTAGCATACCCCAGAATCTAAATAAGTGGGAAAGGTATCTCAGACCCCATACACAGACTATCCTCCATTAAATGTTTAGTGATCTTTCTTTTGCATTATGCAATGGGTAAAGATGAGCTTCATGTTCTATCCTACTCCATACCCTGCCTTATCTTATGGGGGGGGGGGGGCTTTCTTCTTTCCAAAAAAGAACCCCATTTTTAAAATATGTCTGAAGGTCTCTCTGTCCTTCTTAATTTGGGGCATTTCCATTTCCATTAAGTTTCCCAGTCTTTCCCATTTCTTCTTTTATGTTTTTCAACCCAATTCAGTGGTGGGATTCAAAATGTCTTACTATCGGTTCTGAGGGCGTGGCTTGGTGGGCATGGCATGGCATGGCTTGGCTTGGTGGGCGTGGCTTGGCTTGGCAGGTGTGGCAGGGGAAGGATACTGCAAAATTTCCATTCCCTCCCCACTCCAGGGGAAGGTTACTGCAAAATCCCCATTTCCTCTCGATCAGTTGGGACTCGGGAGGCAGAGAATGGATGGGGGCGGAGCCAGTCAGAGGTGGTATTTACCAGTTCTGGTTTTGAACTACTACTCAAAATTTCCACTACCGGTTCTCCAGAACTAGTCAGAACCTGCTGAATACGACCTCTGACACAATTGTGGTGTTTGTGTAGAATCCAGCTGTCATGTTGACCTACTATTTTCTTTATGAAGAATGTCCTAGGTTTTTGAGGGGTCCAGAGGCAAGCTAGCACAAGTAATGAAAGAATCTGGAACAGCTAAAATCTGGAGTTATGTGCCTTTTGTCCCCATAAAGTATTATTTAAAAAAAAAAAAACCTGAGGATGTGATCGTCCTTGTTAGGCCCTGTGTTGCAAGATTCCAGGCTTGTGGAAAATAGAGTAAATCAACTACTATGAAGAAAGAAAGAGGAGTCACTTTGGAGTAAGTCCTTTTCTACAAATAATTGACCTAGAATTTACAGTCCCTTTAGTCAGGAAATATTACCAAATTCCCAGTTTCCTCTTTATTAAAAAAGAAAAGAAAAGAAATTATTCAAGATAGATAGATAGATAGATAGATAGATAGATAGATAGATAGATAGATAGATAGATAGATAGATAGATAATGGAGTTTTTTAAAAGTATAAATTAAAAAATCATAGAGATACTTTATTGTGATCTTTCTCCTTTTCCCTTTTTTTCCCCAATCATTAACCTAAATAATTGTACTTTACAATGAACATTTCAGTTATTGATAGTATTTATTTAAGACATTTTAAATAAATTTATCTGCTATTTTTACTTGTCTCATAACCTTTTCATAGACCATTTTCCAAAAGTGTACATTTGCTTTGCTGTGTAATGTGTCATATATAAAGGAGCCATTCCTGTTTGAATCTGGTTAGGCTTCTAATTAATATATATGTGCAGTTTTGCCATTGCTGCATATTCTCCACTTTTGGTCTCCCAATCTGATATCATCGACAGTTTCATTTTGCCAAAAGTCATTCCACTGGTTAATTGTTTTCACTGGTAGGAAATTTCTCCTTAGTTCTAGTTTGTTTCTCTCCTTGGTTAGTTTCCATTCATTGTTTCTTGTCTTGTCTTCTGGTGCTTTGGAAAACAGGTTGATCCCCTTTTCTTTGTAACAGCCTCTCAAATATTGGAACACTGATATTATGTCACCCCTAGTCCTTCTTTTCACTAGACCAGACGAACCCAATTCTTGCAACCACTCTTTATATGTTTTAGCCATTGCCCCCTAACAAATAACAAGAATAAACAAAATACATAGAAAAATACAATGAAATATTAGAGACAATTAATATTGGTGGTGGCGCAGTGGTTAGAGTGCAGTACTGCAGGCTACTTCTGCTGACTGCTGGCTGCCAGCAGTTTGGCAGTTCGATTCTCACCAGCTCAAGGCTGACTCAGCTTTCCATCCTATTGAGGTAAGTAAAATGAGGATCCAGATTGTTGGGGGCAATATGCTGGCTCTATAAACCACTTAGAGAGGGCTGTAAAGCACTGTGAAGCAGTATATAAGTCTAAGTGGTATTGCTAATACATGTTCCTCCTCCTGCAAGAAAGAAAACCTCAACAGAATCAAGAAACAGAAGTTAATATAATATTTATTTATTTATTTATTATTCAAATTTCTATACCGCCCTTCTCCTTTCGGACTCAGGGCGGTCCTAATACTATAATAGTTAAAGGTTCCAGAATTACAGTATATAAAAAGCAAGGCCAAAAAAATGAGCAACTGTATCAAGTGCCTTACACTGTATCGGAAAGGATTCTGAAATCATTTCATTTGTTTTCACTCTTCCACTAGGTTATAAATGATAGATTTTAATTCAATGAACGAAATGCATTAGGAAACCATATTTAATCATCATTTGCTTTAAGAATCTAATCTGACCCAAATCAAAATCTTTTCCTGCATCATTCTTATGCAGAATCTGTGAAGTTAACTCATCTCACAAAAGATACCATTCATGATCTTGTTTGAATACTGAAATAGACAAAAATATAAGGTGTAAAGTCTATAATGAATACAATAAGTATAAATCAAGGTCTTTTTTTTCTTTCTGCTTTGGTTCTGTTTGTGCGAAGAAAGAAAAGAAAGAAAACTCTGTTTTATTGGCAGTACTGTGAGTTTCCAGGGTAAAATCAGCAACTGGCACCATTGATTGGCTGAGAATTCATGGAAATTTCAGCGTTTGGCTATAGGGTATCGGGGGCAGAAAAATGATGGGCTGAAAATGACTGGTATGAGTTCATTGCAATAATAAACATACAGGAAGTTCTTGACTTACAGCATTTCATTTAGTGAAAATTCAGACTTTTGGCAACTGACTCATATTTACGACAGTTGCAGTATCTCAGGGTCATATGATTACCTTTTACGATCTTCTCACAAGCAAAGTCAATTGAGAACTTAACAACCATATTACTAATTTAACAACTGCAGTGGATTCACTTAACAACTGTGGCACAAAATGGGGAAAACCTCACTTAACATCTGTCTCACATAGCAACAGAAAATTTGGGTTCAACTGTGATAAATCGAGGACTACCTGTATAAGATTTACCACCAATTTTCCATCAATAAAGGTTATGTAGTGCATATGTAACTATATGCACTGAATTTCAGTTCTTTGAAATAACTTCCAAATGGAATGGATAGAGCTCATTGGATTTTGAAAGATAAGTAGGTTTCAATTTGCATATTGGTTCAGAAAGTGTGCCTTAATTAGCTTCACATTAACAATTGAACACATTTCTCTTGGCACCATTACTCTATAGGAAGTAATATCTTCCTTGTCTTGTTAAAGTGTAGAGAGACACAGATTGCAGGTGATAAAATGTAGGCAGGGGTGAGAAATAAACTGGGTTGCAGATAATATTGAAGCCAATAGATGTCGACTTTAATGAAAAGAAGGACTAGGGGTGACATGATAGCAGTCTTCCGATATCTCAGGGGTTGCCACAAAGGAGAGGGAGTCAAGGTATTGTCCAAAGCACCTGAAGGCAGGACAAGAAGCAATGGGTGGAAACTAATCAAGGAGAGAAGCAACCTAGAACTAAGAAGAAATTTCCTGACAGTTAGAACAATTAATAAGTGGAACAACTTGCCTCCAGAAGTTGTGAACGCTCCTAATAAATACTTGCAGCCAGACCGACACAGACTGAGGCGGTATCAAACAGCAACTGAGAACTTTATTAACTAACTGCAACAAGCATAGCAACAACAACTCCCACGCTTGACAGCTCCTTTTATACCGAGCTGTCAACGTCTCAACCAATCAGAACTGTTGGAGCTACCAGCCCTTCCACTAGGGGGATGCTTCGGAGGCTTGGCTTGGTATGCAACAGCTCCAACACTGGAAGTTTTTAAGAAGAGATTGGACAACCATTTGTCTGAAATGGTATAGGGTTTCCTGCCTGAGCAGAGGGTTGGATTGGAAGATCTCCAAGGTCCCTTCCAACTCTGTTATTCTATTTTATACTGTCATATCCAGTCTGTTCTTTGTGGCATATCTTTATTCACAGACACAAAAGCCATGGAAATAAAATCCTTGACAGTCTCAAGGATTTTGTTTTCCTAAATAACAATTTCTATTCTGTTAAGAAACCAGAACAGCCATACAAATTATATATTCTCAGTAAATTCTAGGTTTAAGAGCTTTGTGGAACACTGTAGTGAAGCATGAAAATATATAGAATATAGAGGTTGTAGGAAGTTGATTTATAGGACAATCCTTTTGTATTGACTAAGGAGTAGGCTTCTCAGTGTTACCAAGTAAATGGGTTTAAGACTGCACATTACAGCCTCAAGTATTAGTTTAAGTTAAGAGGGTTTCCAGTGCAATTCTTCATGCATGTTTAGTCACAGGCAAATGTTGTATAATATTTCAGCTCACAAATAGGCAGCAGATATTACAGTATATAATTTTCTTCATTCAATGCCTCTAGGTTATGAGTGGGTAAGCATCTGGCAAAGACTATGGAATTAGGCTTAGCATTCGATGCTGCCACTTCTAACACTTTTGACTGATTTGAAAATAATAATCTCCAGGAACCATTTTTATTGCGATTTTTTTTTAAAGAGGACAATCTTCTCTTGCACAGCAGTAGTTAAAATGTCTATGGTTATCCTATAAGCCTCTATTTCGAGAAGCTTATCTTTGCACCATATAGCATTGCAGAAGTAAGGCAGGCTCAAAGTAATCTCTCCTCCCTGGAGAATTTGGTGAATCTTGCTGTTGGCTACCATAAGAAAGTAAGATAAATACTGAAAGCGGATTACTTTTTATTAGAAGCCATTGCCTTTTCTAAATGTTGAAAATGTTCACTAATCTCATGTAATGAAATTTTAGAGTAGACGTTTAGCAAAACTTAAACATTAAGAAGTTACACATGCTCAGAAGTAACACATCATGTTGCCAGTTCTATTACCCATCCAGACTGAGAGAATGATGCTGGTACCACCAGCATTCTGAGGAGAACATCGATTTATATAAAGAATCCATAAATCATCATCAGTAACACATGGAATAAAACTTCATACCAGACTAGTCTGTGGCCCATAACTAACTTAGAATTCATCTCGCATCAGGTCAGGTAACTTTGATCTGGATGGACAAATGAGTTTAGAATTTTTAGCTGCAGATAGTCCTCAACTTCTGACCACAATTAAACCCAAAATTTATCTTATACTAAGTGAGAAATTTGTTAAGTGAGGTTTTTTTGCCTCATTTTACGACCTTTCTTGCCACATTTGTTAATTGAATCATTCCAGTTGTTAAATTAGTAGCACCATTGTTAACCGAATCTGGGTTTCCCATTGACCTTGCTTCTCAGAAGGTCACAAAAGGGGATCACATGACCCCGGGACAATGCAACCGTCACAAAGATGAACCACTTGTCAAACATCCGAATGTAAATCACATGACCATGGGGATTCTGCAATGGTCATAAAGGTGAAAAATGGTCATAAGTCACTTTTTTTCAGTGCCGTTGTAACTTTGAACCAGAGATTAAATCCAGCAGGTTCTGACAGGTTCTGGAGAACCAGTAGCGGAAATTTTGAGTAGTTTGGAGAACCAGTAAATACCACCTCTGGCTGGCCCCAGAGTGGGGTGGGAATGGAGGTTTTGCAATATCCTTCCCCCAGGACTGGGGAGGGAATGGGGATTTTGCAGTATCCTTCCCCTGGAGTGGGGTGGGAATGGAGATTTTGCAGTATCCTTCCCCTGCCATGCCCACCAAGCCACGCCTACAGAACCAGTAGTAAAAAAATTTGGATTTCACCACTGCTTTGAACGGTCACTAAACGAACTGTTGTAAGTCAAGGACTACCTTTATTACTTTAATGTTGATGGTTTTTTTTTTCTATTTTTGCTTGAAGGAATTACCTTTGTGTACATGTCCTGTGTTTAAATTTTGCCTAGAGACTTCATGTTATAAAAACACACTAAGTGATTAGCCAGAAATAAGGGTGAATGCAATTTACTAAGCTATGTCTTGAGGTCTAGGAAAAAGAAGGCAAATACGGTCATCAATTTAGATTTTTAGCATTTTCAAGATAATATAAGATACAAAGTAAATAGGAAAACAATGGGGGAAAGTGGGGGAAGAGAAGTGAGGAAGGATTGGGAAAAAGAAAAAGAAATGTTGACTCCCTCTGTTGCAGTAAAATAAAGCATTAACAACAAACCACAACTTTTTGTTTTTTCATAGTAATATAAACTAACCATTTCTATAAGGATCTGTCAATCTAATCAATAAAACCCAAAATCAAAGTTTCATTATTTTCCACTTCAAGCACAAAGTTCAGAAGTGGTTTCCATGTGGAAACAAAAGTACTTTTATTCTTTTCTTTAATTAAAATAGTCAATTTTGCCATTTCAGCCAGCTCCACCAGCTTCTGCTGCCATTCGTCCATGGTGGGAATCAAAGTGCCCTTCCATTTTTGTGCATATATATGGTCATCAATTTAGAAGAAATTTTGTATTTCTTCAGGTTGCTAATGCCTACACATCTAACAGCAATAGCACTTAGACTTATATACCGCTTCACAATGCTTTTACAGTCCTCGCTAAGCGGTTTACAGAGTCAGCTTATTGCCCCCAACAATCTGGGTCCTCATTTTACCCACCTCGGAAGGATGGAAGGCTGAATCAACCTTGAGCCTGGTGAGATGCTACACATGTGAGTACTTCTATTAAATAGAATAGAATAACAGAGTTGGAAGGGACCTTGGAGGTCTTCTAGTCCAACCCCCTGCCCAGGCAGGAAACCCTACACCACTCGAGACAAGTGGTTATCCAACATCTTTGTAAAAATTTCTAGTGTTGGAGCATTCACAACTTCTGCAGGCAAGTTGTTCCATTTATTAATTGTTCTAACTGTCAGGAAATTTCTCCTTAGTTCTAAATTGCTTCTCTCCTTGATTAGTTTCCACCCATTGCTTCTTGTTCTATCCTTAGGTGCTTTGAAGAATAGTTTGACTCGGTGGTGGGATTCAAATAATTTAACAACCGGTTCTCTGCCCTAATGACCAGCTGGGTAGGCATGGCTCGGTGGTCATGTGACCATGTGGGCATGGTCAACTCAATGTCACTCACGTCGATGGGCGCTTCACCTTAGCTGTTACAATGTAATAAGGGTTAACCAGAGAGGCAGTTTCTATAAACAGGGCAATAAAGATTAGGCTAGAAACACCAGAATGTTTCCTTCCTGCCTTCCTTACAGGATTAGCCCTGTAAAGTGGGAAAAAACAAAATAAAATATCTTCCAACAACTGGTTCTCCGAACTTCTTAGAAAGTTAACAACCGGTTCTCCCGAATAGGTGCGAACTGGCTGAATCCCACCACTGGTTTGACTCCCTCTTCTTTGTGGCAACCCTGAGATATTGGAACACTGCTATCATGTCTCCTCTAGTCCTTCTTTTCATTAAACTAGACATATCCAGTTCCTGCAACCGTTCTTCATATAGTGCTGTTAAGTAACACCAGCTGCTTGCAATTACTGCAAGTTCAAATCTCACCAGGCTCAAGGTTGACTCAGCCTTCTAACCTTTCGAGGTAGGTAAAATGAGGACCCAGATTGTGGGGGCAATAAGCTGACTTTGTTAAAAAAAAAAAAAAGAACACCACTTGGGGGGTGGGCGAAAGCCCTACTAAGCAGGTATATACAAAAGTATGAAGGCTATTGCTTAACGCATTGTAAGCCGCCCTGAGTCTCCAGAGAAGGCCGGCATATAAATTGAAAAAATCAATCAATCAATCAATCAATCAATAAATATGTTTTAGCCTCCAGTCCCCTAATCATCTTTGTTGCTCTTCTCTGCATTCTTTCTAAAGTCTCAATATCTTTTTTACGTTGTGACGGCCAAAACTGAATGCAATATTCCATGAATGGAAATGCATGAGTATAAACTTATTGATGTGTACTCCTGTTTGCAGTAAGAAGACTGGTGCTTGATTAATCTCTTTTACCATCCATTGGAAGTTAGTTTTTTAAGAAGTGGTTTCCTCATAATGCTGGTACAAATAGAACAGCAAAGAAACAACAGAATTTCAGCTAGATCTCTTTCTTTAATTGAGTAAAATTGAATATGATCCAGAAGGCTTTTCATCAAATGAATTCCACTGGCATGAATGGAAGTTGATCAAGATAGGGGTCTGTTATTCCTCTATAAAATACAATTCATTACCAAATGCTCAAATCCGTGCTTTTCTACACAAAGCTAAAACTTAATCTAGCTATACAGAGAACACCTGCCCTGGTTTAACTGCAATTTACAATTCAATGATACATATGCAAATGAAATCAGAGTTTGCAAAAACATAATTATAGATTCTCTGGGGAGAATTAATAGCTACCGCCTGCCCTGTTTATGTTGAAGTTTAATTTAATTCTGTTGCATGAGTTAAAATGAGAAAATAATTCAGCTGTTAATGTGCACCATTTTTTTTAGACTGCTTAGTCAGTTTGTATTCATTATCTAAAATGGGACCTTTTAAAAACATAATCATGTGAAATTTGCCACATAATCATGGCCAGCAATCAAATACACCTAAAACAAAGACACATAATATTTGGAAGAAAAGAAAATTTGAGTCAATTTCACATACTTGAGCCATCTTTGCACAAGTGGGAGATGAGGGTGAAGGTATCTCTACACACTGTGTGTACTAGTTAATGTGTGCTTGTTATGTACACATCCAGTAAGCTGTCTATGCATACTCAAAAAACCCATGGAGGATGTAGCTTCCTTTTTATAACATCTATTCTAGATTGCAGGTAAGATCTGTAGAAATCCAGTTCTCTCAAAATGTCTGTGCTTACCTACCTTTAGGTAATAGCAAATATGTCAGGCTTATTGCAAACTCATAAATTTGGCTTAAGTTCATACAACATTAAACAGGAATCATTAATTATTAATTCAGTGCAGTCAGTGTATATTTAGAGAGGCAACGGGAGAGAAAGAGAGAGAGAGAGAGAGAGAGAGTGAGAGAGAGAGAGAGAGAGAGAGAGAGAGAGAGAGAGAGAGAGAGAGAGAGAGAGAGAGAGAGAGAGAGAATGAATCCAAAAACAAAGAAACACACTTCTAGAAGAAGGGACTTAGCAACTAGGAGTTCTAGGGACTTGTAAGAGTTTCTTAGGCTGGCATTGTTGTTTTTCAACCCCAGGCTGGTCTCCAAATGTCCGCAGTCTCTTTTTCCTGGATTTTGACCTATGTTTTTTTTTTCTTTCAAACACAATACTCCTTTGAAAGATAAATCCTGCATTAAGCCAGATGGTCCTACTCGCCCTATGGACTTACTCATCAACCTGGGGAACTAATAGAGATGGGCTACAACATATATTCCTTTGATGTTTTTTTAAAAACTGCATGAAAAGCAGCACATGAAATTACAATTTCAAATACCAGTTAACAGTGATGCTAAGGAAGCACAACCTCAACTATCACAATAAAAGATCTGGGCCTTGAAACAAAGAGTTGATTATTATTGTTGCCATGTTACCTAGGGACCTATAAGGCTTTTTCTTACGGGGTTTGGTTATATAGGTAATGCTCAATATACAACTAAAATGGAACTTTCCCTCTACTAATGAGCTGTGGTGGCACAGTGGTTAGAGTGAAGTACTGCAGGCTACTTCTGCTGATCACTGGCTGCCAGCAGTTTGGCAGATCGAATCTCACCAGGCTCAAGGTTGACTCAGCCTTTCATCCTTCTGAGGGGGATAAAATGGGGACCCAGATTGTTGGGGGCAATAGGCTGACTCTGTAAACCGCTTAGAGAGGGCTGTAAAGCACTATGAAGAGGTATATAAGCCTAAGTGCTATTGCTCCCAGTTCGGACCGGATCGCCCAATATGGTAGCGATGGTGGCGGGTGGTTTGGAGAACCGGTAGCAAAAATCCCTGCGCCCCCCCCATGCCCAGCTGAGCCCCACGATCATCAGAGGCTTTTTTTTTACTTTTAAAAGCATTTTTTTCTATAACCTCTTGGGATGAAAAAATGCTTTTAAAAGTAAAAAAAAAAGCCTCTGATGATCACGTGGCTCAGCTGGGATCATCAGAGGCTTTTCAAAGCATTTTTTTCTGCAACCTCTTAGCTGAAGAGGTGGTTAAAAAAAAAAATGCTTTGAAAAGTCTCTGACAATCCCAGCTGAGTTCCCTGATCGGCAGAGAGACATTTCAAAGCATTAGAAAAAATGCTTTGAAAAGTTTTTTTAAAAAATAGTTGGCCATGCTCACCAAGTCATATTACCCCACCACCCCTCCACCAAGCCACACTCACAGAACCAGTAGTAACAGATTTTACATTTCACCCCTGGCTATTGCTATTGTATATGTGAAAAATGTGACTGTCCTCCTCCTTCAACATACTTTTCTCTGAATTAGAAGAACAGATTTGGATTGTTTCCAGAATAACTGGAATAAAGTAACTGCAAGCCATTGTTTCTTCAGAACGGGAGAGCACACTTTGATGTGACTTTTCACATGTGCACGTCCTAACACTGACATCTGATGTCAGTGAAGAAGATATTCTTTTGACATAAAGACAATGTCCTCCTCTTCAAAAAACTTTAAAACAACTTCTACCCAGGCTTTCATGGTGGGAGGGGGAAAGGGAGACAGAGAATCACACATGAGGGAAGATGCCATTGCACAAATGCCACAATTTCCATTCTTATGTCAGGCATTGTGACCCAGGTTTGCAACTGTGGCATTTCCACAATGATGTAATGGCACCCATGTCATCATTTTGAGATCATTGCAGGTATTATGCTTGCTCTCCCACCTTCTCCTTCTACCCTACCCCGTCTCCCTCTTTCAAAGAAGCAAATCCATCCAGGGGGAGGGGGGAACCCTTAAGAATATTCAAATACTGTTTCCAAAGAGAAGGTCTCTTGATGATAAAAAAAAGAAAAGAATAAATGCCAACAGCCTTAGAGATATGTGGGAGCAAGTGATGAAAGGAATTTTCCTCCAGACATGGCATATAATAACATACCATGCAAAATGACCTTTTACAAATTTAGACAATTGAAACAGAAATACATGCTGCTGAACTATCAAGAAACAACTGGGGAGCCATGAAACATCTGTCCCTGCTCTTTAAAGAGTTGGTAGTCCCGTGGTGGTACTTAGAAAAAAAATATCAAAGAAAGCCATCAAATCTTATTTGGGGGGAACTTAGACAGGAAATGTCCTTCAAAAATAAAGTTTATGAATATCAAAACAAGCAAGAAATCAGAAAGCCCCAAATGCTTGGCCAACAGCATTAGAAATTTAGGGAGGATATATTATATGGGAATATGTGAGTCTTTTAGAAAGACCGATAAAATAGTGCTTCAGGGTGTGACAATAAAAAGTCAACAGATGATGTAAAGAACTTAATGGGAAAACAATTATGCAATAGAGCACGGGTGTCAAATGCAGGATGTCACGTTGCCATCACGTGAGGTTTTGTGAGATTTTTCCCCTTTGCGGAACTGGGGTGGGCATGGCCTGCACATAACGCATTCAGGCCATGGGGCACCAGTTTGACACCCCGCAATAGTGTGTCCTTTCTCACCAATCTGATGCCTTAGATTTTACATGTGACATGACATTCTTATGCTATCAAAATCTATTGATTTTACATAGGAGTGTGATGGCCCAGGTGGTTAGGACACTGGATTGGAGGTTGGCAAGCATTTGCATAGGAGCATGGTGGCCCAGGTGGTTAGGACACTGGGTTGGAGGTTAGCAAGCATCTGAGACCTGAGTGCTACCATGGGCGAGATGTGCTCCCATCCTTTGCTCCAGTTCCTGATGGGGACGGGAAAGGAGCCCCCAACTGGGCATCCTTCAGGCAATGGAGATATCAACCTTTCAAGCCAGATGTGCCCCAGTACTTCTGACACAAGCCTGATGCGATTTATGTGCATAGAAAGTAAGACTGTAATCTAAAGCTATGCTACCTTTGCATGGATGTAGGGTTAGAGAATCAATCTCTGCAGGCCATGAGCTTTCATTTGGACAAATGTATAAGTGAACTCCTTTGTTTCTCCTGACAAGTGACAAACTTCTTTAATCATTACAAGGAAATAGAAAGAAAGCCAACACTCGTCACAAAAAGCTAGGCTAATATTGCTTTAATTCTTGTCACCAGTATTTGATCAGGCGTACATGCATTTGTAAGGGATGCTGTTTGAAAAATCCCCACATCCTTAAATGGAATAGCTTTGATCCCAAACTTAGAAAAGCTCCAATAATTCTATACCAATATATCAGACCTCTGGATTCTGAAAAGTAGTTTCCGCTAGGCAGGAATTGCTGTGTTTCTTGCAATTTTATATTAGCGTAATCCTATATCCCAGTTCCAAAACCATAGCTACTGACGTGGGGAAATATGTAAAGGACATTGACTGGTAAGAAAGCTATGAAACTACTCCTAAGGCATGTTGTATATTTCTCCAGGTTTTGGTATTTGGTAATATAAGCATTCTGGCTGGGGAATTCTGGAAGTTGAAGTCCACACATGTTAAAGTTGCTAACTTTGAAAAACAATTATGTAGGAAGATAAAGGCATTGGGTATCTGGAGAGAAAACGTGCCTAATATGAAATGTAATGAAAGAGAGAATATTTACTTACATGAAAGAGGTGTATGCTTTTAAAAGCCAAACTTGCACCATAACTTCAGAAAAGAAAGTGCCATGCTGCAGGGACCCAGCAATTAATCACTGGCTATGCCAGTCTAATAGATGGTGACCTGAGAAAAGAATGGTCAAGGAGATGGTGTCTGCAAGTATTGCCCTCAAAAAGACTACCTGCTGTCACATGGATGCTAATTAAAATTAAGCTAGACCAGATAAGCATGAGCTTTCATTTTTTTTATTGAAAAAGTTTTTCAAATACAAATTTTTCCCCCTTCCCCCCTCCTCCCTAACCCCCCCTCCCCTCCCCCCATGGCTTCTTCAAAATAAAATCATTGATATCAACTTAAATAATACTTTACCATCCTTTTACACCACCCCCCACATGCTAACCATTTCTTTCTAACATTGTTATTATATCCCCCTTATACTATACATTTCAAAGCAACCTTCAACTATAAAACTATATAATAAATCCTAATTTGACATTTATTCAACTCATAATCTACCCATTTCCTCCACCCCCATACATATATCTCTTAATTCAAGTGTTTTACGTATATTAATATCTGAACCTCCACCCATTTTCCTACAGGTCTACCATACATAATATTTTGATATCTTTGTTCTTCTGCCCATACCACACCACTAAAAAATATTTCCATATATAAACAAAATCCTCAAATGACTTTAAGTTTGTAATCCATATGATATCTTCTGTAATGTCTTTCAGCTAGATTATTAATTCCATCACCCATGTTAGGGTAACATCAAGTTCTATTTCCAAGAGTATATTCAGTATCTTCAATTACCATCTGCCCCCATCAATAATAAATGTTTTCGTATATAAAAAACCACCCGAGTGACTTTATATTTATATTCCATATAATATCTTCTGTAGTGTCTTACATCTAGATTATTAATTCCAACCACCATGTTAGGGTAACAACCAGATCTTCTGCATGCCCCACCATAATTCTCGTGCCTTATAGCTCAACATATACGTAATCCATTTTTCAAAGAGTCCAAAATAGAAAGTTCCAATCCACTCAGTTAGAGGCTTTCTTCCACATCCCTAAGGCACAGCACTGCAGAGATCTGTTATTCTTCTCAAAATAGTACAAGTCAATAATTTGCCTCAGCTATATTTTCATATATCAGCCATCTATAAATCCCGCTTATTATATTTAATCGTCTCTTAAGTAACTGGCATTAGACTGTTGTTTAGTCTAAAATTGTTTTGTTTTGTAGGACCTGCTTCTTCTTTTCTTAACATTTTGTGGTTTAGATCTCCATCCTGGTTGCCTTTCTAGGACTTGTATATCAGCTGATTGATTTCCATGCTGGTCTGTAACTTGATGAGACATCACATTAAAATCGAAAGCCGCCTCTCTTGTATTTATAAGTAATCCAGCTATAACCTTTAAAGGAGAATCCAAAAGCGACTCGTCTGAAAGGGCCTCTGTGACTTGTTGTTTTTCCATTACCTCCATCTCCATCTGCTTAGCCTTGGTTTCAGTCTCTTGTTCATTTTGCATTTCTGTATTCCCCTCCTGTGTTCCTAACACTGATGGCATACATGGAGATGTTAAATCCATTTTAAGAACCTTGTAGTAAAATTCTTCCGCTTTTTCAACAGTATTTAATTGATATCTTTCTCCTTGGTATCTCAATATTATACCAACTGGAGCATCCCACCTAAATGGGATGTTTTGTTTCTTTAGTTCAGTCACCAAAAATCCAAATTCCTTTCTATCTTTTAACATCTTGGACGGCAGCTCTTTATATATCCAAATCTTCCTTCCATTCAGTTCTAGAGTGGAGTTAAAAGACTTTTATCATTTCTTGTTCCTTTATCAGTAAAATAAATCACCACATCTCTAGGCAATTGCCTTTGCTTTGCAACCCAAGAATTTACTCTGTAGGCCTTATCAATCTTACAGGATACCTCTTCAGGACTAACCTTTAAAATCACAGCCAGAACTTCAGCAGACATCTTTCTCAAATCATCTCTATTATTTCCCTGTAGTCCCCTCATTCTGACCGCAAATTCCATGGACCTGTATTGCATCATTGTAACTTCTTTTTCAATCCTTTGTTTTATATTATCTGCATTGTAAGTCTCATGATCAGCTTCCTTTTTAGACTTTACTTCTGAGCTATTGTCTTGAATATTTATCAAATCATTTTCAATTCTTTGTATTTTATTGTCCAGATTATAAATCTTATGATCAACTTCCTTCATTTTAGACTCTAGTTCTGAATTAATATCTTTATCCAGCTTTATAACTATTTCTGAAAAAGTTTTCAAAGCTGTTACAAACTGTTGTTTCAGATTGGCATATTTTTGTTGTACCAACTCTTTAATTTCCTGCCTGAATTTTTCAAGATTCTGGTTCACAATCTCATCATGTCTTGCCATCTCCTCCAAGACAAATTCTTTTAGATCTTTAAAGCCATTCTTCTGAGTCTGCAAGTTCAAAACTTGTTCATATGGTTTGTAAATGGGGGACCCCCCCCCCACTGCTTGTTTGTCTGGCTTTATCAGTTTTAACGCCATCCTGCCACACAGACAAACTCTTTTTAAAGAAAAAGGCTTCTCTCCAAACAGTATCAATATCAAATCTCCAAGAAGGAAGAAACATAAAGTAGAAATTTTTCTTTTCAATTCTAGACAGCGCTATTATTTCTGCTACTTTGTAACGTGTTAAACTATTCAGGTGGAAGGACTTTCGCTTTCAGCTTTCTTCTTCTCAAGCCTCAGCCAGTCGCCATTTTAAACTTTTTTTTTCTTTGCTTTTAAAATCACTTATAAAATTGTTAGAAATACTTGTGATTTAGGGTCCATAATCCGGATTTCATCCTATTTGTTTAAACAATCTGTTGATTTTCATTAAGTGGATTGGTCCCGTCACCTGGCTCTGCAAAAGGCAGAGTTCCCTCGAAGCCCGGAGCAGCGGCGAGCTGGATAGGGAGCCACATTCTGCTTCCTCCCCAGGAGTAAAAAAAGAACTCTGGGGAGTTCGCAGAGGGCTCTACCTGCCCTCGCTGGCTCTATCTCACGTTTCCTTAAGGAAATGGAGTTTTTCAAGCCGTCTCTCAGCTGTAGAGACGGCTCTTACAGGCAACGAGGCTGGCGGTCCCGAAAGACCGTCCGGCGGTGACGGAAGCCAAACCGGAAGCCTCATGAGCTTTCATTTTTGTATCAAACTCACAGCAAGCCAGACTATATCCTCAATTGGACTGATGACCTACTGTACATGGAAAAATTAGCTTTGGTTAGGGGTTTTTTCCTTTCTTGGCAGGTAAACCCAAAGCTTTGCACTACAAAGCCTCTAAGAATCCAGCTTTTGGAAGCTGAGAATGAGCAGTACCTGAGATATTAGGGGTTTTTTTGTTTTTGTTTTAAATTTGATTTATATGCCGCCCTTCTCCGGAGACTCAGGGCAGCTTACAGTGAGTTAAGCAATAGCCTTCATACTTTTGTATATTTTATACAAAGTCAGCTTATTGCCCCCACAAACTGGGTCCTCAATTTACCTACCTTAGAAAGGATGGAAGGCTGAGTCAACCTTGAGCCTGACAAGATTCGAATTTACTTTAATTGCAGACAGCTGGTGTTAAATTACAGTGCTTTAGTCTGCAGAGCTATCCAGGCTCTAGTTCTTGAAGAAGCTTTTCAATTCAGCTCAACCTGTTTCTATCTACCCTAAATTTTTCTTTCTATTTTTATGAATTTCTGCGAATCTGAGAGTATGGAGACTGGTATTCACATATTACTTACCTCAACTGGTACAGAGACACAGCATACGCTGGATAATGTACATGATTAATTGGAATACTTTTGCAATACGTTGATTGTACATTTTTGTCCATGAAGTAGAAGATTGAATAACATCTTTAGTCCTGCTTTCAATTTAGTACAGCAATTTAATACCCTTGAGTGATACTAGCCAACTTCTGTAGTAGGGAGTTTTCTGTAATTGTAGAGGCTCCCCAAGCAATTAAGTATCCAAGAATATCTGAGAACTAGTGATTGTACTAAAAAAACCAATGCAAGCATCCACCAGATAATTGCTTGCTTTGTTCCATAGGTAAAGAATTAAGAATCATGAAAATTATTTGCAGCTTCTTTTTGTGTCAATGGTTCCTGTGACCTGTTACAGTTTTTTTAAAAGACCAAAAGAAGATTAGATAGATAGATAGATAGATAGATAGATAGATAGATAGATAGAGTGTGTGTCAGGGGTGGGTTCTACTTACCTTTACTACTGGTTTGCAATGGGGCATGCGCAGAAGCTTCCTGATGACATTGGGGTCAGTGGGCAGAGTCTCCCACCGGTTTTACTACCGGTTCTATAGAACCGGTCTGAACTGGGGGCAACCCACCACTGGTGTGTATGTGTGTGTGTGTGTGTTCAGCAGAGTCCAGTGCTAGAGCTGATGATGTTACCTAGTTTGGGTAATGAATCATTTGCAAGAAAACAAGCAAGTTCAGAGAGCACCAAGGAGCACCAGGGTTATTTCAACCCTGAGTTACAAATATTCTCCTTTATTAATATATACAGAAATGCAAACAACTGAAAATGGAAGGGAACAAACATATAATGGTAATGAAGTATTAAAAATGAAGAAAAATAGTTATAGAAGAATCAAATGCATTAAAATGTAGACTGGAATGGAAAATACATTTAAAATATGAAACTGAATAAAAATCAAATTTATCAAACTCTCTATATCAAAGAGAGAGTATGAAATTGCTATATTGGGATTGACAATATTATAAATATACATCTTGAGGTATAAGGAAATTGGGTAAGCAGAAAGAAATGAAAAGTCCAAGAATCAGAAAAGTAAAATGGGAAGGTATAATAGGAAAAAAAAGATTGCTGCAGAATTATAGAGATACAGCTTGCAAGATTGGGTGCGAGAGACAGGAAAGGGTCAGTTTTTAGAAAATATAAGAAAGCCACATCAATGTTCAACACAACATATTCTTAGTAGAGAAATTAGCATGTTTAGAAGTAATAGTCGTGTAATGTTGGCTTCTGCAAATTGTTCGTGTGGTAACTTGTTGTTTGCTGCAATAAATAAGTCATGTAATATATATAGTATTCTAATAATAATAGTATACAGTTTTTTCCTGAATGCCATCACTCTGCTTAACAACTAATTCCCACAACGCTGGGTAATTTACTAAGACTGTATTACTATTCCTTTTCTCTTCCTACTAGTATCTATCCTTCCCACTTATTACTATAACCATATTGCTTGTATCTTTCAATTTATATTGTTTTTATTTGTTTCCTAGTATGATTTGATAGCTGATTAGTAACCTTTACTATCACTAAGTGTTGTATCTTTTCATTCTTGATGAATGTGTTTTATTCTCCTTATGTACACTGAGAGCATATACACCAAAGACAAATTCCTTGTGTGTCCAATCACACTTGGCCAATAAAGAATTCTATTCTATTCTATTCTATTCTATTCTATTCTATTCTATTCTATTCTATTCTATTCTAGTGACTACAAGGCCTTTACTTGCACTAAACAATTTTTTTTCTAATTAATTATAGTTTCTTATTTCGCTAAATAGAGGATTTATCGTTATCATTTTCAGATCTAACCAGGATTTTAAACCATAGTTTGATATGATTTTAATCTGTGGTGGGATTCAAGTAATTTAACAACTGGTTCTCTGCCCTAATTATTTCTTCCAACAACCAGTTTGCCAAATTGCTCAGAAAGTTAACAACCGGTTCTCCCGAAGTGGTGCGAACTGGCTGAATCCCACCACTGATTTTAATGTCTTGGCTTGTTCTAAAACTGATCCTTTCCATACAACAGCAGTAAACTGATTTAATTTATTTATCCAATTTGTATGGCTGTTTATCTATCTAAAAAACTCTGGGCTGCAAACACAGTAAAAAGAAAACATTCCATTAAAACCACAAAACCAAACTGAAGTTCAAAAAATCACAAAATTAATAATCACATGCACCCACACCAGAGCTCCCATAACTAACATAAGCAGCCAGGGTCGGATTTTCCTATAGGCTAACTAGGCTTCAGCCTAGGGCCTCAAGATCAAGAGGGGCCTACACAGTGGTGGGATTCTGGGGGTTCTAGGGGGTTTGGCCGCACCCTTTGTTAAATTGCTGGCTCGCCCACCCCTCGCCTCCCACCCGCACGGCGCCAGCCTACCATAGCCAGGGGTAGGCAATTGTGGCTCTTTTACAACCTGTGGACTTCAACTTCCAGAATTCCTGAGACAGCTTGCCTGGGATCCATGTGGGCTGCCTGGGATCCATGTGGGCTGTCACGTGGTTCCCCACCGGCTCTGGACGCAAGAGAGCAGGATGGAGAAAGCAGCTTCCATGCCTTCACTCACCCTCACTCTCTGCTCTGTTGGATCGCCGGCTGTTCGCTTACCCCACCCACTCCCCATCTATTGCTGCCTCCGATGGCTAGAGGAAAAAAAAACTTCAAATTCTTGCCACGGGGCTTCAAAGGGCCACCCTAGAGCTAGTGATGCAGCCGAACCCTTTGTTAAATTGCTGGCTTGCCCCGCCCCTCCGCACCACTATTTATTGCCAATAAATAGTGGTGGGCGAGGGGCGGGGGAGCCAGCAATTTAACAAAGGGTTCGGTGTTTTTTTTGTAATTTTATTGGCCCAGGGAGCTTCAGCATAGGCTAATTGGCCTCCTGGCTCTCAGCTGATTTGTCTCGGCTGTTTTGCTCAGGGCTCTTCTGCTTCCTTGCAAAGAGTGCTAATTATTTTTTCCCTAGCTATGCTGAGAAACGAAACTGAAACTGCTTTGCTGTTGCTGCAAGGTTGGAAAATTAGGCAGGCAGAATTCTTTTCTTTTTCCTCACCAAAAAAGGTAGGTGCAAACAATGGGAAATTTAGGGAAAAAGAGGAGAGTTCAGAATTTTAAAACACAAAAGAAAAAAAAGCTCTATTTAACTAGGGAATTGTAATAATTGAGATACTATTAATTGTATATTTCTGAAAGCAGAAATGGTTAAGTTGTGGTTTGGAGGAATATATGGGGGAAATTATTTGGTTTATTATTATTGGTAAATATAATTAATTGATTTGTAAGAAATTGGATTGCATGGAAATAATTGAAATATTCATGTTCATATTGATTAATATACAAAAAAGGTAGTTATATAACTAATTGATTTATATTAAAATGTTAAATTTATATTAAACAACTAATATTACATAATTAACCAATGTGAGGATGCATATAAAAATAGATGACAATGGGAAGGGGTATAATATAGAATAGAAGGGAAAAATTGAATTTGATTAAGGTTAGAGATGAGGATGAAGGGTAATATTGGTTTTTTACAAAAATAGATGAGGAATAAATATGGCAAAAAGGAAATATAGAAATTGTAAATTTAATTGAAATGACTAAACACTGTTTAAATTTGTGAACCGGCCAAATACTCTGTTCAAAGAAAATACATTGTATGTTTGTATGTGTGTTTCTAATTATTGTTATTTATTCATATTTGTTCTCTTTTATTCTTTAAAGTTTAACAATTCTTTCTTTATCTTAATATCTTTATATTTGTTTGGGGTTGGCTTTCTTCCCTTTCATCTTTTTTATTGTACAGCAATCTTTCTCCTCAAACCTACCACCTCTCTCTTTTCTTTCCTTCTTACTTTCTCTTCCTCCCCCTCTTCTCCTCCCTACTTCCTCTTCCTTTCTCCTTCTCCTCCTCTCTTCCTCCCTCTCTTACCCTTCCTCCTACTCTAATTTCCCTTCCCTTCCTTCATCCCTCTCTATTGCTGTATCCTTTTATGCATATGGACTACTCAGAGGGCTGAAAAAGTTATTTTTGACTGGTCCTCGCACTTTTGACCAGTCCTCGAACTTACGACTGTCCTCACATTTTACGTTTTTGCCCTATCTTGTCACCATGGTGAAGAGAAGCAGTTGTGAAATGAGTGACATGGTTGTTAAGAAGCTGCACAGGCATAAATGTGAGGATGGTCATAAGTGTGAGGACCGGTCAAAAGTGTGAGGCCCAGTCAGAAATGACTTTTTTCAGTCCTCTGAAAAAAGTCTAGGCACATAGCCACGCCCACCCGGTCACATGACGAGCTACCCACACCTACACAGTCATGTGACCAGCTAGCCACGCCCACCCAGTCACATGATTGCCAAGCCACACACCCCACTAAGCCACGCCCACAGAACCTGTTGTTAAAAAAATTGAATCCCACCACTGGTGAAAGGGCCTCATAAGTGGAATAGCCTAGGGCCTCTTTTCATCTAAATCCGGCCCTGTAAGCAGCTGGGAGAAGAGCTAGGTCTTCATAGATTTGCAGAATTTATAGGGCCGCCCATCTTGCAGTTCGAGACAATCTTGTGGCCATCATAATCATGAGAGATACAAATGAGTATCATCAGCATCAAGATTAGTATTAAATGCCAATAAAGTCAATTAGCTAAAGACTTAAGGACAGTTTTCTTGAGGGAAGTAGCTCTGTGAGGTAAATTGTCTTTGATAATGCCTTTATCTCAATGGTGTAATTAAAGGGAATATACCTTTGTCAGCCATCAAATGCATAATGGGCATAGTCCCTACCTGCAAATCTTTTTTTTTCTTAAAAGGTTAAAGGTAAATCTTAACAAAACATGTTTTTAAAGGAGTTATTTTTATAAACCTGTGGAAAAGAGAAAGAAGACACAAACCATAGCTTGCTAACCATCCCTCCTAATTTTTTTCTGTTTTTGCTTTAAGGGTAGAACTAAAAGAGCATGAAAATATCACCAAAATAAACTTGAACGAAGGGCAACCACACAGAATATATTTCAGTTTTCAGCCTTTTATCTTTTCTTACTACACATAAGGTAACAGAATAAAAAAAACCACATAGGTATATTTTTTCTTCTGTTGACCAGGATGCTTTTGATAACCAGAAGAAAGAAAATGTATTGCTTCCAGATATTTTCCATCTTATACTGTACCAGCCTTTGAAATAAAAAGAAAAACCTCTTAAGAAAACAATGCAACATCTGAATTTGGACAATCTGGTCCCTGATTTTACTTTAAACTGTGTAATAGATATCACACCTTTGTGTTTGCTTGAAAATGTTAACAAATCCAATTAGCAAAATGAAATTGAGCACAGTTTAAGAGTAGATGGTGGGATAAATTTCTTTTGTCTGCATGTGGCAATCAATATAATCCCCTCACCCCAGATTCCAACAATTTACTTCAAAGATATAGCTACATACCAACCTCTGTGTGTGGGTGTGGGTGTGTTTGTGCTTTGGTCCTTGCCCTCCAGAGGAAACTTTAAACTTAGCCTTGTAATACAGCCTGTATTTTTCTACTGGGCACTGATTACCTCTTGCTTTCATTTAAAATTGAAATTTAGTTGAGTTTCTGATAAAGGAGAATATTTGAAGCTCCTGGGCTAAAATGAGGGGTTCTTGGTGCTCTCTGAGCTTGGTTGTTTTCTGGCAGACATTTTATTACCCAAACTAGATACCATCAACACTGATGTGGATGTAAGTGTTGATGTTATCTATTTTGGATAATGAAATGTCTGCCAGAAAACAGCCAAGCTCAGAAAGCACCAAGGACCCCTCATTAGCTGAACTTTAAATCAGTAGACTAATTGCTCCAATATTACATCCAGTATGATAGAAACAATTATCTTTGTACAGAATGTGCCTGCCTAGATAATGCTGTTGTGATCCTAGACATGTAAACAGTATGTGGCACCAATTAGCATTTTTTTTTAATACTAACAAAGCCTGTAAAAAAAGAAAAGAAACTAAAAGGGTAGGGGATGGGAAAGAAAAGGAAAAGGAAAAAACAAATAACATGTCGTTGAGTGGTATAGAAATAATGGTTAGGGAATTCAGCATTTTGGCTCTGTGCTTGACATTTAAATAGGAGTCTGTGAGGAATGATTTATGTATACCTAGTTAGTACCCTTGAGGAAAGGTGATTTTTTTGCTTTCTGGAAATAATCTTGTTTGCTTGTTTAAGCAAACTCTATATTGTTTTTCAAAGCAGAATACTGTCTCAAGGTGGTTCAGAGTAAAAGCATTACTTCACTGATGTAAATGTAAAAATACAAATCTTAATAGTAACAATAGTATATCATGGAAATAGTTTAAGCATCTGAGAAAATATTCAACTTATTTTTCAGCTTGGCCTATAGGCAATCATGGTTAGAACATGGGAGTTTCATTCTAGCATAGTTGGGAGGCACCAGGAGGGCTGGTTCAAAAGTTCCTTATCTGGAGAATCAAATTAAACCGTTTCGTTTGGTTTCAGGAATACTCAAAAGTCAGTTTATCAGACTTGCTGAATACCTTAGTTATATTTTAAATCACAGTGCTGACAACAGGATATTACCAACACCAAGAACAATTGTCTTCCATACAGGAGCTGAGGAAAGTGTGCTATCTAATCTTTCACTAAACAAAGGGCACAAAGATCTGTCATAGGTAAATTATTAATTGGTTGATATAAAATGAAAGTAAATAGCAAATAGAGATCCAGTTTGGTGTAATAATTAAGGCATCAGGCTAGAAATCAGGAAATGGTCTTGTAGTCTGCTTTATCCACAGAGCCAGCTGGATGATCTTGGGCCAGTCATTGTCTCTCAGTCCTAGAAAAATGGCAATGGGAAACTACTCCTGAAAAACATGACCAACAAAACTGCAGGGACATGTCAAGCCAGACTTTAAAGATCATCCATGATTAAATGGGGGGGGAGGGGTCATGAATATATATATATATTAATACCTTGATATGTATATTTGTTTGCTTCTGGTTTGAAGGGGCTAACAAGAACATTAGAACACTTCCTCCATAATTTGTTGAGTATGATAAAAACTAAGTCCGTAATTTATTAGGTCTATATATGCTACTATTACTTGCTTTATAAGAACAGTGTGGGATTAGAAGTTCCTCTAGAAAAAAGAAAAGCTGATATAGGAGCCTGAGGGAGGAGTCAAATGTGACATCAGTCTCAAATCCCTTTGTGCCCACAAGAGATCTAAGTCCAGCCCACCTTGAATTCCATGACTCTTATCTACCTCCAATTTGCTTTGACCATTAGTAGTCCAGATTATTCTAAAGAGTTTAAACCCTTATATTCATCAGAACTGCCTAGATTCCTGACTTCCTACATTTATCAGCTGATTTATTTTAAATCTCTAGTTCTTATAGATACTCCATCAATATTCTAAGATCATTCAATCATAATTCATGGGAAATGTAAGTTTTCCTTTACTCATATAATTCAGTCAGAGTTAATTTGTTTTAAACAATCAATTTTTTATTTTACTTTTAGGATCATTGTAATAGACAACGTCCTTCCATCTGAATTTAATGAGTCCTTCCCCTCAGCCCTTTTTTCTACGCAAATGGCTGAAAATAATACTTCAACAGATGAAAAAGACTCCCTTGTTTACCATGTCAGTGCCATAATAAATATCCGAGATTTTTTTTTTCTCTTCCACAATAGATGAGAGTATCTTGGACTGAAGGGTTTTAGAGGGGATTTTAATGGTTTTTATAGTTTTATTGGGTATTTTTTTTAAAAAAAAATTGAACTTTGTGTGTTTTATTGTTGTGAGCTGCCCTGAGTCCTTTCGGAGTTAGAGCGGCATATAAGTCTAAAAAATAAATAAATAATAAATAAATCTTCTGGAAAAGATAAAAGATCTCTGATGTTCAAGCAGCAGGACAAGTCCTCCTACATGTGTCACTTTGACCCTCCAGCTTGTTCTGTTTCTAAATTGATCCAAGTCCTGAACTGATTGCCTACCATCCTCATAAAAAATAAAAAAATACTTGACATAGGCATTAATATACTGGTTTCTTGTTACAATTTGCTTCTGTTTCTCCTGCTTTTGAGTTTTTGTGAGCCAGAACCAAACTGCAACAACTTTTCATCCTCAGTTTCATGCTTTGTTGGTGGTGGCTCCTTTTATTTCCTACCTCTGCTCTCAATATTGAAGTCGAGGATAGAGAAATTCTGCTGGAACTAAGACATAGCATGAGTTAATGAGCAAAAAGTGGATTACATTGGAGTATTTGGGGTCTTGCTCAAGCTGCTGAACATCATTTTGTTTGTTTGTTTTTAATCCAGTTAACCAAATTTGCAAATCCCTCCATAAATTGGGTGAAAAGTAATGGGGTTAGTGCCTTTCATATGAAAACAAGAGAGCAAAACTAATAGATGTATCTATCTAGGGAGGTATTGGAAGACTTGAATCTGGAATTTGATGCTATATTGGAGTTATCACTTTTTTTCTCCACCCTGTAACCAGTATAGTATTTTGTTTATGAGCCACTGTGGCACAGTGGTTAGAGTGCAGTACTACAGGCTACTTCTGCTGCCTGCCGGCATCCTGCAATTTGGCTGTTAAAATCTCACCAGGCTCAAAGTTGAATCAGCCTTTCATCCTTCTGAGGTGGGTAAATTTTGGGGGACAATATGCTGACTCTGTAAACTGCTTAGAGAGAGCTGTAAAGCAGGGGTGAAATTCAAATTTTTTGCCCTACCGGTTCTGTGGGCATGGCAGGGGAAGGATATTGCAAAATCTCCATTCCCACCCCACTCTGGGGCCAGCCAGAGGTGGTATTTGCCGGTTCTCTGAACTACTCAAAATTTCCGCTACTAGTTCTCCAGAACCTGTTAGAACCTGCTGGATTTCACCCCTGCTGTAAAGCACTGTAAAGCGGTATATAAATCTAAGTACTATTGCTATTGTTTAGAGATCACTACAGCTATGCAAAAGAAAAAAAAAGAAAAAAAAAAGAAAAGCTATGGTGGGAGACAGGATATCATTTTGTAAAATTGGTTACAGATTCTCAAAATTCCAGATATGCCCATAGGAATGAAAATCCTTTTTAATTTTTCAACAATATGCATGAAGATATTAGAGCAATCTTCTCTAATCTGAGAGAGGCAGGTTGCATGCAATGCATATATTAGTTGGTCTATCATCCCTCTCTACTATGGCACTAGTGAAGAAGAAGGCTTGAAATTATTCCTGTTGTTTTATTGGAGTTGGATCAAGTCCCTTTGGTTTGATTTGTCTTCTTGATTGTCCCATAGAAATTAATGCCAAAATACTATTTACAAAGTAGTTATAAAGGACCTGTAACATTGTTAGGGTCAATCATACAAGCAATACACTAATTTCAAATTTCAGAAAATCTGAATATCATTAAGCCTGATATGAAACAAAATTGGTGAGGGGGATTTTCTATAAAGATTATTTTATTTATATTTATTTATGTATTACATTTATATGGCTTCCCAACTTACACATGGAGACTTAGGGTTGTTTATATCTTTAAAGAAGTATGTGCATTATTATTTTTTTTGCACTGTTTCCCCCCACCCCCACCCCTCCTTCTGTTCTTCTTTTTGTTTGCTTTCTCTTTGATTGCTTGTTTTGCTTAACATTAATCCTGTGGTACAGTTCTTTGAGACTTGAAAGCTAACTAATTGCTTTGTGATTTCTAACAGGTCTCTGTTTGGATTAGTTTACTGATGTTTCTGTATTAGTTTGGGATTGCAAATAGCCTCCTGGAAATGTAAGCAAGAACCTTACTTAAACAGAGTACCTCCCCAAAAAAGAGTGTCCTGGAGAACCTAAAGGAGTCACCCCATCCCTTTACCAGACACAGTGGTACAATTTGATTGCCTACATTTTTTTTTTTTTGTCCTTTTGAAGTATCCTGGGAGGAATTTTCATCTTTTGTTGTTGTTGTTCATATGTTTTGGAAATGTGTCCTCTATTTCCCTGTGACAAAATCTGCTGGTAAGTCTGTGTGAATATTTTGCATACCTAAAGGGGAAATCCATGAATTATTAGACCTTTATATCAGAGGTGGGTTTCAGCAGGTTCTGACCAGTTCTGGAGAACCGGTAGCAGAAATTTTGAGTAGTTCAGAGAACCAGTAAATACCACCTCTGACTGGCCCCACCCCCATCTATTCTCTGCCTCCCAAGTCCCAGCTGATTGGGTGGAAATGGGAATTTTACATTATCCTTCCCCTGGAGTGGGGTGGGAATGGAGATTTTACAGTATCCTTCCCCTGCCATGCCCACCAAGCCACACCGACCAAGCCATGCCATGCCACATTCCCCAAGCCACACCCACAAAACCAGTAGTAAAAATATTTGAAACCCACCACTGTTTTATACCATAGATTTCACATCAAATGAAACATGTCATTTGCACCCTGATGGTATATACTAATGGCATAGCTTGGAATTGGTGCCCAGCTGCAAATGGTATGACCTCACCCAAGAGCGATGAAGCCTTAATAATGGTTGTTCCCAGTGGAGGACAAGCAGTCTGGTGCGACTCTTGTAATGTGTGTTAAACAATAGTTATTGACTTCAGCTATTCACAGGTGACTATGGTTGCTTGCACCCAATAATGTCTGCTAATATTCAATGCATCTCTTTTACTCCTTGATTTAAGGAGGTTGACCCATCACAGAAGGATGCTCATGAAAGAATGGATCCAGCACTCAAAAACTTTATTTTCATGTTTTGCAATCTTATTTTTAGCAAGCCCAACAGCTGAACTCCTTTGTGCTGAACTGTATGGAAATCTTATGTATGTGCATTTCTCTTGCGCTTTTTCTATAAGAAATAGATGACATTCGTCTATTCAAAAACCTTCAGTGTGAAATGGATTAAGGTCAGGCCAGTTTCAAGATAGCAACTACAGATAGCTGGAAGGTTCTAATCAATTGATCAAAAACATGGAGCTGAAGTTGTTAACTAGCTGGCTAGTACTTTTTAGGGAAGCTCTGCACTGTGAAGAAATGCAGTTCAGGTGGAAGTAGCTAGTTTGAGCAATCTCTTCACCCTGCAAGGAGACAAAAAAGAGGGGAAAAAGGGATCAGGCACCAGACACTGTACAGAAAGAACTTTACCTAAATAAGATAGCAGCGAACAGGTGTTTTTTTTTTTTTTTTTTTTTTTGTGCAGTGTCTCTTTCTCCCTCTTTCTCAGTCATGTGTTCACTTGGTGACCATTTCTCTTAATGATAGAATTGTCAGAACCAATTGCAGTCACTAAACGACTACTATTATTGCTACGAAATTAAGAACGCTGTAAGGGTAAAGCACAGGTGTCAAACTCTATCACGTCATGTATCATGATGTTTTTTGCCTTAGCGGAGCTGGGGTGGTCATGGCCTATGCATGACGCATCCAGCCCATGGGCCACCAGGTTGATAGACCTGAGGTAAAGGTTTCCCTTTTCCAGTTGTGTCCAATTCTAGGTGTTGGTGCTCATCTCCATTTCTTAGCTGAGGGAACCATCATTGTCCAAAAATATTTCCATGATCATGTGGCCAGCATGTGTATAAACTGAGATGCATGGAATGTTGTTACCTTCCCAATGAAGTGGTACCTATTTATCTGCTCACATTTTCATGCTTTCGAACTGCTAGGTGAACAGGAACTGGGTCTCACTCTGACACATGGACCCTCAGTTCTTGAACCCAGGCTGTCAGCTTTCCAGCTGACAAGCTCAGCGTCTCTAACCCCTGAGCCATCATGTCCCAGAGAGCACTATAACCAAAGACTTTACAGATAGAAAAGACTGTAAAATTTGTCACAGGTTGCCATGCATCAAGGCCAAGTGTAGTTCCTCTGCATAAAATGGCAAATCAAAAGTGTACCTAAAATAGAACCTCATTAAGCAAACTAGAGATAACATAAAATAGTACACATATATATTTTTTTTTACATAAAATAGTATACATTTAAAAAGTAAATTGGGCAATCTTTATAAATAATCTTTCAAAATTAATTTTCTTGAACATATAAAGATTGGAGGCAACGAAGGTAACCCCCCCCCAAAATAACCCCAACCTTTTTCTTCATCAAAGACTGCACGCATCGCCCAAGAGTAAGGTTATGACTGACTCCTTGAGTTTTAATTTCACCACTTTATTCTTCCTTATCAGATTGCTCTATATTAATGAACATAAATCTTCTCCCCTTTTTAAATGTAAATTTTAATTTGTTTTAAATTATGGGGTATTTTAAATTCAGCCAAATTATTTAATTTGTTTTTAATTTATTTTAAATTTTTGTATTTATGTGTTTTATCTTGTGGCTGTTCACTGCCCTGAGTCCTTCGGGAGAAGGGCGGTATATAAATTTAATAAAATAAATAAATAAATAAAATAAAGAGCGATAATGTTCCCACTGTCACTCATTTCATTTAAAGTTGTTTTAACATTACCAAGTTTCTAGCACAACTCAACTATAGTCTCATGTTTGTCTAGTGGTCAATGTATGCTCGTCTATTGATTGTTCTGGATAAGAGTCACCTTGTATGGAGATGGGCAGCATAAAAATGTAATAAAAATAAATAAAATAAATATTTTACTAACAGGACATTTAGTGTGTGTGTATGTATGTATGTATGTATGTATGTATGTATGTATGTATGTATGTATATATATATATATATATATATATATATATATATATATATATATATCTTCATACTATGAATCTCTGAATAATTTGTTTCTGGATTTTTTATTATATATAAAAAGTAATAGAAAATATATACCATAAGATTATGTAAAATATAATATTTATAAATATAAAATATGTTTATTTATAATAATATTATATTATAACACAATAAATTTAATATAATAATATACACTGCTCAAAAAAATAAAGGAAACACAAGCAGAAGACATCCGAGATCTGAATGACTGAAATAGCCTTATTAAATACTTTGTTCGTTACATACAGTAGTTTTGTGTTCCCTTTAGTTGTTTGAGCAGTGTATAAACTACTATATGTAAAGAAGAAAGTATTTAATAAGACTATTTCATTCATTCAGATCTCAGATATCTTCTGCTTGTGTTACCTTTATTTTTTTTTTTGAGCAATATATATTATATATTATTATATTGTATAGTAAATATTATATTACATTATTATATTACATAATTATAAATATATAATGATAACATAACTACATTATATTAATATAGTATAATAATATAATGTAAAATAAACAAAAAAAATCTATACTGGACATTTATCATATATCTTTCATACTATCCTCTCTGAATACTTTGCTTTTCTTGCAATATCTAAAATAAACTACTTTCTTATCTTGCAAGTAAAACCTCAAATAACTTGTGTAATATTTTAGATCAGGTTAAAATTATTTCTTATACATTTGTATGTGACATTCTGGTAAATTCTTTCATATTTCCTATTAAAAACAAAATTTCATTTCATGTAAGCAGCAGACAAATTCCATTGCAAAGCCATATGAGTAAAATTCTTTGCACCGTGACAAATAGAAGTGGAAAACACCACAGCAATTGATTGGTTTAAAAGATAATGCAAATTGAATGATGTACTGTTGAAAGATAATGGCCTATTGCTGAACAATAATGGCTGGGTAAAGGAGACACTTTGATGGGAAATCACACTCAGGACATACCTAATCATTATGTTCAAAAGTAGAAAAGATTGAGCCCATAATGTACTCTATTACATTGCATCCACCCACTCTGCAAATAACCAATGAGGGAAAGTGGTATTTACTTCTACCTTCAATCTGAATAGATTGCAAGTTCTTGCTGCTTAGCTTTTGAATGGCTTCTTTTTTTCCTCATAAAGTTTACTATTAGTACTGAAATGAAAAGAATGAACTCCCCAATTATTTATTGATTTATCAGGTTTATATGAACACAAAAAGTGACTCTTGGGTGGCATACAACAAAGCTAAAAACAATGAAAATATACAAAACAATTATTATTATTTTTTTAAAAAAATCTATTTAAAAACCACAGGGCTAAAAAAGAACAAATATTAGGTAAAGAACACGTGTTAATAATCATAATGGAGCCAGCTCAGAATCTTGCCAGGATCCTCAGGCCTGGCACAATCAAGTTTTTAGGGACTCTGAGAACTCAATAGGGATTGAGATAACCTCACTTCAGGGTGGGTGGGCGGAGGATGTTCTATAAAAGAGGGACTACAACAGTAAAGCCCTTGTTACCTCCCGGTTGGACTATTGTAATGCTCTCTACATGGGGCTCCCCTTGAAGAGCACTCGGAGGCTCCAACTGGTCCAGAATGCGGCTGCGTGGGTGGTTATGGGTGCAACCCGTTGTGCCCATGTGACACCTCTCCTGCGCGAGCTGCACTGGCTCCCAGTGGTCTTCCGGGTGCGATTCAAGGTGTTAGTTACCACCTTTAAAGCGCTCCATGGCATAGGACCCGGGTACCTCCGAGACCGTCTTCTGCCACCAATAGCCTCCCACCGACCAGTCCGTTCCCACAGAGAGGGTCTCCTCAGGGTGCCATCAGCCAAGTTATGTCGGCTGGCGACACCCAGGGGGAGGGCCTTCTCTGTGGGAGCCCCAGCCCTATGGAATGAACTGCCCCCGGAAATTCGTAAGATCTCCGACCTCCGGGTGTTTCGCTGCGCATTGAAGACCCTGTTGTTTCGCCAGGCCGGACTATCAACACAATAGTTTTAAAATGGGTATTTAAATTTATCGGGGTTTTAAATTTGAGCCACCTTATTTAATTATTTTAAATTTTATACTGTTGTTTTGTCTGTGTTTTTAAATAGGCTGTAAACCGCCCTGAGTCCTTCGGGAGAAGGGCGATATAGAAATAAAATTATTATTATTATTATTATTATTATTATTATTATTATTATTATTATTATTATTAAAGGCCCACCACCTAGCACCAGCCAAATGGAGCTCCCTAGCTGGTGGCACCCATAACATGCTTGTAACATGCTTCTTCTGCTGGATCTGGTGGGATGGCTAGGCATAATTGGGCAGTAGCACTTCCTCGATAACTCAGCCGCATAGCATGTAGGACTTTAAATGCCAAAACCAATATATTGAATTTATTCTGTCTCAGGTTGCAGACACAGTTACTAAAGAGTTAAGCTACCATAATAGTAGACATCCACAAGATTGCTTAATTCACCAGGGCAGAGATGTATATTTGGGTATTATCAGCATACTACTGATATCTCACCCATGGCATGGGATGAGGTCACTCAGGGGTCGCATGTAGATGTTGAATAGAAGAAGAAAGGGCATTGACTCCTGTAACATTGTATCATGGCAATGTAACATTGCCAGACCAATTCTTGAATACAGCTCATCTGTCTGCATATCGGACATTAATACAATCGAAAGAGTCCAGAGATATTTCACAAGAAGAGTCGTCCACTCCTCTGCTCACAACAAAATACCTTATGCCACCAGACTCAAAATGTTGGGCTTAGACAACTTAGAACTTCACCGTCTTCGGTCTGACCTAAGCATAGTACATAAAATCATCTGCTACAATGTCTTACCAGCCAATGAATACTTCAGGTTCAACCAAAACAATACAAGAGCACACAATAGATACAAACTCATGGTAAACTGATCCAAACTAGACTGCAGAAAATACGACTTCAGTAACAGAGTTGTCAATGCCTGGAATGCACTACCGGACTCTATAGTTTCTTCCCCAAATCCCCATAACTTTAACTTTATACTGTCTATTGTAGACCTCACCTCATTCCTAAGTGGTCTGTAAGGGGCATGCATAAGCGCACCAGCGTGCCTACCGTCCCTGTCCTAATGTTTTCTTTTATTTGCATCCTTTTCATGTATTTATAATTATGTTTACACTTGTATCTGTCATAAACTACATGCTTGATGAAACAAAACAAAACAAAACAAAACAAAACAAAACAAAACAAAACAAAACAAAACAAAACAAAACAAAACAAAACAAAACAAAACAAAACAAAACAAAACATCCAACATAGTAGAAGATGAGAGCAGGATCTCCCCTCTCACCCCACTGACCGGAATCAACTCCAGAAGAAAGGATGTAATAATGATGATAATAATAACACTTAGACTTATACCACTTCACAGTGCTTTACAGCCCTCTCTAAGCGTCAGAGTCAGCATATTGCCCCCAACAATCTGAATCCTCATATGAACCAGCAGAACACCTTGCCATCTACCCCCAATGCTTTGAATTGATCCAGAAGGATATCATGGCCAATGGTATTGAAGCCTGTCAACAGGTAAGACAGGTCAAGGATTGATGCACAACCCCATCCTACTCAAGCCAAAAATGCATCCAATGCCATTTCCATGCCATACCCAGGTTTAAATCCTGATTGACAGGATCCAGATAATCTGCTTCAATTATTAAATCATTAATAATTTTAATGATTTCACAGGTGGAATCAAAAATTCTTACCCATTCAAGTATTCTTAAATTAATTCCATTACCTTGACACAGAAATCAACCTAAAGGAAGGCTTTTGATGCTACAAACAGCTGTTGATTTGAAATGAAATAGATGGACAAAATATGGGGACAAATTCTCATACAGTGTACATTTCTCAATCTCTTCTTCATATACAGTCATTATATGCATCTCAAAAGTGCAGAGCATAGCATCACAGGGCTGCATGCACTGTCCAAAAGTGCTGAAACCCATAAGATTCCCAAAAATTGCTACTAAATTGTAGTTTTGATGTTATAAAAGTTGGAAAAATTTAAATAATAAGAGTCAGGATACTACATTATTAAGAATGTCTTCGTCTATTTTTCAGGCATACATCAGAGGTGGGTTTCAGCAGGTTCTGACCAGTTCTGGAGAACCAGTAGTGGAAATTTTGAGTAGTTCGGAGAACCAGTAGTACAAATGCTGACTGGCCCCACCCCCATCTATTCTATGCCTCCCAAGTCCCAGCTGATTGGGAGGGAATGGAGATTTTACAGTATACTTCCCCTGGAGTGGGGTGGGAATGGAGATTTTACAATATTCTTCCCCTGTCACCAAGCCACACCCACCAAGCCATGCCATGCCCATCAAGCCACACCCACAGAACTGGTAGTAAAATATTTTGAAACCTACCACTGGCATACATGATAAATGCCTGTGAAACTTCTCTCCTACAGTCACCATTAGTATGAAGTCAATGAGTGGTAGATTATCAGAATGATCCAGATTTATAACTATTGAACAGAACTCTGGCCAACCATTCAAAAATATATTGAACTGACTTGGGAAAATTCAGGAAGTGCCTAATACCAAAACAATGTTCCTCCAAAGCCGAATGGAGCCTTCTGATTGTTTGTTATACATATTTTAGGAATACAGATGTTATGCAAACATAAACTGATATATTGTACTTCTTTGCAAATATTCCAGACAAGATACATGCTGTCAGTCCAAGTGGAATTTGCTTTTTTCTTAAATTTCTGAGTTTTGCAGTTGACGTACATTTACAGTCACCAGAAATTTCTTTTTAAAGGCAAGAAACAAACAGAAAATAAAATAAGCCTTTATCATACAATAGGAACCTTTTTTTTTTTTTTGAAAGATGTATGATTTGGTAAACAATGGACAATTGAATTTCCTAAGGATACTTTACCAACAGTGTAAGCTAAAGCAGTTACATGTATTTTGAGAATTTACATAGTAAGTACAATGAAACACAACTGTAAATATTTCATTTTACATATTTAATTCTTTTCATTTGGAGTCCCTATAGCTTCTATTTCCCCTAGTCAAGTACTAATGGTATTTCCTTTTTACTATTCACAGTTGTTTACAAAAGGAGATTGTTAGAGTCTTTTCTGCATTTTTATGTGTAGGGTTTTTCTTTATCCCCTTTATTTAGTGATTGTGGGAATAATAACTCAAATCTTGAAAGGGATCATTTCTTAAATGTGATTTTTGTACAGTTAAAATATGCATATTCATGGCCATTTTGTGGGAGTGTGGGAGACAAACATAAAGGTATAATTTCCATGCCATTCAAGTCAATAGGTGATTTTTTTTTTTAGAGAAGGAACTTAGGCAAACCATTAAAAAGAAGCAAATAAAGCTGGGACACAAATATGCATAAAGGACTGAATTCAAAGTTGTATTCCTTCAATAGATAAATTCCTTTTGAATCCCATCCAATGGTGATTCAATAGTCTCTTATTATTTATAAAGGTAAAAAGAATACAGATACTAGGAAAGACTAAAAGGGGAAAGAGGAAAACAAATGTTTGCAAATCTAAATCACCAATCTTATGACAGATAGATAATAATAGATGAGAGGGGGGAGGGGGAGAGAGATTAGAGATGAAAGATAGATGATAGAGATAGATGGATGGATGGATAGATAGATAGATAGATAGATAGATAGATAGATAGATAGATAGATGATAGGCAGACTATATCTAGTTCAGAATATAATTTAGAATTCTGATTATATGTTTTCAGACTATTTTAACATTTGCACTTAGCTGTGCCCATAATTTCTTTGTGAGAACAAAATTACACCTCTCCACTATCCAGCATTTTCTTAGTTTAAGCTTACAGGTCATCTGATTTGCTCAGATATCCAGCCCTTCAAGTGCACTTGATCAATGTACCACTTACTCATATTGTAAAGCTACCTTTATTGATTTCTTATTGGCGGCTTTTCATAAAATGGGTTGCTAGAGATAAGGATCCCTTTTCACCCACCTGTCCTATATTGCAGGTCCTTATCTCTACTAAAGCACAATATATAGCATGCAGTCTCAAGTGGAATCAAAGCAAGTGGGTCAAAAGAAGGGGAAAGTCATCTTGCTTATCTGGAAAATTTCTGCCATGATTAGAAAATCTAATCCAAAGAGGTATAATGGATGTATGAAGAGCACTAAAGGTTATTTTTTTTAACTTCACTAATTAGCTCACTAATTGTAAGTTGACCATTCTTCTCTTTTCACTTCTAATTTAGTTGATTCCATCACTGAATGCCATTACAAAGTGATTTAAATAACTGTTCCTTATATGCATTCATAAAATGGAGAAACATTGTCTTTTAGAGCAGGGGTCTCCAATCTTGGCAACTTTAAGACTTGTGGATTTCAACTTTGCTGGCTGAAGAATTCTGGGAGTTGAAATCCACAAGTCTTAAAGTTGCCAAGGTTGGAGACCCCTGTTTTAGAGTCAGTGTTCCCTCTCCCTCCCTCCCTCCCTCCCTCCCTCTCCCCATTCATTGATACTTAGACATATTAATTGAATGGTTCCAGATGTATACAAGAATATGTATTGATAAACCAGATCAGAACCAGGCACAGGGGTCAAAAAATCAAGATGGCAATTTTAATTCAGTCTATACATTATTTTTACTTTGCTCTGGTTTGTTATTCATTGCTAGTGCCATGATTTTAAAAACAAAACAAAACATAAGAACAGTGCATCAATACTATAAATAAACAACATTCTGAAATAGATTATAGACCAAAAGGCAGGGAATGGGTAAGAACAACTTGTAGAGAATCTGGAAAAGTTAGTACTGGAGAGGAGAAAAAGATAAAAGACACCCTTGCAAAATATTGGTATTCATTAGTAGCTATCTATAAAGAAAAGAAATGATTCTGTGACGTGATGTTATCAGCCTGGAAGAGACAGGAAGGAAAGTTTCTTCATGACACAGAGCTCCTTAAAAAATAAGCAAGTTTTATTTTTACAGATTAGAACAACAAATTTCTGAACTGTTATTTTACAATGCTGATACGGGGGTGGGGGTGGGGGTGGGGAGAGCCTTTAAAAATCTTATAAAAAAGAAATAAGCACTACTTGGAGTTTGGATTTAGCCAAATATTACTTACTTTTTTGTGCACCCACAAACACCTTCTCTGGCAAAGCACACCGACAACCTACAATGACAAGTTGCAAAGCATTTAAGGATAAAAAAAGCTTATGAACATGTCATGCCTCAGCTGACACAGGTTTGATTGAGACATCTAAATGATATCTGGTCACACTTTGTGAGATTAATTTCAACTTTCAAGTCTTGAAGCTATCCTTCAAGATTGATTTGATCTACCTAGAAAAATTGATTGATGGAGTCCAGGGGATGATAAATGCATCTCTGCAGAGGGGTCAGGCATCACATGGATTGAAAGAAGCAGAAGTATGCCTCTTTATTCAACAACTTTTTGGTTTTGAACAATTCCTCTCAGTCACCAAGGAAGTGATTCACATGGCTCAAGACTGTAGAGTTACAAATAATTTGGAGGAAATATATTTCTGCATTGAGACCAATTAGGGTTCAGACATATTTATCACTTTGCTGTTTATGGAATCTCATAATTTTGAAAATAGGAAAATTGCCTTTTCTGAAGGAGATTCTCTCTCTCTCTCAATTACAACTGTAATTGAGCCCATGATTATGGCCATGAATTGTTGCAGTCTAAGTCAAAGTATCACATGATCGGACTCAATTTTGATCAGTGGTCATTAAGAGATTCTGCCTCCCCAGTTGAAATCAGAAAGCAACTGAGAAGGTTGCATATTGCAACCACGTGACTTCAGGCTGCAACAAATTGTAAATTCAAGCCAGTGGCCAAGCATTTGACTTATGATCTCTGTGACTGCAGAGGTGGTGTGACTTTATGAGTTAAAGTCATAGTTTAATGAGCAGATCATAAATCACTTTTTCTGAGGCCATCATAACTGTGAATCATCGTTAAACAAGTGGTCACAAGCTGAGGACTGCCTATACAAAAATTTAATTGATTAATTAAAAACCTGTCATTATTTTTTTAAATTACTGATTATAATTCATACCCTCTCCCTCTGTGTGTGTGTGTGTGTGTGTGTGTGTGTGTGTGTGTGTGTGTAAGAGCCTTGGTGTCGCAGTGGTTAGAATTCAATATTGCAGGCTGACTCTGCCCATAGCCGGAACTTCAATCTTGATAGGACTCAGCCTTCATCCTTCTGAGGCCAGTAAACACACATGGGGATAAAAAGATTTTATTAAATGCTATATATTTATATAATGTTTTGAAAATATTAAAAAAATAAAATGCTAAATAGTTTAATGGTTTCTCCAAGCATTTATTTTGATTGATAAATAAATACATGGGTAAATAAAATATCCATTTATTTTGGTTTGCTTAGAACAGAGGTCTCCCAGACCTTGGCCTTGGCACATTCAGAACTGGTCCATAGAAGTGGTGGGTAAGCACAATCATGCATAGCTTGACTTATATGGGAAGTGCGCGCCTGTGCAACTCCATTTGTTCAACCAGCGGGTGCATCTCCCCATTGCTTGCACAAATGGAACTCTGTGTGTGCATGTTCTCGCCTACTGCTTGTGCAAAACCATTCTCTCTCCCTCCCCCCCACCCCCATCCCCCTGGTATGCAGAGCCGGAAAGCTTGGGGATCACTGACTTAATGTTATTGACTTTTGAAGCATCTTGAATTATTGGGGGTAGCGAATTTACCACAAGTAATGCTAGTAAATTTTGTGTCAGAAAAGAAAGTGGGAAGGCTAATATTAAATTGAAAATAAATAAATCTTGGTACAGTGAAATCTGTTATAATGATGCATGGTATCCCAAACCCAGCAGATAGGATTAGGAAGTTGCTTCTTCCAGTATGAATACTAATCAAGTATTATCATTATCCAGAAACTCAAAGAAATTTGGTATCCTCTGTGTCAGGCTCAAGGAACCAGATATTGTGCGCTAATCAGAGAGGTATATTTATTTCTTTTGTTGTTAGTTGCAAAGTCATGTCCAATCCATCGCGACCCCATGGACAATGATTCTTTAGGCCTTCCTGTCCTCCACCATCCTCTGGAGTCCATTTAAGCTCACACCTACTGCTTCAATGACTCCATCCAGCCACCTTCTTCTCTGTCGTCCCGTTCTTCTTTTGCCCTCAATCGTTCCCAGCATTAGGCTCTTCTACAGTGAGCCCTTCCTTCCCATTAGGTGGCCAAAATATTTGAGTTTCATCTTCAGGATCTGGCCTTCTAAAGAGCAGTCAGGGTTGATCTCCTCTAGGAGTGACCGGTTTGATCGCCTTGCAATCCAAGGGACTTGCAGGAGTCTTCTCCAGCACCATAGTTCAAAGGCCTCAATTCTTTGGTGCTCAGCCTTACTCACCTATTTACAAGAATATCACCAGACTATCTGCATTCTCTTGAGAACAATCACGTAAGCACTCCAAGGAAATAGGGTCATGGAGGTCATGTTTCCATTTCTTCCTCTCCTTCAGGGACTCCAGGCTAGTGAGTCTCTTAATTCCTCCTCCACTTTAGTGGCAAATTCTACAGCATCTGTTTGTTACTTTTTTCTTTAAAAAGAAACACCCTTTGCATCCTTATCCTGCAAAGAAAATGTCTGTCTAACATTTTATTATTCTTTCTTTACTAACTACCCCCACCCATGCTAAGAGATCCCAAAGGTGCTTTTTCAAAAGGCAACTGGAATTTCTTTGTTTTTTGCTTGAAGATGTTTTGCTTCTTTACTTCTTTGCTTGTTTAGAACTGAAGAAGCTTCTTGGATGAGAAGCAAAACATCTTCAAGCAAAAACAAGGAAAGTCCAGTTGACTTTTTGAAAAAGCACCTTTGGGACAACCATGACCTGGATGACTGAGAATCTCCATAGACATTTAGCAATGCACTTTGGGATGAACCCCACTGTCAGGGCGCTGATTAATCCCATTCTGCCTTTGGGATAATCACACCCTGATTAAGAGGAGTGGATCGAGACTTTTCCTTGCAAGCATACTTTAAGAAAACAAAACCCGAAGATATATCTTCTAATTAAACTCATTTATTTGTTATAAAGAAAATAAAACATCTGACTATCTAAAGAAATTAATTGTTACATTTTTGCAAAAGTTTGTGCCGGCTTTTTCTCAGCCGGACCTTTCTTGGCAAGAGAAGAAAGGAAAGAATGTGAAGAAGGAATGTGGGTGGATGACATGCGCAGTTTAGCTTACTGATAACAATTCTTGGCATGCTACGGAAAGTCTGATAGTCCAGAAATGAGAGCTCAGCTGGTAAATAAAAGAATGCAGTGACACCCACTTTGAATGGTGTGGGAGTATGGATGGATTTCCTCCAAAAATGCAGACTTCAGGAACCATTTGCTCTTCAGTTTGAGATGCAGATAGTACAGACTCATCCCCAACAGCCTGCACCTGTGCTCAACAGTGAAGGGACGCAGGGCAGAAAACATTCTGCAAAAAGCACAACTCCAACAGAGTTGAAGAAGCTTTTTGGATGAGAAGCGAAACATCTTCAAACAAAAAAAAGAAAATCCAGTTGCCTTTTGAAAATGCACCTTTGGAAAAACCATGATGTGGATGACTGAAAATCTCCATAGACATGGTAGATGTCCCAGATGTAGCTCAAGCAGTATAAGGGGAACCTAGTTTGAATGTCTGGTTTCATATTCCATGATGTCAACTGTAAACCAGGTTTTTTTTTTCCTGCATCCTTACCTAGTGTTTTTGTGTATATGTGTGTGTGTGTGTGTGTGTGTGTGTGTGTTTGGGCACAGCACACATATATTTACATTATAAGTGTCTATTTGAGCTGTGCAAAAATTTTGGAAGCATGCTTTACTTTGACAATGCTTTCAACAAAGTATCCCTTTGAAGGAGCATCATGAAAACTTTGAAGCCTTTACTTCTAAGAGCAAAGAAAGAATACCCAGAATATACAGTAGTTTCACTTTATATCCCTTTTCTGACACTTCCAGTAGCCAAAGGTGATTTAGAAGTGATGCACAGTGTCTCAGTGTTGTGAATTGCATCATCGCTGTGCTTCAGCAAAGCAAATGGTATTGTCTCTGAGGCACAAAATATCTTACAGAGAACAAAGCCCAAATGTCTCATAAACGTTTAGTATGCTGTATGTGAACAAGTAGATAGATAAAGAGATGTGGAGGGAGTAAGGCTCCTTGCCTTAAAAGAATGAAAAACAGTTGGCTGAGTAGATGGAATAATTTTTGAGCAAGCATGTATGTTCAAAGCCCTTCATAACTTCAAAGTTCAAAAGAATATTCAAATTAAAAATATACTCTAAGTGCTTTTTATTTTGCTTTCAATACCATATAATTGGAAGAGGAAGTCTGTCTTTCATAATGACCAAATAAAAACATGAGAGAGAGAGAGAAAGAGAGAGAGAGAGAGAGAGAGAGAGGGAGGGAGGGAGAGAGAGAGAGAGGTAGTTCTGCAGTTACTTAACGCCAAAAGCTCCTATATATACATGGCTAATTGTGTGGGAATTTGTAAAGCGAGACAAGAATGAGAATTTTCTTTCATTGAGGAAGACTTCATGAATTGCATTGCACCAAGCAATAGCAGCAATAGCACTTAGACTTATATACTACTTTACAGTGCTTTAAAGCCCTCTCTAAGCATTTTACAGAGTCAGGATATTGCCCCCAACAATCTGGGTCCTCATTTTACCCACCTCGGAAGGATGGAAGGCTGGGTCAACCTTGAGCCTGGTGGGATTCGAACTGCCAAATTGCAGGCAGCAGGCAGCCAATAGAAGTAGCCTGCAGTACTGCACTCTAACTGTTATGTAAATAGGTTTGTTTGGCGGGAAGTTCGAATTAACTGACCCTCAGCTGATTGGCTGACCACCACAGCTGCAAGGTATATAAAGGGAGCTGGCTCCCTGGGTCAGTTGCTGGAGTCTCACCCTATAATAAAGAGCTGTTGTCACTTACTACTCTGGCTTGCTGCGTCCTCATTCACCCAACTTAATATTGGCGACGAAGGTGGGATTTTGAGGCCAGAAGTAGAGGAGAGCTGAAGCCACACTCAAAAGAGCTGAAGCCACACTCAAAGGAGCTGAAGCCACGTTCAGAGAAGGGGACCCGAGAGACCGCATCCGAATCCAGCCAGGCGAGCGAGCGGAACACAGGAGAATCCCGAAACGATGTCTGCCTACACCCCGCCAGTGCCTTTCGACCCCAAGGAAGAGAAGTGGGGATCCTACATGTCCCAGTTCGAGTGCTTCATGGTAGCAAACGACATGCAAGGGCTACCGGACGTTCGGAAGAAAGCCCTGTTCCTGAGTCACTGCGGGCCAAGGGTCTTCGACACAGCTGAGGCATTGTCGGAGCCGAATTCGGACCACAACATCTCCTGGTCGACGTTGCAGACCCTGCTGAAAGACCACTATGCACCAATGCCATCGAAGTACGTCCAGCGCTACGACTTCAGGCAACGGCTACAGCAGGAGGGCGAATCGATCAGTGAGTACGTCGCCGCCCTGCATAAGGCCGCAACCCAATGTGAGTACCGAGACCTGGATGAGATGCTCCTAGAGCAACTAATTTGCGGAGTGAGAGATAGCCGGCTCCAGAGAAGGCTGCTCGCGAGGTCAAACCTAACCAAAACAACACAGAAGACGGCGCCAGTGCATCGAGAGGCCGTAAGCACCGCGAGCAAAGGGGAGTCTGAAGAAGAGATCTACCGCACCGAGCAGTCCCGCACAGCCCGGAGAGAGCCCAGAGACGGATGTGCCAGCTGCAGAGGGTCCCACTCACGACAACACTGCAAGTTCAGGGACGCCGTTTGCCGTTCCTGTGAGAAGAGAGGCCACATCGCTCGGGTCTGCCGATCCAAGACACACCAGAGCTACAAACCACATGGCCAAACCTTCCAATCCGAGCCAGCGCCACACCAAAGGCCCAACAGAGATGGCGGACCCCGGAAGGGCGCGAAATTTGAAGACGCTGGGGCCTACACCATACGCATCGCACAGACCTGCACCTCGCCCGGAGAGAAGACCTACACCACGGTCGAGATCGAGGGACGGGAGTGCCAGATGGAGATCGACACGGGATCGCCGATATCCATCATGTCTTGGGAGAACCTAAAGAAAGTCATCCCCAGCGCACACAAGTGACAGCTCCAGCCACAGCATCGCAGACTGAAGGACTACCAAGGGAACCGCATACCCGTCGAAGGAAGAGGCGAGTTCCAAGTACAGTACGGGGCGTTTACCAAGAAACTGCCCCTCACCATAGTCAGCGACAACCTCCCAAGCCTCCTGGGCATGGACTGGTTTAGAGCCCTGGGCATGGGATTCACCGGAGTAAGGAACGTTCGCAGCACCCTGAAAGAGGACCTGATGCAAGAGTTCCAGGACGTGTTCGACAAAAGGCTTGGCAAGTATGTGGGGACCCCAATTTCATTTAACCTCAACCCCAACATTGCACCCATCCGTTTAAAGCCTAAGCGGGTACCGTTTGCCCTGAAGCTCAAAATTGACATTGAACTGGACAAATTAATCAAACAAGGGGTGCTCGTCCCAGTCGACCACGCCAAATGGGAGACCCCAATTGTGACACCGGTAAAGCCGGATGGATCAGTGCGCATATGCGCTGATTATAAATGCACAATTAATAAGGCCCTGCAGCAGAGCGCCTATCCGGTACCCATCGTTCACCATTTGTTGCATTCCCTGGGCCCCGGCAAGATATTCGCAAAACTCGATCTTGTGCAGGCGTACCAGCAACTGCCGGTAGATGGCGCTACCGCAGAGGCACAGACTATCGTAACCCACAGAGGGGCCTTCAAGTGCACCCGCTTGCAATTCGGAGTAAGCGTAGCCCCCGGACTTTTCCAAAGTACCATGGAGCGGCTACTACAAGGAATCCCCGGGGTGGTGCCCTATTTTGATGACGTGCTCATTACCACCGACAATGAGCAGCAGCTAAGAGAAAGACTGAGGGAGGTCCTAAGGAAATTCAGGGACGCAGGACTCAGAGTGAAACTAAACAAATGCATGATCGCAGTCCCCTCAGTCGAATTCCTAGGATACAGAGTAGATGGCACTGGCATACACCCCACAGAGAGCAAGATCAGGGCAATCAGAGAAGCACCCACCCCCAAAGACAAGGCAGAGTTACAGGCCTTCCTGGGACTATTAAATTTTTACGCCATTTTCCTTAAAGACAAGGCAACAGTGGCAGAACCCCTACACAGACTGTTAACTAAGAAAGCCACTTGGAAATGGGGGAAGGCTGAAGACAGGGCATTCGCCGACATTAAAAAACTGCTATCAGCTGAAAGTTTTTTAATACAGTACAATGCAACGCTTCCCCTTGTTCTAGCAAGTGACGCGTCCCCGTTTGGGGTGGGAGCCGTCCTGAGCCATAGACTCCCAAATGGCCTAGAAGCACCCATCGCATACTACTCCCGAAGTCTATCAAGCGCCGAGCAAAATTATAGCCAGCTCGACAAGGAGGCCCTCGCCGCCGTTTCGGGAGTAAAGAAATTCCACGAGTACTTGTTCGGGAGGGATTTTGAACTGATCACCGACCATCGACCACTGCTGGGTCTCCTCGCGGGAGATCGTCCAACCCCGGCAGCACTATCGCCCAGGATGACACGCTGGGCCATCTTCCTCGCAGCATACTCCTATCGCCTGGTACATCGACCAGGGGCAGACATGGGCAACACGGACACGCTCAGCCGATGCCCACTACCCGACAGCCTAGAAGACCCCACACCCGGCATCTCCATCCTGCTGATAGACGTTTTGGACTCTGGGCCCATAACATCAGCAGAGGTTGCGAGAGCCTCAACCAAAGACCACGTGATCCGGACAGTCGCAAGTTGGGTTATGAGGGGGTGGCCGGAAAAGATTGGGAGCGGGGAGTTTAAACCGTTCGCGGGAAAATGGGACGAATTGACAATGCAAGGGGGTTGTTTGCTATGGGGAGATCGGGTTGTTATTCCTTCACGTTTAAGGGAAAAAACCTTAACCCTGTTGCATGAGGGGCACCCTGGGATTGTAAGGATGAAGGGGCTAGCCAGGAGCTACGTCTGGTGGCCCAACATGGATACAGACATTACCGAGTGGGTGGGGAGATGCCAGCCCTGCCAAGAGTCCAGAGCAGATTCACCAACGGCACCCGTAAGGGAGTGGGAAAGGCCCCAGGGACCCTGGTCCAGGATACACATTGACTTTGCAGGCCCATTTCATGGACAGACCTTCATGGTCGTCGTAGACGCATTCTCCAAGTGGTTGGAGATCAAACTAATGAAGGCCACTACCACCGACGCAACCATCAGGGAGCTAAGACAGTTATTCGCTACCCATGGGTTACCGGACATCCTAGTGTCAGATAACGGGCCACAATTCACCGCAACACAGTTCGAGGGATACTTAGCGGGACTGGGAATCAGACATGTTCTTTCAACCCCGTTTCATCCGGCTAGTAACGGACAGGCTGAGAGATTTGTAAGGTCAGCAAAGGAGGCCCTTTCACGTTTAAGCCCAGGAGACTGGCAGGAAAGGATAGACAAGTTTCTAATAGCTCAGCACTCCACACCCTGTACAGCCACGGGCCGAAGCCCGGCAGAACTATTAATGGGGCGGAAACTCCGGGGAATATTAGATAGGCTCAACCCCAATTACTCCCCAGAGGCCTTCAGGGCGGGGGGAGAGGAAGCTTAGGGAGTTCACCATAGGAACACCGGTACACGCTAGAAACTACGGACAGGGCCCGCTCTGGGAGTCCGGGACAATCACAGAAATCACAAGGCCCAAATCATACAGGGTAGACATGGGGGACGGGAGAGTTTGGCGCAGACATATTGATCAACTAAGAAAACGGGTAACCACAGTCACCGACGACAAATCAGATGACCCCATCTCTGACCACGACTACCAACCAGAAACACAAACTACAAGCCCGAGTGGAGCGGAGAACTTAGCTGAGGATTCGGGTATCCAGCGCTGCCCCATCGAGGTAGTCCAAACAGCCGGAGAAGTCGCCGCCCACGAGGAGGTCCCAGAGGCCTCATTGGTGGAGCCGGGAGAAACAGAAAGTCCCTCCGACCTGCTCGACGCCGCCCCTCCGACTGAACTGCGCAGGTCAACTAGGACTCGCACACGCCCTAGTCACCTGAGAGACTTTGTATGTAAATAACACCCCAAGTGACTTCTGGGAGGGGAGGAGTGTTATGTAAATAGGTTTGTTTGGCGGGAAGTTCGAATTAACTGACCCTCAGCTGATTGGCTGACCACCACAGCTGCAAGGTATATAAAGGGAGCTGGCTCCCTGGGTTAGTTGCTGGAGTCTCACCCTATAATAAAGAGCTGTTGTCACTAACTACTCTGGCTTGCTGCATCCTCATTCACCCAACTTAACACTAACCATTGCGCCACTATGGCTCAGCACAAAGAACAGATACATTTATTTCTAACTTTACGCCAAACATATTTTGCAAATATAGTTAAATCCTAAAAACATGAGAGTAAAAGGCAGAAAGCTTTACTTTTACTCTAGATTTGATGTTGAGAGTTCTGTCTCCAGATATTACCTGGCACGTAAATTGTGTCTCCAGTTATTATCTGGCATGTAAATTGTTTACCTTACTGACTTAGAGTGCAATTAATTTCTTACAAACACACACACACACACACACACCGCTTAAAAGTAAATCTTCCCATACAAACATATCATTGACAGGTTGTGCAAAGTAGAACTCATCGATTGGAGCTGAAATTGATTTGGAAATCAAGCTGGTCAAATTGCATAATAGTATTGAAAGCATTAAGGAAGGTAAAACTTAAAAAACGGATTCTTAATCTTAAAATAAAATCTTAAAATAGATCTTAAATCTTAAAATTCTTTCTTAAAATCTTAAAATAGATCTCTCCAGATTAGTGAACAGATCTTAAAATACCAGTTTAATGTAATAAATTACAAAGTACCAAAAAAAAAAAAAACCCCACCTCTCTACGCCAGGGGTGGGCAATTGTGGCCCTTTTACAACCTGTGGACTTCAACTCCCAGAATTCCTGAGACAGCTTGGCTGGATTCAACCAAGTTTGTGGTGCTGTTTTTTTTTTATTATTATTATTATTATTAGGCTCTTTTATTAGCTTGTTATATCTACACAAGGGTGATTACAAGAGTCTCATTCTTTGTCAGATAAATTTCTTAGTTTTTCAGTAAGCCTGTGCAAATTCTTCAAAAAAGGTGCTTTACAACATAGCTGGAAGCACTTCGAAAGCAAGCATACAAGCCTGATAAAGACTGGGATTGCTTTAATAGTAAAAAAGAGGGATTTCAAGATTTGCACAGCTCTCATTTTCCACATTAGATTATTGGATTTTTACCTGTGATAACCTACACTATATGACAGATGCTGACAGTTCAGTCTGCCTAAAGATGGTGAACGTAGCTGAAACATGAATAAGAAAGAATATTCAAATATAATTTAATGGAGAATATAATCTTGGTAAATATCTGTGGAGATTCTCGGTGATCCAGATCATAGTTGTCTCAAAGGTGTTTTGTTTTTTTTTCAAAAGGCAAATGGACTGTTTTTTCCTAGAAGAAGAAGAAGTAGAAGAAAGAAGAAGGAGAAGGAGAAGGAGAAGGAGAAGGAGAAGGAGAAGAAGAAGAAGAAGAAGAAGAAGAAGAAGAAGAAGAAGAAGAAGAAGAAGAAGAAGAAGAAGGGGAAGAAGAAGAGAAGAAGAAGACACTTTCACTTCTAATCCAAGAAGCTTCATCATTTAGATCAGGAATGAAATTCAAATTTTTTCTCTAACCGGTTCTATGGGTGTAGCTTGGTGAGCGTGGCTTGGTGGGCATGGCAGGGGAAGAATACTGCTAAATCACCACTCCCATCCCACTCCAGGGGAAGGATACTGCAAAATCCTCATTCCCTCCCCACTCCTGGGGGAAGGATATTGCAAAATCTCCATTCCCACCCCACTCTGGGGCCAGACAGAGGTGGTATTTGCCAGTTCCCCAAACTATTCAAAATTTCTGCTGCCAGTTCTCCGAACTGCTCAAAATTTCCGCCACCGGTTCTCCAGAACCTGTCAGAACTTGCTGGATTTTATCCCTGATGAGAAGTGAAACATTTTCCTCTTCTTCCTCAAGGAAACACAGTCTAGTTGCCTTTTGAAGAATAAGCACCTTTGAGATAATCTTGGTAAGCAAACTAGTGAAAGGAATGAAAGAGCTCTTCTCTTTATCTGAAATGGGTGTAAAGAGTTACATTTTCAAGTGAACAGTCTGGCTCTGTCACTTGCAATGCATTCTTAAACTCTGAAATTAAACCCCAAAATTAGAAAACAACTTCACTTTTAACATCTGTTAATAAGGATGTTGCCGAGTCACACTGTCAACCACAATAACATAAAAAATCATTTTCCTATTTTCTATTCGTATTGATGTTTCACTTTCTTTCTTTCATTCCATTCTACCTTATTGATGCATTTTGCTTTGCAGCACAATTGGATATGGAGATTGTCAGTCAGCCAGGTCAAGGTTGTCCCAAAGGTGTTTTTTTCAAAAGGCAATTGGAGGTTTCTTTTTATTTCCTTGAAGAAGTTTTTCTTTCCTCCAGAAAGCTTCTTCAGATCTGAACAGAAGAAGCTTCTTGGATGAGAAGCAGAACGTCTTCAAGCAAAAAGAAAGAAAGAAAGTCCAGTTGTCTTTTCAAAACACACCTTTGGGATAGCACTATTGTACTGGCTTTTTTATATAAAAAATAATAAATATAATTTAAAGCAAATAAATGGATGTAGTAGCACTCAGGAAATATTAAATATGTTGGGCTTGGATAAAAATTGGACTGTAGGCTAAACTGCCTTCTTTCCTGATCTTTTTTAAAATGTACAATGACTTCCATCCTTGAAGTATTACACATGTGTCCATAAAGCCATGAAGAGTTCAAGTCTACCTCAAATGAGATGTAACATAGTATTTGGGAAGGGCATATAGTAAGCACCAGTGGTGAAATCTAATTTTTTTTACTACCGGTTCTGGGGGCGTGGCTTGCTGGGCGTGGTGTGGCTTGCTAGGCGTGGCCTGGTGGGCATGGCAGGAGAAGGATACTGCAAAATCCCATTCCCTCCCCACCCCAGGAGAAGGATACTGCAAAAGCCCCATTCCCTCCCCACTCTGGGGCCAGGCAGAGGTGGTATTTGCCGGTTCTCTGAACTACTCAAAATTTCCGCTACGGCTTCTCCAGAACCTGTCAGAACCTGCTGGATTTCATCCCTGGTAAACACTGCCTAGCCTAGGGCAACTTAATTCCTACAACACTATGCAAGCAATGAATACTCTGTGCAAGTAATTCACATTATACGAATACTATAAACTGCTATAATATTTTAATTCTTCTTATATATGTATCAATTCAAGTTTGCTTTGATAAAAGTTATGAAAAAAATAACCTGAGCATTTTCCAGTATATGCGAATATATGGACAAAGCAGCCATTCCTAAATGCCTATTGCTGCTGTCATAATTTATCATACATTTAAGGGTGCACACTTTGGCAATTGCATTAAAATTTGCCCTCTTTCCTGGAAAGGAAAGAGCAAATCTATCTACTTCCAATTCTATATATTCCATTTTACCCGATTCTGATTTAGTCTACAATAATTATTGGGGAAACTATTTATTTTTATATGAAATTTCCCCTAATGCATAATTTTCCATGCAATTTGGGAGCTGAGAAATGCATCGTAAAATGTGAAGAAATTCATCATCTGCAATGGGTACTCCAGGATGTGCCAACGAGGTAGGTTATCTTAAAAATGTAGATCCAGATGAAAACATCCAGAGGAACTGAAATAGGCCTAAGAAGCCAGGATTCCTTGAGAAGTTTCTTTTGCTTGCTGCCTGCATTCATGAATATTAGAAATGAAATCATGCAGTTTCTCACTTATCACTCAGATAAGGCAATGAAGGCAGAAGCAAAAATTGGATAGGTTTAGATTGTTAGTTTGTTAAGTACCAATCCACAAATAATTCAGAATCCTCTCATATAATTCTAAGACAATTTTTTAGCTCCACTGAACTGTGTGATTTCCTTATTTAATCCTGAGATTAATAGTCCATTCAAAAAGCTTTTAACTCATATTGAAAAGCCAAAGAAATATTGTATGGCAAGATTCTGGCTTGATCTTCTCAGTGTCAACATAAGACTTATATACAGTTAAACATAATTGAAAGTTGAGATATTACCGATGTATTAACCCAGACTGGAGTCTGTCCTTAATGCAAGTAACTGAGGGCACTTTTCATAAATGTTTGAGTCCTGGAATAGATTTTTTTTAAGTGTAAGGACCTTGTATATTCTACTGTATCCGAGTATATTCCTGCAAAAATTTAATTGCTAATACAACAACGTGGTATACTGCTAGCATATTAGGAAAGCACATTTAGTCAATCTTTCTCTTAAAACTTTTTGGAAGATGTTGCTTTCTATCTGGTGGTCTCTTGTGAAATAAAATACAAATTCTAATCAATGGAATTTAAAAGAAAAAAACAGCACGAAAAAAAACCCACAAGGAATAAACTTGGCTATAAACTTCAAGTATTTCTTTAGCTCCAAAAACATTATTTGTCCAGGGAGTTGTACTTTGATTTAGTTTCAGAATTATAAATAAATAATGCCATGTTATTTACCCTAAGTAGTAGTAGTGGTAGTAGTAGTAGTAGTAATAATAATAATAATAATAATAATAATAATAATAATAATAATAATAATAATAATATCTTAACAGTTCTTAGGTAATTGATTAGGACTCAAGCTGCTGAGCTATTAACCAACCTCAAAGGCTGTGAATCTCACCAAAGATTAACAACAATAACAACAACAACAACAACAACAACAATATAAAGCCAGTTTGATGTAGTGGTTAAAGGCATTGATTTCAATCTAATCTTGCCTTGCCAACTGGATGGTTTTGGACCAATCACTCCCTTTCAGCCCTAACAAGAAAACAATGGCAAACCACTTCCAAAAGTGTTGTCAAGAAAACTGCAGGGACTAAGTAGTTGCCAGGAGTGTTGAAGGCACAGATACACAGACAGAAATAGTAATAACAAAGTAAGAATAAGAAATGGAGGATAGGAATGCAACAAGTATAGGCCAGTGTAGAAAGTTTTATATATATATATTATATTTATTTTTTATTTATTTTATTTATTTGTCAAGTATATATAAGATAACAGGTAAAAATATAAACATAATTTGAATACATGAAAAGAGTAAGAGTAAAAAGGAATATTAGGACAGGGACATTAGCCACGCTGATACACTTATGCATGCCCCTTACAGACCTCTTAGGAATGGGGTCAGGTCAACAGTAGACAATTTAAGGTTAAAGTTTTGGGGGTTTGGGGAAGAAACCACAGAGTCAGGTAGTGCATTCCAGGCATTGACCACTCTATTGCTGAAGTCATAATTTCTTGAATCGAAAATATGACACACACACACACCTCCTAAAAGAATGAAATATTTTGAGGAATATTAAAAAGGTAGATTATTATATTTCTCAAAGGGAGAAATGGAGAAACATGTTTTTTAGCTTCAGAAACAATACCCACATCTGCCCACAGCAGATGTCAGTACTTAAGAGATAAAGAGCTTATTGAAAACTAGATAGCACTATTCATAGGCAAAGCAAATACTGCAGACAGAAATCCATTCAGGACAGGATATTTGAAATTCCCTGCAGCAAAGTCTAAACAAAGGCAGAATAATAGGATTAGCCTTCACTCAAGATCCAACACAGGGCAAAGCCATTAAGCCACAATAGAATTGCATCACCCTCAGAGCAGACCAAACTTCAACCAAACTTAGTTCAGACAAAAACCTAGGATTTGTACTTTGCCTATAGAGCCAGCTTTGACCCCTACATGGCCCCATGGGAATCTGACAACAGCCAATATAATACATGTTTTTGCACAGGAACAGGAAGCTCAAGTGCAAAGCACAAGAAAAGGTATAAAAAAAACCCTCCATTTTATCAGCTGCCCAGAATCACATGTGGTTCTGCTTCATCATTAAATCCAATCAGCCTCCATGTTTCCAGTGTCTTTCTCCCAGCATGGAATTCAACCAGAGAGATCTTTCTTTCCACACCAGCATCTTCCAGTTGCATACACTAGGGGATGGAGAATCTTTTGGGGGAAGGTTCATGGGGCATTAAGGAAAAGTAGGCAAGACTGCTGTATTTTGATACAATTCCTAGCTCTTATTCAAAAGATATCACTTCAAAATCCTGTTCATTTCTATTTATTAATTTTAAAATATTTTCATTATTGATATCATGGTTTCAGAGCCAGGCTCCAAGATGTGGGCAGATAATTCTGTGCAGCCACTGAATCTAACACTGAGGTCCTCTCATGTCCCTCCTTGACCACCACTGGTCCTTCTTGAGCCAATACAGATGCCAGGAAGCAAGCCTGGGAATCCTTCACTCTGCAAAGTAAGGGCCTTTATGAGCCAGTCCTCTGTAAGCAAGCCCAGTGGTTCATTATTGGCAACTACTGAGCAAGGAAGCCTCAGCTGTACACACTTGGCAGAAAAAGGATTTAAGCTGTGCAGTGATTGCCTTCCGTTGCTGGAAGCAAATTTGGAATCTGGCTTTGTGTATTCGTGCTCTTGGCTCCTGCTACTATATATAAAGAAATTTTAGGCTTGCCAGGTGTCCACTATTTGAGCGGACAGTCCGCTTTTTTCACATTATGTTCACTATTTTTTTTCACAAAATAGTGGACATTTTTTTTATTCAAAAGCTTTATGATGAAATGGTACATAATCTAAAGCTGTACAGTCTAAGAGAATAAGGATAGGAGAATCGCGTTTTGTCTTTTTTTTTTCATAAGTTAGAATGAGACAAAAAATACGATGAGCAGTTTTTGGGAATGAAAATTTTATTTCCCTTACATAAAAAACATTTGCCTGAGAATGCCGTGCAAAAGTTCAACAAAGAAGCCATCAACGTGTATCAAAGAGCCATTGCGTACCTAGAAAAGTGGTATAATTTCATCGATTCAGTATATGAGATGCTAAGTTGTTTCAATCTAATTGATCGCAATAATCCTCCAACTTTTGAAGAAATGACAAACATCTGGTTATTATCACCATGGCGAGAAGAACTTCCACCCAACACTCTCTTCGATGAAATTTCTGCCTTAGAAGAAGTTTATGTTCATCTGCAGGGCGATTCATCCCTTGATAAGTGGACGTACTTTTTCAAGCAAGAGCCAGCTCCGAGTTTACTGAAACTGTTCTAGTATTGTGCATCAATTCTGGTATCAAATGCAAATGTTGAACGAATTTTCAGTGTCATGGGAAATTTGTGGACTGACGAACGTAACCGACTGCTTGTACCATCAGTTCGAAGTGAACTTTGTATATTTTTTAATATTTCTCAACGTTGTACTGAAATTAAAGAATTATTCCTTAAACACAAAGAATTGATCAAAGCTGTGCAGTCAAATAAAAAATACACATGACAGCAAAGTAAAATGTAATTTAATATTTTACATATTATTATAATATATTTGATGTTTTGAATTTTAAGTAAAGTTTTGAAGTGATTATTTTAATACGTGTTAAAATGTTTGTAAGAAAATATATAATTTAATTGTAATTTTTTTAAATATTTTTTTTACTACTTAAACCCCACCCCCTCCCACTTGTCCGCTATTTTTTGGAAGCAGACCTGGCAACCCTATAAAGAATTCTTTATTGGCCAAGTGTGATTGGACGCACAAGGAATTTGTCTTTGGTGTATATGCTCTCAGTGAACATAAGAAGAATAGAATACATTCATCAATAATAAAAATATACAACACTTAGTGATAGTCAAGGTTACTAATAAGCTATCAAATCATACTAGGAAACAAATAAAAACAATATAAATTGAAAGATACAAGCAACATGATTATAGTAATAAGTGGGAAGAGATAGATACTAGTAAGGAAGAGAAGAATAATAGTAGTACAGTCTTAGTAAATTATTTGACAGTGTTATGGGAATTAATTAAAATACTTGATAATTTTTAAAATGTAAGGAAGGAAAAAAGGAACAGAAAAGGGGTAATATAAATGGGTAAAGAAATGTAGAAATGAAAGAAGAAAAGTGGCTTCTGATATTTTTCACAGCAGTTGTGAGTGCAATTATATTTCACTCTTTCTCTAAAATTACATCATGATCTTTTCCTCCCTATAATTTATCCATCAAAGCCATAAATTACAAGTTCATTTTTCCCCCATTTTTGTACAGAGAAGTTTCCAGTTGCCCCCAAATGTCTGCATCATGACCAGGTTGTGCCTGCCATTTTCATGAGTGTTTTCTCCCTTTGCAGAATCTAGGACACAAAAATTACTTATTTTTAAGATTTTATTTATATGGTTAGCTGCCTTGAGGTCTGATCACATCAGAAAGCTGTAGGACGTAAGTCTAATAAATATCTGTGACAGATCATTCCAAGTCAGAGCCCAGCCATAAAAACAGGTATATTCATGTAAAAAAAAAAATCTGTAAGAACAACACAAGAAATTCAAAGGTATACTAGTAGTAATACTATGATGATTTCTGTGCATATATTGATACTGTTTTTTATTTATTATATTATATTATTTATTTATTTATTTGTTTGTTTGTTTGTTTATTCACATTTACCAATATATGTAGTTCAGGATTGAAATGAAGGGTCCTTGGTGCTCTCTGAGCTTAATTTTTTTCTTGAAGACATTTCATTACCAAACTAGATAACGTAATGAATGTTAGATGTTATCTAGTTTGGGTAATGAAACATCTGCAAGAAAACAACTGAGCTCAGAAAGCACCAAGGACCCCTTAATTACATTTATATAGTCACCCATCTCGGATATTGACTCTAAATTTCAGGTCAGCGAAAATCCATCTTGATTTGCTTCAAAGATTAAGGATTTGAAGAGTTTAAGTCAATATAACCAAACTTGAGCAATTCAAAGATCTAAGATTCAGTTCTAGAGGGAAAAAAAGTACCATGTTTCCCCAAAAATAAGACATCCCCTGAAAATAAGCCCTCTCCCAAAAATAACCCCTTCCCGAAAATTTCCTCTGGTTAGGGTTAGGAACACAGAGCTGGAAATCAGCTAAGATGGCAAGAAGAGCCATGTCGTGCTCCACATGCCCCAATATAATAAGACCTCCCCGAAAATAAGGCCAAACACTTATTTTGGGGTTCAAAAAAATATAAGGCAGGGTCTTATTTTCGGGAGAACACTGTATTTAGCTGAGAAATTCTAACGGGTAAATTTAAAAAAATTTCTAAAGCTCTAGTCTATTTATTTCTTCTATTGGCAGAAGAAAATGAAAATAACTGAAATATTATTTAGAGAACCTTTAGAGAACCTTGATTTTGCCAAGTTTCAGTTGGATATACTGAAAGATTTTACTGCAGTAAAATTTAAAATACCCCCCAGCAACTCATTGAAAGCAGCGATTATAGGATAAGGGAAGGAAAATACAAGAGCAAACTGTCTAGGGTAACAACATACATTTGATAGAACCAGTGGAGAAAATCTCCTACTTTAAGAATAAAAATGCTAAGAAATAAATTCTTACATCTCTATTTGCTGTTCTAGGGTACCAGGCATGGCATGACATTGAAGTATGACAATTGTGCCACGGTGCACTTTCATTGTCTGATTGACTTTCAGAATAGTATAGCAGGCTTGATTTTTTTTTTTTTAATGACAAACATGAGTCCTAATCATTGTAGTTGTCTCCAAGTTATGCTTTGTGGGGAATGTTCTATGTCAGTAAAGGCAGCAGGAACAGGATGTCTGAATGAGACACAATGTCATAAAGATAAACAAACCCTAGAGGAAGAATATGGCACAGAATAAACTGGTATTCAAACCATTTTAAAGGAGGAACAGATTGCAGGGTGCCTGTGAGTGATAGCCTACGGTTCTTCCACCTGTCTCCCAAGGTCATTCCCACCTACCATTACAACAAGGGTCAAGTACGGTGTAGTGGTGAATGTGTTGATTTAGAAACCAGGAGACTTGAAGTGCAGCTTGGGGAGACCTAGAACATCTTATATTCTGCAATGATACCGTTAACACTATCAAACAAGAATATCTCCCTATTCAGGTCCTTGGGGAGGACTTGATAGGTAAATAAAATGCCAAATCCACTCTAAACATTTGGCTGATTGTGCAACCAACCATAATATTTAGAATGATACTTGATGGAGATTCTGTGGACTGGTATAGTCTATCTGAAAACAAATACTTTAACAACATTTGTCCCTGGAGGCAATCCAGACAGTGAACAAATTCCTTTGTCATTTATAGATTTCTTATTCCCAGTTTTGCAAATTCTTAGGAAAGTTTATCTTTACTTAAGCAGGAATGCTCTGGATAGTCCAGGTTTTGCCTCAGAGTTATTTGAGTCTTCTCTCACAGCTATTTGAGATCCTGTCATGGTAGAGTGGTCTGAAATCTTGAAAAAAGTCCTCCTGCTGAAGACATGCATTGCTACTATTATGCTAACTTTTCAGGATTCATCTCCTCTATGGAGAAGTAGAAGTCAGAAATCATACACTGCATGATTGGCTGACTAATCCTAACGAAGGCCAGCTATGGCTGAATAAGCAACGAATTATCCCCACAAATAGTGATCAATAAGATCCAAGACTTTGCACTCCTTGAACTGCGAAAATGCCGCCATCTTTTTTAGTATCTCTCAGAATGCTGATGTGATCTTTTCACAGGTACTCTAGCTACTTTATTAAGGATTTGGTCAAAGGAAAGGGATGCCATTTGCTCAGCATCAGTTTTTGGTAGGGCAAACGCACACCCTCCATTACTGTTTGAGCTTAATGTTATCCCACCAAATTGAGCCCTTCCTGAAAACTGTGGCGACATGCTAGTGCCAGAGACAGGTGCCTATCAGCTTCTGCTCACAAGGCTAGAAAGCAGTCCAAGTTAGTTACAGTCATAGTTAAACATTTTAAAGATCTCTTTAAGCAACAAATCACTGAATGGGTAGAGATCATTATGTCAGAGTTCCAAGTAACACCCCCAATGAAAGAAAACTCCAAGGCTTGAGTTTCCTCAAAGTTCCATTTTATTAGAGATAAAATATATTGGCACATCTGGGAAAACCCCGACTCTGAAAGCTTCCAGGTTTTCACCCCCAAAGGAAAGTTCAAGTCCCTGCCCAACACCCACATGTCTGTCACATGGTCCAATCAAAGCACCGTTCCAACTGGAGATGCCTCCCAGTTCCAGCCGTCCAGGTGCAGGGCAAGATGTCCTTGACTTTCTGAGAAAGGAATGTTATTATGACTATATATCACCCTGGCTCCATACAATCCAACGAAAAAGATGACTTCAAGGCCTGGCACATTAAATGAGAAAATTTTGAAGCTAAATCGATAATGTATATTTTTTTGATAGTCCTCACCCAGTCTCACCCATGTGGGCAGCATGTTTGCACATTCCATATACAGAAGCTAGAACTTCATGCTTCCTTGTCCCTGCTGGCTTTTGACAATGCTGCAGAAGCTAACCTGAGGATGCCCATTATATTCAATGTACCACCAGGGCAAGTGGCACCAGTATCATTAAAGCCTGGAGTACAAATGTCCCCAGGAATTTAAGGGCAAATATTGTACATCCCTGAAGAATTTTTGATGGGGTCATGAGGGTGGTATAATTAACAATTGAATAACAGAAGTAAATAATCCTTTTTTCTTTTCTAAATGGAAAGGTCTTTAGAGCCAAGTGTTCTCTTTTTCTGTTCTGGAATTGAGTAACATGGGAACATCCCATATCAAGAGACGGTAATGAACTCACTAACGGATCCTTAATTGCTGTTTTGCAGCCCATTGTACACAATCAGCACTGAAACTCTTTGGAAATGCCTTGTTTAAAATACATTTAGCCATTCAAAGCCAATATATATATATTCCCTCGAGAAGCAGAAGTGCCTTGAAGGCATCTCTGAGCGAGAAGAACTATTTCTACAGCTTGTGATGCTCAGCAACAGCAGGTGGGATGAAACTGTGATGGAAGACAGCACTTATTAAGTATTTAAGAATCTATTTGGCTGCTTGTTTTGTTGTTTCTCATAAAGCAGCTCCAATAGTATAAAACCAGCATCAGCACCAGAGGAGTCTCCCACATAACAATTTTCGGGAAGCTGGGGTCACAGCAACACCTCCCCTCGGCTCTCCAGATATCACTTTTGATAGGAAATAATAAAAATATCTTCAGGTCAATCACATGATTTTGCTGCTGCAGTAAATCCAAACGAATGACCGAAGAGATGAATGGCTGACCCTTCAACTGTATTTCATTGTAGAAAGGTCATGCACTACGATAAAAGGAGTTTCCCTGGGGCTCAGCTAACACACTTCTTAGCTTGACCGGCATACTTTCTGGTTGCTTGTATTACACATATACTTTGAATTAAAATATATCTTATTTCTTTTACATGTTGTCCATATTGTAGGGCAATACAATGGTGTTTCTCTATATCTTAAACCGTTAACCTATACCCATTTATCTACATTCTAAACCCCATTACAATTGTTTGGATTTATCTGTAAGTCACAAGAGTAAGCAACTAGAGGGGAGGGAAGAATGGAGGCATATTGGAATTTGAGAGCTATATGCTACAAAATGACTGTTCAGATAGGTGCAATCAATCACAAAATGTTCATTTACCAGAAGGCAAAATAGTGAGATTGTTCCCCATTTTTTCGTATATGTTTGCTTTTCATATTTTTGAAATGTCCGTCTCCTCTGGAAAGGACCCTGGAACCCTGTTCCGTTCTACATCTTTGGGAGGTGAGTGGATACTCTTCCAAGCAAAATCATCAGCTGAAGACAATCAACCTTTCCATGTAACATTCAATGATATTCAAGAAAATGAAGATAATGCTGAGGGCAGTCAATTATAATTTAGAATCAGATGCAGAAAGGAGATGAGCGAGATGCTGATGATTTATTTATATTTATTTATATCCTGCCTTTAGTAGGGGAGGAGGAGGAGGAGGAGGAGGAGGAGGAGGAGGAGGAGGAGGAGGAGGAGGAGGAGGAGGAGGAGGAGGAGGAGGAAGAAACCATTTGATGCCTATTCTTGCATTAAAGGAATTATTTTTCATACATTTCTCCATGAGGACTTTCCACCAGAAAAGATGGAAAGAATAACATAAACACTATTTTCTGGGAAGAACAATAACTCAAGAGAAAAATCCATCAAGAGCAGATGGTGTGGAAAAATGAAACTGCCAAAACTCAGCAGTTTCAGCACTGAAATATAGGCTATCTTCAATGCCATAAATGAATGGAATTATGGAGATTTTGACTCATTTGACTAATTGTATTATATTTTTTAGGAGGGCATGGAGATAATTTTCTTGCTTCAGGGAGAAAATATGACTTCTGCATGAAATTTACTCTATTTCTGAATTCACAAGAGAGGATGAAATGAAAAATTGCCCCTGGCATTCTAAGATTTTTTTCTCTCTCTTTTCGGGCAAAATTCCAAAAAAACCCCAAACCTCGTAGACAAATGATTTCTAAGAATGTAATGACAGGTGAGAAATGACTTTCTCTAGGTCTGCTTTTCAGTAGACAATAATGATAGGACAATAGTGAGGATGTTCAAGGGGTCAGCCACTTACTTAGGGCTTATTTAGACCACTTACATTTGAGAACAGTGTAGAATTCCAGTATTGCTCTGATTCAGAATGAGATTCAGAATCATTCAGATTTATTCCATAACTTGGCAGAAGCCAAAAGATATTATAAGAATGGGGGAGGAGTGGCAGTGTAAGTGGATGTATTTTGAAGGGATATCAGATATTTATGAATAAAGGAAACATATCGAGTTTCATTAAAATTTATGCAAGATATTTCAAACTATAATCTTCTGAATGTGTATTCTTTTTTAAAAAAGACTGTAACTTCATTATTTTGGTATTACATACAGTAATAGTTACCCCTATGATGAGGGAAATATACTGCTATTTTTCAGACAAATAATTGGAGGTCATGTAAATGTTTGCATAGCTACATTTACAGCTATAGCAATATATAGATTTATATTACCACTTTACAGGACTCTCTGGGTAGTTTGTAATGTCAGCATATTGTCCCCAACTATCACTTTACTGACCTTGGAAGGATGGAAGGCTGCATCAACTTTGAGCCAGTCAAGCTCAAACTCCAGTGGAATGCAGAGTTAGCCTGCAATACTGCATTCTAACCACTTCACCATCATGGCGAATGAATATGTTGGAAAAAATAGAAAGATGGATTGCTAGTATATGTAATATGCAAACTGAGCATTATGGACATGACCAGTGGTGGGTTGGTACCGGTTTGCACCGGATTGGGAGAACTAGTAGCGGCGGTGGTGGGAGGCGGTGGCTCCGCCCATCCACCCAGACGCTTCTGTGCATGCACAAATGCACGCGCACACACGAGCGAACCAGTAGCGACGGGATTTGGACATGACCTAGTATATGAATGTGCTACTATGGGCAATTAAAAGGAATTTGCACTGATGCACTTGGGATGATCGTCTCAAAATAAAACATTTCTTTTCTAATCATTCAAATCAGTCCTAGTGTCATGTATCTGCCAAAAAGCTTTGTATTTAATTAAAATCATCTGGCTTCTAAACCTAAACATATCAAAGAGCAGAAACATTAAGTAATGGAGGATAATTATTTTGGCATTCCTAGAATTGCTTTTGTAAAGTGTGGACCGGCCATGCTGTGTGTACCAAGGAGGAGGATTCTTCAGATGGAGACTCAAAACTATAGAGACTATAGTTTTTGGAGAACAAATCAGAAGACAGCCTGAAAGATGTCATGGAATCCAAATGAAAGCACAGAAAGAAGCTGTGGAGGGAGGGACAGAGAGAATCAGGCACAAAACTGGAAAAAAACTTAGCCTGAAGTTGTCTGGTTTGAACTCTACATGTATGTTTCCTAATCTAAGGTCAGTGTATATATTAAATATATTGATAAACTGGGATAAATTGTATGCGCAGCTCTGGAAAGTTCCTGTCTCTTTTCTCCAGCATCAGACAAGTTTTGTTAGAAAGCCTTGTGATAGAGAAATTGGTATTGATGTCAACAGATTTACTCTAACTGAGGTCTCTGATCCTGTTGCACAACCACACAAGGGAAAATTTCCTGATTCTTTCGTTTATCCATTCATTTAATTAAAGTACTGTGTCTGTTTCCATATTAGGCTAGAAGACCTCTGAGGTTACTTCCAACCACTTTATTTACAAGAATGAATGTACAGTATCCAATTTTGGTGATAGAGAGTCAAGATATTAATGGTGCTATTTTTTTTCTTTACTGTCTTAAAGAGAAATTAATTTATTGTTTCCAGACAATAATGTTTATCCACAGTGGTGGGATTCTTTTTTTTTTTTACTACTAGTTTTGTGGGCGTGGCTTGGTGGGTGTGGCAGGGGAAGGATACTGTAAAATCTCCATTCCCTCCCCACTCCAGGGGAAGGCTACTGCAAAATCCCCATTTCCTCCCGATCAGCTGGGACTTGTGAGGCAGAGAATAGATGAAGGCGGGGCCAGTCAGAGGTGGTATTTATTGGTTCTCCGAACTACTCAAAATTTCCGCTACCAGTTCTCCAGAACTGGCCAGATCCTGCTGAATACCACCTCTGCTTATACATTACAAATAAGGATATTTACAATTTATATAGCGCTTTTCCTGAAATGTTGGAACTACAGCCATATTGTTCTAGGAACGTATTCAATAACCCTCTAAATTCACATATAACAAATTGTGGCCTGAAACAAAGAGGATATAACTTTTTTTGCCAAAGAATTGCTGATATGACATTTAAGAAGGCGATGGCTTCTTAAACCACGGCAATATGTTTGCTTTTATCTCAACCCAATAGGAGTGGCCCAATCCACTCACTCTGGCAGAAAGGTTATACTTGTTGTGGCTCCGATCCCCAAGCCCATTTTATCGGAGGGAGAAGGCTCCAAACATGAAGGAGAGGAGCTGGCCAGGCCTCCCTCTCCAGGCTCCTCCTCTCTGGCTATGCCTCAGGTGTCTGCCGAGGGAGAGGAGATTGGCCAGGAGCCAGGTGTCTCCAATGACAGCGATGACGATGATACGTCATTCCTGGATCCACGCCAACAAAGGCGAGATAAACGTTTGCAGCAGATGAGGAGGCGTGCCAGGGATTAAGCTGAGTCACTGGACCACATCCCACAGGCTATATAAGCGAGTGTGGTGGCCATTTAGACTCTGTGATGGACAAAGCTAACTTCTGGCTAGTCACTTTGTACAACGCCTGAATCTGCTGAAGGCTTCTGTTTGAGCCGGACTATTTTTGAAAACTGTGTGTATTTGTTGGTGTTTATCTGGTGGAGGAAAACTCCCTCTTCTTGAAGTAAAGCACTTGGCAGACGGTTATCGTATTGCTGCCAAGTTCCTGATAACGAACCTTGTGTGTGCCAAGTAATTCTTTAACCCCCGGCTGGCTGTTTGTGTGTGTGTGGGGACGGGGATAGAACAATGCTGTAGGACCAATGACCAAAGAATTGCAGCTGTCAGAGTCTAGAGAGAGACTTTTCTGCCTTGTCTCCTCCCCTCTGGAATATTCTGCCCCTCAGGTGAGATCTATCCCAACCCACTTGGCCTTCTGGAGGGGTTTGAAAACTGACTTGGAGTCCCAATGGGGGCTTCACATTTTGGAGGTGTTTAGTAGATTAGAAGATTCCCATCCACCTCCATCCCATCTATTCCTTTTTATTTAGTTTTTTAAAAATTAGTTTTAATGTTTTAATTCTTTCTGCTGAATACTTTGTTTTATATCATCCTTTTATAATGCTGTAATGTATTCAGAGTTTTGTGGTGGTGAGATGAGCAACATATAGTTTTAATAAATAAATAATAAAGAAATATAAGAAAGAAATGAAGAATTAAATCAAGCATCTATTGCTCTAAGTTATAATAGGGGCTATAAAGTAATGGACCTGCTTGAGATGATGAGTTGGAAGCAGTAGTGGGTTCCACTTACCTTCGCTATCAGTTCGTAATGGGGAGAGCGTGTATGTGTGTGCTCGCTTCACTCGCGTGCGGCGCTTCTGTGCATGAGCAGAGCATCTATGATGACGTCTGGGTGGATGGACGGAGCCTCCCGCCATTGCCACTACTGGTTCGCCCGAACTGGGGAGAACCAGTAGAAACCCACCACTGGTTGGAAGGAATGGAGTGCCCTAAGAGAGGCCCTTACAGTAGCTGGAACTGTGAACAAGAGCACAACTGTATTGCAACATTTGGAAGGGGTGTGAGCAGGTCTTCCTCGACATGCCTCTGTAATCCTAGTTAAATTCAGTGCAATGCTTCTTATACAAACTATTCATTGGTACCTGTGCAACTGAAAATATTCTGATTTCTACCACATGCTTTAAGGCGCAAAGAATAATTGATACAACCACAAAGTCAGTGAACTTTGAGCATTTTAATCCCTTAAAGTTGTCTGACATGAGATAGCAATAGCCCTTAGACTTATATACCACTTCACAGTGCTTTTACATCCCTCTCTAAGCAGTTTACAGAGTCAGCATATTGTCCCCAACAATCTGGGTCCTCATTTTACCCACCTCGGAAGGATGGAAGGCTGAGCCAACCTTGAGATAATAGTGTCTAAATAGTATTGATGGGCATAGATCACTGATTGATCTTCATTTTTATTTCTTTAGAGTTTTTGGGACTGTGACTACCAAGCCTAGAAAAAGGACCAGAGCACCCAAGATTTCCCATCTTCTGTTCTTATTCTTTTGTATAGATCGTGATGTTCTTGGATTCGAGAAAGGCTTTTTTTATTATTCCTGCATCTGAGAGAAGATTATTTTAAGGATTACGAATGTATCTGCAGTGTCTTCCCTAGAAGCCAATGCATAATTCCATTAGGTTACTCATCCACAGGCTGATTAGATTATTCTGATTAGTCATGCCTCACCTTGACAGCTCTCCCTCCAGCCCACCTAGCATTTACCATCACAAAGTGACCTTTGAAATGATCTTTTGTCTCAGATTATTTTAATCAAATTAGGGGAAATAAACCCCAATGTTGCAAATTTCCCCTGAAGATTTTTTTTTAAAAAAAAGGCAATTCATTCAATCAGACTGTACAAACCTGAATAAATAAACTCAGCTGTGATTAGTATCTGCTACAGGTTCCTCAGTCCTATCTTGCAAGTAATTAAGCAACTCCCTTCCAAGCCATTACTTGATTGCTTGGCACATTTCATCTCCGGCCACACAGGGCAGTAGTTAAGCATCTGTGTGTCATCTATTATCCTGGTGTCCAAGTTTGTTTCCTGGAAGGGCTGCAGAGGAGATGGAGAGACCTGTCACCATTCAAGATAAATGGCTTTTGGTATTTAGTAAATAAAAAAAGGTTGGCTGTCATGCCTTGGCTGGATAGGAATCCATTAGAGACTGAATTAGGTAATCCAGGCTTAAATGGGTAGTAGTCTGAAGCAAGACAGTCTGGAGATTTGCAGTCTGACACCTTAAGAAACTGGTATTATGGGTTCTTGTCCCCACACATTTGAAGAACTTAGACCAGAGATTGAAAATGAAGGCTCACATTGCCCCAGAAGATGTCGACAGATAAAGGGACTGTCACGAGTGTTTCCAGGATTGCTGTGGCTACTTGCCTACTCACAAACAGTATGGTTTTAATCAAGCCATCTCCTGTTTGTAATTACCTGCAAGCCTTCCCCGCCCTAGTTAATTGCAGGTTAACTCCCCATATAAGCAAGGACCTTTTCGCTTGCTACTTGGGCCTAACACTGTTTAGGCCTAGATGCAAGAGCTCTTGCTGGAAGCTGCAAGCAGAGCTCAGTGCAACGTCGCAGATGGGAGGAGAAGCACAGATAAGGACTCTAGACGCTGTTGCAGAGAAACTCCTACGGATGCTTGCCTTTTGCTGTTTTGAAGCACGCAAGCTATCATCGGGACTGCTGTTGCTGGACATTCTTCCTCCCACAAACTTCAAGCTATGTTTGCTGTTTGAACTGTTTTTATTTCAGGTGACTTTTAGCTGTGAAGTTTGTGCTGCCACCCTTCTATTACCTCGATGATGTATCGACACCGAAGCTGCTTATTGTCATGCTAGCTTTCTTCTCTTGTGAACTGTTTCAGTATTGTAGAGAGGAATGTAGGGAGATAGCCTTGCTTCACATAATCAAGATAAGACTTTTTTACTAATGTGCCTTTTTAAAGACATAGTGCTTTTTAAATGTTTTAAAGTAAATTATATTTTTACACAAGACGACTCTGTCAGATTTATTTCAGTCCCAGTGTGTTTGCTCATGAGCTGGTTCACGGTCCGGGGTACCCCTCAACCCCATTCCCTAACAGGGACACTCTATCAGAAGAGGACCTGGCTGACGAAGAAGTTTTGAAAGAAAAAAGGGCAATTTAGAAAAAGGACTCTTCTGATATCTTTCTAAAGGTCCATCTGTGCTTAAATTTGGAACCTGTGTGTTCTGGCATTAAAGAAACCTTTCTTTTTCTAACAGGCATGGCCAGAAAGAATGTCTGAACAGTAACTTAACTAACTGATGGTTTACTTTTAGGCTGCTTTTACCACCTTCTTGGGGCTCATCTTTAAACAAATGTATTTATTTAGTTACTTGCATACTTAATTTCTATGCCACCCATTTGTGAAGAATTCTTCAGATTGGTCTCAGAGGTTTTCCAGGTCATATTTTTTTTTAATCCTTTAAATTTAAATGCTTCTCTAATATCCCTTTAGCAGCAGCACTTTAGAAGATTTTAAGAAACAAAATTATAAATAAGATATATTGTACTTAAAAAGGAAAAGTGATTGAACTCAAGAAGGATTTATGGGAGTTAAGTTCCAGCTCAACATCCACAGAAAATGACATTATCAACAGCAACATCATGAAAAAGATACATTATGGATGTGCAAAAGTCTGTCCATCAGTTTGTAAATATTTAAAATGCACCCAAAAAAAACCTCCAAGACATGTATAGGTGAAACTCTTTACTGCAATTAATAAGGCGTGACGTCTACTTGCCAAGTGCAAATAAACAAAACCTCACTTAGTGACACTACAGATAATGAGGACCACCTGCAAATATTTTAATTATTTTCTAGAGTATTATTCTTTCCTTTCAGAAATATTCAATATCTAGTTGATAAATTAATTCTTCCACATACATATTCTATAATTGAAATAAAATCAATAAAGAATGTCTGAACAATGATAAAACTTTTAAAAGATAAAGCATAAGCCCAATAAAGGTTTTGCATCACTGATATATTTTGACAAGCCAATTATTTAGAGTGTTGACATAAATATCAATTTAATGCAAGTAATCCATCTTATAAAACCAATTTCTGAGAGCTTATCAGTCATCCCTGTAATATCCATAGGACGCAGTCAAATGTTCAGCTGTCATTATCAGTTCGTGGCACACAGCCAATATGAATTCCCAACTGCAATAACAATAAAATTAAGAATGAGATTTAAATCTCAAAGAGATTAAACCTTTACCACAATTTCTCCCATTATTTTCATATGCCAGAGAGGATCAAGATATACATGGAAAAAGTGTGCAAGCAATTGCAATTTGGCATTCAGGCACATTCTTTAAAATACTTTTAATTTTTTTACCTGCACTACTAATTGATCAGAAAGGATTCCCCCCAGCACCGACCCCCCCCCCCAAAAATAAACATATGATGATTTGGAGAAGGATTACTAGCCCTTGCAACACCTAATTTCTCATTTTCTATTCCTTTTTCTTTCCTATTTAGTATAGCCACAAATTAATATGCTGCAAAAACTCTTCACTGAAATCATTTTTCTTGATAGCTATCCATCTTTATATCAACTCTATTAGGGCTGTCTAATGTTATCTGTAGTATATCTACGTATACACATTTTAAAAAGCCTTTTGCATCAGCCAAACAGGCTAAATTATTCTTTTTTCTCTACTCTAATATTAGGTCTTTAATGTTTGCTTTTTTCACTTAATGTGTTTGTGTTCCACTTTTCATGGTAAAATCCTTCTAAGGCTGTTTAGAAAATAGGTAAAACCCTAAAGCAAATTTAAACTACCTATAAATGTTTTAATCCTAGAAATTAACAGCAGGTATTATCTTTTGTTTTAGGAACCCAGCCCCCTTAGCTTCTTTTTTCTTATGAGATGTTGGCCAACAGAAGAAGGCATAGTATCTTTCCCAATATCCCTAAGGACACCAGTACAGAAGTACCAGCTTTTTTCTAGGCACCCAGTTGACTGAAAGAAGCATTGACATTGACTAGCACTGATGATGTTACCTAGTTTGTGTCATGAAAGATCTGCAAGGAAACAATTCAGCTCACAGAACACCAAGTTTTGACACAGAATATACAAAAGCACAATATAAACTCCCCTACATTCTGTTCTCCTCGGTTCTCTCTGCTTAACGGGAAAGTCTGGTGGGCAGTTAAACTTGTGGAACTTGAATATTGCAGGATCCAATCTGGGTCGGTCACCAGGACCAGAGCTTTCGAACTCATGCTGGAGCCCATTCTCAGGGAATGTCTCTCTAGCAGAGTGTGTGCTTTAGGCTATTCTGGTATTTATATGGTGCCTGTTGTGTATGGCTTTTTAATTGTCGATTGGGGTGTTGATGGCTGGCTATTAACTCGAATGTGACTACAGGTCTCCATCCATCCAAGATTTCAATAGAGTAGCAGTTTGGAAAAATAAGAAAGTGGTCTTTGCATTGAAGCCAATGCAAGCTTGGGTATCTTAAAAAGAAATCACAGAGAATGGGAGATATTTATTGTGAAATTTATTCATTATTTATTTATTATGAAATGTATTCATTATTTATTTATTATGAAATTTATTTGCCCCCCCATCTTGTATCCAGTGACTCTGGATACAGCTAAAAAGCATTAGATAGAACATTTAGCATGGCCCCTTTATTTTCCAGTTTCAAATCCTCATTTATTTAAACAAATGTGAGCTTGAAGGAGGCTTCAACTGCACATAAGTCAAAGAGCAATGTTTCTCAATCTTGTCTACTTTAAGATGTATGGATCTCAACTCCTGGAATTTACCAGCTGGTATATAAATGGCAGGATTTGCTGCAATTCTGCCAACATTTCTTGTTCAGAATCTATGAAGAAAAAACAATGCAAACAGTGGGGTCTACACAGAGGTTATGGAGTAAAAAGCTATGATTGGCCAAAGCTTTGTGGTCTATTTCTGCTCCATATTTGAGATATTTATACAATATCTATCATTCTATTTTCATTTTTATTAATTCGTTTTATTTAAAAACAGTAACTGTAAGAGGGACCGTGGAGTCCTAGTGGACGATCATTTAAACATGAGCCTGCATGTCTGGCGGCAATCAAAAAAGCTAATGCAATCCTTGGTTGTACAAACAGAGGCGTAGAATCAAAATCATGTGAGGTATTAGTACCGCTTTATAAAGCCTTAGTAAGACCACAACTGGAATACTGAATCCAGTTTTGGTCACCACATTACAAAAAGAGATGTTGAAACTTTGGAAAAAGAAGAGCAATTAAGATGATTAAAATCCTGGAGACAAATCACATGAAGAAAGGTTGAAGGAATTGGGTATGGCTAGTCTAGAGAAATGAAGGACTAGGGCTGACATAATAGCATAATAGCTGACATAGTATTCCAGTATTTGAGGGGCCACCACAAAGAAGAGGGGATCAACTTATTTTCCAAAGCACCAGAAGGAAGACAAGAAACGATGAATAGAAACTAATCAAGGAGAAAAGCAATCTGGAATTAAGGAGAAACTTCCTAACAGTGAGAACAATTAACCAGCTTGTCTTCCGAAGTTGTAGGTGCTTCATCACTGAAGGCTTTTAAGAAAAGACTGGACAGCTACCAGTTTGAATTGGTAGTATAGGGTCTCCTGCTTGAGCAGGGGGTTGGACTAGAAGACCTGCAGGGTCCCTTTCAGTTGTATTCCAATTCTGATTTCTTTATTTTAAAAAATTACATAGACACCTAAAGTAGGTAAATGCAGCGGGTCCAGCTGGATGATCACTGAAGGGCCCTCTTTATTGTAAGAAAGGAAATGAGCTTGGGAAGCCAATTATCTCCAGTTGAAAGGAGAGAATTCCTTTGAAGTAGAAACATTCAGAAGAAGGGGCCCCTCAGTTGTCAGAGATACAAGCATTTGGTGATATACAGTTTGAAGGTTAAAGAGATCAAGGATGGCCACATGTAATATCAACAAGAATAATTTGAATCTATGCTTCAGTAATCTACATAAAGAATTATGACTGTTGGCAGAGAATAATATGAAACAGAAATTAGGAAGTGTCAATTAAAAATGACAAATGTATATGATCATATTAACTGCTGAGTTAACAGAATCCTTTGTTTGAAGCTGTATAAAGTTGGACTCTCATGTTCATTACTTTGCTCAGATTCTTTAGGTAGCAATACCTGTCTGAACCTTATTGCAATAATAAAGCTGACTTTATCTGCCCCGAAGGGATGTCTCTTAATTCCTTCCTTCCATAACACACCAGTCTTCTAACCACCTCTGGGTGGCTCCCAATCAAAAGTTAAAACTTATAAAATGACATTAAAACTATAAAACTAAACACATTAATGTTTTATTTTGTTATTTTTGTTCTAATGTTTCATTTTGTTACTTCACACCCTTTCCTCATAAATGTTCAGGGAAAACATCAGTGCATCAGTGGTGAAATCCAAATTTTTTTACTATCAGTTCTGTGGGCGTGGCTTGGTGTGTGTGGTGTGGCTTGGTGGGCATGGCAGGGGAAAGATACTGCAAAATCTCCGTTCCCACCCCACTCCAGGGGAAGGATAGTGCAAAATCCCCATTCCCACCCCACTCCAGAGGAAGGATACTGCAAAATCCCCATTCCGTCCCCACTCCTGGGGGAAGGATATTGCAAAATCTCCATTCTCACCCCACTTTGGGGCCAGCTAGAGGTTGTATTTGCCAGTTCTCTGAATTACTCAAAATTTCCGCTACCGGTTCTCCAGAACATGTCAGAACCTGCTGGATTTCACCCCTGGACTGCATCTATTTTTCTTTAAAGGATACATCAACCTTATTTGGAAGATAATGTATGTTAGACTAAGATTCTGGAACATAATGTTCCAGCTCAATTATTATTTGTTAGATACTTAGGAATAATATATTTGAAATGTAATATATAGTACACAAGATTTAGTGAACTCCATACCCCAAAATTTCTTTTCTTTGTATTATTTATTTAAGGCTATTAAAAAAAGTCTATACTTGACAGGTATTCAAAACGTACATATTGTTACATGAAAATGTTTTTCACAACAGATACATAAAATATAGCTGAAAATCCCAGCTCACTTCAGAGATAGATTGTCTGTCAGACTGAAATATAACATTATGTATTCAGCTTTAGTTTACTGTTGCCATTCCAGATTGGGAAGCTATCTCATCAGGAGCCTATTCTTTTGGGAATATTTATCTACTGATTATGAGCATATTAAACCATAATATCCCCTTTGGAAGCATAGAACATCAGATGCATAAAGCATAAGTCTGTACATTTTTAACACTATCAGAGGGCGAACTATATTGTTTTGAAAATAATTAACATTTGCTCTTTCTAGGAGCTCAGCATATCAATTACAATAGTAATATATTTATTTATTATTTATTTATTAATTAAATTTCTATACCGCCCTTCTCCAAATAGGACTCAGGGCGGTGCACAGCCAAGGTAAAAACAGAGCATACAAAATTTAAAAACAATATTAAAATAATTAAATATTTGGCCGTAAATTAAAACAACCCAATTTAAAATCAATTTAAAATTTAACTCAAGCCAGCCCAGCTAGTTGAAATAAATAGGTTTTCAGGGCCCGATGAAAAATCCGGAGGTCTGTTATTGTACGCAACTCTGGGGGAAGGTTGTTCCAGAGGGTGGGCGCCGTCACAGAGAAGGCTCTCCCCCTGGGGGTCACCAGCCGACATTGTCT